>VWZS01008965.1:788249-1388249 GCA_013397075.1 Rhabdornis inornatus | reverse complement strand
GTTGGTGATATTGCACATGGTGGGTTACATGGGCTCTTGTGAATACATATAAATGTGTAATTTGGAGCAACTGGTGTACATCAGTCATTTTTATTAAAGAAACTCTGCTTCAGAGCCTTATAGGAGATAAAGAACATGGAACACTTGAGTAAATTGAACTTCAATGTGTTTGGGGTTTTTTTATGAAATCCTCATTATAACAACAGAGGTCAGTGATTAATTTATTTTGTCTTTAAGATGATTATTCTGGTCTTATGATGATCTCACATTTAACACTGTCCCCTGATACTAAATATGATATTGTAATTATGGGGTTTAAATGGATAGGGAATGGCTGAAAATGACCTGTGGTCTTCCCTTGCTTCTTTTTGATATTCTCAAAGTTTTCATGATGTTGATTTCTCACATTTGATAGTCGGGTCTTTGGTACTATATTGCCAATTAGAGACTTGCTTCTAATATGCTACTGAACATACTTAGGAAGCAGCACTCCAATAGTGCAGAAGAGAAATCATTTATGTCCCAATTGACTAAAGCTCTGTGTTTTTATTAAAGCAGATTTTACACAAGCCTTGGGGGAAGCAGTTTGCAGTGGTAAAAGATAAGCACTTTCCTGTGCCCAAGTCCATATTGAATAAATTGAGGCCTGGGGTACTTTGAAAGAAGGAGCGAGAGAAGACTCTGTGAGAAGCAGGGACAATCTTTGAAATCCTTCTAGCAATGGAAAGAAGTGGAACACCAGCAAAAAGTAAAAAATGTTCAAAGCTAGAGCTGTACTTTGAAAAGCCAGACCTTGTCCAAGCCAAGCTGCCTGACAGGCTGATTCTTCCTGTGCTGGCTTGGACTCCCTGGTCGTGGAGCTCCCCAGTGTGTTCACACTCCTGCCACTGGCATTCAGAGCCTCATCTTACCTCAACTCTCCTTTTGCTTGCCTAAAGCTGGCACAGGAATGGCAGCATCCAGAGCACACAAAAATGGAATTATTGCTGTGCCAGCATTGTCAGTGTTGTCACCAACTTGAAGCGTTTCAGGTGAGCTAAGGGGCCTTCTTCAGGAGCATTCTTACATTGACAGGGCAGAGATGACAGACTCTGAGATAAACATTGATCCTTCTTTCTATTCCTAGCACTGATAAGCTGCAGGGGATGAGAACTGGATCTGGTCCAAGAGAAACTTTCTTTGATTGCCCTGAGATTCCTGAAAATCTGTTGGCAGAATCAGTTTCTGCTGGGGAGCACTGACTGCCTGGAACAGGTGCCCTGAGACTGCATCCCTTCCCAAGGAATGTGGGTGAAAACATTCCAACGTTATTCCATGGCCAAAACTGTCTGTGCTATTTGAAATTTCCAAAAGAAAAAGTTAGAAAAAGAATGAAAACAGAATTTCCTACCACTTTATATTAAGACAAGGTTGTTGTTGATAGCGCACCCATACCTGTGTAGAGACGTATCTAGGTGTGTCTACATGTCTATATAAACTTATAGATACAGCATTCATGTTCTTCTGAAGTGTCTGGACATGCTCTAAACAGTGCCTTCAATGTCCTTTCCAGCTCCCACTTGTCCGTGCACATGTCCTATTACTTGCAGCTCCCACAAGGGAACTCCGTTTTCCCCCAGGATTCTCATGTTCCACTACTCCAGGGAGATGAATGTTTGCTTCTTTCCAGGTTCTTGCCAGGACTAGGGCTGTACCTGGTATGCCCCCACACCTCCATCTCTCTGCTGGAGGCAGGGTGGTCACGCATACTTTGTCCCCTCTTGCTAAAGGTGGTGCAGTTGGTGGGTCTGGGGCCAGGTGGAGCTGCACAGGGGGATGGAGATGCCCTTTTGCTCACTGTGTCTCCTTCCTGAAGCCCCTGCATTACCAGTCCGAGACACAAATACTCCTCTTGGCAACGGGATCAGCCCCAGCAGTTCAACCCTGCAGCAGAGCTGGCCCTAGCACCGATCCTGATGCCATGAACTCCTTCCCTTAGCAACCAGATGAGCCCTAACACAAACCAAGCAGGATCAAATACCAGCTGGAGTACTGGACCAAAAACCCACTGACACAGCCAAGTCTCATGACTGCACCTTAGCACGAATTTTTCAATAAAATGGCTTCTTTGCTGAAAAAGACACTGCTTTGACAACACTGAAACTGCTGGTAAAAAACCTACATATTTGGAGTGTTAATTTTTTTTCATCTGGTGTCTTCTTAGATGGGAAATTTGCTCAAAAATTGTTGTGAAGCCCTCATTTGCTTACATGGGTGTCTAAATAAACAGTCCTGGACCTTTTCTTTTGGACTGAAAGTACTTTTTAAAGAAATCATTAGTTTAAAAATATGTATTATGAATTTGATGATAAAGAAAAGGGTTTAAAATATCACTTTTTTTTTTGCTTATTTCTTCATAGTTTGTTGAGCTGAATATTGTTTTGATTTTTTTTTTCCCCAGTGTTTGGGGGTTTTGGTTGGTTGGTTTGTTTGTTTTGCTGTTGGTAGTGGGGGTTTAGGGTTTTTTTTGTCTATTTTGGAATGAAGAAGAGATGTTACCGTCACCAGAATGGCTATGCAAGGGGAACAGTTTCTGCTGCAGTCACAGACAAGCTCCCAGCAGCAGCTGTCACGATGAGCCACAGCGGAGCTCCCTCTTGTGCTGGACTGTCCGTGGCTCTGGATGCAGCTGCCATCGAGCAGCAATCTTCTATTAGCACTGCAGGGGGCTATTCCCGCTGTGACTAGCTGCGTTTTCCAGCGGTACAGGAACCTGGCTGTAGATTTATATCCTTCTGGGCATCCGAGACATGTTTAATGGTGTACAATATCTGCATCCCTGGGGTATACTGAGAGGTTATCTGATCAGGCCCAGCAGGACACCAGCCACGTGGTGTACACTTGTCAATTTTTATGCTTCTCATCTGAAAATCCCAAACAACAGCCTGGTGCTTGGAAAGCTTCCAGTGGATGTGAGAGTGGCTAACATAAGGGCAATGGTACATCCACACGGCATTTGAAGAGCTCCTTCAGCAGGTAAATACCCTTCAGCCTGTGAATAAAGCTGAGCTGGGGGTAAAACAAAGGTTTTATACGTGTGACTGCATCTGTACGATGGGCATTTGCTGGAACAGCATTGTCAGCCGTGGTCGCGTACGTCCGATCGGGCTGAGCAGGGGGAAGCCAGTGATGCTCAGAGGCCACAGATAAAACCACACGATCCCAATTTGTGTGTTCTTTATTACGACTAATCCTAAATCCAGTCTGAATCAAACTAAACCCTCACTCATTCCTAATTCCCCCAAATTAATGCTCACATTGCTGTGTACATGCTGTTAGCTAACAGAGCACACAGCAGACATCATCCTCCATAACATGCTGGGCTGTTTAGAAGACTTTTTGCTCCTTGCTGCTTATTGCCAACTCTGCCAGCACAAGTATTTCCCAGTCTGCCTGTAGCAAACCCAAAATGTTCCCTCCTGCTGATAGAAATGTGAGGAGCTGAGCTCAGGAAGGGAGAGGGCAGGGAGAAAGGATGAAGTGAAAACAATGTGTTTAAAAGGTGTCATCATTTACAAAAGTAGCATCTGGCCAATACAATTCTTCCTTGTGGCAGGTGCTAAGGGCCTTTTTAAATGTAAGGGCCAGATATATCCACTTTTACATGCAGGAGCTATTTTGGTTGGGCATATGTAAATCCCAGAGAGAGGGAGTATGGAATCAAGGTTAAATTGCCTTCCCATGCAGTGGCAGCAGGAATAAGGTGTTTCCAGCACCTTGGCTCCTACTTTTCTGGCTCATTAATGTAGTTCTAAAATCTAATTAATAACAAAGACTCTCATTTATTCCCTCCTCTCCTGCTTTCACAGTGTCTGGCAAACTGTGTGTTGAAGAACAGAAGAGTACCAGTGCCACTAAATTTAAATATATATGTGATACATGGAGCTGGTGAAAACGCATAGCTCTTAACCCAGTGGATTGTTTTCTTAAAACCTTGATTTCGTCTGAACTGGCTAGGAATTTGAAGATTTTCAGCGTTTCCTATAGACAGGAGGCTCCCCAGCCTCAACAGCCCTGTGGACAATTGATATTTGTACAGAGCAGCAGACATATGACATTATAACAAAAAAAAAAAAAAATTTGAATCCAACCAACCAGCTACTTCAAAAGAGAATTTCAGCCAAGATCTAGTGACCCCTTTGTGTGGGACAAACAGTACCACTTGCATCTTCAGCTGTACTGCTACTCATCTCTGTAATGATGTGATACACACAGCCCAGTGTGGCACTGAGAAGCAGAGTGACACTGAGGGGTCCCGAATGTCTTGTGAGCTGACAGTGAAGGGATCATCTCCCAGGCTGTGGACACTCATTTAATTACTAAAAGAGAGGAGCCCATTTCAAGAAATATCTCCCTTCAGAATGCCTGCACTGGGAAGAAACAGAGTAACACAGGGCTCAGGTTGGTCTGTCACAGTGCAAAGGGTTCACTAGTAAAAAGCTACTGTGGAAGAAACTCTCAGCCTTCCTTTCCTTCCAGCTTGGAGCCAGGTTGTGAGCTGGCTCCAAGCTGGAAGGAAAGGAAGGCTGAGAGTTTCATAGTGAAGTAGGGATGAAACCTTGTGCAGTGAGTCCTGGGCTGCACTGACACAGAAAGGGCTCTGTGGGGTGCATGAAGCTCACCCACCTAAATGCTGCTCCTGAGCCTGGTGGAGGGGAACTCCACCAAAAGAGAGAGGAAGCTGCAGTTTAAATGTGCATGCTCACACACACACACGATGTCTGCCTGCTTGTTGTCTGTGTTATTTATCTGAACAAGCAGCAGCATCAATCTGGATTGCTCCCAGGTTCAGACCCACAGGAGAAGAATTCAAGTATTTGGCTTTCTGAGAGTGATTTTGAAACTTCCTTCTGACCCTTGTTGGATGGTGATTGTCAAATCTTCCCCAGAGACCCTCTGGCTCAGTCCCAGCTGGGTTTAGCTCTAAAGTAATGGTTCAGAGGAGAAATAGGATAAGCTCTTTTCTCCTACACATCTTCCTTCCCTGCCAGCAGCCAATTTCTTGTACACTGCTACAAAAATATTTCTAATAAAAAATAACAACTCCCAGGGATGCTCCTATCCCTTGCTGTGCCAAGGCTGGTGATCACATCAGCATCTTGGTTCTCAAGCATCTGCCAAAACGTGATGGCTTCAACCAGCACGACGGAGCGAGGGTGAGCCAGCTGCGATATAACAGGCAGGGTTTAGGTTCCTGGGGAGTCTTCTTTGCAGAGATGGGCTTCTTCATTTAATGGGCTTTGGATCTTATTTAACACATTGCCTCATGTACAGTGAGGGCGTAAAGAAGCTGTGTGCACATAATAAAAACTTGGCCTATTTGTACCTAGGGGAGCCCTAATAAATTTGCCACTATAGCAAGTGTTAGTCACTAGGGCCAGTACTGAATGCTGGAGTTTAATAAAAAAGAATTCTGAAACAGAAGAACTGAAAGGCAAACCGGTTCAGCTGACAGAGCAAACACAGTTTAATTAAAAGTGAGAAGTTTTCTCCTGGCCTTGACCAGTCCCAAGGAGCAGTGTCTCAGGCTGGCTGTGTCTGGCCTGCCTTCTGATGGCTGCTTCAGGGTGCATTTTCCTAGCACGCTATCAGAGGTCTCCCAGACTAGGCTGAAGGCACTTCTCAGAGTGTGTCCAGGCTATTGGTAGGGCAGAAGGTGAGTAAGCAAGTCATGAAGGATGACATATTCCAGCTGTCCATCTGTATACAGCATTAATGTCGCAGTACTCTGGCTTGTGCTGGGACTTAGAAAGCAGGTCAGTAACAGCCACCCTGCCATTAGACCAGCCCAGAGGAGTGGATATTTTCTCTGTACAAATAGCTGTTGCAATCTCAGATGGTCCAGGACACTGTAGAGTTATTTAGCTGCACTGAGACCAGAAGCAGCTTCAGTAACTTCCAGGCAGGGTTCTAGAAGCTGCCTCTTGTTGATCTGCATGTGAAAACTCTTCTTGATAAAATGACACAAGCAGTGGTGTTTTTTGCCTTCTCTGTTTCATAGTATGGATGTTATATTGAAAAAAACACTGACTACAGAAGAAGCCATTCAAATTAAATACTATAAGCATTATGCAAGCCAATATTTTAAATCCCATGAGATTTAACTATTACTAGTTTACCACAAGAAATGTTTCACAACTCTAAAACGTGATGCTCAGACTTCTGAAACAGCAGACCAGCACCTACTTGTGGCAGATAACTTAGGGCAGACAAGGTCACTGTGGTTGGATTATTAAAATATTGTCAACACATCACTTTCAACTAAGGCTAAATGTGCTATAAGCAATGAAATTCACATTTTCACAAGCCAGATCTGTGTAAATGCTTCTTTGGTAGTTATCAGGAAAAGAATTTGTTTTGTGGCCACCTAAAGTCAATATTTTGCTACGTTGCAAAGGAAGTTTTTAACTGGAGAGAATAAAGCATTGTTTATTATACTCTATTACTCTTTTATTTATGGCAATGTGGTGGCGCACCTCCCCATCCTCAGGCCGAGCTGTGATCTCAGAGAGGGGTGTCAAACTCTTCAATGGAGAGCTCTGAATTATGTGCTCAGGGCTCGGGTATGGGTTCAGGGCATCTCACTTCCCCTGCTTCACACACTGCTTCCACCGCGCCGCCAGCCAAGCACAACAGGATCCTTATCGAGCAGAGCCCTTTCAGAGGGAGAATGTGCCACAGCAGCACACCACAAGCATTTCATCTCCATCCCCTGCTCCCTTGTGGTCCACCCAGCAGCAAATGACTTCCTCCCACACTGTGCTGGCTCCTTTCTGCTGCAGGGAAGCAGAAAGCTTGAGTGCACTGCAGAAGTGCAGACTTCCAGAGACACAGCCTTGCCAGCAGGCTTTTATCCCCGGCCATGCCTGGGATGAGGGACTCCTCTGGGAAGCGGAGAGGTCATCCCAAATTCACCAAGGGGAACAATCTGTGGGGAATAGAGAGGAGGGCACCTACTGCAAGAGGGAAGAGTTTAATGGTAAACCAAGATCTGCGTGCACATGGCTTTCAGCATTGTTGTAAATAATACTCTTAATAAAGAGCCAATTACACCAACAATCTCATTACTATCCAGCATGCAGTGTAGGAAGGACTAGCCTAAAGCATAACTGAGCAGAAGTGAAAACACAGCTCACATTTCCTGTTATCATGTACATAGGCATGAGGAGGCTTAAATAGATGTGTAAGAGGTAACAGGGACAGAGAGCTGAGAGAATGACAGGCAACCTTATCGAGAATCCCCACAGTGTGGCACTTTGCAGCAACCCCCATCAATAAAACCCAGCCCAACACACCATGGTCACCCCACACATGTTCTAATCACAGGCTCCTGGCTGGCCCAGCCAAAGCCTCCCCAGTGCCAGGCTCAGCCCTGGGGCAGCAGGAACTGCAGCATGGTGATGGCACAAGCAGAGAGTCAGCGCCAGGGCTGGAGGCAGGAGCGTGGGCTTTCCACAGAGCCAGGAATGAGGATGTGGGGAAGGTGGGGGATGAGGGACAATGTGGGTGCCTGTGGTTTCTTGAGAAAGGAGCCCAGGACTGGAGACACTTTGCCAAACCTAAGCAAGCAACACTGGCATCGTGACTGTCCATGCTACACATGGCTCATGCTAGTACAGAAATTCAGAGAAAATTACTGCATAGGATGAAGTGACAATGCAGTGAGCTGTCAAACAAAACATATTTGTCTTACATCCATCCCTTAAACCTTGGGCTTCCAATTTTCCTTCACATAACCGAAAAAATACCATGCAGGCTAATTTTGGAATAGCTCTCATGTAAATCATCCCCTTGGGCTTGGGCCTCTCAAGCTGGGGTTCAGCCTGAGTGACTTTTTATAGCTGAGTTATAAACTTTTAAATGCCAGACTTAATCAGAGCTACTGAAATGGCTATTAGAGTGGTTTAAGTGGCATAGCCCTGATATATGACAGCTCAGAAAGTAGGCAGGTGGCTCATCTGCAGTGGGCAGCCCATCTGCAAGGGAGCAGGGTCTGGTGGCTAGAAACAAGCATGACTGAGACACAGATCTCTGGAGTTTTGCTCTTGCCCTTGTGCTACTGCTGAGTGACTTCAAGCAAGCTCTCTTGGGATGCACTGCCCTGAGCAGCCAGGCCTCAGATCAAAGGCTTAGAGGAAGAGGTGGCTCACCATGCCCTGGTTGCTCCAATGTGCTGACAAGAACACGAATATATATCTGCCTCTCCTGAGAAAACTGCAAGAATTGTCAGAGAACTGGCCTAGGCTTTAACAGGGCATTGTGTACACTCAAAACACACAGATCAGCCTCATTTTTAGCTGACTTAGAGCAATCACCCACAAAATCTTACTGAATAATTGTAATTACAGGTACATCAGACACTGAAGAGCTCAGGCTAAAGAGGGATTAATGCTGTTTTGCTCCTTACCAGGAGGCTTTGTAAAGTTTTGAGTCCCCTAATTTTGCAAGTTCTGAGACACTCAGCAGGTTCCAGTTGTGCATGGGAGAGCCCCCCTCACTCTGCAACATCACTGTGGTCTAAGCAGAACTGGGCAGTAATCTATGTGAAAGCAGGAGCTTGCACAGAGAAATTGATCTGAATGAAAACAGTACAGGAGCTTTTTAGGGTCTTCCTTCTAAATTTATTCAAGTATTAAACAAACAGAAACTACAGCATGCATCAGATACTTTCCTTTATTGTACAACAAAACTGTGAACTTGTTTGTATTTGCAGCATTTCCAGCAACATCAGGCAGACTTGTCAATGTTATCCAGTTTTGCACAGTCACTAGAGTGTCGCATCATGAATTATTAAATCAGTGCTTCGTGGTAATACATAATTTCTTATCAATTATTCATGCTAATGTGCGTGTAGTTTACTTAATTGTGTTATTGACGATCAAAAGTAATTTCCTGAAAATCCTCAAGGACAGAAAATTTAATCAGCGTAACTACTTTTCAGATGCAATGCTGTTAAGTATTCTTAATTTGCTCAACAATTCACTTATTTATGTACCTTTCTGGAGGAAATACGAGTTTAATCAAACAATTAGATTGAAGAGTTAGTGTACAGAAGGGCTGAAGTTCAACTGAATGCAAAGTAATTATGTTGAAACAAAGTTGGGCCTGCCTCTTTGGACTGGAATATTTTTTTTAGTCTTTTTTTACAAGGAAGAAAAAAATTAGGATTGGGAATATGACTAAGAAAACAGCGATTCTCTCTCCTCCAACCACACCCCACAACAAAGCACACAGTGATCTCTTTTTTTTGGTGGATCTCTTTTATTTTGCGTTGCTGTTGTTAAACTAAGCCATAATTTGCAGCCAGAGAAGCCACCTCCACCCACAGTTCAGCAGAGCAGGTCCTGAAGCTGGAGCAGAAAAGCAGATCACAGACTGTTGTATGTTCCCTCTCTAGGGTTTAAGAATCCCCAGAAAAAAAACACACTATGTGGCAGAAGTAAAGCAAAATTACTCCATTTGATGAATGTGGGCCCTGCCTGACTTTTCTTCGTTCTCTGACCAAAGGACAGAGCTAACAATGCCCTCTCTTCTGGCTTGTGCCCAGAAGACACAAACTCCACTCTGGGGGTGCCTGGTACCCTTGGCTCCTCCACAGTGATGTGCTTGGTGCTGCCAAGTGACCCCACGAGCACCAGGGCTCCCACCCTTTGAGTGGGTGCTGACATCAAACCCTGCCTCATGGAAAGGAAGGTGTGCACCAGGGGTATGAAAGCTCCCGTGAACCCCAGAGAAGTCACAGGTTCTGTGAAATTCACGGGCTGAAATCACTTACATAGAGGAGACAAAGTTTTGCTGCCAGCCTTATTCAGGACTGCCTATCCAAGCACATCCCCAAACCTGGATCCTGTGGACAGCAAACAAACCCTGTGTACAGGCATGTGCTCAGCACATTTCAGGAGGTCCTCAGCACAATGTGCAGGACCAGAGGTGACAGGAATCCTTCCACTAGCCTCCATGTTACTTGATCGAAATCTCAGAAAAGTGCTTTCAGCCTGTTCTCCAGGGACACCTGTGGACAGACGTAAGGAATCTGCAAATGGCATCTGGAAATTTCAAGTCCATGTCACGAAGTTTAAATCCACATGTGCAGTTCCCATGGAAAAAAATGTGGGGCACCCCAGACTAAAATGATATCTCCTCAGATCTTAGTCTGCTTTGCTGTGGGGAGGTTTGGGTGAGAGATAAGACTAAATTTACTAAGGCATCAATATCTCCTTTGCACTGTTCCCAATCTATAATAATTAGTATCTTTTCATGTCTAGATTCACTACAGCAAGCTTTCAGTAAATTGAATAGTCTAAATTTGGATGGAATAAAGGAATATCCTTCCAAGCTTTATTTCCTCTTTATTAAACATAAAACATGGAAAAACATATTTGCAGTCTTGCAATGAAGGATTATTTTTGTCTTCCAGTCTGTTTTCCCAAGACAGTGATGTCAAAGTACCCCCAGCTTTGTGCAGATCTAGAGACAATTCACTCTCCATTAAATACCAGCATTACTGTTTGAAGCTGTGAATGCCACTCTGAAGTCATGTGTCTTTCATGTCTAACCCAGGGAATGGCAAGAACAGTACACTAATGTTCACACAGAAGCTAGTGCGAGGATTTTAGTCACAAGTAAACTGATCTCAGCAATTTCCCAGTAATCTACTCCATGGGAAGCTTCACTTTCAGAGAAAAGAAAAAAAAAAAATATTAAGAGTTTTGTTCTATTTTCTGCTTCTCTTACACCTGGATTGCCTGGGATAGGTTTGGTTGAAGTCAAATGCCTTCAGAAAACAGCAGGCCAAATTGGGATATACCTGGATATTCCTTCCCCTTTGTTGTGAGTGGCGGAGTAACCGGTGCCTGGGTGCATCTCTTGCCCCAGAACTCACATCTGGAAGTGACGTGCTGCTTCCAGC
Source organism: Rhabdornis inornatus (assembly GCA_013397075.1). Lineage (NCBI taxonomy): Eukaryota > Metazoa > Chordata > Aves > Passeriformes > Rhabdornithidae > Rhabdornis > Rhabdornis inornatus. The sequence goes on along the minus strand of VWZS01008965.1, from coordinate 1,377,301 downwards.
CATCCATTTCACACAGGATGGGAAGTCGAGATGTGCAGGAACAAGCCAGGATCCTGGGCCTTTCAGTGTCCCTGGGATGTATGGGGCAGGGGGAGAATAAAAACAGTTTTACGAACGTTTCCAAACACAGATAGTGCCGATAAATCAGGGAAATGAACCCACAGTGACACAGGAAAAGCAAGGGTAGATGAAAGGCAGCCAAAGTGGCCACTGAGCTGTGCTGGGTCCCTGGTGACCCCATGATGGCCACACTGTAGTTCACCCTGTGGCAGAGCCCAGCGCCGGGTCCCTGCTCTGCTCCGGGCTCATACGCTCTTCTCCCCCTCCATGTGCTCCTTGGCTGGAGAGGGCTGCTGGTCCTGGCTGCCCTCAGGGCCGGGTTTGGCAGGAGGAGTGGGGCTGCTGCTGCTGCTGCTGCTGGCGGGCAGGAGGTTGGCAGACTGCAGCACGGCCTCCGAGTGCTCGCGCGCCTTCATGCGCAGCGCGGCCACGCTGGCCGTGCGGTTGCTTTGGCAGCCGTAGGTGGGCAGGAAGGAGAGCCCCATGGGGTCTGGAACACAGCACGAGCACAGCGGGCTCCCTGGGGAGGAAGCAGAGAAGGCACCGTCACTGCTGGGGAAGGTCATGGAGGCCATCTGTTCCCTCCATGGTCACTCTGAAGAGGACAGAGATGGGGGGGACCTTTTGTATTAGGTTGCAATACAGGATGTGACCAGAAGTATATATTCTATCACCATCTCTTAAAACCAGGTGGGGCAGTCATCCTTATCTTTTCCACCACCCATCTTTCCTCCAGGAGGATATTTTCAGTTAATGGGCCGTTGGGTCCCACTGCATGATCGATAAAATTACATCATCCCATTGGGAGATGCTCCAGTCATGGGGAGGAGCCAAGCATTTCCTACCTAGATAAAAACTGAGATCTGGAACACCAAGGCAGCCTTTTCCCACTGGATTCCAGAGGAAAAACATGGATGCCTCTCCACATCATCACCAGACCTTTGGAGGAGAACTGCACCCTTCTACAGGACCACTGCTTCAGCTGAACCACATCTGCCGTCCAGGAGGATGCAGCCACCATTTACTGGGACTGCTACCAACACCCTGACTGATGGGGTGTCAGGTTGTATTCTGACTCTGTCGGTGTTTTTGTAATACTGTATTTCTATTTTAATTTTCCTAGTAAAGAGCTGTTATTCCTATTCCCATATCTTTGCCTGAGAGCCCCTTAATTTCAAAATTATAATAATTTGGAGGGAGCAGGTTTACATTCTCCATTTTAAAAGGAGGCTTCTGCCTTTCTTGGCAGACACCTGTCTTTCAAACCAAGACAGCTTTAGTGGGTACATTGACCTTTAGTGAGTACGCAGGTGTCCTCTGGATCACTAGGGCTAGAAAACCCATACCCTGTTCTGCTGATCCTTCTCTAGAAGGATCTTACACTGTGAGTCATCCAGGGTGACAGAGTACAAGAGGGAAGTAGAGACAGAAGTGAGCAGTGAAATTCAGGTCACACATGAGATTTCCTCATAAGCAAGGCTCAGCTCATTCCCTCCTCTCATATCAAGCTGCTGTTCTGTGGCTGCCATTAGCCCCATGCTGGAGATGTCCCCTGCCCTCCACCTGCACACTGAGCTTGACCAATGTGGGCAGCAGCATCTGGTGAGTGAGTGTAGGAGATCTGTCACTTATCTTTGCCTGAAAGATTACAGCAGAGAGAAGGGTGAAAACTTTCCACTTGTTATGATGACCTTTTCGTATCTCACTGTAAAATGAGATATTTTTCCTTGGCCAGTCCCCTGGCAACTTCTGGCACCATATCTACAAGGCAAGCGTCTGTTCTACCTTTACCCATGTCTGTGCTGCTTAAGAGTGACACCTCAGAGAGAATGGTCTCCACAAGTGAGCCAAGGCTATCTAAAGTTGCTGCTGTGATAACAGCTTAAGAGTCCCATCAGGAGAGATGGGCCAGAGCATCTCTACCCTGTCATTTGAGACATATGGCTGTTCCAAGCAGCCAAGAAAACACTGGAGAGCGGATGAAGTGATTCCTCTCTCCTGAAGCCAAAATCTTCCCTGCAACCCACTGACAGACACAGTCCTCACTCCACCAGCTGCCTTCCTGAGATGGAATACTGCAGGCTCTTCCTCTGGTTTCTCTTTGCTAATGCTGGAGCTTGGGCCAGTTCCCAAACAAGCACACCTGGTAGTGTAGGATCACTGGGCAGGACATGCAGTCCATCCGAAAAGCCACGCTGGTACCCAGCTTAGAGGCATCTATTGAATGATGGAACATGTGTTAGAGGAGTAGGATGGGAAGGCAGGATGGGATCGCTGAGCTACTTCTTGAATTTACTCTCCGGTTAAAAAACTAGACACCATTAGTCACTATTTTTCCAGGGGTCTTAGAGGCCACATCAGCTCCACATCCTCGTCTAGACTCCTGCCAAAAGCCTGTCTTTTGCTGATACACTACCTTTCAACAAGAAACAGCCCAGCCACACACATCCCGACACAATGCAGTATCTTCCCCTGATCTTTCCGAGCCAAGGACTTGCTTTAATTTCTGCAGTTAATATTTGAGTTAAATGGCTCATGACTAAGTGATGGAACTAATAACCTACAGAGCTTTACACTTCTGTTCTTGGTAGCAACGGGTCAGCACCCATCTGCTAGGAATGAAGGCAGCCAGTTGTTTGTTTTTAAGGTGTTGGCAAGACTTCTCCACGGCAATTGTCAGAGATTTGTGGTTGCCAGTAACACGCAGGAAAAAAGTATTCTTTGTATTTCAAAAAACAGCATCTACAAGGGACAGCTTATTGATATAAATGGAAAGAACTCTTTTCTCTTGTAATACTTCTCTGATAATGCACATGATCAGCAGACCAACATTTCCATGGGTCTAGGCATTTAAGCACAAGCAAGTTTCAACACTTGACTAAAATCTCTGCTTATTTTGCTTTTAGCTCTAGGAAGCTCAGTCGTCAACTCTGTGGCTGTTTTGAGCAGGTCAGAAGGAGGGTTTATAATAATATCTACTCAGTAACACAACTTACAGTTTTTGCCACCATCAGCCATGCTCATAAAGTAATTTTTTGCCCTGTCGAATCACTGTTTTAACAAAAGGGAGGAGAGGCCCTTCAGAGTCCCTGCAGTTTGCAGCAGGTCTTTGGCAGCAAGTCTCACTATCTTCAGGTTCTGCTCAGAGATGGCGGAGCCAGGAGGCCAATGAGAGCATCAGCTGCTTTTGCACTGCTGCTTTCTGACACAAACTGGATGAGGCTTTCAAACACAGCTGTTCAGCTCCCAGGCTGAGGGGAGGGCTGGCCTGCAGTGCCTAATGCAGGACTGGGCACAGACATTGCTTAGTGGGAGGTGGGGAGGAGCGTCAAACAGTCTCCCCCTTTTCAAAAAAGCAGGAATCAACTCCATCCCCTAAGAATAATTTTCATACCGTTGTTAGAGGAATAAAATATTTATCAGTATTCAGTACCAGCCTAAGACCTTTGCTTAAAAATTAGCCCTGATATTACCTAGTGGCTCTGCAACATGAGGGTGCAGTTACCTGTGGTGGAAACTAAGCTATCTCTAGCAATAATTCACCCATAAACCATTCCTTTTGTTTCCACTGGGGTTAAAATACTTGCAAACAACGCACACATGAAAGAAAAAGTAAAGAAAAAAGCATCATTTTCTCCAGGGTCCAGCTAGAATAGAGGAGAATAGGATTTAGCCTGGTTCCTTTTTAATGTATGCTGTAAAGAAGGTTGACTCCACCTTACAATCACCTGAATCTGCAGGTAATGAGTCCAGTGAAATGCACTGGACTTTGCCAGCACGAAGCCAAGACCAACAGTGGGACACTCAGGAGTCTAAGGTCTCCACCTGCCCCTCACTCAGCCCACAATCTCCAGAAAAGTGATGCTGACCAGGAAAGAGGCATCCCTACACGGCAGGCAGCAGTGCTTTTTAACATCTTATTGCAGTAGTCCTGAGCCCACAGTGGGAAAGGAAGGAGCTGTTCCTACTTATTTTGAATCTTCACAGCACTTCAGACATCCAACTCCCATCAAAATCAGTGAGGGTTCAGCTGTTAGCCCTAGACCTTGATCCAGCTCCTGCCAACATCTGTGACAATCTGAGATTAGTTTAACAGGATTTGTATCAAGCTGCTGCAGTACAGACAGGGTACTGTTTGCTTTCTTTCAGGAACTTACTGTCTCCTGTACACAAAATTAAAATACACAATTAGATTTCCATTAACTTACAGCAAATTCTGCTGGATTGATCTGAACCTCCTTCTATTCCTATATGAGATCATACTTTAAATGCCCAGCCTGAACATAAATACTTAATGTAATAAATACAGTCTGAAATATTTGATCCACTTGGCAGTTTAATTGATCTACTACAGAGACTGACAGGAAAAATTAAATTAGTTTTGTCTTGTCTCTGCCAACATCACATTTAAATTGTAACAATATTTGATCTACATTTTTCGTTGTGGACTCTTTTGTGCGGTTCCATGGTTCAGTTTCAGGTGGGAAGAGAGGGATAAGAGTGGGGCAGATGCTGATACATAAATATCAATATAAATTTTTAAACATGTATTTTGTATTTCAAGTCAAGGCCTTAAAGAATTTAATAGGTAGTCTTTCCAAAAGGGAAACCCCACACTCTTTTCATCTTTCATTATTTGTGCATATCAGCATTTGATATGGACAGCTGAATGACAACCTGATATGGAGGGAAGGAGAGAAAAAATCCCATTTAAAATCCTCATATATCAACACACAGTTTAGTTTTCAGAGAAAATATTATGTTTGATTTAATTATTGTTATCTTCTCATAGCAGTCACATTGGTTTTCTTCAGCTCTAACCCCTTTCATAAGGATTGGAAGGTCAACAGCCACCTGAAGTTCATAGTGTTGATCACCAGTGGGAGCTGATTCAAAGGAAGCTCCCTCTTGCACTTCACAGATGACACCGACATTCTGTCTATTAAAGCCTAAGTCAAAAGCAGGAAACACAAAAGTGGCTTTATCCAAATCTTGAGCTCTGAATCAGGAAGTTCAGAAAAAGAAAGGCATTAACTCAATGCCTGAAATGGAGAAGCATCAGATGGTCCCAGTTTAATTTGGGATAGCCTCAAGGCTGCCGGAATGATACTGGATAGTTTCTCCCTCTACTGAGAAACCAGTTAAATGTGGGAGGTACCCTGTGCTGGCAGAGGCTGGAAGAGTACTTCAGAGGTGACAGCAGAATCCAAATCTTAAAAATTTTGCATCTCCTTGGCTATGACCCCTATATGCCCAGTGGAAACAACAAAGAGCTGATGATCTGGCTCAGTTGCTCTGTCATCAGGAGCCCTTTTGTCTAAATAACTCAACACTGGAACTGGAGGATTTCATCCTCCTTTATTTGGGTACTCTCCAACAGTACTCTCCAAAAACAACAAAAAAAAAAAAATTCAGAGGCCAGGACTTGCCTGTTAGGGCAGGAAGGCTAGCAGCAAAGCCCATAAAAAAGCTGGGAGAACAGAACCAGTCCTTTGAATGCTGTCAGCTAGGCAGTCTCATCATCAGGAATCCCTGCCCAGCTGAGGTCCACTAACCAAATCAAGATTTGTCCCAGAGGAACAAGACAGCATCCCATTTCCGACCCATGATCTTAGGGCTCCAAATACCTGTGTATTTCCTAGTATTTGTGAAAAAGACCAAAAATCTTTACCTGTGAGGTAGGGCAGTGCTAGAGCTGGGGACGTGTGATGTGGGAATCAAAATAATTTTCTCAAGGTGTGTGCATCTGCAGCAAACTAAAGAAATGTTTTAGATTCTCTGAAGTCAGAGTGGCAGATAAATTAGGAAAAATGCCAAACAAGCCCACTTAATATATTGGCTATGTTACATGAGAAGACAGTAAGTCCATAATCAAGAATGACCCTGAAAAAAAAGGACCCCAGGAGTTTTATTCCCATTCCCCAGTCTTACAGTAAACAGTGGAGCTTCAATTCAGCAAACACCAGTTCAAGGGTGAGTTAGGTCCTTGAACACTTCTTTTGTAGCGTTGGCAATGAGAATTGCCCAATGGAACTGGGCAAATTCCCTTCATCTTTCCATAACAGAAATTGAAACGTAATGGACGAGCAGTTCTAGTTATGTTTTAGGTTTTTTTCCTGGATACTGCAATTAAGCCTCCCTAATATGAACAGCAACCACAGTAGCAGCAAACCATAAAAGAGCCTAATCAACAGTGCCCTGCAATACCCATTTGGATGTGCATAATGCAATCCTGCTTCTCTATCAGTGGTGTGGAGGTGCCGTGAAAACCAACTGAGCTATAACTTGCACAGAGCAGAGCTGTGGGTGAATTATGAAAGTAATTCCCTGGCAAGTGTAATTATTTCTCTCCTCGTACACTTCACTCATCATGGGGTCTGGGGAAATTTCAGCGGAATGTAACAGACACACTCTTGGCCTCAGCCACCAGAATGGTAGAACACATCCGCTGGAAAACGGAGATTCTTGTTTACACCCATTAATAACATCTTCTGCATTAATGAATTGCATCCATGCTGTCATCCATTAAGAAGGTACTTTGAGGTCTCTCTCTGCACAGAACACTAGCTTCTCCAGATGACTCTATAGTTATACAGCCCATAAATAAAACAAGTATTTTCCCTTCATCTTTGAGGTCTGCAATTAAATCTACTAAATGGACTGCAGATGCCTGGCTTACAGTAAGTGTTTCATCTTGGAAGATCATGGAACTGTCGAAGTCACCACAATGAAGTAGCATAGTTGTCAAATCAGGGCAATTTCAGAGAGTAATGAACATCAGAAATTTCATCTCTGTGAGTCAACCTTTTCCTGATATGGCCAGTGGTGAAGCACTAAACCCCTGAAGTAGGAAACACTGTATACCCCAGAAATTATGACCTTGTGCTAATTTTTCAAATTGGAAATTGTATTTCCTGACAGAATAGTACATAGGGAGATGATACAGTAGTTAACAGATGCTTGCTACTGAGCATAGCCTCCAGTGTGCTAAACTTCAGAGAGACAGGAGACAGGAAAAGGTCTGTTGTATTACTGAACAGAGAATATTTGATAGAAATAGAGCAAAACTGTGCAGTGATAATATACTCTCCTCTGGAAAATCTATATTCTGAATAACTGGTTTTTTTTGCATAGTATAGCCAACCCATTTTATTAACAGAACATCCTGTGGTGACAATATCCTCACTTTGCTAGAAAAAAAATCTCGGTTTCAGAGACAGCAGAATTCATGGGGCATTGTGCCTCAGGAAAATAGCTTTCTTCTCATTCATCAGAGCAGACCTGGTCTCATGCTCCAACAATATCCCCATATCCTAGAAGTGGCACATGTGGGGTCCAGAGCCACATGAGGCAAGCCTAACGAGCACTTCACAGTCTCCAAAAGCAAAGTTGCATGCTTAGTCCCTGCCCCAGACTAGGCAGTCTGGAGATCTCCTGTCTCTTTTTGACCAACTTCACCCTTAACTATTCCATCTTTATACTACAAATTAGACCCCAGAATTTTGTGGCCTAAGCACTTCATGTAGCTTTGGAAACCTGGGTCTGGAGCCAAGCAAAATCAGAGGAAGAGAGGTATTAGATTTTTTTACTAAAGATTGAGAACTCTCAGATGACAGAATGAAAATGGTCCCTGAGAGCATAAAATAATTATTAATTACTTACATTGCCATCATCACTTGTTATTCACTGTATTGATTTTAATTGTCTCCTTCTAAAGCTTCAGTCAAATATTCACTGACACCAGCAAAATGTTGGCTCCCAAGTCCAACAAAGCACATCTTGTCTCCTCAAAAGAGTAAGAAAACAACCTACACTGCCTAGCAGAACCTGATGTGCTGAGAGTGCTCATTTTTTTGCAGGCAGCTCTTACGGCTGTACTGAAGAACGTGATTCCCTTTACTGGCCAGGATCAGTCTCCCAATGGTGGGAATACATATCTGTTTAGAAGATCCACACAGAGGAGCTGCATTTGGTTTGACACTTGCATAGGAGAAAGCAGGCTCATGCATCATTTTGTAGTGAAATAAGGCTTTGATTCTGGAGCAACTATTTTGCTTTCAAAAGCACAGAGAATTCCTGGTAGTTTCAAAGCATGGCTAACACAAAACAAATACTGGGAAGACCTTTCAGTCATTTCACTCTTCAACAAAACTTGCAAAATTTTGGAAAACCTTTCTACTTGCTGGATTTTCCCTTATCCAAGCAATCCAAAAAACAAGCAGCTCATAACTTTATGCCCTGTGCTGAGTTTTATGGGATTTGTGAGACATAAAATCCTGTGCCTCCAGACTGACTGTAGCAGGGTTCTGGCATAATTTCTGCAGCAAAATGCAAGTAGATTTTCAAGGGAGAAGCTCGGGTCCCTTAATTAAGATGTATAAGGACATACACTATTACTCACACGCACGCAGCTCCTGTCTCAAACAGAAATTAAAAGGGAGAATCAAACAAACTGAACCGAGCATATGAGAGACAGCCATATCAAGGTTTTGTGAACACTGTGTCTGTCCCTGCCCTTTCCTTCCTTCTCACAACCATTATCTTTTCCTCCAGACTGACACGTGAGCTTGGTTTTGCTCTCAAATACGCTGGTTTAAATGAGCCATCATTCACCTGAAGTTTCCATACCAAAGAAAAATGAACTGTGCATTAGGCGTGTGATACCTTTGGGCCACTCAGAAGCTCTAGAGATTGTCCTGGTCACCAGTTAACAGGACCAAAGCTCAGTGACTGTTGTGCACAGCCCTACCCCAGCCCAAGTGAATTACACCTGGAGAAATGAGGAAAGAGGAACTTGTGGAGATGAGCCAAGGAAGGAGGACACAATACTCCATATATCAATACCACAAGAAAGATGTTACAATTATTCTCTGCTTGTATATATCAGATTTGGTCCCTCATGTAGCAATAAGTTCCTTGCTTTTAACCCCAAAGCCGGAATTTGACATTACTAAGACCTAGCAGCAGAGCTGGCAGCAGAAGAAAAAGAGCTCTCCTCAAAGCAGCAGCTCAGACTTCCAGTTCCTTGCAAGGATAGCAATACACTGACAGGCACAGACAGCTCCTGGTAGGTGGAAAGGCAGATGCCCAAATCTGTAACTGGATTTCATAAAATCAAAATATAATACTTTGTCCCAGTCCCCTTGCATGTACCAGAGATTTCTAATGCCAGGCAGGAAATGTAAAACAGACATTTCAGAAATGAACTGCATGTGTAACTGACAACATTCACCAAGACAATATGCAGGCATCTGATAGCTGAACATTCCTATACAAATTGTATAAAGAAAAAGTCTCTACTTACATTTGGGACCAGTTTTTCAGGGACACTGTCTCTTAGTCTGGGAAACTGACTATTTAATATCTACAAATGATTCAGGAATAGAACTTTTTCTGCCCCTAGATTGTAGAACTTCAATTAAGTAAAAAAAAGAGCTAATTATTAGTTTCTCAATTTATTGGCTATGCTGTAAAATCAAAGAAAAGAGTATCAGGAAGCCTTCCAAATAAATAAAACTAAAAACAAACCAACAAAAACAACAACAAGAAAACCCAACTCCAAACAAAACCCAACCGACTAAAAATACCAGCCCCTCATGACAATTTTTAGTTTTTTCTATTTCATTTTGCTTGGCTTTTGTTTATTTAGGTAATTTTTTCTTAAAATATAGTGACATGTAAACATGAAACAACTGAGAACACATATTGATGCATTTAGTTTGGAAAATGCTTGAACATAAATTTTAAGGACAAAACCCCCCTTACTTCCACTTAAATTATTCACTGAACACAACCCTTTTTCCACACTTTTCAACATGTCTGGGACTACATTCATCAATGAACATTTTTTTTCCTGAAAGATTTCAGCTGTATATACTCCAGAGAGGCTGTTCCTGCCTAATGGAAAAAGTCAAAATTCGCAACCCCAAGACTTCCCAAGGCAGAGATCAAGAGGACTCAGGTACTCCAAACAGCTGCTACCCACTTACAGGTGACAGTAAGCCTTTTGGGGTTCAGGTCACACCTGTGTGTCCTTTCTTGACTCAGAATTCCAGGTCCCACACCTACCAAAAGAGCAGTAACTGTGTGGTGTGTCTGGCTTCAGCCTTATTTGAAAGGAGGAGGGAAGGGGGTGCATGGGGCAGGACACTGAACTTAACACACAACTCAGGAATTCCAAACATTTGCTTCAAGAATATACATTGGCAGTGCTGATTTAACTGGAAATACAAGGAGCACGAGGCATGCCAGAAAAGAGTGAGATGTATTAGAGGGCATTTTTCTTTATAGTGGGGGATATTTAATTGTGAAACTTTCCTCACAAGTTATTGCAGCACATCGGGACACAGAGTAAATGTATGTGCCTCTTTGTGCTTGGCACTGCTATGAGGCTTTGCGTCCTATAAATCTATAAATTGAATTCATCCTGCTTACACCCCTAGTCTTATAAATTGTTAGACTAAGAGCAGCTAATGGATGAGTAGATAATTTATTTTTAAAAGATGCATACTGCTGCTTTTTGGAAACTGAAAGTATATAGACACGGGATGTACCCTTCCCGAAGCCTGGATCCCAGGTCATGAGGAATTACTTTGTATCCTCCCCTGTCCCCAGGAACATGCTTTATTCAAGTTCTCAAAGGGGCCCTACTGTCCAAGAAGAGAAAGGTCTGGATCGTGCAGAGATGCACTGCAAAGGAAACCACATGCAAAGAGCGGATGAGGCATCAGTAATGGTGCCAGGTACTACATAATGCAAAAGGATGTATATAACTAATTTAGTAGAATAAATTTAATTCTTTAAAAAAAGCATATACAACAAAAACTCTCAAGGAGCAAACTCTACATGTCTACTCCTTCAGAGAAACCCTGACCTCACAAAAAGTAGCTGTCAGAGTAAAATGAAGGAGTTTTGCCACAAATGATGCTACACGATACAACAGGAGACTCGCTTTGGCACGTGCAGCATTGGACAGTGCAAATACTGCCAATCTAAACAGAAAGAGGAATCTGACATTTCCCAAAGGTTTCCTCACAAAGGGCAGTGGGACCATGCCACTTAGCTTGAAAGGGATGCTCTTTGAGTTTACCCCTAAGTTACATAAAGTAATTTACCTTTTAGAGAGGCGACATGAGATAAAGCTTGTGCATAAGTGGCTGTGTTGAGAAGAGTCCCTGGCAGGCAGGAAGGAAAGAAAGGTCCTGTAGGGCCCACTGCTCGACTCAGGCTGACAGAGAAAATAAAACAACTTCCTTACAAAACCAGAACCAGCAGATTCCATTTGTGCATGCACACAAACACATTGGTGTCTCAGCACCCCATTAGATGCGAGCCAGGCAGGACAACATCAATCTCCCAAAGTCAACAGCTCCTCAGCATCTCCACAGGGAAGAGTGGATTGCACAAGGAACACCTCATTTTCTAAAGATGATACCTGGAGGTCAAGGCATAGCAGCAAATCTGTAGGCACATACACACATATGAGGTATTCTCGCCCCACAGACAGGCAGGCAGATGATATTATGCATTACTCTTACCTCTGCTGGATCTCCAGACCCTCCTTTTTATTCCTTGTTTGATCTGCTGGAGAAGGGGAATTTAAATTTCTTGCAGGAGGTGCCACCTCAGCCATGGTTTCCTTAGAGCCTTCTTGGTCCGAAGCACCCCTCTCTGTTTTTCTCCATTTAGCCCTTCGATTTTGGAACCACACCTGGAGCAGAAGAACAATCCTAGGTGAAAACCATGTTCAGCCAAATATGAAGCAATGAGATTGTAAATTGTAACTCTAGTGAAATCTGGCATTTAGTATCTTGGCTAAATCTTCCTCTTATTTTGTGTCCCCACTGCTGTTCTAGTTGAGTTTTAGGATTACATTTGTTTATGTGATATTTCTGCATCCGGAAAACAAGCCAGAAATATTGAAAGACATTCAAAAGGCATGTCACAACAAAAATTTTAAAAGCAATAGTTTTGATACTACTTTGCCAGTTAGCAAAGCATTTAATCACAAGCCTTTACAGACACATTTAATTATCACTGATTTCTACACTTTAACTCATCTAAAAGCCTTTTTATAGGGATGGTCTTAAATACATATCTAAGCTTTCTGATGAAAACATATATATAAGTCTTTACGTCAGCTGCTGCTAGAATCAGAGAGGTCAGAAATGAAAAGGTGTGTATCTGGACATCTTATCCAGCCCGTTTTCTGACTGGCTGTTCTTACTCTCATGTCCAGTCTGCTTTCAGAGGACTCAAAAGTTGATAAGTACTGATTTTGGAACATCATTCTGCAGTTCAGTAATGTGGTCGTGCAGCTGCCTCCACCTCAGGCCACACTATGACCTCAGAATAGAACACCAATTTCCTAACCTTATTTTTTTCCTATATGCAAAACAAATATTCATATCCTTAATTTTATCACCTGACTGTTTGTCTGAAAACTTGGGTTTTTTTCTATTAACCTTGGAGCTGATATGCTGAAAACATCAGGTTTGAGGTGGAAAATGCCAAGCATCTTTTGAGGTCAGGAAATCCACATTTTAATACATGAATTCAAGTATAGGCGAGATTGTTATTATTATTCTTCTCCTTCTCCAATTCCATTTTAGTTAGCTGCCTTTTAATTGCATGTATCAGCAAACATTGAATAATGATTTTATCTATATTCTAAATTTAGAGCAGTTAAATGCAAAGCAAAATGCAGACACTTTCTTGTGTCTTAATTGAATGAAGGTCACAGCTATAACAATATTTAATTGAGCTATTTTTCATTATCATATTTTAATGACTTTGCACTGACAGTTCGCCTGCTTCTGAGGAAAGAGCATGATGAAGTCGTTTATTTCCCTATTTAGTTATTGTTTGACAACATCATCTTCGATTAAGACTCTGCTTTATAGCACATTAATCATATTTGAATGAGCAAGGGGTATAAATGTAAACATATCTCCCATCCTCTGTGTTTCCCCATGTCCCTGCATGAAAGCAGGCTAAACAAATGCTTGCATCTATTGTCTGTTTGCATAATAGCCAACAACAAGGCTAAACACTAGTCCTCAGCAATCTAATTGTCACCACCCCTATCTCACCCTTGCACCTTTCAGGAAGAAGTTATGATCTTCCACTTCTGAATGCTCGATAATTGTCCCATTTATCTCAATTTGCAGTTCAGTCTTTAGGCACCAATAGCCAAAATGGCATTTTTTATTATTTTTTTAAGCCAGTACCTACAATGCAGTGGTAAAAGGAGATTTTCATTTCCAAATAATAATCAGTTTAATTTGTCCGCATATGACCAATGATTCATGTTCAGATTTAATAATCAGGATCACATAATCTGATTATAGGAGAAATAATTTGTTTACAATCCCCAATTTACTGTGGTGAATTCCATTATCTCTCTTCAGCCATTGGGTTTTAAGAGATACTAACATGACCCTAGGGAACAAAAGGCAAGCTATTATATTTCCTACAATTAGATCTTTGCATAGTCTTAACCCCAAGCACCTAAATAAAAAAAAAATAGAAGAACAGCGTGCAGAAAAGCCCCATAAATAAAAATGAATGCATAATTGTGTTCAAAAAATGGTTTGCAACTCTGTGGTGGATGCCTGAAGAGTTACAGGGATCCGTCTCTGACAACTGCAGGACTGCTTCTCTTAGCAAAACATGTACACATTCATATGGACTGGATATGGAAAAACAAACACATGAAAAGCAGAAAAAAATTAAAACAAGGAAAAAGGTGAAGAGAAGGAAGAAAGGCAGGGCTGGAAAAGTGTGGCTGTGGAAAGAATAATCATGGCAAATGGTATTTATTGGATCATATTAAAGGTGTGGGAATTGTTCTGCAGGCTCTTTAGCTGCCTAAATTAAGTGTTTAGAAAGAAGGCAAAAGGAAGAAAAGTTGAAGAGGTGCAGAAGCTTTGTTCCTGGCAGCTGGGCTCCCTGCAGTTGACTAACCCCACTGCTCGACAGTGGTCATAGCTGCTTTGGAGAATCACGTCTCAGCTCTTTTCTCTGCACCACGCCCCCCCTCCAAAAGCAAGGAAATGGATGTGCATTGATGTAATTTAGTACCTTGGAGACGCGGACAAATTAGTGTAGAACATTATCACTAGTTAATTATGAATGACCGATTAATCAACCTAATCTAATATTCCACATTATGTTGATGTTATTAAAGTGCATCATGAAAATGACAGATCGTCTTCATTTGCGTTCTTTGGCCAAATGTGCACTCTGCAGTCATGATGTCAAATAAAAAAAAAAAAATTAAAAAAGTTTGCCAGTTTGAATATCCGAGCTAAGTAATTCCCCAGGATGTTTACCTGCACCCTGGCCTCCGTGAGGTTGATTTTCAGAGCCAGCTCTTCACGAGTGAACACATCCGGGTAGTGAGTTTGAGCAAAAACGGCTTCCAGGGCCTCGAGCTGATGGAGGGAAGGAGAGCAGAGATACATGAGGGATCCGTGAGGGATCCATGAGAGGGATCCGGTCCCCCACCGAGGTGTCTGCCAGGCACAGATGAGGAAAACGGGGCCACCGAGGCAGCGGGACACGCAGGATGGAGCTGGCACTGCACGGGGCATGGAGGAAGCAGGCTGGGAGCAGGCATAATGCAGGCAAGGAGGGGGCAGAGAGTGCAGAGCCCAGGGGCAGAGAGAAGTGGGCTCTTACCTGCTGCAAGGTGAAGGTGGTGCGGTTGCGGCGCTGCTTCCTCCGCAGGAACCCGTCGTCGAAGTCGCCGGCGGAGTGACCTCCGAAGGGGGCAGCGCCTGGGGGGCACGGAGAGCCGCGTTAGGGCCGGAGTACCCGGGGGGACAGGGCCGGGGCACGGAGCACTGGGGCGGGCAGTGCTGCCCCATCTCCGCTGTGTCCCGGGGCACAGGGTTGGGGCACAGACCCGCCGGGCGGACAGTGCTGCCCCATGTCCGCTGTGCCCTGGGGGCTGCTGCGGCACCGTGCGGTCCTGCCGCCCGGAGCTCACCCCGACCCGGGAAACATTTTTCGGGCCACCTGTGCTTTAAAGGGACGGAGAGAAGAAGATTTGACCTAGGCGTGTGGCCAGCAGCTCTCAAAGGCCCTGCCCGTCTGCCGAGGGAGCGCTGCCCGGACGGGAGGCAGCGGGGCCACCGGCAGGTTCCTCTCCACGCACCCCGAAGCGGCCCCGTCTGCTCGCCCTGGCTTCTGGAGGAGAACGGGGAGCTTGGGACCGCCCAGCACCGGCGGCTGGGCCACGGCAATCGGTAGCGGGGCTGGAGGAGGCCGCCCTGCCCTTCCTCGACCGGCGTTCGAGGGTCCCACTGGGGCACCGGGGTTTGTCCCCGGCGGAGGTCAGGAGAGGGCAGATGGATGCCCACCAGGATGCCAGCCACGTTCCACGGAGCAGACCCTGGCCTTCGTGCCTCCCCCAGCCACACATCATCCGTGCGTGCTCGTGCTTGAAATGTGTCACTCCCTTTCTGTTCTCTGACAAAACAGGCTACAAAAACCACAAACAAAACAAAACAGAGCAAAAAACCACTCAAAACTTAAATCAAAGGGGGAAAAACCAACAAACCAAAACCAACAAAAGCCAACCCCAAACCAAAAAAAGAAAACAAAAAACCCCAAACCAAAACCGACAAACGAACAAAACCAAACCAAAATAAACCCTCACGGAACGGAAAAGCACCTGAGCCCCCAGAAGCGCTGCTGAGTATCCCCATGACCCTGCTCACAGACCTGCCCCTGGAGTGCTCTGGAATACGTGAGCTGGAGGTCACCGCTCATCTTGCAGCATCATTTGGAAGATAAACACGGCCCCGAGCCCCCTCCTCGCACATGTGGGCCTGGGAGAGGCTCATCAGAGAATAAAACACTGTCCCGGTACCCCCAGAAAGCAGACTCTTCCCTGCGGCACCCGGCCTCCCCGGCTGCCCAAACACTGGCCCAACAGAGCCGTTCTGTTTCTGCTTCTTTGATTTGGTGATGGGTGGGNGATCTGAAACACTGACCACATAATTTATACTAGGAAGCGTTTTTTTTAATTTTTTTTTTTTTTTTACTTGTGATGCCCAACGCTTTTTTCACCCTTTCGCAGGACAGATCGCCCCTTCCCCCCGCCCCGGTGCTGCCCAAGCCGGGAGAGCGAGGGCCGGCCCCGGACGCAGCCGGGAGAGGCTCAGCCTGCGGGGCCGCTCCCCGTCTCGGGCCGCCAAACACAGGCACCGGCCCCAAGCTGCCGCCGGAGAAACAAACGCACCAAAAACAAACAAACGACCAAGCAAAAACAAGAGCACGTTTCCAAAGCTGTCTGCCAAAAACTAGCAAACAAAGCCGCCTCAGAGCTCGGTGGCGCCGGCGGGAGGGACCCTCGCACTGTCCTTCCCAGCCTGACTCCCTGTCCCGCCCAGAGAAAACTCTGGGGAGCGAATATTCCATCTGGGATGCACAAACCGGCTTGGGTCCGCTGACCCTCGGCAGCCGCGCTTAACGAGGGGCTGACCCTCCCCCGAAGCGGGATGAAACCGCTGGACCACTTCTTCCTGCCGCGCCGCCGCAGGGAAAGCCGCTTTCTGGCCGGGTGACGCCCGTGCCAGGAGCCGGGTGGCCGGACACGGGGATTTTACGGGCCCGGGTCACTTTCCCCGCCGTGCAGCCGCGGGAGCGCCGGCAGTGCGCGGGCACGGCGGGACAGCCGCGCCGGGGCTCCGGGGATGCTCCGCGCTCTGCGAGCAGCGGCCGGGGGGAGCGGGGGCACAGGGCCCTGGGCATCTCCGGGGTGGGTGACAAGGGGAAAGCCTGAAGGCTGACAGTTTTTTTAAAAAGGAAATCAACAACAACAATAATAATAGTAAAAATAAAAAACTCTCTGACCGATAACACAAGGAAGAACATCCTCCCAAATATTTATTTTCCGCTTTTTTTTTTTCTTCTGTCATACCTAATTTTTCCCCATCCTCCCACAGAATGTTTGCAAAATAGCATTAAAGATTTATGCGGTCCCTTTGGCTGGAGGGAGGAGGCGTGACCACGTCCTGAAAGTGTCCCGATTACAGCCATGACACCAACATCTGTGCTGGGAGGCGAGAAAAGCATCTCTCTCTTAGCCTGAGGCTCAACTGCAGGATCGCTATCCACAGAGGGGAGGCAGGTGGCAAAATGACAGGGGTGGGGGTGTAAAACAAGCCCTTTCCAGAAGGAATCAAATAAAAAAAAAAAAAAAAAAAGTCCTGCAATCCTTCTTTCTATGACAAGAGGGGAGAGCTAGGAGGGGGGAGGGGGATAGGGTTGTATTTTCTTAAGGAAAAGGATGCTATTTAGTTGTCTCTATAAATTTGCATCTTATCCCAGCACGTATCTGTACGCGACAGTCGTGGCGCAAATTCGGTCACAGTTTCTCCCTCCGTCCCTAGAGCACCCCCGGCCCACAGACACCTCAAAGTTCAGCTCTTGTGCTTACACATCTCTGTGTGACAACACTCACCCTCTAGCTGCGGGGGGCAGTGGAAGTAGAACATGGCCCTGCGGCTGGGTGGGCGCCCGCTGCTCGCAGCTGCGAGCCCGACGGCGGCCGGGACCGGGACCGGGACCGGGACTGGGGCCGGGACCGGGGCCAGCCCGCGGGGCTCCCGCGCACCCTCCGCTCCGACGGACCGGCACCAGCTCCCCAGTCGGGCACCGCGACACACTGCCCAGGTACCTCCTGCAGACCTAAAGACACAGAGGGAAAGAACAGAATATGTAAAGAGCCAGAAGAAAACACCTGAAGAAATTCATTGATAACCCTAAAGCCCATCCTAGAGGAAGAAGAGAAAGTAGTGTCTAACTCTGTGCAACAAATTAAAAAAGCCAAAGGTAGAAAACTCCGTGGTTGGTGTACAGTAATCAGAATCAGCAAAACTTTGTTATTTTGGTTTTTCGTTTGTTTGTTTTTGTTTGTTTTTTTTTCTGCCCGGAATAGCAGATTGTGTCTCTCTGTGCCTCTCTGTGTTCTCCTATCTATCCACCCATCCATCCATCCATCAATCTCTATATCTATCTATCTGTCTGTCTATCTATCTATCTATCTATCTATCTATCTATCTCAAATATTCCTTTATGGAGCAAATAGTTCCATAAAGGAAAAAAAAATGTTTGTAGGTAAGATTGAACTGCTTAAAAGAAAATCTAAATTATTCTGCCTAAATGAAACAGCAATAAAACCTAGAAGCTGCCTTCTTTTTAAAGCATCCAACACACTGGCAGCCAATGTCCTCGGCAAGGAAAAAACCCCCAAACAACACTTCAAATTTATATGCAGTCATACTAAAAACAAACAAACAGACAAAAAAATCCAGAAGGTACATTAATATAGCAATCCATACCTAAACCGAACAGAAGTAAAAATCACCGGTAAGGTTTGGGGTGTTTTGCTTTAGAATAAGGCGCTGTGAGTTGTTGGCTGCAGAGACAGAAGGGCTCTGTGGAGTTCTGGAAGTGGCCAGATGTCTTTATATCTGTCTACAGCATGCTCTGCCTCTCAGCACTTGCCTTTATAATCTCACGCATAATTGGCCTTAATCTGATTATTTCCAGCGCTGTCTACAGTGAGTAACTTGGATAGGTCTATTGGGCCCTACAAATGGCCCACGTGGTGTGCAGAGCAGGGGGGGGTGGAGAGGATGAAAAGAAAAAAACCGTAATTTCTCAGCAAACGCCAGGAATGTGAACGGCAGCAGCACAATCCCATTATTTTCTGAGCGCTGGCGCTCCGGGGCTCGCAGCCCCCCGCGTGTCCCCCCCGGGCCGGGGTGCCCCGCCGCACCGAGCGCTGCCCCGCCGCCCGCACCCCGGCGCTGCCGTAATTGCCGCCCGATGGGTTTTGGGGGGCCGCTCTGCACACGCCTCGCCTTTCCAAGCGATCGTACCACGGCAAAGTTTGATTTTGTTCGCAGCGAGGGGTCTCTGGATTTATGCTCGCTTCCCGTCTGCAAATGATATGCGGCGGGACCCTTCGCAATTACTTTTAAAATGCATCCGAGACATAGGCTCAGCGGAGAGAGATGGCCCTTGCCTCAGCCCGGGTGAAAATTAGACTTTAAAGTACCCAGATGAAATTTTCAAGTCAGGGACGCGGGATTGGATCAAATCACATAAACTGCAAAAAAAGCAAGTATAATGGCGCATAATTGGTTCTGTAATAGCATTACACAAGGATAATAGCCTGTTATGGCCCCCTGCACATTAAGTGCTTCCCTGGCGTAAAGCCTTTATGATATTAAAGGGGGAATATAATGATATTTTGGTTATTAAATGCGTGTAATTAATTTATGCACCACTGAAAATAAAGTTGGTATTATGACCCACTCAAGATGCATCAGAAGATGTAAGTCAGACAACTGTTGATAAGTTCTGGTGTCTATGTTTCGTCTAGACTGCTGATTTTATTTTGGAACAATTGCTTCTCCGGCAGACTACACAAATTTAATATTTTATAAAGATTGTAATGTTCTGTGCAGGAAGGGCGAGCAAATCTACACAGGCTCTCTTAGATCTGATGGGAGTTTAAAGACAGCACATTCATACCAGAGCAAAGGAGATGGATACAGGCAATACAGGTGCAGAAATAGTGATTTTGAAACGATGATGTCTTTGGAAAGTTGATTCTGTACATACGATCTCATTAAATAAACGCTAATAAGCCTTAGAAATATCACCTGCTCTGTCTTTTACATTAGGCATAGATGTGGAAATTCCCCTAATGTATATTCAAGTTGAAGTTATGTTTCCATCCTGTGAAGCATTATTTTAGCAAAGCAAGGCAAAAATTAATTTGACTTGAGATACAAATTGATTTGATCGGATCTAATCTTATCCATTCCCTTGTAATTTTAGCATAGTAGTAATAGATGTAGAAGGCTGTCTTAATGTGTTTTATATATGTTTACCTGTCTACAGACACAATTTTAGGAATATCTTTGTTTGAAAACAGATATTTACTCACCATCCAGGCAAGTGTCTGAGCAGTAAGGTATGCTATGGATTGAGATGGCTTTTACAGCACCACACAAGATCAAAGACCAATGCTCTGAATCTGACTGCACTCGATAAAACAGCAGCACAAGCTTTTGGTCAAGTAACCTTAAAAAGAAGGCCATAACCCAGAGGTGCTGCCTGGATCTCCCCTGCCAGTCTCTCCCTCCTGAACTTTAAAATCCACACAGGGCCAGTACTGCAGGATCCCTTTGCACAGAGACAGATGTGCCTTTTCCTTTTTCTCTGACGTCGGGAAGAGATGAGTGAGATAGTGTTTTATCATAAGAACCCCTAATAAAATAATAATAACTTCATTATGGCGCTCTCAGGCCTTGCTGTACTGAGGGGGCTGCATTGCTGTTTTGGCTCCAAGACTCACTTTCCCCAGCAGTTTGAAGCCTGCAAGTTCAGCGTATTACAGGAGGGGGAGAAGACGGAATGGAACACGGGGAAGTGCTCCAAGTCGCTGCTTTTTAAATAGAAGCAGAAGAACGCTGAGCCGGTCGAGACTCAACTTTCTCCCAAGGACCAGCAGCTGCAAAACAAGGAGATAACTAAGCAATATATAATCCCCCACCCCTCGCCAGCTCTGTGTCTGTTTAATTTTAATGCTCGAAACGCGGGGCTGACATAATTAAAAGTTAGCGCTGGGGCGTCCTGGGTGCTGCTGTCGGGCGGACGGAGCCCAGAGGCGGAGGCGCTTCAGCACCACGGAGAGCGCCCGGAGCTCCGCGCATGGAGCTCCGCGCCCGGCCCCGCTCCGCGCCTGGAGCTCTGCTCATGAAGCTCCGCGCCCGGCCCCGCTCCGCGCCTGGAGCTCTGCTCATGAAGCTCCGCGCCCGGCCCCGCTCCGCGCCTGGAGCTCTGCTCATGAAGCTCCGAGCTCCGGCCCCACTCCGCGCCCGGAGCTCCGCGCCCCGGCCCCACTCCGCGCCCCGGCCCTCCCCGGGGAAATGCTGTCGGCAGAGCTCTTCCTCCGTCCCTCCGTGTACCCCCTGCTTTCCTGCGAATCTGGGACCATTGAGGAAAAAATATGCAGTAAGTTGCTTGGGATCATGTCTAGTATTTCTCTGGTAGTTCCTCTGATCCATCTACCAAAGGCAAGCACTAAAAACAAGAATGAAATAACATACAGAGCTACAATATTTCAGGAGAAAAATACCTTTTTATGTAAAATCCTTAAAGTCTCCTTCATAAACCTTATTTTATTACTATTATTATTACTGTTGTTATTACTGTGACTATTGAGACATCAGCATTAGTTACTAGGTCTGCAAAAAGTCCAGGTAGGTATAGTTCTGGATAGACACTTTGCTGATGATGTCTTAGAGCAGAACTGTTCCTGTGCTGCACACACAAACAGACCTCATCTTTCACCCTAGAAAACAAAACCTAGGGCTGAACTGCTGAGCAAAATCACTGAGTGGATGTTTTCCTTGGAAGCACTGAGCTTCGAGGGGATCATTTGTGGAACTCTGGGAACAGCTCAGTTTGATGAAATGGCTCTCTTGACTCTCCATGTCCAAATGCTTTCTTTCCCGTGATCCTCAATATCTGACCACAGAAAAAGTCTATGAGCTAAAAGGTTATTTTACCCTAATTCATGTGCAGTAAAATGTATTTTCCAATTAACCAAATTTGCCGATTTGTCCCGCTTGGACACTCTTATAATTTATAATGTAAAAGTGTTCTTTCTTTATCTAAAGACCAAGGTGACTGCTTTTAATTTTCTGTAACCTCTTTACACTTGATGTTCACCAGACTCATAATGTTAATTGGCTTCATATACGGATCATCAGTTTAATGAAGGAATAAATCCTATGTTGCTTTATGTCCCTCTGTTTTAACAATGATTGCTTTAATGAAGAATGTGACGTGTTTGAAATCGAAGCTGCAGGAGACATTAGAGGGGCTTTTTTTATGATGACTGAAATGCTTATTTAAAGCTAAAACCATGAGGTTTTCATATTTCAAGAGCTTTTCTTGAAATAATTTTCCACGAAAAATACTGAGACATTCTTCACCAGAGAACCCTTTCTTTGCAATTATGGGCAGAGACTGAGAATAGCTCAGTCCTGTAATATAAACACCCCAATTAGGTTATGAAATTATCTCTAAGCTGATTTTATATCACTGCAGTTTCCATTCAGAGTTTAAGTAAAACTCCCAGTGAGTTATAAGCAGTTATGCCTACCTAAATAAGGGGTATTTTGGGGTAACTAATAAACCTCTTTGTCAAACTACTGTTCGTGGGTAGATGAAGAAATTTACAGGGGAGAAAGAATTGTCAGTTCATACACAAAAGCTCTAGATTTCTGTAGTCTATTTTTCCCCATGGGAATTTTAGGATTTCAGGAGCAAGGGTAAAATGTAATGAAACATGGGCTCACAGAGGTAAGGTGACTGCAAATCAGAGCCTCAATTAGGTCAAGTTGGAAAGCAGCAATTAGACCCAACTGCATGTGCTGGTTACAATAGCTACAACAGGTTTACAAAAGCAAATGCATTCTGGTAATTGAACTTTTATGTTCCTGGTCCCATTTATAATAAAAGTAAGCCTTCCTTCTCTCTCTTCCCTCTGCCTTTAATGGAGACTTCATGTACTGGTGGTATGCATATACTGGTATATATTTTCTTCTCATTTGAGAGCTGTTGTTGACAGAAATTACATGACTCTTAGATAAAGGAACATGTAACATCAGAGAGGAAAGTCTCTAATCAGAGCCTGGGCAAGGGCTAAGTAAAAAATTGAATTGGATAGAAATTTCATGACATGGCAAAAGAAGTGCATGGACAGAAAGGGATATCAGCTGAAATTACTTACCACTGAAAAGCCATTCAGTATGCCAGGCCTGATTCTGTGATCTCTTGTTTTGTTTATGTCCTGGCAAGTGTTACACTCATTCAATCCAGGTCCCAAAAACCTTCATATAGGTAACACAGACCTTCACCACTGCCTTCCATACAGTTCTCTTAGGCACAGTGCGCACGTTTCTTTTCAGAGCTGGCCAGGACCCTGTGAACACCCTATGAATAGCCCATAAATCACTCTTGCCTTCCCTCTCAATGGAAAACAAGAAGGTATCTTGTGACACCTCCAGTGTAACACAAGATTAGTCTGCCAGGAGCCTTCCTCAATATCCGCTGCTCTCTGCGTGGAGCTGAGCATTTACCAAATCTATGCTTAGCACAGCCAGAGTCTGTGCCAGGGTGAGGCAAAACAACACCCGTTTTCAGGGGGATTGTCTGGGTTTTTAGTGAAGATATCATAAAAAGCTGCTTCTTCCTGGATCAAACAAGTCTTCTAACCAAGAGTTGTGAAGAAATACTTCCAAGGGAAGGCCTTTCAGTCTGTGGCTTTCGAAGACACATTTGCTTGGCCACAAACACTGGCTCAGCACATTCAGCAGAAAATTTGATGCAGGTGAAAAGTTAATTGCAGTGTGGATCACAGTAGAAAATCTATTCAGATTTTTAAGTACAACACTGGTTTGTGCTGCCTGATAATTCCATGTAATCTGGTGGTTAACCAAGCAAAGTTTCTGTGAGCAGATCTGAATCAGTGTACTGGGATTTATGCTATAATGCTGCTTTGTGTCACAAGGCCGGAATTTACAGCATCACCAAATCGGGGTTTCAGTTAAAGTTTAAAGTTTAGTCATTTCTCAGGATCAGGTCATTTTCTCAGGGAAAATCTGCAGCTTTTGTTTTCCATAATAAGGCAGGCCATGGTCTAGCTCTGAATAAGGGCAGTTAGTATATGCATGAATCTAAAGCTGCACGCATCCTGTGAAAACAGAAAGTTAGCAGTCCCACTTATTCTGGCAATGGCTTCTAGCAATAAACCCAGTGGGAAGAAATAAAACATTTTATTATCTGCTTTAATCCACAATTGTCTCATTCACCAAACGTAAGGCAGATTAACACCTACTAACTACTCTCCTTGGAGGTGAGCTGCACTCCAGAGCAGGAGAGAAGTGGCCTAGGTGTGACATACTTTTGCACAAAGCCATTGAAATGCACCCTCTGGATGTGGCAAGGTTCTCACATTAGCCTGAGCACTCCATCTCAGTTCCTGGGAAGTTGCACCATCCTTTGGGATGTACCAGGAGTGAAGCTGCCTCTGAACATGAATGCATGTGCACATGAGTGTACGTAAGAATGAACCCACAGTATATACGCATGTGCAATCTGAAAGAAAGGGACTGGTGAAGTCTGGAAGGTTTGGTACCTGTGGGAAAGGCCTGGAATTTACCGTAGACACCCAGCCACTCCTCTTTCCCGGAGACAAACTCCAGGACTATGAATAAAGACTATCCTCCATGGGTCTTTCAAATAATTGCCCCATTTCCTACAAGAAGAACAGGAACCGTAGTAATTACTCTTGGCAGTCTGGAAGAAACACCGAGCATTCCTAGAAGATTGCCTCATACCAAACAGCATTTTCAAGCCTGCAGAGTGGATAGAAATGAGCTTACAGCACTGCTGTGCTCCAGCTTCCTCAGGGCAAGCCCACAGAAGTTTTCTTTTCCTCCCCAGCCCATCCCCTCNAAACCAAACCAAAAAAACCAACCACTTCAGATCAATTTCCCCAAGCCCATCCCTTCTGCATTACTTGTTCCAGGACATCCCCAGCATATCCTTTCTCCTGCTTCAGTGCCAAGAAGCACCTTCCTGTCATCTATATCTTGTGAAAGTAGGACCACAGAAATCCCTTAAAACAAACATTTCTACAAACAGGAGACCACTCTTGTGAATTTGTGTTCTTTACCGTTGGCTCTCTCCCACAACATGCTCAGACCCCACGGCCGTGTTGTCAGGACCAGGCTTAGTGCTCTCCCCACCTGAAGGGGCAGAGTGTGACTGCACATACCTCACATGCCTGGACCAGTTTAGTTCCAAACTCGGACCAAACGCTTTGTCACAGGGCTGAGTGTAACACTTCAGCTTTATCATGGGTAGGATTTTCTTCTTATTTTGGAATTTTTGCATGTTTCAGTTAATGAATAAGAAGAAAATTCTCCTTTATTCTGAAACAAAACAAAACAAAACAAAAACAAAACAAAACAAAAACAAAAACAAAAACAAAAACAAAACAAAACAAAACAAAACAAAAACAAAACAAAAAAAAAGAGCCCACTTGTGCTTAATTGTTATTCTAATTACAAGTTGTGGTATAGCGTAAATTTTTTCCCTTGGCATTATTATGAACCTCATTTCCTTACAAAGTCCAGGATAAACAATTCCAATATATTTTGTTTTAATTATCAGGGTTTAATGGGGCATAATAAGACTAAGTTGAGTGGTGCAGAAAAAAAATAATTTAATGTGTGCAAAACTACCTAGTGCTCCTAGCTTGCCTGTGCATATTTCACCTATTGTAAGGCAGCACTATGTTAGCTAATATTCAGTGTGCCCATCATTTACTTATTAATCATACTTGCTTTCCAGTAGAAAATTTTCTTTTTTTCCCCCTGGCATCTGAAACAGGAAGAAACACATTAAGACATCCTAGAAAAACAATGGACAGTTCTCTGGGTTGAGCACTGAAGGACGAAGCTGATACACAACTGATGGTGCTGGAAGCATTTGTCATGCATGGACAGAAGATGCAATGTTGGACACAGAACCTGCCTCTGCCAATCCACTCTAAATGCTGCCAGTAAAAATTTCTGGCTTCGGCTCTTAGGGCCTCTACCAAAAGAAGCAGAGATAAAACATCAGCTGAAGTCACAATTCAAGAACAACCTCGTCCAGACTCTCACTGTAAATGCATCTTGCCACTCCCAAGGTGTGGTTCCTACAGAGTTAAAACACCACAGTACTTTTGCAGTGAAAAGGCAAAAGTGCAAAAGAGCAGCAAGGGAAATGAAGCAGTAAAAGGAGATCCTTCATGGCCCTCTATGCTTCCCAAGGTCCCTTTGGCAATGGCACTGAATCCCATGGCTGGGTGTGGATGATGCAGCAGTCAGAACCACTCTGCTTCCAGACTTACATTCCACTTCAGCAGGGCAGCCACATACCGAGATTAAAAGCTTTCACTTGAGGAATAACTACTGGATATTCCCTGAAGGGAAACATGACTATTCTCCTTATCTGTTATACTCCTTGACACAGAGGACTTGATACAGTACCCACTGAAGCCATTGGGAACGTCCTCTCTTCTGGAAAATTATTTGATTCATGACTCTAGGAAAGAGGTTCAAATACAACATAAATACAAACGAACCACACCAATGTTACATTACATTTATTTAAAAATTAGCATTTTATATTACAGATTAATTTAATATACCCAAGTGTTTGGGTTTTAAATAAAATAAATTTATTACAGATATCAATATTTACAGAAAGAAAAACATTACATTTTTTTTTCTTTTTTTACGTCTCATTGGAGTAAAATAATTCTCCATGAAGAGTCTGCCCACGGGAGATGCCACATTCTGTGACAGGCCAGTCTCCTTCAAGGGTTAATGGAGATAAGAAACCGAACCAGGCTTAAGATACAACTCAATGAATTGACTGAGGAATGGCAATGGGCTGGTTACCTGCATGAAATTGTAGCAAAACTGAAAGATCTCAAAGCACCCCATCCAAGCCAATGTCCCCCTGTTTTTTGAAGAAGGCAAGGGAATCAGCAAGCACATTTCACCAAACTCGCCTCAGACACCTGACCAGGCCAGTATCTAGCATATCCTCATGGACCTCCAAAGCTTCATGGGTTTCTTTCTTTTTGCTAAACCAGAGCATTCTGACCCAAGCTTAGGATCCCACAGTACAGCAAATACACAAGGGCAATCTCTCGTGCCACAAACTCTAACAACCCTTACAGAGACAGGCACTGGCCTCACCATAGAGTTGCAGCCCTGAGTTAGAAGCCAAGTATGCTGATTCCCAGACAAATACTGACCCATGGGCTCCTTCAGACTGGCTAGCAAGTCCCATAGGGACTTATGAGGAGGTCTCTGCATTTGGTAGAGCTGCATTAAGCTCAGGGAAAGAAGTCCATTTCCTGGTAATGCATGATCTGCAAGTGGTAGAGACCTCTGAAATTAGCTCTGGGCAAATACCTACCCTGAGAGCTCAAAGTAGGACTGCAGATCCCCACCGGATCATGCAGCCAAAACTGATACTCAGACACCTGCATCCCATCCTGGATTGAGGCAAGATGCTATGCTTGTTAAAACACTGGAAATTCTGAGCCTCGGTATACAGATCAAGACCTTGATTTGAACAATCAACTTAATGTGTTTCATTTCCTTCACACAGCAAATTCTTGATTTTAATAGTTTCCTTGGTGTACAGGCACTCAAAGAGCTCTTCATGGAGGTCTTAAAGTCTGCAGCTCTTCGCAAGCCAGTCACCTGTCCACATAGCCATGGTGAGAGGAGAAGGATTTGAAGCACAGACCAGGTTCTGTCTCTCCTGCCCTGTGAACTGAAATGCCATCTCCTTTGGTATCTTCAGTGGCAAATGGGGAACCGAATCCAGGTGCACACCAAATGCAGAGAAAGAAAATGTCTTGCTAATGACAACCACACCTTGTTGCCACCATGTCTTTATAATTTTTAAGGACAACATTCTGTTTGTCATCAAAGTAGAGAAGATTGAGGGACTTCAATTCATCTGGCACACAGCAGGGCATGCTAACATCTTGAGACAGCTTCAGTGTATAAACAATGGACTGAACTGTGGCATGGTTTGTTGCATTTAGACTTTCCCCCAAAGGGAAGATGCAGGATCCTCTGCAATAAAATGCATTGTATCCACTTGGGTGAATAATCCACCCTGACCAGCCAATAGCATGGAAGTCTACATAGAGCTCCCTTCGGTGACACGCTGTTAAGGGGCCTCTGGCAGCAGCGGCTGCGGCAGCGCGGGGTCTCCTGCTCATGCTGGCACTGCTGCTTTCCACGACATCAGTGGCATGAGAAAAATGGGAGGCATCAGATTTGGCATGGCTTGCTTCTGATCCTGAAAGGAAGCTCTATGTTAATATTTCACAAAGTTAACTTCCTAAGTACAGTATTCTGTATGAACATGTACTAAATAAATCTATATCAAAGTCTTCAGAGCAGATTTTAAAATGGCACCTAAGGTCTGTATTCAATTGCCATTTCACCCATACTTCCAAATCTGCCAAATCTTGTGTTTCACTTTGTGCCCTGGAAAAGCCCCAATTCAGCAGAAATGGAAAAGAAAAACGCAATGATCTTCCAAATATTCTGTGAACTCCACAGTCTTTCTTCAGGGCTGAATCTGGTCAGTATGGTACTAACTGTCTTCATAGAGCCACTCCTACAATACACATTATTCTGTGCAGGGCTAACAGAGGGTAGAGATCACAGTCTTTTTCTCTCCAGTATTCTGCCAGGAACTCTACTCATACACTTCCTAAGCAAGAATGCGCAGTAACTTGATAATGGGTGAAGAAACATTGTAAAAACATATTTTTCAAATTTTTGATCCTAAAAAAATCACCACCATGTTTAGATAACAATGCTAAAGAATGAAGCCTACTGACGATAGGATGCTTTCTTAAAGTATCTTCTGAGAAACCCTAAGGTCCATGGAGATCCATGGACACAAGCTGAAACTGACTGATATGCAGAACAATCTGTGTGGTCACTGACCACTGACCAGGGGCAGGTCTAGAGAGTTTCTTTGTTAGGAAATTTCTCAATCCTGACACAGTATCCCGTGCAGAGCTTGATGCTCATTAAACTGGATCTAGGATTTCACTATTAATTTTTATTTGGAAAACAAAAATAAGCAGGCCAGCCTCATTTTTATTTATTTATTTATTTTTTATTTTTAATCGATTTCACCATCTACTTCTTAATATTGTCCTACCTAGCTTCTTTCTGATATGCAAATACAACTGTTTATCAGAAAAGCCTGGAAAGCCAGAACATCGTGATTTTTGCTCCTCCTCCAAAGCTTTTGCTCTTTGCATTTATCAGGCCCTAAAATCCAGCCTTAGCTGATTTTACACTAAGGCCGGTGGGAGAGGTAAGACACTGTTTTGTATTTTCAGGCAGGAGGCGTTGTCTTTGATGAAAGCAGCCTTTAGTCACAATGCTAATTAGTCATTGAAGTTAAATAGGTGCTTAAAAACCAAGCCAAGGACAGAGAAGTTAAAATTGCTTATTTGATAACCTCTTTCACTCTTAAAATCACACTTAATGACTCTACTTACAGATACTTTACCAGAATTTTGACAAAGTATTCCAGGTCACTGAGTTTTTTTCAGTCTAAACCTAACATACAATTTTCACGCAAATAATATAAGTAGTACTTAAAAAATACAACTCCCATCCCTTAACAAACTAAATAAACCTGATTCCACTTAGGATTAACTAGTATTTCTGGCACATACAATTTTTGTGAGGGGAGGGGCAACTTAGCATGCTGGTGACCTACTAGCAAGTACTATCAAATCAAATTTCGATCATTGGCAAAGCTGAACTTCAAACCTGTTCAATACTGCAAGTAAACAACTGAGGTTAGGTCTACATGAGGTAGCAGGAGGTAACAGAAGATGAACAGGCAATTCATATTCTAAAAGTGCACTTACTTGCAGCAGAAGGTACAAAGCTGTGAGACCGCCGTTTGTTACTGTTCGTGAAGAGGATAAGGAGAGCATTTCTACTCTCCTGAAAAGTGCCCAGGCTCTTGGCAAATGTAACCACATCGTCTTCCATTCCATTCTTGGAAACATGTGTCGTCGTTATCCAAAAGCCATGGTTGGAGTTGCTGTTTCCAACCCACTTGGAAACCTGGTGAAGACAGGGAAAAGAAAAATATTGTTTCAATATTCTAATTACAGCATTGTGATTAAGCAACGTTTATATTAGGAAAAGAGAATAGGCAACAAGCTATGAGAGAATAAGGGCATATATTATAACAGAAGTGAAATAACTGTATAGCTGAGACTCCATTGAGTTTAATATTTAAACCAGTAATTCGGCACTTAAAAATACAAAATAGCATATGCATTCCCCAAAGCTACATTTACAGAAAGATAATTAATTTCAAAGAATTTAGCAGTGAACACTTGCGTGTAGAAGTTAATATTAAAATAAACTCTCTCTGACTTTCAAAAATTTATTTTTCATAGCAATCTCAACACAGTAATATGAACTCTCCAGACTTTACATACCATTAAGACTCATATAAATCTAAAAACCACTGAATTTGAAGAAATTCACAATCAAGCAAATTTACTTACCCGGTTGTTATAATTACACACTGATAAATAAGGCCAGGCCATTCTCTAGCAGGAATATCATGACTTGAGACAGAACTCAACCAATCATCCAAGCATGCTATTCAGTCTGATCATAAAGCTTAGGCAATGAAAAACACTGTCCCAGAGTACAGTTTTAAACCATATGTGGGTTCTTTTGTTATGGAAGGGCATTTACCTGCTCTTACAATTTATGGAAACAAATCTTGAAGCTCACAAATAAGAAAGTCTACGGGGGAAGTTGAATGACAGGCAATCCAAACACAACGTTGAAGCATACTGCGCTACAGAAATGTCGCCAGAATAAAAAGAAGTGAAAATCTACTCTTAGTACACAACCAATGCCAATTACTTTGGCAGTCTAAGGACTAACTCAAGATTTTAATCACAACTACATACTCAGCCTGACTTCTCTCCATCGTCTAGGTTTGGGTTACTCAATTCTCACCACGCTTGTGCTCCTAGCAGCTCATAAACACTTCTTTAATTCAGGTAGCACCAGGTGTACTTATAAAGGTAGAGAGAAAGCTTCTCCCTATACTGCTGTTCTTCTGTTTGAATTGACCACAAAACCCAGCTTAATGGCAATGCTGGAGTTACAAGGTGTCACCCTAAAAGTTTAAGAAGTAAAGTTAAGTCAGACTTCTCTGCTTACTGTCTGTGTGACATTGAAGACTTCCCAGCCTTCTCCGTAGAGGGACAATAATCTTGATGCAATGAGATGTTTTTTCTGTGGCTTATTTGCACTCTCCAAGAGCTCAAACACTTCCACCTAAATAACAGCAGTACCACAAAAACAATAAGAAATTAATTTGATTAATTTAATTTTGATTAATTTGATTGTTCTTACAGCAGAATAGGAGGATGAAGATTATGCAGGTTTCTGCTATATCAGAGCTGTAAAACTGTACTGTCATTCTAAAAGAGGTAAAAAGTAGATTTTGGACAGTTTAACAGAAAAATAGTCATTGCTACATACATTGACTTCCAGATGTGTTAAGAGTCAAGATGCCAGATTATAGATACTATAGAAAAATATCCTGACCCTCTCTATCCTGCTTTGAACACCTAATACCATCAAAGTCTTCTGTTCTTCCACATATTTGTCTCCAGGTTTGTAAAAAGTCCAATCCTGCCCTTTGTCAGAGGAACAGATACATTTAATTTCCTTACCCATCCTGTTTTCCCATGAATTCCCGGCTGCTATTACTATTTTTTGGAGCAGCTCCAGCAAATAAATTTCAATTGGAATTTCGAAACATCTCAAATCCCAGAAGAGTACCGTTTGATTTGCTATAGGTCTGACATTGGTATCTTTAGGGAAAGCTCACTGTCATAGCAAAAAGGACACCGTACTGCCAAAATCAAAACTTTGCATGACTTCTTTGCATGCTGGAGGCAAAGAAAAAGTGAGGATGGCAAAACAAAAATAACAATAAAGCAGGTTCGTGTCGTACGTAGTTGCACGCCTTATTTTCAGTATCAGTAAAAAAGACAGCAGAATTAAGCGTTTAACTATTTCCCCACTTACTTTGCAGAAGTGTTGCATCTCGGACCTTCTGTACCGATGCGTCCTCCTGAGCCTGAAGACCCTGAACTCGGCTTTCAGCATCTGCTCGCCCTTCTCCATGGCGCTGATGTCGAAGTAGAAGTGGTGGTGGTCCACGTGAACTGGAAAAGACCCTTCTTTAGGAACCACGCCAGCCCCGGCGGGCCTGCGCCCGCCCAGCGATCCGCGGGATTCACCGCGGGCTGGGCCCCGCCGCCCCGGGCCCACCTCGGTCCTCGAAGCTGCGCACCACGTCCCCCTGCAGCAGCCCCGGGGCGCGGGTGATGCCGTTGGCGTCGGCCACCTTGTTGAAGAGATCCACCATGAACTGGGGCGGCTTCTTGCGGGGCAGCACGTCGGGCGGCAGCTCCTCGATGTCGAAGACCTCCCGCAGGCGCTGCAAGGCCGCCGCCAGCACCTCGTCCCGCGGGTCGGGGGGCAGGGGCAGCGCGTTCGCCGCCCGCAGGCTCAGCAGCCCGGCCAGGCACAGCCACAGGCACGGCGGGCGGGTCGCCATGGACGGCTCGGCCGGGCCGCCTCGGGGGCCCCGCGGCCGTNGGCTGGGCGCGGCCCGGCGAGTGCGCGCATCGCCGGTCGGGGCCGGCAGCCCTGAGGGCCAAAGGCCGCGGGCAGGGGCGGCCGCGCCGCGCCCGGGCCATCAGCGGCGCTTAAGGACTCAATGGGGCATCGCCGTGCGCTCCGCGGCATCAGAGCGGCCGGCTCGGGGCTCGGGCTGCCGGGGGAAGGGCCAGGTGTCAGCCAAGAGCACCGCACTTGCGAAACCCCTGTCCTTTAAATCGGCCGTCTTCTTTTTCAGCCGAAAACCGCTTTGATTTGGACACTGCTGAGCCCATGTGCTGTTTCCTGTCGTTTTAGCAGCAATGAAAAGTATCCTGGGACGTGGGCGTAAGCTTCTGTGCTGCCTGCTTGTGTACTTCCCTGCCCGACATCCCCGGTCCCTTCCTATCCCAGAGCCTGAAGAATGCCCGGGATCCCCGGTCCCTCCCCGTGTCACAGCCTGAGGGATCCCCGTTCCCTTCCCATCCCACGGCCTGAGGAATGCCCGGGATCCCCGGTCCCTCCCCGTGTCACAGCCTGAGGGATCCCCGTTCCCTTCCCATCCCACGGCCTGAGGAATGCCCGGGATCCCCGGTCCCTCCCCGTGTCACAGCCTGAGGGATCCCCGTTCCCTTCCCATCCCACGGCCTGAGGAATCGCCGCTGGGGCGGTCCCGGTGCCGGGGCTCGGCCGGGCTGCAGGACGGGGGCTGCAGTTCCCCAGGCTCACACTCCGGCCCTACAGCTGCCCAGGGAGGGAGGCTTTAAGGACAGAGTCCGGGGATAGGGGCAGGAATACACATTCCGAAGAGCTATTTTAAGGCTTAACTATTTCCCGGAGTCAACCAGCTTTCAATAATTTGCCTTTTTTCCACTCATCGGTTGATGAAGGATATTCCACACTCCCCCCCCCCCCCCCCCCCCAAAGAAATACTATAATGGAAAACCAACCCAAACGAACCCACCCCGGCCTTAAGGATAGTCGTCCTTTTCAAGGCAGTCTGGCAACTTACAGAGGAGCAAATAGACCTTCCTGACGGAAGTCAGGAAGTGCAGTGCCTGTTCTACTTGTGCCACACTGTGCTGGATTCTCTTTCTAGGCAGTAAGGTATTGGGAGGTATTTTGTGGGAAACATAAAAATGTCTACTGGCTCCTCTGCTTTAGCCACACCATGTTAGACAGGAGTACTTGCATTGAGCAATCCGGTGGGCCTACAGGAGAATAAGGTGGGGACAAAAAGGCCACAGCTTCAGAGAGTCCAAAATTTTTGCCCATGAAGTACAAAAGACTAGTGGAAGAAAATGAGAAGCAGTGATGAGTTGATCACACCAGGGTAAAGAGCACTGTTGCTGCACATAAAGCTTCAGTCAACTTTAATCCTCAAAATCCTCCACTTGTCTTCTGAGGGCTGCAGGTACCTTAGCTCATGCCTAACAACAGTGCTGCTAAAATAGTACCCTTTCAGCTACCTGCCTGAGAGCTTGTAAAGAGACTACTAAGATAGGAGAAATCATCACTAGGCTGTTTCAGTCAATGCTAAAAAGCTTTGCTTCCACTCCACTGCTTCTTCACATGCTTATCCTCACAAACCCTACCCTGCCCTTGGGTCTCTTCATTTACTCCCAGTATCCTCCTTACGCATATACCTTCATTTTTATTCTCATGGTGCTGCTTCCAGACATTAATGTCTGGGAACACATAGCTAGGGTTCCCAAAGAACTTTAATTCCGCCCCAGAGGCAAAGATTTATGAAAAAAATCCTCTCTGCTTAATATAAGCTGGGACCACAAACAACGAAATGCCTCTATCGTAGTGCAACTGCAGAAATTTCAGCCTACAGTTAGCCAAACGTAACCCACTGAGTGCTGTGTTCTTTTATTTTCATATTTCTGATTAGGCAAACAACATAATGAAAGCCTCTCTCCCTATTCTTTCCTAAGACTGCATGACTCACCACTTATGTAAGCCTTGTGCAGGAGTTGGTCATAGCTCCTCTGATGATTCTAAGTCCCGGTCTGCAATTAGTGCAAGGCTTCAACCTCCCTGTTCTGTACAATAAAAATAGGTTCTCTCAACTTACGTGTTGTGAGCAGTGTGGCTTTGGGAGCCCAGGAAAAGCTGTGAATCTGTAGGGAGCTATGATAGATTAAGTTAAAATTCTAGATGGATTCTCTAGAGTTCAGCATTGGCATTGCTTTCCCTTCTCTCTCAAATGACTGGGTAAACAGCTTGTTGGGTCCGAAGAGCTCACAATCATCTGGCTTTCAGGTATAGTGTATGGGTAAGAGTGGAGGTATTTATTATACATCCTACCATATCATCTTTGATGCCCCTGTGGTGAATACAGAATAGCAATATTGAAAAAGCATGGTATCATTGGTGGGCAGAGCAAACTCGGGAGCCTTCATTGAGCATTTCAGAACTTTATCAAGTTTGGACTGAAGTGCAAGTCCAACCCTGCTGTTCAGAAAGGAAGAGCTCAGGTCAGAAGACACCCTCCCTTCCCTCATTTGTGTCACATTAGCACGAACAGTAACAGCCCTTGGGTAGAGCAGGCTGGAAACTGCATCTTAACACAACTGCCTGACACTTCCTAAGTTTTCTGTGCTGATTCTGTAGTTCCTAATTTAATGACTCACAACAGGTCTATTCTTTCTGGGGAAAAGAAGATTACTTTCCTGCTCTGTGAATGAAACAATGATGCTCTGCTGTCTTCCCCGGGTTTTTCAGGCAGGGAGCAAGAACACCAGGTGTTTCACTCAGTTCCATAGCAGCTTAGGCCCATCTACAAAAGAAAAGAGGAATGGCCCTGGCATGAAAGATGTCAGACTCCTCTCTACTTTTAGTGGTAGAAAAGGTAGCAAAACCACGGCCACAAGAACAAGTCAAGAACTACTAAGGAAAGCTTCATCTACTAGGTCTCAGCTGAAGGCACAGGACTGTACCACATCAGCAATACTGCGTGAAGTAGGAGTGGTGACATCACCCCAGAGCCTAGAATAGCAATCCCGTGAGGCTGGGTAGATGGAGAGAGCCACTGAGTTAGTAAGCATTTAGTATACTCAGCATTTAGCCTGACTGTTGGAACATGGACATTATAAATGGCCCTAAGTAGCAGAGTGTTTTTACCACGTATCTAA
Source organism: Rhabdornis inornatus (assembly GCA_013397075.1). Taxonomy (NCBI): domain Eukaryota; kingdom Metazoa; phylum Chordata; class Aves; order Passeriformes; family Rhabdornithidae; genus Rhabdornis; species Rhabdornis inornatus. The sequence goes on along the minus strand of VWZS01008965.1, from coordinate 1,341,741 downwards.
TATATAAATACCTCTCCCAGAGGAGATAAACTCCCCAGTGCAGACTCGCCAGCACATCCTGACTCCTAGACATGTGCCCTATGCAAGCCCTTCAAAAACTGCACTCTCAGCAATTTTCTATGACAGTTTTGTATGAATTAGAGTTGCTGAATTAATGATCTAGAGAATAAAACGCCATATTACCTGTTTTTCCAACCAGGACTTATTTGTACTGTGCTATCATTTCTTGAAGCATTTTTGAAGGACCTGAAAGATGTATTGCTTCCCTCTAAAGACTGTGTCTATCAGATGGAGAAACCAATGCAGGAATTAGAGTATTGCATCCAAAGCTACCCAGAGGTTTATAGCAGGAAATTCCAGACACCCCTGCTCCCCAAAGACCAAGCAGGCAGAGTACTCCACATTTTAAATCATCTCATTGACTATGTTACCCAATGTAGAACATGAGGAAAAATCAGGAAGAAATTTAGTAATTTCTTAGCCCATACACTGGAAGTAAGTCAAATTCGGATAAAGTTGCTATAGGGTCTCTTCACATTTAAATTTTTCATCATCTTTATATGTCTTTTGAGAAGGCACAGCCACCAGCAGCACAAGAGACATTGCATCATTCTTCCTTGCTGAATCACTGAGATACAGCTCTTCCACTGTTCCTTAACACCTCCTCCCTTCAAGAGGGCTTAAGCCGTAATGACTGGATTTTACATATGAATCACAGCAGTACGTAAAAAGAATTCAAGTTAGATATTATCCCACCAGTTTAATTATTCATCTACCCAGTTCCTTATTTTAAAAATAAAATTATTTTAGTATAGGAGGAAAAGAAAATAACTTCCAAGTTTGTCCCTTCTGTTATACCCTATTGAAGGGCAGAAAATTGCAGTAGTAGAAGACAGTAAAATTTAGCCAAGTTTAGCAATCTTGGAATCAAAAGCAAAGCTGACCCTATGACTTGAGTACAATTGTCTCTAGGTGACTGCCACCTGAAGCCAGAACTTGCAGATGTAAAACCCCACTTCTTTACAGCTTTATTTGGGAGGATGACATTTATTATCTGCAACAGACTCAATTCTCCACATAGTGCAGCCCTTTGAGAAGAGGCTGAGCTACAGACAGAAGTTAGGCATTTAAAAACACTGTTTTTAATCACCATTTCTAATCAGTCTATCCATTCAACATCTTACATTTCTTTTGTGGTGGGTCATTATAGTCCAGAAAAGTCAAAGACCTACAACCTTTAGCTAAGTCTTTTTTCTCTATGTCAAAATTTAGTTCTATATATCTTCAACAAAAGTGTAACACAGGAGAGTAAATGCCAGGAAAAACGTAAAAGGAGGATGTAATGGGAGAACAAGGGAAAACATCATCGTTAAAGATTTTCAACAAATGCAAGTACTGGAAAAAGCTAGTTAGGATGCATAATTTGAAATTGTACAAATAATAGAAATAAAATTAAAGACAATATGAATCATTTGGTCAGTGCAGAGCATACAGGAGAATTGCTTCACATATTCTGTGAAGATGTGAAAGGTATTCACTTTACACAGGTAAAGCTAAACAAACAAAAATCAGATGTTTTATGGAACAAAGTAGAATTTTTCTGAAATAACTCTTCTACATTAAAATGTGTAGTAGCTATATTATATTCTAGAAAAAAATTTACCTATAAATCAGTCTGTAAACCTTTAATCTCATATACTTTTGAGATTAACTACTTACAAATATTTTTTGAGTATTACATTTGTACTAATTCAGTCCTTAAAAGATTTTCAACAAATTCAAGTACTGGAAAAAAGCTAGTTAGGATGCATAATTTGAAATTAGTAAGAATAATGCAAATATAATCAAAGATAATATGAATCATTTGTTCAGTGCACAGCATACAGGAGAAGATGCCTCTCTGCCCACTCTTCCCACTGCCCAATGACTTCTAGAACACACTTTTGTTTTTCCTTTTTTAATAAGTCCATAAAAGCCAAGAATTTATAAAAAGTACATGCAAATCTATTTATATTAACAGATCAAGAAGCTGCAAACTCTCATTATACAGGAACTATGTCTTTTAAATTGTGAGTGTAAATAAAACAGGGCACCAAAACTAACAGGTAAGTTGACAACAGCAGCTCTGCTGACTGCTGAATTCCTGGTTTCTTGCTGGGATAGGCAGAGATGTATGGGGACATGACACCCAAACTAATTCGAAGTCCCTACAGCTTTGAAGACAGAAAAATTGGTTTGTTTTTATTCTTTCTGTGACCCATTTCAAGTCATATCAACAGCAGTTGCAACCCAAGTTCCTTGTTTCACTTTTTTTTTTAAAGAGGGAATGTAAGTGAATATAAATGGGATCAGAGAAAGATGTTAGAAGTTCCATCTTCAAATGCTATTAGGAAAACAAACATTCTTGAATTGTCTGCCCTGATCAATTCCAGCTTCTGAAAAGCCAAGAAGAATCGCTTCTTGAAAATCTCCACAGACCCTTTATCACTGAGCAAAAACAAGAAGAAAAGCCATTGGAAGTCTCTTAAAGTTTTTTTTTTTTTACAAACAGAAAGTTTGTATTCTTGCATCACCATTCATCTTTGAATATTTGTACTTCCACTTAAAGTAAACAAGATAATTTCACAGTGAACAAAAAAGCTAAAAGTAGCTCAGCTTTCCATAGCTTACGGAAAGGAAGGACATTAGGCATATTTAACTACTCCTAGTTTAAGTCATACAGTAATTTAATGTTGCTGCAACAATGTGGTTTTCTTCTCAAAATCTGTCCACATTTTCCACCTTAAAATTTCCTTGTGCAGCACACAAGTACCTTGAAGACAGACCCAATGCTGTACTTGGATTTGCTACAAATAACTGGTATTAGAAGTCACCCAACCGTCAGGAAACTTTAAGTTTTCCCTACCTATAGAAGATGAATGATATGTTACTTCTATATATGCTCCAACTATGCCCAGAAAGTATTACGGTGAGTAAAATACAGTGACACCCTTCTCCCTCTCACCAGATAACACCCCACTCTATGTTAAGGTATAAAATTTTAAGTGCTAGGAGGTAACTGGCCATAAATCACAGTGAAACATATGAACATTTAATGAGATTTCAATTTTAAGTCCACAACCTGTGAAAAATGTAACAGTTATTGTCGCCTCAGTTTTAAGAAACACTGTAGAGCAAGCACTTGCCAGTGGTGTATAGGACTGTAACTAGATTGCTGATTATGGTGTTAATGGGTGCTCTGGAATTTAGTAAGTTTTTCATAATTATCAATTGTCAGTTAACTCAGTATCCTGCCACGTTTTCCATTTTTTTGTGATTAAACCTCCATGGCATTAGAATAATTTCTCAAGTTAGTTAAACATTACAACAAAATTCTCACTACTGATGAAAGCTACATAAAATTATTCTGATGCACTTGTCAGTACAAGTGGATCTCTCATGCTAACTACTACCATCTCCCCCCCACCCCCTTTTTTTTTTTTTTTGATGGCACACTGTGTGCCCTATTCAAGTAATAAACAGAAAATCAAGGAAGTAGTTTTCTGGAATTTCACAGAAATCAAAGTCTTACAACCCATGGCAACATCCATGGTTCTTACTGTAATAAAAGGTCAGTATATGTTCTTCATCCCATTTATATTAAGATTTCTTTTGAAGAAAAGGTGCTCATATTTTGTATTGCTTCATCTATGAGGTAGATGGCACTTTTATATAAATAGTATAAATCAGAAAATAAGTTAGCTTTAAGCCTGCAACAAGTCCTATGCCACTGACTGTTCAAGGCATTAATTAATTCAGGAATACAAAATACTTTCCAAGTCACACAATGTTCCTCCTCTGAGAGGAGAATGGTGGTGAGCTGGACACAAGAGAGGTGCCTTCACTGATCAAGGGTCATCGGAATTCTGGCTTTAGCCTCCAGACCCCTTCCCCGTTTGGGCTCCTATGGAAGGTGCAGATATTGCGGAGCAGTTCTCTGAAGACACAGGAGTGCTCTGCAGGCAGTTTGGACTCAAACTCCTGCAGCAGCTCCCGAGTGCTGGCCTCGCCATCCACACGGGCCTGGAATGCCAGGAAGTTCCGCAGATCCACAAGCAGTTCATCGTACTCTGTGGAACCTTGGACTGGGGCGGGTGCTGGCTGATGATTCTCATCACCCTCATTCCTTGTCTGCTGGGGTAAAACAAGGTGGTTTCTCGCCCTCATGTGAGCTAATAAAGATGAAGAGTCTAGAGCACTGGATGATGATTCTCCAGATTTTCCACTGAAGTGCTCACTGGAACTACACTTCTTCATATTTTGTTTCTTTATTGTATCTCCATCCTGCAAATAAACATACAGATTATGGGGAAAATTGCATTTTGAGACCCACAGACAAAATCTGCCTGTTGTTTAGACTTAAATAACAAACACTACCACTCAGAACTTGGTAATCTGAAATATACAAGAAAGAGGTGATGTATTCTGGTCTCAACTTTAGAACTTAGGAAGCAAAAGAAAAGCATTGCTGTTCTTGAGACAGATAAGCAAACCATGGTGCAATTTGTGACTGCTGTATCTAACTAGACTTCATCAGAACAAGAAATCAAATTCACTGGTAACTAAAAATTCTAGAATTCTACATAGTCACACAACAAATGTGTATGACACATCTACAGTGTAAGTCAATTCTAGAATTCTACATAATCACACAACAAATGTGTATGACACATCTACAGTGTAAGTCGGATGTATTGCATAAATTGTAACACTTCACACATATCAGCTATTAAAACAGAAATGTTAGCTTGTGTTTCTTACCTTGTGCTTCTTTGCAGGTGATGCACAAGTGGAATGTGAAGAAAGCAGCATAGAGTTTCTTTTTTGACCAAACCGACTCCTAAAAACCCATGAAAGAATTAACTCCATGAAACATTCTTCTCAAAATGACTAGGATAGCTTTTTCAAAGACAGACTGGGTTTGTGTTTTGGGCTTCTCAAGAGCCCTCTGCTAAGCCCTCTTCTACTGCGCAACAATAATGCTCTCTTTGTACTTCAGAACAGACTACCTACACTTGTAATATGCTTTCATGTCTATACTAAATATAAAACATGCACATGACTTTGATGCATGTTACTGCAAATACCAAGATAAAAAAAGTAAATCTTTAACATCCTTAGCAACTCCTCTGTTTTTGGGAAAGCAGAGTGGGAACTGAACTCACTTTATTCCTGACGGTGCACCTGAAAGACCACTTGTGCCTGTCCAGGTTGGCACACCAGAAGCCGCTCCTAAACACTGCTGACGAGAGAGTCTTAGGGCTCTCAAGGCATCCTGGGCCACTCTGCTCGCTTCTGCTTCCTCCAGCACATGATCTGCATTGGAAGCGTCCATAATGGCATCATGCTTCATAACACTGTGTACCCCTAAAACCAGAGGATACAAAAGGTGAAGGAGGACATCTCTTAATTTATGTGAAAATCAAACATTCACTTTTTAAGTGAATGCCACAATGGCATTTTTCCTTCTTCAGGGTGATTATATTAAGCACGTCAGTATAGTAATTTCTAATGAGAGAACCCCCTTCTTCATCAGTTAAGTAATCAATCTGACAGCAAATCACTTCTGGTGTGCTGATGAGGTCATTATTCACAACAGACCTGGCAATTATGTGGGCAAATTGATAATTTCCATTGTTATGGACAGGATAGACAGAAGTGAAACCCTTGTGTAAATTAAGGTTGATTACATCCTGGAAATATCCAGGAGAAACACTGCATATACTTCTATACCCAGAAATGCAGGATCTCACTGAACAGTTTGTGCCAAGGTAATTAGCAAATTTGTAATTGGAATTAAATTTAAATTAAATTAAAACAATGAACATTTTAAGTTCCACTAAAGTAACAGAACAAACATGTTTTGTATTGCAGCTCTAACCATCAGAGTAACAGATCTGCTCTTTCCCTCATTTGCATAGATTTTATACACCTCTGTTTAGTCAGCAGCCAAATAACTGTTACCTGATTTTTTGAAAAGTTTCTGCAAGACATAGTCATCGTTTTTCTTTGAGTCTTGCTCTTCACTGTTCTCTCTTCTGTATTGCTTTTGTTTGACTAGATGAGGAATGCGCTTTCCTTCAAATTTAGCATCTTTGTGATGTTTCTTCTTAGACTTATCTTTGTGGCTCTCATGTGATGGTATATCCACCTTGTGCTTTGTTTTTGAGATACACTTATAATGATTATTATCAAATTGCCCATCTTCAGTTTTAGCATCCTGCTTTTCCCAAGAGCCAGCTGCATCACAAGTAGGGCTAAGATCTTTCCTGGCATCTGCATTAGCTGCTCCATGTCCTTCACCAGCCACCACAGCAGTCAGACATTCAGCATTCTCTGAAGACTCTGCACTGCATGGCATCGACTGGGACATGCATTTGTCATCACTTTCCAAGCATTCCTCCTTGCTTTTATTGAATGAATTTATATCAGCAGCAGCTTGTGCATTATCTTTTGCATAGCTATTTTGGTCAAAGGCTTCCAAATTTCCCTTGGTTTCCTCACTTGTCTCTATTGCTTTAGAAGAAGAATCTTTCACGTGTGTGGAGGAACAGGAATTGGAGGACTTGATCTTCCTGTGTGAGCTGTTTTCTGCAAGATGGATATCACGTTTAGAAGTGCCATTATCAGGTGGCTTTGGGACTTGAACATCTGAACCAGTACCTGAGGGATGAATGAAATTAGTATCCATTTAATTAACAATTAAGACATTTTTTCTTCCAAACAAACAGAAAAAACCCCATGTACCTGCAAAAATAGCACTTGTTTCTGTTCCCTGAGACACATCTGGACTGTTCAGAGTAAATAGTTCATAAAGGTCATTAGATTTGAAGAAGCGATTCTGCTTAGGGTCTTTCAGCACTCTGTTTGTTAAAAACTGTTTGAAGATTTGTCTAAAAAAGAAAAAAAAAGTATTTTTTTGCATGAAACAATGTCTAGCTATGTTTAAGTACTGAGTACAGTACTTAAACAGAAAACTATAAGCACAAACACTACCCAGCAGAACAATTAAGCAGTGGGAAGACGATGTTAGTTTCCAAAAGACCATCTTGAGTTAGTAACTTTCAAACAACCAAGTAAATTGTTAAACACAGGGATTTATTATTTTGCAACAACCCCATAACACAACAGGTAACCACCATCCTGAGATGTCCTATGAGGCATCCCTTAACTAAGTAATAAATAACTTCACAGCTAGAACTTTTTTGTCCATTAAAATTGAAAAGCTTGCATACGTAACAATAAAACAACCAGAAAGCTCCTGAAAGAAAAACAAGAGCTTGTTAAAATGACAAGGTTTTATGGGTTCAATTGACTGAAGGAATCAAAAGCAGCAGAGTAGCTCAGTCTAATGGTGATGACTGGATGATAGCCACTGAAAAGGGGAATCAGACTGGCGGCTGAGAAGAAAAGAGCCCACCTGCAGAGGACCAAAAGGAACAAACCTGTAGGAGAATAAAGCTGCAAGAAATCTTCTAGTATTGGTAAAACTGCTTCTGTGCCACATTTGTACTACATAGTGCCTAGAGCAAAAGCTGTTTTATTCTGTACAAAAAATACATCCCTAAATGAAACTGGAAATCAGTTCTCTTGAACAGTTTTTATCTCATTTTGGTTGTACTGACATTAAGCAGGGAAACTATTTTTAAACCCAGTGGTCAAAAGCTAAGTTCTCATTTGCAGGCAAGAAAACACAGAAAAACAGAAAAGACAACTTCTTAAAGTTCAAGGTCCACTGCACTGTTCTGGAAAGAAATCAATTTCTGATGGCTGTCCTGGCTGTTAAAGAGTCCAATTCCTTGATGCAGTCAGTGTTGTTCAAACAGAAGTGTGCCAGAGGGATGCAAATCAAACAACAGTGGATGCTTTGTGTCCATGTGGCAAAACAGACTAAAAAAAAGGCATTCAGTAAGTGTGAACATTTCATTATTTAAAGCTTCTAGTTCATCTGAATTTTCCAAGAGGGTATTTCATTTCTGAAGAGTGAAGTCTAGATACAGCATTCTCATGTACAATTCATCTGGAATTCATGTGAGTGAAACTAACTACTGAAAAAGCTGAATGGAAAAGCAAACCAAAAAGATTTCATTGATTTTGAAATACAAGCACTTTAAAGGCTTTAGCTACATTTTGGAATAAATAACATGAATATGACTGGTAGTTATCGGGATTTAATTCTTTCACTTTGGAATGAATTGGGAATAAAATCAAATTGGGTTTGCACAGTAGTAAATAGATATATGTACCACATACATCTTGATACATCCCAAGGAGAATATAAAGAACTTGATGATTTGAATATGCATTTCAGACTTGTTGAGTCTCATGCTCTGAAAAAGGTGCTCACTGTTTTCTGTCTATGCCTCATACTCTGTTTTACAGTGAATTCTGGATGTGCTAGACAAAGCTGCTGAACAGACTGGTAAGATACACTTAGTACATGGGTCTTGCAGCTAGGGACGGAGCAGTGCAGCTGGGAGTCTAGTATGAGAAAAAGGTTCTCCACTTCTCAGAAGAAACTTTTAAAAGTTTTCCATGATGTGCCCATCATGACCAGGGTTGGGGATTACAAGCAATGTGTGCACATGCACAGGTATGTCACTGTTACACCACAGTGGATTTGCTACAAGCATTTTCCTGAGCATGCAGCTGTATCCAAGAAATTGTTCTGACCTGTGGTATATCTTCTCCTCAATAGTACCTGCAGTGAGCAGCCTATACACAGTCACCTCTTTCTTTTGGCCTATTCTCCAAGCACGCTCCCGAGCCTGGAACACAAAAGGTTTGGTTACCAGACATGAGCCTCTCAAACGTGTCTGACAGAGAGCTAATGGCAACACTCTTTCAAACTTAGTTTGGGCATTTAACAAATACTTCATGAAGTGGTATTTCTAGAGCATAAGATAACTAACATAAGATAACTCAGCAGGAGAGGAAGAAGATCTAGAAAGTCTCCAATTGTACCAAGAAATCTGTGCAAAAATTAGCAATAGATTATGTTAAAATCAGAACTTTTACCTAGAATATGTACTTTATATAGACTTATTCCAGAAGGAAATTTCACAATAGAGCTTTCCTTTAAACTTTTCCTGTTTAAATTAACTGAAATCTTTCATACAAACATCTTGAACCAACCACTAATACTCTAAGAGCACTTTAAGTCAGACACTTGCAGATCTCAGAGCTACATAGGAATTCTATAAAAAAGCTTTTTTCTCTCAAATTTGTAAGCACCATATAAGTGCTACATGATTTGATAAATCAGTGTCTTATCACACCATAAGATAGTGAACGACTTCTAAAAGGTCACAGCTACATATCATTATCTAGTGAGAAAGCCAATTTGAGCAGCATCTGTTCTCCTTTTCTCACCCTGCATTGTCACCACCAACAGTCCTGCCAGTTCAACAGCTTGCACAGCTGTACTTTCCCTTCAGAAACATCTGGTTTATTTATTTTAAAAACGCAGGCCATTTGAACTGTTTGTTTGCCTGCACTGTAACTGACTACATGAATCAACAATACTGAAGAGTGGTAAGGTATAACAGCGTATAGGGGATGTGGTGGGAACCACTTAAATTGGCTTTGCCACAAGCGTAATCATAATGTGGAGCTGCACCCTAAGTGATCATTGCTGGGAACAGCAACTTAGGAAAGAGCAATATAGTGCTTTAACACTGTTTGAGGAGATGTGTCATTTCGTCTTCAGTTTTATTTCAACTTAGCTGGTAAATGGAATGTAATAAATCAAACTCACCTGTGTGTCTACACTGGGATTCCAGTCAGGATCATAAATAATAACCCGGTCAGCACCAACCAAGTTAACTCCAATGCCACCAACACGGGTTGTTAGAAGAAAAAGAAATATGGATTTGTCCTGTGACATAAGAGAGAATTTACTAGAGCAAGAATTACCAAAAAGTAACATTAAAATATAATTGTTTCCTGGATTATTTTATATCATTATATGCAAAGGATGCCAAGAGAAGGAATACATTTCCTTGTTCTTCTAGTATTTCTTCTGACAAATAAAAGTAGTCTGATCTAAACTTCATTTGCTGTCATCCAATAAAATTGCTTGTCCCCTTCTCAGACTTATTTCTTTCCTTAGCAGAAAACCCAATTTAAGTGTGAAGTAAGAGATTACTTTTTCCCCTCTCTCACAGAGACAGGAGTTTCATTTCACTGAACTCCCCAGTTTTGTGTCTCCAACCTGAAGTAGTATATTTACAAACAGAACAAAAAGGAATGGAAGAACTCAATCATACTCATTAATATGTATTCATGTGTGGGATGGAACATCTCACCTCATTGTATTTTGTTACAAGAGGCTGTCTGGAAGCTACTGCTGTGGTGCCATCCATCCTGAGGTAGGAATAGTTTCTATATCTCACAAAGACTTCAAGTATCTGCATCATCTGTGGTGATGGAAAAGATTTAATGAAATCCAGAAGAAATACATGAAGAAATACATGAAAATACATGAAGACTGAGCATCTGTGTGATGAACCTATAAGAATTTCTGGTACTAACTTTAGCGTCAATCAAAAAATTATTACAATGAAAAACTTGAAACACTTTCTTAAATGACAGAAAACCAACTTATGTAAATGGGGAAAAATTATTTCACAGCTGAATGCAGTGGAATATTTGTGCTTGGTTTGGAAAGCCCAGGGCCATAGCTTTAAGACAATTAAACAGACTGGGGTGCAGCATCCCAAGGAAATCCACAGAAGGAAGTGATTCCGAGGGTCAGACATGCACAGGCACTACACAGAGCATGCAAACTGACCAACCCTGCAACTACTCAGCAGAGACAGCCTGGTAGCATATGGATACAGCTGATACAGCTTTGACCCAGTATATTGAAACTAGGCCACTGCTACAACGCTGTGTCATTCCAGTAAAGCTTACTGAGTTTGAGAACTGGTCTCTGATTATTCCAAAGACATCAGTCATTTCAATAACTTTTTCAATAAGATATTGATTTTATGAGGAAGACACTACAAAAGCTGGTTTTACTTACAAGTTTTTTAGAACTCACATACACGTTTTAAGTAATAGTAATAGCTAAAACTAAAAACAATTAGCTCATCTTACCTGTCTTGACTGAGTAAAAAACAGCACTCTGTGACCTTGCTTGTGCCATATCTTCAGCAAGGATTCTACCACTATCATTTTTCCAGAACGTTTCCAATATCCAAACTGATTTGGATCCTCTGCTTCAGCATCAGGTACACTCTTCAAAATTCTGGGACTATCAGCAACGAAGTCAGGGTGATTGCAAATCTTTCTCAAAGTTGATAGTCCTAAGAGAATCTAAAGAATACAAGCGAAAAACATTTCTATTTTCATGACAAATACTTGTATCTATATGGGTTGTAGACAAGTAAAATAAACAGCAATAGATAATCCACTCACCATCAATGGTTGTTTTTAATAATCTTGTGATGCTAACACTTGTTTAAGGGAAAATTTTAGGAAAAATCAGTACAAGAGACAGTGACTGAAATTTTACGTACTTGTGAGCCTATTCTGGTGACAATGTCAAGGGAACTCTACAACAATTTCCACACTAATAAAACCAGTCCCTCCCTAGCTGTAAGGCCATAGTTTTCTTACTCAAAAGGAAAAATTCCATCAATTTGTTTATTGAAATTATCATGTCTTTCGTTCCATATTAGCAAGTAACTTAAGACAGACCTTGAGGATAGTCAGTATACTCACGAGAATGCATGATAACAAAGAATATGAGTTAACATATTTGAACAAACATACAAAACTGAATTTACCACTTTTGATGCCATGTTACAAGGGTTCTATACAGTTATCCATTCAATAGTATTACAAGTGCTATTTATACTTCTGAATATTCTGAAAAATGAATTTGCTTGAAATTAATTTTTGAATTTGAAGCTTGAAATGAATAGCTTGAAACAGTGAATCCCTCAATCTTTTAGCATACAAGCTGGATGAGCCTGCCCATAATTTATGGTTTGTTTTCACAATGCTGCTTTTCAGCTGGGATTTGCTGTTGTCATCACAGAAATCTAATAAAAGCATTGAAATTTACTGTTCAAAATTTTCAGATCCCTAGTAAATATGATAGCTCATTCTGTAATATCTTTGAGAAATTTCTGCAGATAGTCTTGCATAAGCCATCTCTAAAAGAACAAGCTCCTTAAAGTAATTTGCACCAGGATAACTAAAATGGCTATCTATGCACTTGAAAAAACTCACCCACTCTATCTTTGTGAGATCTGGAAAATCAAAGTCAAAACAGTAGTAAGTGTTCTTTGTATGGGACTGCAACATATATGGCTGTGCTGACCATACAACTGACTGGAGCCACTGGGTATGCAGGGAGAATGGATTTCACAGTTCACAAGACAAGAAAATATGGCAAATTACACATTACAGCCAACACATAATGCCTCTCCTCCTACAAACAAAGGCTAAAATGGAAGGGAGACACACCCATCGCATGCATAAAAATGTCAAACAAACCAGATGTGTGCAACATAGGAGTTACAGGGAATAGCAGATTCTACACAGGCAGCAGCAGCACCCAGCAAGTGCAACTGTACCCCAATTACACCTTTCACTCGGCCACAGCAATTTAAACACTTACATTGTGACACGGAGGCAGAAGATCAGAAGTGACTAGTAAGACAGTAACAAGGATGTTTGCTATTTGCTCTGCTTTCTGTTAATACTGTGAAATCATCAACTTTGTTGCGTAACAAAGTTATCACACCTGAAGTGTACTCTCAGGACTAACTATGCTTTTCCTTTGCTTCACTTGGGCAATTCGTTAAAAGCATGCATACTGTTACCTACAACAGGTCATCCAAAAAGCCAGAATTTGTTCCCAAGATCACAAACATATTGGGAAGCTCATTCCATTCCTACTTTTATCTGGTCATGTCACTACATATGGATCACTAACTCAAATACATTTCATCAAACATTTCTGAGAAAAAAAACAACTACAAAAGCTGAACAGAGATCAATGTGTTTGCTTCCCTTACTGCTCAGAATCCAGCTAGAAGAATGCAAAGACCAGCCCATGATTTTACCCATCAAACCCCACCTGTCACTATCTTTATTAATGCCCACCTGCATGTCTCCATTGAGAATCTGGTAAACTTCTTTAGAGTTGATGTAATTTTGATAGATTTGACGCTGCTCCTCTGTCAAACGGCAAAAGAGGACCTACAAAAGAAACCAACCATTCAAACCCAACCTGTGTGAATTTTAGAATTTTACTACATGCTACAATGAAACTTCACAGATGTTTGACATACTGAAATTCTAAGTTAAAAGACACTGCATAGAAATCACTAGAAATAAAAAAAAAAGAATTTTTAGAGAATATGCAATGATCATTACAATGAATTTCATGAGGTTTTATGTACTCTTTCCCAGAAGTTAGATTTTCCCCTCAAATCACTTTAGTTTTGGAAGTGCTGCCATTTTCTAGATTAAATGAGGTAACTGTGCAATGTTAGCATTCTCCCAAAGCTGTTTACTATAAACTCTTTCCATTGTGTGTCTGTCACATCCCTTACAACTTGCAAATTCTTAGAAGTTTAGCAGACGTGATCTGTCCTACCTTTAGAGTTTAAGCATGAAATATAATGATTTCTCAGGTGCTCTGATGGGCTAAAATGGAACAAAATCACTTCCTTGCATCCTGCAAGGCACCCACCATTATGCTCTAAATCAAACTGATGTAGTGCCCTGTGACTGACAAGAGCAAAAATCAATTTCATTTAAACCGCCTATGATCACATTTTTTAGATTAAGGAGCCCAGACTCTTTAATATCTAGACATTAAAAAGTTGGTTAAAAATAGTATACAGAAATTTAAAAATTTGTTAAAAAAATATCATTAGACTGCAAATACACAGTATGGCCTACTTCTTCATTATGTACATTTTAGCACTGTCTTACAAAGACTAAGATGTCCACTTCTCTTTTAGAGGGAGAAGACAGGAAAGGAGTCAGGACAGAACATGAAAACCTGAAACACTGAAACCTGAAGAAGAAGCTAATAATTACTACAAGTGAGTATTTGTAAGAATTTCAGTTCACTAATACTTTCAACCTCCTCTACTTTGAATGAAAATGTTTCCTAAAGAAACATACCACCTTGTAGTAAAGCAAACAAGTTTCACACCACAACGTGTGAAAATTTATTTCTGAAAATTTATTATAAGGTATAGGCCAGCTAGCTTGCAATATGAACAACTGCCAGCAAGTATTTCTCTATTATTTGCTTATTAATTCATTTGCCAAATTAATCTTTCTGTGACAGGAAACAATGCTGAATTGTTTCCTGCTGTACAAAAGGAAACAGACAGACAACTCATTTCAATGCACTTGAGACCTAAGGGGATAGTATTAAGTAGCCCTGACTACACTTCATCTATCCTTTACTTTTTAGATAAGTGAGCTCATACAGACCCTGCCAAGACAGCAGTAATTTAATACTCAGTAAAATGGTAAAAGAATATGAATCTTGAAAGCTCTGCATCTTATCTTTAGTTAAACCAGCATTTTATCTGCTACTAGCACAAATTACTTCCAAATTTTTATTAAAGACTGAGTTTTGAAGAGGGAGACGACTCAGATCTAGTAGAGAAAATAAGCAAACCTGCTCATTTTTATCTGGAAGTGAAAGGCTCATTTTTACATCAGCCTTCATTCTTCGCAGCAAGTAGGGGTTTATGGTATCCCGTAACACGCAGGCACATTTGTAAGCAGTTTTTACCTGAAAAAAGGAAGAAAAGGCACAAGTTGTATTTTGATTCTTGATAGCAATTTTAGCAACTAGCAATATTACATAATTAGCAATAGGAAAATCCTAATAAAATTAGATGTCTTATTTTACATGGATCTATAGTTACATGTTCAACACAACATGAATTGCAATAAAATTCATGTTAGCAACAATAAAATTGAACAAGTAAGGCTTCCTCAGATACCCCACATTTCTCTTTCAAAGAGACTAAAAGTAAGATATTTAATTCAGAAATCAAAGAAAGAAGTGAGAATAAATCAGTACAAAACCAAGATCCTCATGAAAAAGTGCTAATATATATACCGAAGATCAAAAAAGAAGCCTGCAGCAATGGTGGTTACCAGACAATAAGTGAAGATTACTGCTCACGTGAGACTTCAGAAAAAATCAGTACAAGAAAATCCCCACAATCACAGAAACTAAAGGTCACTCTGGCCCTAAATGGAACATATGGTTCTATAAGGGGTAATGGATGTGTGAGATAGGTATTAACTGTAATAATGGCTAAAAATACCTTAATTTGTCTTAAAGTAAAGCAAACAATGTAATAAATTATTGATATATAAAAACAATTCAAAGGCCAATGTAGTAAATTACTAATATTTATATAAGAGAAGTACTAAAACTTGAAAAGAAAATAAAACTTCAGCAATGCATGCAAGCAAAACATTACAAACAGTAGTTAAAAGGATACAAGATTAATAGTATTTATATGAAATAGTCTGCAGATTATGATGAAGATAATTTATTTACTATCTAGTTAAAAACAGAAAAATATTTAAGCTGTCATCAACACTTAGAACCACAACTACAAAGATTAATAGACATTTATTCAAAATAATTTCCCAAGTAATTTTTTTGCTTTCAAAATTAGTTTATTTACTTCCTGAATTCCAACACCTAATATAGCTTTTTAAAATAAAAACTCTTTTCAGACTGGATTTAAGGATTCCTCTTACTGCACAATTTGCCAAGGCTTGATAGCAAACGGGAATGTTCTACTTAAATACATAAAGATGTGGGATCAGTCACCTCCCACTCTAGTTTATCTCCATATCAAAGAATACTTCTAATGACTTAAACTTCAGGGCTTTTGACTGGAAAACCTTGTATATAAGCTGCACTCCTGTATAAATGGAACAGTCTAGCTGAATAATTTTTTTACACAAGCAGCACTAATACACACACACACAACTATTTTTTTGGTTAGTGTCTAGAACAGAAAGCATTCAGTACATTTAGAAATCACACTAGAAACAACAGTAACGGCTGGAACAGTTTCCTTCAAGCAAAATGATATTTTGGATGCATTTACCTGGACAGGAGAGGCATTGCAATATCCTCCCATGGTTATTGGGACAGAAAACTGCTCCATGAACACAGGTAGTGTTCCCAATTTTCCTGGGAATATAAAGTCAAAGAGGGACCAGAGCTCCTTTAGGTTATTTTGCATAGGGGAGCCAGACAAGATGATTCGATGGGGTGTGCGGAACTATTAATAAAAACCACAAAACCAAAAGAAAGTTATTTTCATGGTTCCTGGTATATCCTGCCTCAGAGGATATTCAACTTCACCATCAATATATTATCATGTCAAAATATGTGGCCTCACACTCATGAAAAAAACAGATTTTTCCAATACACTGTTCATAAACTGTTGGCAGGAAATTCACACCAGCAATCTGACATTTATCACTGCTGGTAAATTACTTTTCAATTTAAAATTTTATTTTTTTTCCTCTGCTATACTTGCATAAATTTACCCACGTCAATTCATTAAAATTGTTAAGTAGGTTAAATAGTCAAATACAGACTATTGTGATTTATGCTTTTATTCTTTATTAATGATCAAACATATATTTTTATGATTGGTAATTAGATATTGGAACCTCCCTCCAGAGCACTTAAATTTATTTTTTATAAAGTACCTGCTTGCATGCAAGTGTGACTGCAGCATTTGGATTTCGGATTTTGTGACCCTCATCCAGAATGACATAATGCCAATCATAGGTGTGGATGTTGTCCTGCATCAGTCGAATGTACGAGTAAGATGTAATTAAAATTCCATGGCATGAAGCAATTTCATGAATTAGTTTCACCTAAAAACAAAAGGTGCACATTGTCTGTGAGACAGAATCCTCAGACCTACACACGCACAGATTTGCTGTCCAAGGTACATATAAAAAGTATTATAAAAGCAGATCTGTAATTTACTTGGCAAAGAAAATAAGTATATGCAAGATTTTGATTATATGATTCTTAGCTCATCTGTCAAAGAATTAAGCACTTGAATACTGTGTTATAGCAAATCAGAATTTACCAAAAGCCTGGTCAGAAGAAAAGAGTGTTTTTTATTTTCAAATTTTTAAGGCAATTTCTGAAGAAACAAACAGATTTGATTAAGGTAATGGGTTTCTTCAAGTTCTCGTGTATTGACTTCACAGACCCAGCTTTGTGTACTGCAAGTAAGATCACAAATGTTAGAGGAAAATGAAACAAGTGAAATACTGAAAAACAAATACAAAAATCTATTTGTTTAACCCTAAATTCTGTCTAATCTTTCTTTTTATAGGTTATAGGATTAATAGAGTTGCTACCAGTCTTCAAATTTTGTGCTTCTCTTGTAAGCTTTAACCTTCCCCCAAGTTTTCACTAGCCTTTATAGCTGCAAGTTATGTAGGGCAGGAACAGTCTATATCACTTTTGACAGTGTCCAGGACTCATCTTTATTGCATTTATCCTCCATGTATAAATCTAGAAGAGTTAAACAGCAGATGATGATAAGAGAAAAACAGAGTACAACCACCACCAAATTTGCTAAAGCAAAGACAAAACCTTTACTACTAGAAGTGCCTTTAATTAAAAAACAACCCACAAAAACAATTGAAAAAATCAAATGGAAAAACCCATGTCAAAAACTCAGATGGCGTCAATATTCATGATCTTTTACTGTAAAACTACTTATACACACCCCAAGATTCAAAAAACTCTTTTAACTGTTCAAGAATATCTGCTTTCTGATTATCATCTCCTGATAAAACCACAACACATTATTTAATGTTGGCATCACAAGTCTCAAGAGAATATGTAATCTTTAGAATAATTTGTATTACAGACAGAGTAGGATTTCTCTGCAGGTGTGGACATCCAAAGCTTAATTCTATCTGGTACATTATCCACAGTCTGCAACTCTTCTCAAGTCTAGCAATGGTCTGTCATAGAATATTGTAGACATCTCTACCCAAACACTTAAGACAAATCATCTCGGGTGATTTAAAATTAAAAGCTTGTAAAATATGTAACCTCTCCTAATTTTTGCAATTAATAGGGTATGTCTGCAATTAGCCTGACTTACAGAATGCTACACTCTTGTCATTAAAAGATGTTTTGTGAAAGTGCTGCTGTTATTATGGAGGCTCAAGAGACCAATCCCTCCTAGAGGGCAAACAGTGGACTGGTAGAAAACAACAGCCATAAATCACGCTGTCAGGTAGCAGAGAGAACAGAAGTGAAACACAGGCACATGAAGGCCATTCACTGTAAACACACCAAGGCAGAATTCTAGTCAGGATTTACTGAACCTGTAATTAATTAAAGTTTCCTTCAAGCTAAATTTTTAATAAACAAGGATTTGTGCTGACAATGAAGAAATAGAACAACACAATTTTATCAGCTCACACTACAACACTTACTAAGTCCCATTTTACTGCATTGGGTACTTTTTCAAGGTTGCCTTCACTTTAGGTGCAGTTCTTGGAATAATTCTGAATATTTTAAAACATGGTAATAGACCTAATATTGGATACAAACTCTTGAGGGTGTGGTATTTTATAATTTAAGCTACTTTACAATGTATTCTTTAGTCCACAGTTCTTGTTTTGTTAGATTAAGGCATGTCTAAATCTTAGTTTTTCTCTGGAAATACACTTAAATGAAATATTTCAGGACATGCACTGTTACACTAAATTAAAAAAAGTGTGCTTGAGAGAGACCAATCCTACTAATGCTAAATTACACAGCAGTTACCTAATTTTGAAATTCTGCACCTTGGCCTTTATCTGATCCAAATGAACAGAGGAACAAGTGAGTAGATTGAGTAATTACGAACATGCATTTTTGTTCAGCACAGTACTTCAGGCCTTTACAATTCAGGGACAGTATTTTCTCCCAACCTTAGGTGTTAAGTTGATGGTGTTGCCTTGTCTTCACTGGAGCACATGAGATGTACAAAGACTGGATGGATTTTGGCAAGCACTATTTCTTAAGGCTAAAAGGTTTATGATTTATTCTAAGGACGTATCTCTAAACAAATGTTTTCTTTTCCTGTTGGTACCTCAATGCACCTACAAGTCTACAAGTTTGTTTCTGAAGGTACAAAATCAGGATAATATTTCTTTTTTTTATAGTCTTTTAAAAATATTTAAGAGGACCTAAAATCTGAAATCTTATGTATTATGTATTTAAAATGGTAATTTTCTTAGACATAAACGTGCATGTTAAGACTGAACTTAAATAAACAGACTAGAGATAACTACAAAATTCACTAAACCTTTGAGGTAAGGGTGAAGTCAGACATAGTATCTAGTCACTTATCCAACCATATATCATTTGTGAATCAAAAGTGCATTCTTCAGCAGTCTTATCACCATCTCATAACCAAACATTAGGCCTGGGGAATCCATAAATTCAACATATAAAACCTCTTTATTATTTCCCTCCCCCAACAAAAAAGCCTAAATGGCACCACGAAGAGGCTTCAAAAGAACACATTATAATGTTTAATAATGTAAAAGTTGCAATAAAAAGAGCTAAAGCACTTATTACATATTTAACAAGAATGCAACTTCTTGGAGCATGATACTAATTCTATCTGAGTTTGGTCCTTAACTCAGAAATAGAGCTTTTGGCTAAAATACAGGTTCCATATGCAATCATGCTAGTAACTGTAACCTCTGAAATTTATTTTCTTTACGTGTAGATTATGTACTCTCCTATGAGGCTAGAAGGTCTGAAATTTTCCATGTGTAAAGTCATCTTCAAGTAGATGGTTTCACAGATGTAAGCATCATGAACTTGACAATTACTTTCTAGGGCTGCATTGTGTGTCTTGCATTTGATCAGAACGAGGAAATGCAAAGTTACAGATTTACAGATGGTGTGTGACACATCAGAAGGAACTGTTAACCTCAGTGATACCTGTTCTAAAGACTAAGAAATTAAAAGTTCAGCCTTGAACTTAAAAAATACAGATTCCTTCCATACATGATATGTTAAACAAGATAGCCAAAGTTCATGTTGCCTCTTACATTCTATGATTTACAAATGCTCATGTGCCAACAGAAGTTTCAAAACAACAGGACAATCTCTTTGCACAGAAGGCTTTTTTCCAACACTACTGAAGTTTTTTCTCCTTACCTTCTGTTCTATACCATAAATAAAAAGCACTTGCGATACACTACATCAGATTCACTTCCTTTTTTTCTCTCATGCTTAGAAGTCTCAGAGCACTCAATGTTTACAGATCAGATTTGAGTGTAAACCATAGTAGGAGCATAATAGCATAAGACAGGACATTCAGCCACAAATGCTGTACCTTGTTCAAACTGAACTGACTTCACAGGGGAAGACTATCACTTAAATCTGGTTCCACCTACTGCTCCAACTTAAGCACATTTATCATCACAGAAGAGCTAAATAATCTTCTGTAATCACAAATAATAATTTAAAAAAGACCAAGTTTTATATTTCATCTGAATGCCTTAAACAAGCTCAGGTGTCTTGGAAATCCCTCCAATTTGCTACTGTGTCTTCCGTTCATCATCTAAAATACCAATCTGCCTCCACTGATAGCTGAAGGCCTTTAGTCATAGTCCAAGAAATTAACACTTCCCTCCTTTATTGTCAAAATTTTCTACCATTGTTATTTTTGAAAAGGAGTAACCTAGTCTCTTTTTTGAAGCTTTAGCATATGCTAAAAACTACACAAATATGATAGCAGTGAGGATGTCTCAATGACTTAACTGAAAGTCATTAAGACAAGATTTGCAGCCAATCTGGTGCTCACAATTCAGGCTGCTATTTCACATTATTATTGTGAAAATCTATAACTGCTTGCAAAGAAAACCAGAACAGACTGGTAAAAAGGTAAAAATCAGAGAGTCTTTCACTTACCACATTGCTCAAAGTCCATTTGTAACACTAAAGAAGTGCCACTCACTGAACAGATTTGGGAAGTATTGCCTAGAATCAATTTATGATGAAACAATCAGAACAGATGTCTTCCCTACCCTTCACTGTCAAGTGAAATACTTCTGTGGGCAACTCTGAAGCACTGGGAGACAGGCTCTTGCATCAATGCTTGTGTATCCTAGAAGGTACACCAGAAAATGCCTATTCATAAAAGCACAGGATTTCACCAGTGTTGAAAGATTTAGTACTTGCTAAGATTTCAGGATTCCTGACAATGTTATGGTAAAAAATACGTACATCCATCTCACCTAAAACATCAACTTAAATTTTATCAAATGAAACTTCAGCTGTTGTCTATTTCTGCTATGTAATACTGTCTTGCCTTATGGGACATCTGCCATTGCTTAACCCTTTTTCTCCAAAATTCTCATCCAATAGTTTTACAATTAAACTTTGCTCCTTAGATATCACGTACCCCTCTTTCACAGATCTACAGAGAACAAGCTGCAATACTGGGTTTTACCACAACCTGCTGGCCAACCACTACAGGATAAGGTAGTCCTCAAAATCTATTAAGATCTTCACTGTCTGATGTCCAGTTAGTCTGGAGGACAATAATGTTCCTCCACTGGTTACGAAAATTGTAGCCTCTTCAGAGGCTGAAATAACCTTTCTCACTCCAAAGTTGATAAAGTTCAGCTCCCCAACCCTCTCCTGGAGCTGTCCAGCACAAAACCCTTCTGCATTTACTTAACTGATAAACTGTGATACACAAATAGAACAAGTGAATCCTGGAAGTGTCAATTAATTCCAAACAGGCCTGTGCAAAGCTGAGACTACAGGTGAACAGGGAACTCCCTTTTGGCTAAGTAAAATTAATCTCAAAGAACTTATGCAGTCTAACCACTATTTTATATTTATTTATTTAACTTACTTATTCTTTCACGTCTTATGCCAGAGCTTAAGGGTAGAATGGTCCCTGGATGAGTATTACA
This sequence comes from Rhabdornis inornatus, assembly GCA_013397075.1. Taxonomy (NCBI): domain Eukaryota; kingdom Metazoa; phylum Chordata; class Aves; order Passeriformes; family Rhabdornithidae; genus Rhabdornis; species Rhabdornis inornatus. Next base: position 1,319,712 of record VWZS01008965.1, on the reverse strand, counting down.
AAGTTAAGAGTGATCTTCTGCAATGCCATAGATTATCAGCAGACAGAATTGTTTTAAGATCAGAACTAAAGTATTCATAGAAAAAATGCATATTGAAAAGAAATCCTAGGCAGGAGTAAATCACTGGTCCTGTATTTTATGTGATGTATTTTCAGTGTACAAGTGTTACTTATGCTAATTTATCAGTAGCAAACTTTTATTGCAGGTATAAGAGGAATTAGAACAGGAAAGTTGGGTTTTTTCCCTTACTTTAGCTTGCTCTTCACTGATTAAGAGGCATCTAGGAAAAAAAAAGTGCATGAGGTTAAGACCTTATCAGCAGTGTCACTTGTTTAAAGAACTGTTGCAGCTCTTAGAAGATGAGGCATTAGGTTCAGCTCTCTAAATCAGCTTGGAAGTGCTTATATCTTTAATTTTAAGTTGTTGAATATGCATTTGAAGGACAACAATGGGAAGGTGAAATCTTGAAAACCTTTCTATTCCTGCAGATGGAAAAAATTGAGTCAGATTGTCAAGTCCATTAATTAAGAAACAGCCCAAAATAAGCACCCATGATTTAATTTAGGAAGACATGCGACCATGTTATTGAGGTCAACAGACTTTTAGGGTTTGAAAACACACCAAGTTAATTGAACAACAGGAAGCTATTAGCACATTAGACTGTGCTACTCCTTTTTCGCCATGTACTGTAACTGCATCAATTACTTCAGAATATGTTTAATCAAGTGCAATTAAGCACCATGTAATCTTAATGTTATTACAAGAAATTCAATACATATTTAAAGAGAAATTTAAAAATGCTTTGCTGAATCCTGAAAATCCATTTAAAGATCTGAAATATAAGGCTAGGGGAAAATAAAAAACTAAGTATTCCTTGTTTTGCTCCTGCAAGGTACCAAAGTTAGAAACTTCAGACATGTCAGGCTTTCAAATGAAAGAAACAGACTAAGAACATGCATATGAAGAGACTGACAAGGAAAACTGAAAGACAGAAAGGGCACTGCTTGAAACAATGAAAACTAACAAAGTAATTCTGCCATTAAGAAAATGAGACTAAGTGATACCAACTGACAGCAACCAACTGAAGAGAAGTTGCCCATGCATGCAAAACATATTAAATATCAGATCAATGACATAGCGATGCAAAGAAATACAAGGAGAGAATTCACAAGTGCTACAAACCTTTATCTGGTGTACAAGCAGTCTAGTCATAAACTCCTAGCATGGACTACAGAACAAGAAAAACTCAAGCAAGAAACCTATTACTATGTTTAATTTGTTCAGGCAAGTCTCTATCACAATATGTATGTATTCCATGTCATCCTCCTTTTAGTCCAGTTTACTACCGAATCTACACAAGATAATGAACTTTTTGTCCTTTCAATACATTCAGAGAAAGGGCACAAGCTCTTTCCTACACAGAAGCATTATCCAACAGAGGATTTTTTCGCTAGTGGGGAAAAAACAAACAAACAAACAAACCAAAAAAGCGCCTCAGGAATTACAAAACGGATGTCAGTTATTACCTTAGTCTTTGTATAAGAACCAGTTTCATGGAGCACAGCAACTCTAAATGGAGGCCACCAAGTGTGGAATTCTTTTACCCACTGATGCAACACAGTAGCAGGACAAACAATCACTGTTGGACCCAATCCCTGGTACCTAAAACAGAGTATTTAAGGAAAAAAGCCCTTAATGTGAATTAAATAATCTGTATTAAGTGGCTCATTAAAATACACACATATTAAAACGACAGACTTTACGGTTTAAGTGGAATATGAGAGCTATAGAAATTAATTGGCAATTTGTTTTCCTGGAAGTCTGTTTTCTAAAGGAAGATGAAGAGGGTACTGCTAAAAGAATCTACTCACTGAACAGTTAAATAGATGCATCTATCAAGCTAAACAGGAATAGGAAAGCTCCAAACAATAAGGCATAAGAGAACTTCCTCCTATGATATCACAAATCAGGTTTTAGTGACTGCTGTTTCTATAAGCGAAAAGAAATCATTAACAAGCAATTATTTTATTACTTCTATTATACAGAATGTGTAGCTAGAGTCTCACAAATGGACTTACACACAGGTGTTCTGCTTCGTGTTGGTAATATACTGTACTGTCATCACCACAGTTTATTGATAAGACAAGGACTCTAAAGTGGCAGACTGTATCATTCATGAAAGCTGAGATTTGAGCTTGGCTCAAACTATCTCATAAGTTTCTTATTCGTAATTATATTACTGTTTCTGACAATTACTAAAGAGGTCTGAAACAAAGTCTTTCTGTATATAAAGTTCAGAGCTGCTCCTGAGGTTAAGAAGGGAAAAATCCCTTGCACACCAGCCAAATAAAAAATACTTCTGCCACAAATAAATAACAACAATCCTCTAAGAAATACATTTAATGGTTACTAGCAGTTATTTTTCAAATATATCTGCTCTTAAAAAAAACAGAACAAAATGACTTTGCTAACAAAGGCAACAAGTTCAGTTATCATACACTGATCTGTGTCTATGTACTCTCCAAGTGACAATAAATAAACAATGCAAAAGATCACAGTATCCATTCAAGATCACACACTGATAGCAATAAGGATTTCTCGGACACCAGCAATACCCTGCTTTAAAAATAAACAAACCCTTTAACGTCTTCAGAAACTGCTGACATGAAGAAAAAATATTCTTTATTAAAAGTTTATACATATTCAGAACAACAACCTGGATGTTGCTTATTATGAACAAATACTATAGCACAACCTTACACGGTCTAATTAAAAAACTCCCGGCAGTCCAAAGGGAAGTAAGAACTTGGAAACACGAAAAATAGCTTAAACGATGCTATGAATCCAAATAATCACTGGTACTGCTTTTAAAAATACCTACAGCAAAAAAGCCAACTCTCCCAGAACGTACTACTAGTTTCTCACTTTTCAGGGGTAGCAACAAAATACATCTGTTTATTCCCCTGGTCTGTATTACACAAGCTCACACATAAGGTTTATCCAGATTCCCCCCCACCCCAGCTTACACAAAGAGTTCACACCTCCGATCAATTTTCAGAAAATCCACTCCCCCTCTACTTGGCTGTGTGAAAACTCTACTGTGTCTAGTCTGACTCTAACCACTTTCCACTAGCCAACATTTTATTATTCTCTTGAGAGCCTTTATTTATTTATATAAAAGAGTCATTTAGCTTCTTCCAGTCTGAGCTGTTTCACAAAACTAAACAAATCATATACTTCTGCTTGCTACACTTAGGAGGCATCCTTCATTCTCCTAATCACTGCAACACTGCAAGATTTGCTCTGCTGCCCATCCAATTTATATTTGCTTTCCTGGAACAAAGGTGACACTTAAAACATTCAAAACCAAAGTCTTACTAGTGCCTTGTACCAAGATAATAATACTGCCCTGTTCCTACTACAAATACACTGTCATATTGTATTCTGTCCCTTTTTCATAGCTGCATTGTACTAATTGCTTATGGCCAATATATCCGAATCTCTTTCTTCTTCTGTTGCTTCTGGTTTATAAAGCCCAAATCCAGAAGTATCCTTTATTTGTTGTTATTTAATTGGATGCAATTAGAATGCACATAAGTTCCTGTTCTTGCAACTTACTCCCAAGAAAAAGGAAATCGTATTCATGCTATATTTATAATCTTTATACACTCAAAAAATTAGCACAGGAAAACATGTTTCATTATAACCAAATGTTGCCAAGGACTGGCAAATCATGTTTTCAAGCTGAAACAATAACTAAGTCCTAGTGAAAATAAAGAACAGGGCAGCAAGAGCAACACATTTTTTCTGGGGCAATGGATTTTTATTTACATAAGCACCATGGAAATTAATCTCTGCCACTCAGAGTAGAGATTGAGCTGTGTATGTTTATGTCTCAGTATCCTGAAGAGCACAGTAAATAACCAGTGTATAAACTTTCTGTCAGTTTCTCATCTGACGTCTCTAATAAATGAAGGCAAGTGTGTAGCGAAAGGTTTTTGTTGCACACCAAGGTAAGGAGACCCAAGCTAGGCTGGAATATTCTTACAGTGCTGACAACACAACTTTGTCCCCTCTTAGCGCTGGCTTTGCAGTGAGGCTGCCCAGGAAGTCTCCTGCCTACCAGACTACACTTTTTCTACTGGTTACCAGCATTACCGCCTTCTCAGCCCAGGGGAGGAAAATACTTGACTATGGAAGACGAAGTTGTTTAGACTGACTGCCTTACAGCACACAAGCAAAATCAGAGCAAGCTTCACCAGTATATCAAACCTTCCTTCTTCCCATGGAATTGCTATAATGAGGGACCCAATGACATGCACCAGCCAAAACATGAAACTCAACACCGTATCTTACATGCAGAAAGAACACTGCAACTTAGGTGGGCAAACCAATTTTGGCCTTTTCAAAGTCTTACTGTAGTTTTGCACTATTTAACATGTCAAGAGACATCCCTGAAGGATTTCCATCAACTCAGCCTCCCAAGTGGGGTAGGGAATATAAAATAATTTGTACACTAGCATTCTTTACCAGGCAGCCATATTAAAGTAAATCAACTGGCCTGAGTGAAGGACCTATGGGGTTTTTCTTATATTAAGCCCATAGTACAAAGCAACCAGAGAGAAAACAGGAATTTTTTCTCTTTAAAACATTATTTTACAATTCATGTACAAGCTGAACATAATTTAAACATACCTCTATATAAAGGTAATTATTTTTGTTTAGTACAGTACTATGATAGTTGCTAAATTTCATGTTTACTTCAGGTAAACAGGCCAACAGAAGTAAAAAAATCTAAGTACTATTCATGTGTGCCTTTGCAAATCTGAGGACACAAACAAGTATCTTGCCAGTAATTCCACCTATGAAGAGGAAATTTTTAAAGCATTGTTCAGTAACAAAAAAACGTAAAATATCTTATAAGAAATGGCCAATCACACTAGCATAAGTTTTGAAAAACAGGAACAACAAAAACCAAAAGGAGATGGAAATTCCTGTGAATGTTACTGGTTTTACTCTTACTACCAATTTTTGGCACAGATAATTCCCTGCCCATCAGAAACTCTAACTTTCATTGCAAATCAGCTTGCTACTTCCTGTAAAACATTTACCTGGTGGCTTGCCAGAACAAATATTTTAATGTAAAATTTAATAAATGGAACTAAAGGTATTACATCTAATTTAAAATTCCATATTGTGTAAACTATTGATATTAATGTAATTGCGTTTGTAAACAATCCATTTGTGGAAGGTAACCTTAGACACTGTATTGACCCAAAATATCTAGCGTGGCTCATCTGCAAAATGAAGCATCAATGCCTGGAATTCATTAAAAGTGTTACATGTTTAATTTTTCCTGCCCTACAGCTCCATTGTCTCGTAAAATTTTTCCTTTGATGTCCCCCACTAAAAGAATTAAAGGAATATTGTAATTGAAATGTCATTAATAATTCACAGGACCCTCCTACACCAGTAATACATCTGATGAAATATTAATTGAGCTCCACAGACTGACAGTCTGCAGAGAAGCACTTGCCTGTAATTTGAACCACGAGTCCTCATATTGCTGTAGCTCAGACCTGCCAAGAAGGCAATTATCTGAATGGTCTTGCCCAATCCCATCTCATCTCCCAGAATTCCTCCTGCCTGCTGGCAGTGCAATTCCCAAAGCCACCTAACACCTGTCTGCTGGTACCTAAAACAAGGAAAAAGAAGATGGCAAATGTTTGATAATACAGATCATAACAGAAAGTACTCATGAATTAATCATTTGGCAAGGTTCTCATGCCAGTTACTGTAACATGCTGGATGTGTGTTTTACATGAGTGCTGTATTTACTAGGTCATACATTTTTGATGCACTCAGACATTACATGTGACTTTTGTTCTTTATGCAACACTAAAACATTTCTAATTAAACCAACAGTCATTGTAATTAGAGGGTATTTTATTTCATATACATTTTAAGTGCTAAAAGCAACTTGGAAAGTTACTCTTATGAAGCATTATCTTTTCAGAAAAGACAACATGCAAGGGTCTAGTAAATAATACTATTTGGAATATATTCTTTGAACTGAAGGAAAAGGTTGACTTGTAAGGGGTACAGATAATCTCTTTCAATGAAGAAAAAGAACAAGCCTAAGCAATAGAAACTATTGCAGTGCATGGGATACAGCAGAGCATTATGAGAGAACATCAGGGCAGTTTCTACTCCCAGTCCTTCACTGGAAATTGTACAAGCAACAATGTAAAATACATTCCACTTAATAATTCCACTTAAAAGAAGTGGACTAGAAAGCAAGATTTATGACAGCAAGCCAAAAAGGTGAAGATAAAATGCTGGGCTGAGAATCACTTTAGGACATACCTTTTTATAACTACATGAAATAATGAGACCAGTAGGAATAACATACCATGTGTGGGGGTTAAATTGAAAACAAAATAAATAAATAAAAAACCATATCTCTGAATCATATTTTAAAAAAAATCAAATATTTCAGCACCTCAGTGCATTGCAACTTACAGGAAAGAAAGGTTACTGATAATTTTCTTGATGGTACACATTTCTGGAGTGCAGAGCACAGAAAAGAACAAAACACTTTTTTTAAAATAGGGATTGTTCATTTTAGGTGATTTCTTGTGTGCATTTCAAAATCCTGTTTCCATCCTTGAACAAATAATATTTAGTACTACTGACAGCTAACGACACTAGTGTCTACAAAGTACTATTAAAAATCAATTTGTGATGAGTTTGGTATGGATTTAGAGAATGCTAAATGGAGACAAACAAATGGCTTGAGTAGTTAAAAAAAGATGATCAAAGAACACATCTAATGGTTCAGGCATCACACTATCTGCTGGTGTCTCAAAAGCATTATGCCACGAAACCCTTAAGAAAACCTTTTATTAGAAATTAATTCACCTTAAAATGCAGCAATCTATAAAACAACTATGAAATGGCTCGAAGAATTAGCTATAATTGGATTAAGATGCTATCATTACTACATTTTATGAAGACAAAACATCTTCTGACAAACATTAAAGAATTGAAGATAACCCTAATTGCAGTCAGATGATGTTCAGTTTGTCTCTTCAGAAGACAACCATTCAATAACTTTCTAATATAAATTTGTATTATTTTTTAGGATTACATACAGAGCTTTAAAATTAGATTAATTTTTAAGCATATTTCTCCCTCTCCCTCCTTCTCCTGAGAAAGTTTCACAGTAGATAGTTAAGCTTGTGAAAAATTCTGCTCCGTGGTTATACAAAAACATGAAAGATGCAAGTGCTTTCTTTGTATAATTATACAAAGATGCAATAACTGTAACTACTCAAAAGTTAAAGGAACACACCCTCCTCCATTTTTGTAGTTACATGGAAAGATAGTTAATTCTTTTCAACCTTACACTTCTATTGCACCAATTTTTATGGTGGGTTTTTTTTTTTTGGTGTTTTGTTTTGCTTTGTTTTTTAATTCAAAAATATTCTGGAAGTAAATAAAAGTGCTGCTGGCCTTCCAAAATAGTTATATTGTAATGTATTTCACATGAGCAGTCATGCTTTGATGCATCCTTCAAAATTCACCACAATAGATACCAGAGTTAAGCTGCATTGCTGCAGAGACAAAACTGTGTTTCAGATTTATCAGGGAAATCACACACTGGAAGCAAATAGTGATGGAGGCTGTTTTCTTTTTCATACAGAGAGCATTCTCTCAGGCTTAGTGCACATAGAATAAGGTGATGTTTGCAGGTCTGCTCAGTTTTGTTCCACAGCAGCATCAATGTTATTCCTGCTCAATGTTTAGCAAAGCAGACAAATGTGCACGGAAGAAACAAACTCCACTTTAACAGGCTTACCAAAGAACAAACCTGAGTCTCCTGTTAAGTTAGCATGAGCTAACATCTTTGGAATTTCACTATGCAAGAATGTCACTTGAAGTACATGCTATACATGTCCTTGGGTCAATACACTTCCATGTTTTGTACTAAACTTGCTCAGAACTCTACAGTTTAATGCCTATTGACTATGGGCTTTCCTACACTGGAGATCTCAGCATTTAAGTTACAAGTCAGACAAATCATTCAACTCAATTGATCTTTCTAACCACTTAAGAAGTTTTGCCAACTGACTCATGCTTGCAGGGATACCCTTCATTAGTGAGGCTTGCATCTTCAAGATTAATTTTTAGTGACTGCTCTATTTCATTTCCCTTTGGGTTGCTCAGACCACACATCCGTCCTCAAGACGAATACTTGTGCAGTACCTTCGCATAAACAGCTGGAGACCACATATTAGCTCTGTATGGTCCCAGCAACCAAGTCATTAATTCAATCCCATTTCAGAGCTAGTGCTTTCCTTCTGAGGACTACATGACAACAGTAATTTCTTTGAGGTCAAGACTAAGTGGTTCTCTTGGAAGGGATACCACACACACCCATTATAAACCAGGGCTTTCTACTACAGTAAGATTTCAAGAGTTTGCTTTTGAAAGAGAAGATGTTTTTCCTGCTGTGTGAAACATTGCCAACAAAACTGAATTCAAGCCCGTTATGCATGAAATTTAAGGGAGAGGTTATGGATAAAATTAACTGGTCAGCTGCTAACTTGTATTTTTTTTTTTTTTTGTGAGATGAACTTGAAAGCACTACTGGGCACTATGTTTTAAAAACCTGAAACAGAAAGCAGTTATGTTGAAATCTGCAACTAAGCATTAAACAACTAAACAACGAGTTGTTGAGTGTTTTCCAGATACTAGAGAAATTAAGAATTCACTCTCTACATTTTAAAATTTCACCTGGCAACACGTTCAAGCTTATTTTATAATATGAATTACAAGTAGTTACTTTGAAAAGACTTTCAGTAATTACTTAAAGAAAAAGTTCTCCATATTTTTACTGCCAGAAAATTTCACTCCACTCAATCAGAGAAACACCATACTTCTTGTTTTCTTTCATCACATCTTGTGTTTCAAAGTAAAGCTGTTCTACCACTCCACACCTCAATTAGGAGCAAGAATATATCAATAAAAGAAAGCATTTATAAAAATAGGCAAGGAGAATTTCTCAATCCATAGTTTAGCTAATACACATTTACAATATCCACATCAGCCAGTTATCACCTGTATTTTCATATAATCGCATTTTGTGCTCACAATAAGTTAATTTCATTGAAGTTTGATCCTGAAATCTTTTTAAAATAAAGAATCCCACTGAAACAATTGAAGCAAAAGTTGAGACATCATTCACTGAAGTAAAAGTTACAGCAAAAGGCATCTGGAACTCACCATGACTATTACTACTAATATTATTAACAGAATACAGTGGCATGATATTGAAATAAAATACACAATACATACTTAAAAAGCTTTTTGAAGAGAAATCCTGGTACTTTGAAACCCTCTTCAAATTCAACGTCACTTTCTTCAGAAAGTTCCTCAGCTGTTTGATGTTCTTTGTCCTGCAAATGTTCTTTTTGCCACTTCCTGGAATGACACAAAGAGTCAACATTCAATTATAGCATGGAAAAGATACTGTATGAAAATGACACTAGTTCAATCAGGTAAAAAACCCAACAAAACCTCATTATTCAAAACAGTAATCCTTTGGAGGAGAGAATTATGCAAGTAAATGCTTGAAATATCTGATATATTAAGGTATATTATTAAAGGTACGTTTTATAGCTAGTTATAATTTTCTACAGACAAAAATACTAATATAATGGAATCAACCGTTGAGAACACCAAAAACCTGGCAACTTTAAACTCCTAAATCTACCTCCCCTTACCCCTCACCCTCACCAAAATGTTGATAATATTTATGTGTTCCAAAGCTATTTTATTAATTTAACCAAACACCTGAATTTAACTTCCTTCCTGTAGAGAAATGTGAAGCAGTGTATAATCTTATCCAAAAGACTCAGTTGGAAGCATCACTGTCTTCAGGGTGACATGCTCTAAATCTATAAAGCAGTCATTATGAAAAGAATGATTTTTTATGAGGTTTTGAAATTACAATGTGATTTGTGGTTTGCAGCCTTATCTTGTTTGGACTCCAGGCAGCTTAGCGAATTACCTTCCTGTCCCATCGTTCCCCCACTGCTGAAAAGGTACCAAAGGATCTTCAACATTCCAACAAAATTATGAACTTGTGTTTCAGTGACCCAAACCCATCTGCCTCTAACAGCAAAGAGTATTCTAGCTGGCTGTGCACTACTCAACCAATAGCACTTCACTGACAATTTGAGTTTTGCTGGAATTCTCTCCTGGAAGTGCCATTTACTGCAGGCACACTGAATGTGGTGGATAAACTGACAAAATCCCTACAAAAACTGGCAAAGTGCACAACAGATTAAAAACATCCATATGGTACTTTTCTGAACGCAGTGCAGAAGAAAACTTCTACTTAATGGTCTCTGCATATCTGGCAAATCTGTTTAAAACCACTTGTGTTAGGAACCAGAGAGCAAAGAAGAAGTTTAACACTTCACGTACAAGCAACACAATCATACACTCCTTCTCATGAGACAAAGTTAATTATGTGAGGTTTCTAGATGGACTTTTCAGCAGGACCTTTTGAGAAAATACTTCAAGTCTGTCTTTAGGAACTAGTCACAAACTTGGTATTGTTCTATTAACTCAAAATATTCACCACTATCTTCTAAATACACACAAGTTACAATCACTGCCAAGAATGAAATACTGAAAAACTAAGACAACACAATGCTGGTCAGGTTTAGAGAGTCAGTTTCACTGAAGCATATTTTGATCTCTTAAGTCAAGATGTCTTTAGAAGCAGAAATAATGATTGAGAGAAAAAACAGCATATACATGAAAAAAATTACACGAACCAAGACAGTCTTCAGTTTACCGTTTAAAACTGCTGATTTGCTAATGTTTGTATCGGATTCTTCTTATTTCATTTCATGTAATCATGAATCTAGCCAGTAAAAAAATCCAGGTAGTAAAAAAAAAACTTACTAAAAATACATGAAGTGTCAATGTTTTCCTCTTTTATAACCTATCCTAACAGGAATGGAAATCTCTATCTTAGACTAGCAGTCTGCTAAATTACAAAATTACACTCATGGTCTGGAGTCTAGCAGGCAGATATGATACATTCTAGAGTCACAGCATAAGAATGCATATAAGTTTCTTCAGCACTACAATGTTATGCTATCACGCACAGAGGGTCTTACTTTTCTGAGTTCCAGAAAAAGGAATTCAAATCGACAAATGCTGATAGTCATTGCTTCAGACTGCATCACTACTGGAACTGAGAATGCTAGAACTTGATTATTTCATCTGACTGGGTTATGACAGGACTCAAACCAAGGAAGGAAGCTCCTATTTACCACACTAAAATCAAAACAACTACATATTACAAAGCTTTCAAAGAGACATCTAGATAAACAATCCATACTAAACCCAAACAGGGCAACAATTTGTACAAGAGTTTGCCATTAATTTTGTACTCCAACCCGAATCACCACCAGCCAGCGCTGGAGCAGCAGCCTCCCCTGGGAAGGAGCAGATTGCCCTCTAGCGTGCATTGGGAAAAATGATCCAGAAGCAACCAAGAGGGAACTCCGAGGTTAAGTCGAAGCTGTCCAGGAATTTAGGAACTTCACCTCCATATAACTACTACATTTTCTTCAAGAAGTGTGATCGATATTGTGATTTCTCCTAAAATTATACATGGAAAATATATACATCTAGAGTTTGAACTAATAAACCCTGTACTTAATTTTCCTAAAAAACGTTTTGTTTTTACATGCTCTATTACTTCATTTAAGTACTACATCTCTTCCAAATATCTAGAGGTTTTTAGCCATCAATTACCAGTTTAAAGAAATAGCAGCAACTTGTTATCACAAGCAACTTTCAAAGTTTGAAGAAGCTATTCAGTTTCTGAAAGGCTGTGAACTTAATGTAACACACACCATTAAGATATTCTACACTGACAGTTCATTACTTTATTTAGAAAAATGTAAATATCCAAATAGCTGAAGCCATGGGAGGACAAACACCATTCAGTCTGTTCGTTAATCTGGTTTTGTACCTTTCCTTGGAAGTCAGACTTTGGAGAGAGAAATAGTGGTCATCAGCTTTGACTTAAAAACACAGTAACTTACTGTCCATTTGGTCAATATATTCCTTACACACATCAGTTAAACATCATTAGTATGCCTAAACAATCAGAAAATGCAGGTTTTACTATATTGCCAAAGTCTCTTTAAAACAGAAGCATGACCTTTGAGAAATCTGTTTTATATTGTCCATTGTCACTGACATAAATATCATTTTATCCGTGAAAGAGAAGTATGAAAGCCATATATCATACAATTAAATTTCTTCTTAATGTAAGAATGGATTCAGATACTAAGCCCGTTTTCCACTTATTGTAATACCCTAGAAAGAAATTCTGTACCCAAAACAGTAATGAGCGCAATTTGACTTTTTTTTTTTTTTTAAAAATGCAGTCAGGAACCAAGCTGAGTATTTAATATAGTTTGCATTTGTGAAGCACAATATGTTTTGTATTTTACACAGCTAAGAATCCCTTACAGATTATTCTAATTTGCTAAATTGACGCATTCAGTATTGCTTTTTTGATCTAACTTTTTATGGTCTATATGGGTGGATTTAATTGGTATGTCCTAACAGATGAAATACATGCAGTTAGTACCACAAGCCTCCATAAGTAAATTAAGACTGATGTAGACAATTACACACTTGAGTTTAGAATGAAAGGTGTACTCAGTGAGTGAGAGAAAATACATCTTCATTTGTGTCCTGGCTTTATCACTTTAAAGAGCAGTAAGAATGCTTTAAGAAAGTATCTTTCAGGAAAGGTACTATTTAATCCTTTTTTAATTTATAACTTTGAAACATGGAGAGATTCAGTAACTCAGATACATCAAAGAAAGCTATGAAAACCAATTTAATTTAACACAATTTTTTTCTTTATGAATCAACTGCTTTGTTGACAGTCAAAACCTCCTGCTACTCAACTGCCTGGGTATCACTTGAGAGACAAGAAAAGAAACAGCTTTCCTAGCCTTGCCTCTGTGCACTTGACAGCAATAGAAGTCAAACAACTGTACTTCACAAGCTATACAGAATACACAAGAAAACGTAGATACAATCTCCCATAATATGACAGGCAGTTCCTTTCTTGAAGCAGCAGGAAGATACATACTGACAACTGGTAGGGGAAGAGTGTACTTTAGACTGCTAAGGTTTATTCTGATTCCAAGCTATTACCTCACACCATACTGATGTCAACAAAGTAACATATTAACTACATATAAGCAGAAAAAAATTACTTTTTTATACTTATGCTTGCCATTCAAATACATGTAAAGGAAAACTTACATGTAGCAGTCTTCTTGTTGAGAAAAAAAAACAAAAAAGGTTTATTTCCTAAACATTTAATAGCCATTCAAGGTTACTATTGTTTTGCGCTTCTAGGTGTAAGAAGTTGAAACACAGGTTCATTTTCATCCTTTCCATAGTCCTCAAATAAACCGCGCCATGACGTGATGGGCTGGTTTTGGATGAAGTAGAGTTAATTTTCTTCACAGTGGCTGGTATGGGGCTGTGTTTTGGATTTGTGCTGCACACAGGGCTGATAACACAGAGATGTTGCTGTCATTGCTGAGCAGGGCTCACACAGAGCCAAGGCCTGTCCGTGCTGCCAGGCTGCTGAGGAGGCTGGGGGGAGACACAGCCAGGACAGGCGACACCAAATGACCAAAGGGATATTGCAGAGCAGAGGACATCCTGCTCAGTACGTGAAGTGGGGGAACAAGGAGGAAAGAAGTGGGGGATGTTTGTAGTGATGGTGTTTGTCTTCCCAAGTTACTTATCCAAGATGGGGCCCTGTTCTCCCGGGGATGGCTGAACACCTGCCTGCCCACGGGAAGTAGTGAATTAATTCCTTGGTTTGCTTTGCCTGCATGTGTGGCTTTTGCCTTCCCTATTAAACTGTCTTTATCTCAGTCCAAAAGTTCTCCAGCTTTCACCCTTCTGATTCTCCCCTGGTGGAGGAGTGAGTGGCTGTGTGGGGCCTGGCTGCTGGCTGGGGTTAAATCACAACATCTGAGCATTCCACTGGACAGGAAGGAGCAGGTTTTCATCCCACCAGCTGCAATTCTGAACACTTTCAGATGAAGATGGTCGTTATTGAGTATGACACAGACACTAATAATGTATGTGTTGATAGAGATCAAGTCTCTGAGACATTCCAGTACCATCCTAGAAACTGATTACCTAAGCCTCTGGGTTCAGCTGGTAATAGCCAGTATGATGGGATGGATAGGTGGGAATGACAAAACACTAATTTTCAGTGAATATTTGTATTACCTATAGGTAACCCTGAATTCCCTTGGTACTGTTCACTACTCCAGCAAGCTATGAATTCACCTTAGGCACTGACCTTCCAGAACAGAAGATTTCTTTCATCTGCATGTCTGCATAGCAACATGGCTCCAGTAACAGCAACTAGTGAAAGGCAAGGGAACACAAGGGAAAAAACCTGAAATTCCTGATAGCCTAAGCAGATTCTGCATAGCTAAATTTTACTTTTTCATGTTCCATTGCTCACACCTAGCTTTGAGTGACTAGGCCAACCTCTGGAAGTAGCCTTTAGAAGGACAGGAAGAGTCAGCTGCTCTCCCACCTGACATTTCCTGCAGACAACAGCTCCTGCTCTCACAACAGTCTCTTGTTCTAGAGATGCTTTGCAGTCATGCAGTTAGCTAATTATCATGCTTTAACAACATCAATGTAGTTTCCCCTTGACACAGACCAATCTCTTGAAGGCCCATCTCAGAAAAGTTTTAATGTTAAAGAAACTCATTTTCAGTCTCTAAGATGTAGGACTGAATTCATTGCCAAGCACAAGACTAGATGTTCAGAAGAATAAAGTAATCCTGAAGGACTTTCCTCTGCCTCTCTCACGGGTAAAATATACCATAATCTCACCCATTCGTTTGCATTCAAAAGTAAAACTGACATGAAACAAGATATAAATGTAAGCAAATGACAGCATTTCCATAGCATTCTTAATATGTTTCTTAATTCACTACATTTTATTTTCTCATGGCATTTCCCATAATGAAGATTACCTGGGGGTGTCAGCATAAAAACATCAATGTGGACAGCTGCAGCTTAACAGCCACAATAACTGTAGCTATGAAATTTTTAAGAGATGTAGTGTTTTGGTAGCAATTACAGTTATTGATATTTCTAAAATTCATTTAGGCTTTTATTGTAACTTCAGTAACCAAAAGAAATGTAGTCTATGAGATGACTTTGCTAAGGATAAATTGTCACAATCTTAACGTTATTAAAAAACGTTTTTGAATGAATTTAAACTGTGAGTCATATTAAAACTTTCAATCAAAATAAATTACTCTTGATGAAAACACTGAATTAAAAATGATTTAATATTGGTCTACTTTAAATGTGAAGAATACAGTTTTATTCAATAAACCAGTAAATATTTTACCAATTAAGAACAATTAGTTTTTGATAATGCATCCCATAGAAAACGTATTTCTTTCTGACCCTTTGGACATTGTTCAGATTAGCCTCTTGCTGACATTTCGATTCAAGAGCAATAAACTATGCTTTAATTTTGAAAAGCAACATCCTGGGATTGCAAATTGCCTTGTATCCGTTCCTGATCTGCCTTTGTAACCTGGGATGTGAAAATGAAGTTGGGCTCCTCCTACATGAGATTTCCTACAATTCAGAGCACTTCTGCTACCAGAAGATACTTCTTCCTCCACAGCAACCCAGGCTCTCACCACAGGAGAGATGGTGTTTATACCTTTACTTCTTGATTCCTTCTCTGACACAGCACCATTTAAATCCTTAAGATTTTTTATTTCTATAGAAGTGTAAAATTTGAGACTCCCAAGTATTAATCAAGTTCCTATACTAGGCTTTATCACTACATCAGTCACCCTTCACTGTCCTAACACATGTTCTTCCTTTCACTCTAAAGAAGCTGTTTTCAAGTTCCATGATTTTCTAGAGGACTATATAACTATCTGAAGGATATTCAGTTAAGGTAACTAATTAAAAGCACACATGGCATCAACAAGCTGAAGTTTATTATACGAAGCTCAACTCCTATACTAGAAAAGAGACAATATGCCTGTGATCACCAACACATAGGTTACACAAATTTCATAAATCACAGATTAGCACAGGTGATCCACAAATAAAGACCTATAACAACAAGAAAAATTTAACAGGAAAGTTCTTGTAATTAAGCTCCATGTCTGAATCTTTCTGGAAGGCTATCTAGGATCCTTCTGACTACCTCATTTCTCTTACTTCAACACATTCCCTAGCAGTCTATTATAGCTATTATCCTATGCATGTTCAACATATCAATTTATTAGTATTACTAATAAAAATGTCCAGGACTAACCTTAGTCTCTCTTTATAATAGTCCACATCTCCATCATCTCTCCATCGTCTCACTTTGTGCTTCCCTGGTGTATGCTCTTCTTCCTCAGAGCTCGGAACAAAGTCAGCATCATTTTCAGCTTCTTCAAAACCCTTCTTCACCAAATGTTTTCTTTTTCTTGATGAACTCTTAAGTTCGTAATCAGAATCATTCTCAGCAAGAGAAGACTCCTGTTCTTCTTCCTCTTCTGCTGCTTCTGGATCAAAGAGCTCCTCATCAGGTACATACTCAGATTCCCCACTATCATCCTCTTGTTCACGCCTGAACTTCTTGGCCTCAAGGTATTTCTTCTCCTTTGGAATCCTGGCCTTTGAATGAATCTGAAGGGCATGCTTCTGAAGCTCTCTCAAGTGTTTTTTCAAGCGCTTATCTGTTTTTGAGAGGGCTTTACCACTTTTTTCCTTTGTGGCAGCTGCAGGAGCCACACACTGAACATTTCTGGCTTGTGCTTTCTTCTTTGCTCCTTTGTGACGGGATAACTTCTTTCTTTCAGATGACAGCTTAGCTTGGTCTGCTAAGTACTTCTCAAAATCAGATGCTTCATTTAGTCTTAACTGTCGTGTCTTCCTCTCTGGCTTCTGAGGTATTTTAGTTCCAAATGGAGTCATCTGACCAGTTCGAATGAGCTCTGCCCACTCTGTTTCCTGAGCAGGCATAAGCATACTGCCAAGGGATGATGGACCAGGTTCTGCAACAAAAGTCAGAACATACAGCATGCCTTTAACACCTTCAGTATAACCAAAACACAGGAACAAGTGTGTTACATGTACTATCAAAATGCAAATACTTCTGAAGCAACACACAGCAGCAAGAACTACCATTCCCAAACAACCATCTCCCAAAACTGCAATTCCCAATGATGCATGAATTCTTATGTACCACCTATGTGGTCAATTCCACCCATGTCACTATGTTCAGCACAAGAAACCACCATGTTCCCATTCCAGCAACATTGCCCATTACAATTTTATTATTGATTTTTCAGTCCTACTCATAAGCTTGAAATTTGGCATTTTGATCACCATACCAGAACACACACAAATCTCACAAAAAGACTTGTCCTACCATATGCTTCAAAAAAACCCAAACAAAAAACCAACAAACAATAAAACCAAACCAAAAAACCCAAAACCTGTCTTCCTAGCCCATAATACTAACATGAAGATGATGACTTTTAAAGTCAGATTGGCTGCACAGCACTCTGCCATAAAAGACCACTCTTAGGTGCACTTACAGTCACTATACACTAAACTGTAACTGGTGTTTGAGACCAAAGAGAAAGAAAAGGTCTTGAATTCAGGAAGCTGAAGGGGAATTCTGACCTGAAATCTTTTATTAGGGACCAGAATTCCAAAATAAGTTTATCAGAATTGCCAGCACACTTTAAATGTCCCACTTTAAAGCACTGTATCTATCATGCTTAATGAGTAAAAACAGTAATGCATGAAAACTCCTCCATCTCCACCCCCTCCTACTGTAACTGCTCCATTTTGTCTGTTGGGCTCCACTCACTTCTTAGTTACATTTCAACACACTGGGTGCCTCAGTTTTGCTGCATGAGACCTCCAAAGAAAACAGGATTTAAGATGCTTTTCTACTGAGAAAAGTTAACTGAGGCTTTGACTCCTTTAAGTTCTGTTGAATCAGGAGAGAAGCATGAGCTTTGTGAGATGGGAATCTACTCCAGCCACATGTGCAAGGGTCAAATATCACAGAGTTTTTCACTTTTGCAAATAACAATATAACCCAAAGGTGACATGCAGACACCAATGGGACCCAAACGTGCCCTGCAGAATACTGCAGGTTACTGACTGTGGCCAAGCTTAGTTTGCAGAGAGCAGACAGAAAGAACACCTAGCAAAATACTGAGGCAACATACATCCTGCTCTGGAAGAAACCTTATTTTTAAATTTAAAAATCACACTGCAGCCTGAAAAGAAGAAGCACTCCCCCCTTCCATTTCTAGTGATACTTCCCAACAGTAAGAAAAACCAATTTTGTTAATGCTGATTGATAGCATCCAGCATATAAAATGTAATTCAATCATGATGTTAGTCATCTTTATCAAATTAGCTGTGAAAAAAATGTTAGGATTTCCAATTTATTAAGCCCAATACTCTAATGTGCCTCAGCTATCCCTACACAGCTGAACACAGATTAACATCTATTTTTTAAAACTTCCCACATGAATATACCAAGATTTGCAAATCTGCAGGTGTACAGAATAAGTGTTCTTAACTCTCTTTGAAAGCCAGCCACTGAAATTTATTTCCTTACTGGCAAAAATCTTACAAAATAGCTTCAAACAAAAAAAAGGCATTACATCAAAGTAGAACACAACTTTCAGCCTTTTCTTACACATACCTTCATCTTCCTCATATTCAATCTCATTTGCTTCATCAGCAAACTCTGTTAAACCAAGTATTCCTTGAAGACGTTTTTGTTTTGCTTTTATCTTCTTCAGCTGTTGCTCCTTCAACAAGAATTATATAATTTAATTTTTAAGCCGCTTTATAAATTTGTTAACCTTTTAAACAACACTTAAATCAATATATTTGCAGTATTTTCAACCAGAATCTCATATTAAAATATTTACAGTATTACAGTTGAGGAAAAAAGTGCAAAAAAAGTGTCACCACAATACCTGTAGGGCTCCAACCCACAGGAGACACACAATTTTGGGTACGATTATCTTACCATATGTGTATAGTAAGATCAGGCTCCTTACACACGCAAAATTCATGTGTACACTGCATTTTTATGTACGTTTCTTAAGGCCATTTTATGTGTTAATTCTAGTGAAGGAAGGCCATCAAAACAGACTGCTGAGATGCACAGAGAACACCAAGAGATTTATTCATGATTACAAGACTGGGTTCATGATCACCAAGCTACAAATAACAGCTGTAAGATTTACTAAGATTTATTCATCACCCCAGAAGTTTTGGAATGTTTTGTTACAAAGGAACTGAAATTGTAAATCAGTCCAACATCCTGATAGGTGTTTGTACATGGTTAGTTCAGGAGTGGTCATGGCTAATTTAACAGCAAAAAATAAAAAGTGAAATTACTTCAAAAGATCAATGTTACGCATTATGTAAGAAGTACAGTTTATTACTGCTATGAAAATCATTCTTAGTTAATAATTCCTCTGTTACATCTTTTTTCGGATTGTAATATCTTCAACAGTATATCTAGTGATGGCATGATTCCTTGATGTTGCTAACTTTCATTTGTGAAACAAAACATTCCAACCAGTAAAACAAAGACACAGCCAATGTAACCTTCACATTTATAACTCTTTGCTTTGGAAGTATTTCCTTATCTAGAAAGGCACATACTTCAGTAAAAATCAAATCCATTGCAAAATTATGGCTTATGATTTTCAAAAGGAGATTTTTTTCTTTCACTTCAAAGATGGCTAACAGCAAACTTGCAAGGAGGTCTGAACTTCTCCTGCAACTAACATATGTGCAAATCTCTTCAAGCAGTATGAAAATATGCAGAATAGTGATCACCCTTTAACGGTAAGTCTGGTTTAACACATTTCGTCCTACCACTTCCAGCAACTTCTTTCCTTTGCCACTGCTCTGTACTGTCCCCATCACTCTCTTAATTGGCTAAATTATGAGCACAGTATTATCGTGGTTGCTGCAATTATCAAGGTTAAAAAACAACAAATGAATGAGTCAGTGGCAAATGACCTAAGAGGCTTCTGAGGGCAAAGGACAGTAAGTTTCACAGTCAAGTTTATCATTAGAGAAAGTATTAGGGTGAATTTCCAGCAGACAGTGAGCTGATCAAGGTGCTCCATTCCTGAGTAGTATAAGTCCCTCTTTTCTCAAATCTCTTTCCTATTCACAGCTGTAAAGGTCTATTGCCTACATTATCCTGATGCCAGCTGGATTGCTCTACAGCTCCCTTAACTCTGCTCTGGCAGAAAAAAGCTGCAGTAGTTTCTGAAAAATCAATGAGTTAGAGGCTCACGGAGAGAAACTATGTGTACTGACAAGATACAGATAATGAAGGAGGGTTAAGGAAAAGAACACAGGGAAGGAAAAGCCACGAGACCTGAGATTTAGTTAAACTACTGAATCATGCCCTAACAAGGCTTCGTCAATTCTCCAAATACTACTGTGAGGGTTTTAATTAAATTAATGCAAATCAATCTTCTGAACAGGTCCTGGAACTTCAGTTTCATATCTTATTCCAAAACTTAGAATACAAAAAAAAACCAAAAAACCCCAGCACTTTAAATTCTTTAAATTACTATGAAAGCATTTCAAAGGAAAGGAACAATTCTAGACTGACTCTGAACTATATTATTAAGAATTATATCACAAAAGCCAAACCTTAAGACAATGTACAAACTAAGTAGCCTAAACAGGAAATTACTGTAATCCAATTACCTTGTTATATTTTTGCCGTTTTACAGAATCTAGTTTTCTGTTAATACTTTTGTTGTCAGCAGCTTGAGGTGAAAGTTCCTCAATAATTTTATTTATATGTCTCAGAGATGTTGTACATGATCTGAAAAAATAATAAGATTGCAATGAACTGGTAAATTCTAGAAAGAAAAATAGCACATTCTCGATTCAGACAATTTAAAAATTCCAGGAGATTTAACATAAGACTTAAAAAGGCCTAAAGATTGCGTTCTGAACAAACATAATATATTTTAAAAACACTGGAAATACTAAACACTTTATAAATTGCACACCATAAAATATTTTTACACTAAATTTTGCTAATAGTAAAATTCCAGAAGAATGTAAACTGAACAACCACTGTAATATTTAGTACTCAAAAGTTACAAGTCCGATGATAACAAGAAAGAGTGGTTGTTTTCATTACTCGTGGTAATCAAAACACAAACCAAAAATCTAAATGGGAAACCCCACGTTTTCTTTTTCTAAATGGTTTTAATGGCTTTGATGCCATTATGTAACGAAACCTGTATTTTCTACCTTTTATGCAAAAAGTAAATTACAAGCCAAAAATGCAATTTCACAGACAGACTAGTTCAAAGAATAATGAGCACATCAACATTAAACTTCTCTCACATACTACCACTTTTCATGTTTCCATATAAAATATAAAATTCAAGCAGAACTACATGCCAGAACCTTATATGTTTCTGCTATTAATTCATTTGCAAGGAAGAAGGAACTGCCTACCATCAAAAGCAACAAACCTAGGTTTGTTAATTCATATATCAGAATACTTCATAAGGATACACAAATTAAAACCTCAAAGCATTATGAAAAAAGTCAAAGACAACTGTTCACGAGACCTGCAAAGCAGCCACTATTCCCGCCACATGCAAAGAAAAGCACTAAGGAAGTCTCTCACATTGCCAGGGAGGAAATTTTCGGGCCGTGTTTACTTCATGAAAACTCCTGAGTTCTACCACTGTTATCCTTCCTAGGAGATACATTCTACCAACTCCTCAGCAATCACTGCCATCCTCACTTCTCCATCCTCTTTTAACATTTTTGAACCACCCCCTTTCTTTCTCACTCTCCACTTGTGTTGCTTTGCAGTACACCATCTTCCTGCACATCTCCTAATTTTGGCTCTTGCTTCCTTGGCCCTGGAGTCTCTTGACACTCTCTTCTTCTACAAAACTTTAATTAACAGGACTTCGTAATTTAAACAGGTTTTAACTTCAAACATTTTTTATTCTCCCTTTTCTCTTTAAATTTGTGTGAATATTATTGAATCACACAGCTTCTACCATGAACTCTGTGACAACTACTCAAAAAACACCTCTTGCCTGATTTTTTCCTCTAGCCATGCATTCACTGTGCTACAGGATTTTAAGCAATTCTATAATCCTTTACTCATGTCTAAGTCTTGTAAGTCCCTCTACTCAAAGTCAGCTACACCTGTAAATTTTCTCAAAAATCAACTTTCAGATTCTCACATTACATCTTATGCAGACAAGTTTCTGCAAATCTGCATAAACCAGCTGCATTCCCTCATATAAATCTTGTTTTATGACCTGAAGTGAAAGGTGAAAATAGAGGGATAAGAAAAATCATAGGATGCTTCTGAAAGAAAAATGGGAAAACATAAACTAATTAACAGTGCTGCCCACCACTTTCAATAACCACATACTCTAATTATAATGGTTATGTTGCTCCATTCTTTCTCTCAATACCACCTTACTCATCATGTTCTTCTGCTCCACAACACCTGAAATTAGATTTCCGTGTTGCAAACTTATTTAATCTCACATCTCCACACCCAAACTGGACAATTAATGAAGTGCATATAATTGAGACCTTCAGCACTCTTGAGCACCAAAAAAACATCATTAATGAAATACAGTGAAACATACACAGATAAATAATTTACCTGCAATAGTTCATACAGTAACTCTACAATGAGACTAGAAACAGAAAGGGAGATCAAAATTTGAATGATTACTGGCTCCTACTCCTCAAAGTCTTCTACTAGCAATAGCACCAACGTTACTTAAGAATTTGATTATTTTAAGGTATCATTAAGCACTTCTTATGAACACTTGTGATAAGGCTGTTTTGGTTGTAGGATACTCATGAGATGGAGTCAACCTAGTTATAGAAGGAACATAACTTGAAGCAGATGACCCCACAGAACATACAGAATTGAGGAAGTGACACTTTTTCTGACCATAACTTTGAACAACAGAGCATAATGCCACTCTCCACTGCCCAGAAAACAGATGTATCTTGGTGAGGTAGGAGACAAAGCAGAAAAAGGAGGTGCCCTCTACCCTGCCTCCTTGATGCATGACCTGATTAGACAAATAAGAGCAATGAAGCATTGTCTGATGTGAAAAATATTTTCTTAATTTTTAAAAGGTGAGTGACTCCAAGGAGTACATGTGATCAAGCACTTTCAAAACATCTTTTCCTCTTAAAGATTTTAAAACCACGAGATACCAAGTTTCATTAGATTGTCAGTAGCAGGAAGGAACGGTAAGAAAAAACACAATTTACCTTAAATCCTCCAGTACTGACTCATACTCTTTTGATGCATTAGCTATTTTTGCTGCTTTATTCGCTTCATTAATTGCATTATCTACTTGCTGAAGAACTCCTTGCTCCAACACGTCCTGGTCATAGACATCAACTCCTAAATCTTTGAGCTCAGCAGCATGTGCACTACATGAGACAGACTGAATTTGCTGCCTGTTGATCTGCAAAAGGGGATGTGCTCTTCTGGGCGCCTCCAAAGGAACAGCCATGGAAGTGGAAGCCTGGCAGTCAGAGTTGGGAATTCCAATACTATTACCCACACCATTGTCACAAATGCCATTTTGCTGTTCAGTTCCCAGGTCCTCATCATTATGCAGGCAATCACCGCTTGAAGTAGTCGCAGATTCTTGTTCTTGGATACTGTCTGGCAGGTGGCTCTTGTGTGTTGGCATCTTCTGCTCAAAGGCAACAAAGAAGAAGCACCTTAAGAACATCCACATAAGAACATCCACACATACAAAGCTCCTCCTGAAGACTGTGCCCCCTCAAAAAGTAAGCGAACCAATAAGCATGTTTATGATAAATTCTTGTTTCAAAACACCTGGTAGTCTACTTCTCCATCAGTCCTCTCTGCAGAGGCATCTCCACACCAACTTCCACAATCAAAAGAGTGGCCAAAACCTCCCAGAGAAAACTATGTTTAACCCTTCTGGAAGACGCTGATATGAAGACAAATAACACCTAAAAACTACTCTCTCTGCCAGACAGTGAACTCAGTCTTGTGTGTAAATGGTCATGCTCCAGAAGACTGTGACATAACAAAAACATGCAACTTAACATACCCAAACCCCAAAACCAGAACTTTTGTAAACAGTTTAAGACTTGCCATTGAGATGCGTGTAGTTGGCCGTAAGCTTTAGTTTGACAGTTCAGCTTTAAAGTGGAGCATAAAGCACCCCAGTTCCCAGGAAATTAATGCTGGACTGACTTACTAAGGCAAGCCTGGAGCTGGTGTGGTTCAGCAACCTCTCCTAGAACGGCAGCCCACGGATCTCACTCCCACCTCTCGGTTTTCTCACGCCCGCACAGGGCTTGGTCCTGCATTCAGGCAACAGGCATCACACCACACCCGGCCCCTCCGAGGAACCCCGGGGCCCTCTGCCCCGCCTGCACCGAGCGGCGCTCGGGCAGAAGCGCTGCCTCTCCCACCTCTGTGTGCGAGCGGGCGCTGGGCTGGGACGGGCCCGCCAGCCGAAGGTTGTCTGCGCCGCGGCGGGCGGCAAAGCCCGGCTGCGACGGGACGCGCTCCGGATGGGACGGGACAGCTCCGGCTGTGCCTGAGCCGCGGCCCCGCAGCGGAACCGCCGTGCCAGGCCGGGCCGGGCCGGACCGGGCCGTGCCGAGCCGCGCTGCTCCCACCGGTACGGCTCCGGCACTGCGCCTGCGCGGGGCCGCGCGCGCTCGCGTCACTTCCGCGGCGGCGGGGACAGGGGGGACGGGCTGGGACCGTCAGGGCCTGGCCGGGGCTCTGCTGGTGACGGCAGCCGGAGCGAAACCTTTCCCGGGACTCTTGCCGGTTCCTCTACCTGTTTACCACATCCTGCTGTCTCCTGTTTCAGCGTCGTGGAACTCACGCATCCAGCTCCCCCTCCTTTGGGCAGCAGAACTGAGTTTACTTGCTGGCAGCCTTGTCCAGCTGTGAGAGGATAAATACATAGCAGAACACGTAGATATTAATGAATAATTCCCCAAAATGTTGATAGCTTTTCCCCGGCTTTATTCTGAACTAGAATTTCAGGTCCTTGACTGAAGATGTTCCTTCTTTTCCATTACCTTATTCCTCCCTTGTAATGTCTACGAATCTCAGGAAAACAGAATGGGTTCTCGAAGACCTTTGAGACCTGGACCTGAAAGGTCATCAAGCAAATAAAGCAATGCTATGTTGATAAGTTCTTGTTTGTTTCCTTTGCTCTGAAATACACTATTACTGCAAATATCATTTAGTGACTACAATGAGGAAGCTTTTAAAAATCATCGTTCCCATGTTCTAAGTAGAAGGAGTGATGTTTTGTAACTGCTGAAACGATTTAAAATGTGGAGTGCAAAGTCTTCCAGCAGACTGAGAAATGCAGCAGCCAGGGACATTCAAGGACAGCAATATCAAGCTGTTGTCAAAACTAAGCTATGGCATGGAAGGGTAGACTCAATTTTCCAGAAACTAATTAATGAAGGTCAAAGGATAAGTTGTCTTGGAAACAGAAAAAAGGGCTTTATGGTATTAGCTAGGAGAGAAGTTTTCAAATGACAGGCTGCTTCTTCCCTAAGCACAGGAGGAAACGGAAGATTTTCCTACATGTTAGCAAACTTCTATGGGTTAAGAGATCACTAGTGTCAGAGATGGTCACTGCTAAGAACAGAAGAAGGGCTATAATCCAACATGAAACATTATTGCCTCAAAGCAGGTATTGCAAAACAAAACAGTTACACTCTATCCTGACTGTGACTCCGGGGATCCCAGGCAGAGCTTGCTGATAAAAATCCCTTTTGTGCTCTGTATACAAGGGCATATATTGGACTGAAAATGTTCTTTTTGGGAGTGTTCTGAAACCATGATATAAAAATGTGGGAGTTCCTTTTGGCGGCTCATCCATGACATCTGTCCATGAAACACCACGGACTCTGGGAATGGCGTATCAATAAAAAGCAGATTGTACAGCTAGTCTGGGCAAACTAAGTCAGGCTCACAGGTCATGTGGATGGTGGCTGTTTAACTGAAGTCTGCTGAACCAGATCCTCCAGCAGTTGAAAATCTGTGTGGCTCCATTCAAGTCAAAGCAGGGAGAGATCCCATAGGCCTTTAAAGCTTGTTCTGTGGTGGTCCATCCTTGGTGCATTTACAACATTATGCCTTTCTTTAACTTTTCCACCTTGACATACGCTTTTACCCAAGCGAGGGAGGTCTATCATTTCCCTCTGTTCTCAGGCTCACCTATTGCCTGGAATGGTCCATTACAAAGGCTGTAAAAGTACAAAATCTGTATTATAAGATAGAATGTCTTTGAAGTTATATTTTCAGTGCAGTCATTTTCACACAGAAAATTAACTTCTAATGAACCAAAAGGTCAGTTCTGGTTTTGGCTACATATGCGTATGGCTTCTGACATTTTCACATAGCATGTATGCATGCATGTTTATCTTTTGGTAAAGTATTTAATTACATTTATGTTCATTTTGCTTTCCTGCTTTTTATTTTTCTATATGTAGATAACTGCTTGCCACAGTGCAGCTTCTCTACTAAACCATTGGCAATGTGGTTTCATGGGCAGGACAAGTTCTGCTTGTTTGATTAGTTTTTTTTAAATGTTGTAACATAGCCACAGTCTTCCCCCCCTCTGTATGCAAACATTAGTGATGACAACTGTTGCTGGAGCTGGTTTTGGCAAGTTTTGATATGCAGATATTGTGCTTTTTTACTTGAACTAGCAAGATTGAGAAGTTAAACTGTGTATCTTCCCTTACAATCAGCCTTGTGGAATTTCTGGGAAAGATGTTGGCAGGCCATGTGAAGCAGCAGCTCAAAGCTCAGCTGCTGGATCTGGAGGGATGTGAAAAAACTCAGACTCCCAAGGAAGCTCAAATAGAATAACAACTTGGAAGGGAAGCAATTTATTTCTGTGACTCTGAATTGTGCAATGAAAAATTAGGTTCTGTAAATTATGGTCAATGATTAGGAGGAAAGGGACAGTGATTTAATTTTTAGTCCATAATTTTTTCAGTTTCCTGCTCTGAAGTTATCCCTATAACTATGGTAAACACATCCCAGGGATGCACCCAGAATAACCAGTAACAACCTGCCATGTCTAAGTGCTGGCTCTTAGCAGGACATTACCCTCTCAAGCCCCTTGTGCTTGAGAGCCTGGTTGTGCTGTTAAGGTGTGACCTGCTGGCAGTTGGTCAAATTTTCATTCTTGCTTTTCAAGTAGTCCTTTTGTCCAGAGATTTTGGTACGCATTTGGACATACTGGGGGCTAAGGAAGGACTTTGAGACAGAATATATTTATGGATTTTGTTCTGAGGAAATGCTGTATCTGGATTATGACTGATCACAATGGAACAACCACACAGAAAGGCTTGGATTGATGTTTAAGAAAAACTAATCCAAATCAGTACATTTTCAGAATTAAGTGACTACAGAATTTGAACATCTTTGAGCTCTCATCACACCAGTGTTTACATGCATTAAGGTGACCTGAGATGGCTGAGCCTCAGGCATGTGACTGCCAGTTTTCTTGGTGGAACAGTCCCAGAGGATGCAGCACTTTGCTAAATATTTAAAGATGTCCCTTTGTCCCAAAGTGCTTAGGCCTAAGATTTTCATTTATTCATCGAGCTTAAGCCCAGACAGGACCATTAGATCATTCTTTCTGACCTCCTGTGTGACACTAAAAATACTCACTCAGTAACTTCTACATCAGACCTGAGTCTTGGAGATGAGGTGGCACAGATGGCTGGCTTGGCAGGATATCATATTTTGATTTAAATACAGTGAACAGTAGAAAATCCACTACATATCTTGGTAGATTGTTGCTGGGGCTGATCCTTCTAGCTATCCTTCATGTAGCCTGAAACACACTAGCTTTAAAAAAATGTCATGTGCTTAAAAGAGTGGCTGATCTATTAAACACAGAGGAAGGAAAGACTTCAATGGAATTTTAGAATAAGCCACAACTTTGTAAAATCCTGAGGCTGAATTTCAGAAGACTAAACTTTCCCTTACCTGCTTAGAGTTCTGAAATTGAATGGACACCAGAGGTTTCACCTAAAACTTCTCTAAGCAGTTATGTGCTTCCCTGTGCTATTGCTGTACCTAGAAATCCTGCTTTTGTGGCTGAGCTGATCATCTGGCTCCACTTGTCCTCCCTGAGGCCAACTTAGAAGCTGAAAATCCCAACATTATTCTAGAGGGGTCAGTTAGTCAGGTATGGAGTGTCCTGGTGCCCACAGGCAGCACTGTTCTGCTAAAAAACAGATGGCAGTAGTAGATTTTAATACATATCAGTTTAACTTCTCTATTTTTCAATCCCTTCCTGATGAGGTATCAACTGTGGGTCTGAGCCAACACCCTAGGAGATTTCTGTGCTGGTGGTGAAAATGCTATACACTGAGGCACACTGATACTTTTAAAACAAAATGCCAAAACTGTGAAGTTGTGATGAGAATAGATAATAAATGATTTAAAGGCTGCATTACTTCTCAGGAGGGCACAGAATTGCCAGCAGCATTGGCAGAAATGGGAATTCCATCCACAGTAATAAAGCATCTGTATCTCTTTGTACCAGCGAGTTGAGTGGCAAGTATCTCTCAGAGCCATGGCAGTGTAATAAAGCCAATATATCAACCTAAGAGAGATGCTAAGCTCTTTGAAAATAATTGTGTAGTTGGCAAGCAATAAATGTTACTCTTTATATTGCAGAAAAATAAAATTGTTTTTTTTCTTGCCTCACTCTCCCTGCTGTGGTGCATTTAAGAAATTAAATGCAAAAATCTACTCCTAATGCACTACTAGGTTGGAAAACTAATGACTGCAAATGGGAACAAATTCCAGAAGTGAAGGTTTCTCCCACTGCTTTTCTGTGGTTAGATTGCTCACTTTTTGTATTTCCAACAAGTATTGATAGACAACAGCTCACATGTAAGGAAATTCTTGATAATACCAATTATTTTAGGAAAGCTCCATGTTTGTGGTAATTTGGGCTATATTTCTCTCCAAAGAAATTAAAAAGTGACTTTCTAGGTGAATCTGCTGCAGCTTGTTAGAGGCCTTTTTCTGAGCCTGCAGCTGGATCATTGCTTCACATGTGTCTTTGCTATATATCTTTCATGGGTGTGTGTGCACAACGTTTTTTAAGGCCCTATATAAAAAGGAGAAAAAAAATTGTAGAAGTTTTAAGAACTGACTAAGCATGTTGGCATCAATCTTCTGCAGGCAAAGAGGGAAGACAAACATGGGTGTTTATTGTCTTTTCAAGCCAGCCTTTCACATTTCACGTAGTTCATAGTTGTTCACTGAAAAGCTTAGGACAAGGCTCTGGCTCTTGCATCCCACAGCCAGGATCTCCTGCTGCTGTTTGATTCAGGCAGCCAAAGGTGCTGCTTTTCACCTGCTGCTGGCTTGTGCAGGTCTCCTGGCAATGACTACTGGCACCTATGATGATGCCTAGAGCTTGGCTGGCAGAGTCCAGCTCAGCCCATGTTTGAACTATCGATAGTGCCACGAAGAGAAGCATAATAAATATTTGAGTATTTGGAAATCTTTCACCTCCTCAAAACCTGGGCCGTCAGAGACCCGGGGGTGGCCACCTGCCGGCTTTAACACTAGAGGGAGGCATTGCCTAAAAGAAATAACAAATGCTTCCGCAATAGCACAATTGAAAACGATTTATATGTCTTGGAAGGGAACAAAACGTTGATTTCTTTTTAAAGCCTCTGTTTTTATTGGAATACATTAGGGGAGGCCTCATTTGTTGCTGGGAACGCTCCTGGCCAGAGTGAAATCCAAGCCTCCTGATGAGGTAGGCAGATTCAGCCTGCGCTGCTGTGCTTTGTCTTAGCTGAGCTCTCCTGGGACAGCGCTTTGCTCCAGCCTGGAGGTAGAGCAGCCTCTATAAATAGCCCATTGCTGAATTGTTGTGTGACCAGATTTTGAAGGGTGTGCCAAAGGATAAAGAATTGTGTTGTTTTAGTTCAGACTGACACACTCAAACCGATTTTGCTGTCTGACCTCAGTCTGTACTCAGGGCAGAGGTCAGGAAGATGAAATGTCAGTGCTTCACTCTGTATTCATTTCTCCCTAATTTCAAGCCTATAAGCAAAGTAATAGGGATTGACTTCATGGTGGGGGCCACGTAGAAATGGTTGCTGTCCCTGAAGAGGTTTTCTCTCTCCCTCTTAACTCCGTTAGCTTGTCCTGTTGCAGCATGGCTCCTGTGCCATAAAAATGGGAGGTAGTGCACAGCTCCCTGATTCGTGGTAGACTTCAGTGCCTGTAAACTGCATTATTCTACGTTGCACAAGAAGACCATAGAAGAATAGGAATAGTTATTTTTGGGCTCCACAGCAGTTGGCAGTAATTCAGAGTTGTATAAAGCTTATATTGTACTGAGCAGAGAGCTGAGATAGAAAACAGGGTGAAAGAAAAGGGCCCAGGAGTTCTGGGTATCCTCTCCAAATCTTTTAATGAGCCATGTTCAGTAGAGATGCTTATTTATTCTCCTAGAATTTTATCTACCTTGACTCAGTTTGTGAGCACAACTACACCTAACTGGCAAAAGTGGAAAAAGTGTTCTGGAGTAGTCTTTTCCAATCAGGTGAGGGAATGGAACACTGCAGAGGCAGCAAGAGAGGCAGAGCTGAGATGTGCACGTGGGGACGGAAACAAATCTGAGAAGGAGATGTGTAGATGTGGAACAGAGAGGAAACAACAGATGTGAAGAGTGAGGGAAAGCCACTTGTGAAATCTGGAGGCCAGCATTAATTGCTGAGCAGGACACTGCACGGATATATGGGTGGCTGCTTTGAGTGAACTTAAGTCTTTGCATTTTGAGGTGTAGTACACATGCTGATGAGTTCAGGTGCTCAAAGATCACTGAGATGTAGGTCTTGAGAGACAGGTCTATTGTCAGAAGGTGCAAGTTATAGACACTTCAAATGGATGACAGGAATTTAAAAGAATAATAAAATGTGTAAATTACAGCTGTAAAGACTCTGTTTAGAGTTACTTAAGCTGTTCCATGAATTTATCCTTTAACAAGTTCCTGTTGTCTTTTTGGCAGCACTTAAAGTGTCCTGAGTCTCTGCTGGAGTAGGACTTGGTACTCTATTCCTATTGCATCATGCTGCTCCATCTCAGCCCTAGACTGTTTCTAATAAAGCAACTTTCCCAGTGTCTGTCTGCAGCTTCATTCTGTTGAATCCCTTGGATACCTCATATCTCTGTTTCTCACCAAAGGCCTTGAGATATGGTTTGTTAAACAGCTAAAAGAAAATTGCATTGTGAAAGCTGCTGATGTAGTTCTTTTGCCTTTCAGAATATAATCCAGCAGATTTGTAGTTATTATAGCAGATCCCTGTTTAGAGCAAGGAAGATTTCTCAAGGTGCTGTTTAAAACTTCCTGGTTTGTGCTGCAAATTGTTAATCAGTCCATGACAGCATAAATAAAATTAGAGGGTTTAATTAAAACTAATGAATGAGTGAATGGAGAATACACAGCATGTTTCACTTGTAGTGCACTGGTGCTGTGAATAATTAAAATGTCACGGAGTAGGAGATGTCTTAGTAAAATTGTTAGAGCTGCAAAAATAGAGGCCCCCAGACTTTGGTAGTTTGGGAAGGTTTTACTCGTTTTTTTGTTTTTTTTTCCTCTTATTGTTGAAATACAGTTATATAAATTGGGGGAAAATAAAAAGATATATACAACTCTGATTTTTAT
Source organism: Rhabdornis inornatus (assembly GCA_013397075.1). Taxonomy (NCBI): domain Eukaryota; kingdom Metazoa; phylum Chordata; class Aves; order Passeriformes; family Rhabdornithidae; genus Rhabdornis; species Rhabdornis inornatus. The sequence continues at coordinate 1,287,772 of VWZS01008965.1, read as the reverse complement.
TAGGATAGAGTCAAAGTTGGAAGCTTGGTGCCAAACAAACCCTACTGCATTTTGGATAGGTTTGCATTTCTCTATGTTCATACCATATTAATCCTACTACCATATCACCCAGGGGATATGTTTCCTCTTTTGGCACATCAGTGACTCTATTCTTGCAAAGTAAACTTGTTATTATAGGCTATTATATTGTTGTTACTTGTTAATGTTCCATCTACTCAAATCACAAACATTCTTTTGATTTAAACCCAAACCTGAACCACAGGCTGAATTGGATTTGCATCTGGCTGAGATTTGGTTTATATGACGTGGTCAGATACCAGGCCAACAAAATAATTTTAGCTGGACTGATTTAAATAGATCCAGGGGGCATGAGGTGAGAATTAGAAAGACGGGATGAAGAAGCTGATCAGTAAATTGATTGTAAAGCTTGGGATTACATACTAGATCCTGAGTGTAACTTCTCAGAATGATATGAAAACATCTTTCATCTTTCTGCTTTCCAGTGGCTTGCTGTTGCCTGTTGTACGGTTTACCACCCCTCTGTGACTTATTCTGAGGTTGGTGTTCTCCTTCACATCTCTGGACTTTTCCCCAGATCTGTTCTGCTGACCCTATGACATCTTCTGAGGCAAGGAGCTTGTTGGAACATGAAATAGGATCTGGATAAATGTTCTAGCTGCTGACATTGCTGATGAAATAGTAATGCCCCTGCAGTCTGCTTTCTGTGTCAGAATGACCCGAGGTGAGCATCAGCGAAGGACCTTACTCAGCATAGGGGTTTAACTGTGTGTGTTGGGAGGTTTAAAAGGCACCATACCTCCATCCAATGCCTCTAGAGGCTGTGATCTAATGGTAGGCAGTACTGGATGCAAGTTAGACTGGGGTGAAAAGATGAAAATCATCCATGAGGTGTCTATGCTGTTGTATAATCCTAGCTCTGTATCATGAAATTTCTTATGATGGCTCAATAAATATAGAGAACTGCCATCAATTGAGCCTGGTAGGTGAAGTTGATAAGAACAGTGCAAGCTTCCAAGTGGCACTATGGAGTCTTCCATGTCCGGGCTGGGTGTACAAAGCCTCACTGCTAACAATATACACAATATATTCCCTCTCAATGCTTGGCTGCCTGTTTAGCAGAAGATCAGACCAGATTGTGACAATGGTCCCCCTGAGCCTTAAGCATTTATAAGGGAAGAAGTAGACTTTGCCAGGAACTCAAATGATTTCCTAATGTTATACAAAATATCATTTAAAAGTATGGCATGACTCTACCCTGCTCACCATTGGCTTAATGCTTTGGCATTAAGAGTCATATGGAAAAAGGAGTCTCAAAAACGTGAAGAAAAGATTTTGAAGAATGTGTTGGGGGTTTTGCTTAAAGTTTTCTTTTCCCATATATGTTTTTGGGCTATTTTGTTCCAAAATTCAAATATTTTGGGAGCAGAACACTGAGAGACTAACGAAGAAAGACCTTAATTCTCCCTGCATATCACTTTGAATGTGCTTGAGTTGAGGGAAATTATAATAAAGAAAATGTGGGCCTTTCAATTATGCTCTAAATCCCAAATATCTGTACATTGTCAAAACAGACTAGATTTTATTTTATGGCTTAGACTATAGCTTTAAGAGCCTTGGTTATTTGGTTTAAAAAAATAAGAATTAATAACCAACGATTTGAGTTAATTAGGTATGCGCAATCCATCTCATAAATTATACTGATTTATGTGAGTTCTTCAACTTTAATGTTTACATTAATAACTCACTACAAATTAACAATAATCACGAGTGCAATTGAGAAAATATCTTCCCACTGGTTACTTTAAGATTCGTGTTCAATTAAAGTGTTTGGTACTCTTTCTCAATCACCCAGGGCTTGGATCCTGCTCCTGGTGATATCACTGTAAATCTGGGGTGAGGTTTTTATGAAGTTAATGGCATTACTCCAGATTTACATAGATCTTGCCAAAAGCAAAATAGAGTCCATTGGCTAAAGCATTCCCTTATCTTCAAAGGGAATTGGTTTCATCTGTAATAAAATATCTCAGGGCAGCCTAGGCTAAGCCTTGTTATTTGGCTTCACTGAGCTCCTTTGTATGAATGAACTTTTTTAGATTTGGGCCTAAAAGGTTGAAATCCATAAGCAACCTTCCCTAGACTACACTAGAGCAGATCCAGGCTCTATAGAGCCTCTGCTAAGATGCTTTTCATTATGGCAATATGAAGTTAAAGTTGCAAAAGTTTGTTGGGCTTTTCATAAGAACACATGTAAAAACTTGTATTTCCTAAATTCCAGAGGCTGACAAATATGATCAGAATGTAGCTACAAACAGGCAGACACGAGATCTGGGACCTTGTCCATGCTGGTCTGCTTTTGCAAGGGATTGTTCTAATTAGCTATATTCTCTTGATGTATATATCAATTAATTTTTCCCAAATTTGGATCAATCATTTACCTTATTGGTTTATTTTCTTAATTAGTTTTCAAGTGCTCAAGAGATGGAACTTAGATCAAGATTCCTCATTGAACAGTCCTATGTTTTTAACTTAGGTTTGTTGAGTTTAATGCTTGCTGCAGTGTAGGGTATACAGTGTATACTTTTAGAATGTAGGAGCTGTGGCTTGTATTTTGCCACGTGGTTGGGCAGCAATACCTTTGTTTAGGTATCTACCAAAGGTGTATACTTTCCTTCAGGACACAGTAGGAACTGTGAGCCAGTAAGTCCTGCATTAAAATATTTGTCCTTGCTCAATCTATTCAGAATGTTGGCACACTTCTTCCCCATGCCTATATCTTGCTGCAAGAATAAGACAACTGATCAAGAACTGGTTGACAGAGCCCAAGTTTTTTTTTTTCTAGTGGAAGCTTTGCATTCTTTCCATGCATGGGCATGTTGGCATGGTGCAGCTTTTCCCCCAGGGTCAGGTGGATGTGTGATACTCCTGGAAATGTCTGTCTTGCTGTGTATCAGTGTCAGTATAGGGAACATGGTCCTCCCAGAACTGCGGGCTGAGGGTAGATGGCTGCACCATGCAATGCACCAGTCAGGCTGGAGAAGAGATGCCTAGGGGTTAGCTGCTGACACAATACAGCCTTCTCAGCGTTTAATTTGCTTTCCAGATGAGCAGGCTGAGGTAGCAGATATAGGAACTCATAGCTCCTTCATCAGAAGGAGGTTTGTAATAATTTTTTCAACATATATATGAAAAACCATGGAATGAACAGGAAAGAATTCCTTTGATTTTGTGGGATCCACCTATCAGTGTTAGGGAAACCTTTGTGTTCTCTGAATGTTTTGGATAAAGCTGTGCTCTTTTATAGTCCTTCTCTCTGTAAAGTTGCTGGGGACGACATTCATTTGTAACTGGAAGTATTACAACAATGTCAAACCCCAAAATTTAGACTAAATATCAAAGAACTTAATGACTGCTAAATTTATTACAGTTAAGTCAGCCTGAAGAAACATCAGAAGGCATGTAGCATGGGTTGCATACAAACATGATATACCCAAACATGTGAAGAATAATCTTAGATTCTTGTATCTGAAAGATAAAGAAAAAGAACAGTAAGGAGAGTAAAACACTGGGGCAGAGGTCTGGAGGACTTCAGGTATCTCCATCCTTAGTATGGTGATTGGAATTGCCCTTGTTGCACCTTGTGTATTGCTGCTCATAGTATTCATCTGATTTTGGACTGTTTATGCCAGCAGGCCATAGAGTCATGCAGCTGTGAATCAACTCCAATAACTAGAGTAGGATCAATACCTAATTCTATAAAGAAATCCTTTTAAAAAGGGCAGGAGACCAAAGCTGGGATTAATAGAGTCTTCCAGTGTACACATCCAATTGCTCATCAGAGAGTTGTCTGTATCCCTGATACAATTTACACTGCCTCAAAAACACAAACCTCAGCAAGTACAGAAAGTGAAAGCAGTTTTGGAATGATCTGTGCTAGAGTGATTCCCTCCACAACAGGCCTAAGCTAACCCAAACTGATGCTTTTTATACAAATGATTATAAATAGAAGCCAAAATTTTGTCAGACCAATAGTGCAAACTTAACATATTGGCCCCTTGGTGTCATTTGAAGAAAATTAATGCAGGGGGCCAAAGAGACAGAGTCTGCAATATGTAATGCTCCAGAGACATAGCTGAGATTTTGTTCCTAGTGTAGCAGAAATAAATGCTCTTGGCAAGTCATAGGGGAGAAATAAGACATGTGCATAAGTAAGATTAATCAGTAAAGCCAGCATCTATCTCATGAGTCATATCTGACATCAAAAAAGCTAAGATTGTTGCATGTTAAATTTGTGCTACTACAGGAAAGGAAAATAACAAAGAATCTCTTGTGCAAATTGTGCTGTAGATTTGGGTAACTGGGAAGCACTAGAGAGAATGGGGGCAGGGAAGCAGTGGGGGGCTTCTCTTTCCTCTTTCAATAGAAAACTAAGTGTGAAATCATGGCCAAATAAAATCACTGATAGTGTTGCTGTGGCTTTTAGCAGGGTCAGGTCCTGCACATGGTTTGTACATACTGGGTTACAGCAGAAGGGCAGAATTTCTCAGCCTTTTCTTAGGTAAACTCTCAGAGAACTAAGAACGAATGACAACAGGCCAAAGAGCCTCTCTCTGCTGAAAATGCTAGATCTGTTAAATCAGAGGCAAGAGAAGTTTTCCTCAGTGAAGGTCAAATGGGCTTTTGTGAGCCACTATTGTGTGACTGAATAAAGACAGGCTGGGGAGAAAGAAGCAGAGTGTCCTTGAGTGTGCAGTTGTGGCCCCCAGGCTGCAGGTTCCCAGCTCACCTCACCTTCCTCTAGTATATGGAGAAGTGACCTGATGCAGAAGTGCCTCTTTTCATGGGCACTGAGAAGTGATGGCTCAGTGTGTGCTGCTTTGCTTCTCCTTGCAGCAAACCACTCTGCTAGCTGTCTGCCCTCTCTGCAAGGACAGGGAGGTGTGAAGGACAGAAAAGGGTTTTCTGAAGCATTGTTCTCTGTGTCACTCCTAGATTTCCTGGCACAGTCAAACTTTTTGATGGACTGGACATGTTTTTTGCTCTGCATCAAGGACAACTCTTGACCAGGTCCAGAAGAAAGCATATCAGCAGAACTAAAAGGCATTCTCTCAGCACATGAGACAGAGATGCCTAATCTTGCTTTTTTTAAAGATTATGTTGAATGGGACAGATAAAAGGTCTTTTTCTGTTTACTGCTTTTTTCCCACTGGTCCCTTCTCCCTCAGTTTACTGGGTCTTACTTTCAGAGCTTAGGGCAATTGTAAGGCACAAGGCACCCTCACTGGTAATAAGAAAGGGAGCAATGCTTTCAGCATAGAAGAGATGACTGTCAGTCAATGGAAGGACTGCCCTTCCTCCCGGACAATCACATTTTGAGTTTCTGCCTGGATCATGCAGCTCGGTGGTGCTCCCACATGGGCCCCAGCCTTCAAGGCACAATCTGGCTCTATTAGATTTGTGGCAGTGGTTGTCTAGGCAGATTCCCCCAGGACTGAAATGAGAGACCTCCTGTGCTGAAAACACTTGGGTCTATCCAGATTGAGCTAAAGTGGGCTCTGCAATTAAGGTTTGTAATGGCTTCTACCCCTGGGGAAATGACCACAGGGTTCAGGATGTGGATGAGCAAAGGCTGGCCAAGCAGCTGAAGTGGCCACACGGGTTTTAAGTGTTGAGAATGCTGGGCACCAGGGAAGGAGGGTGGGTGGATAGGGGTCCCTATTTCATTTGTTTGATATGTAAAGCACTGTGGAAGAACATTTGTTGCTGCAGTATCAAAAACAAGCTGTTAAGGTGGAGTTTTGTCTTGCTCTCTGTGATTATTGTGCTGATATGCTCCTCTCTGGCAGAGGGAAGTCTAACACTTCAGAACATTTTCCCTTTTTGTTCAAATACATTTTTCACTTACCAGTTTCCCCAGAACAGGAAAACAAAATGGTGCCCTAATACAGTTTAGAGATCAACAACTGCACAGGGAAAATAGGACTCAGTGGAATAAAATCAGAAGGGGAAAGCATACCCTGCTTGCACCATAAACTCATTGTGTGAAGCATTTCAAAAGGGTTTTGGATACTGATGCCAGTAAGGAAGAAACCATCACCCACATGGTCCAACAAGATGGGGAAGAGCTGGAAGGTGCTGCAGGGCTGGCAGATGAGCCAGTGGCAGTGCCAGCAGGCTGAGCAGCACCAGCCAGCTGGCCAGCCTGAGCCTGGGGCCCTGCTCATGTTTTGGCTATGGCAGAGTGCCAGGCTCGCTCCCTGCGTGTGCATTTACAAGGCACCAGTGCCCAGTTTGTTTGGATACAAGAGGATGCTTTGTGAGCACTGCACCCAAACTCGCATGCAGATAGAGAGCTTTATAAAAGCAGCAAGCCTTAAGGAGAGCTCTTGTGTGTGTGGGAGCTGTTGTTCTAGGAATGTGCTAGTTGTCTGCTGCTCACTGATTCGTATTAAGTATTTTAAATAGAAAATGCAGACAAGAGGCACTGTCTGCCAAATACATTGCTAGATAGAGGATGTAAAAATGGAGTTAAAGACAAGGTTGTGTATCAGTCATTTAAAGGTTAAAATCATGCTGTAACTGGCTATGCAGTTCCAGGAACTTCCAAATACACATTATATTGGCAAGACAGCCTGTCATGTTAAGAACATGCAGTTAAAGCTTTTTTTGTCTTCTAGTAATGAGGATGAAAACATGATAAATATGGTAGGTCTGGATTGAAAAATCACCATCACCCAGCCCTGCCTTGCCAAGTTGTGAGAAGAAAGTCCCACTCATATGGTTAACACATGGATTTGTGCAGTGAAGGGACCTGTTAGATACCCTGAAGTTTATTTCTTAGTCTTTGTAGAGCCACTCTGTGCTCCTTGGAGGGAGCAAATGGATGAGAATGAGTGCTGATAAACTTTCCTGCTCCTGGAGTCCCTGCATAGTGCAAGTGCCTTGGGATAGAGTACTTGCCCTGGGTTAGAAAGTTCGGTGACTTTTGCCTCCCTGTTTTGTGGTCTAGCTTTGTGTTGTCTCATAGCAGAGACATCCTCTGCTCTGCAGCTGTCATAACACTTGCAAACCACCCACTCTTCACAGGAGCAATTACATGTAACCCAACCCCTTGCTGTGTGTGCAAGCTGATCTCTCCCAGTGCCCTAGCTCAGGCTCCAGGATCCCTTTGTTTTGCAGCACTGTCACCTCTATAGCAATCACAGTGGACCAGCTTCATTATTTTCCAATTTGTGCTCCGGGCTCTGAGACCTCAGACCTGCTGGCCTTCTCCCAGTGGAATTCCACTTAGGCAGTTGGACAGGGTGCTTTTTGCTGGACATTCCCTTGCCTGTAACCTACAGGCTGATTTATCTTTCTCCTAATTGTGTCAAGTTATTTGCAGCCATAACTTTTGCTTCTGATTTAGTTGTCTCCTCTCTACCCCATAGCAGAAATTTGCTGTAGACTTTACTTTATTTGTGCTGATTTATTTAAACACTTGTTGCAATTTACCATGGCTTGCCTTTCCATTCCTGCACTGCCACATCTCCTACTGTGTTCTGTGCCAGTTTGAATGGGGATCAATCATGTGGAAGAGCCCTGACAAAAGAGGACCCATGAAATCCAGTTAGTTTTGTATTGTTTCCTGTGCTTTTAAATCAGGAAATTTGCTAAGGTGGCCATGTCTTTGGGGCTGCAGTTGTTGCCACTGTCAGATTTACTTTCTCATCCAATGTTTGATTTGGGCTGAGATGTTCTGATTGGAATCTGGATTTTGATTGTTCTGAAGTTTGACATTGTAGCCACTCCAAAATTAGCTCCCCTCCTGAAAAAAAATAAAGTCCAAACACAACTGTTAACAGATTTCTTTCTAGAAAAAATACATACTAAATATTTATGATTGACCAGAACAGCTTTTATGTTTCTGTGGAAACTTCCATTTTAGCTCAAATCAAAACACAGTCTATATTGTTTATTTAATTCCTTGATATCACAGATAGTTAATTAACAATTCTGACTAATAAGTTTTATTTTTCCAGCTTTGTACAGATTCTGCAAAAAGTCTTTGGAAAACTACTGGAGCTGGAAATGCTCCAGAGACCATATATGATAGAAGTGGTCCTCCTGTGACTCACAGGAGGAACTGCTCGGGCAGTTTAGAGCCTTTCTCATGTCCAGCCAGGACCTGAATCACTGGCTTTGCTCTGGGAAACTGATCTTGGTTGCCTGCAGCAGTGTCTTTGCCGTGGGGCTCTGTGCCTCTCTTATGTTAGTACCACAGCCAGGTCCCTCTGACTTTGCTGGAGGTGGACACTGAGCAAGACCTTTCAACCTGTTTGACTTCTAATGAGCTTTTCCAGGAAAGCACCAGTGCCACGGAGTTTGGTGGTGACCTGGGTCAGCCTTCCTGGGCAAAAGGACAGTATTAATTTAATTTTTGTGCATTCATGAAGTTTCTAATAAACAAAACTGGCAATTAGGCAAAAGGTAGTGAAAAGGTACTTAAGATTTCTTTCCTGTTTCTGTGGCCAAAAGTGTTAGTCAGCTCTCATGAAGGTGTTCCCCTGGGAGATGTGTTTTGCAGTTAAAAGTAGGATTCATAGGCCAGTCCTTGAAATCTAAACTTGGGCATCGAAATAGAGATAGCCTAAAGATAAGACCAGCTTGGAGTGCGAATCCTCAGAAACATAATTCTGCAGTCAAAAATACTTTCTGGATAAAGCAGTCATCTATGGGGCTGCTGACAGAGTGTCACAGAAATAAGGCACAGATGTGAGTTAACCCTCTCCTGTCCCTTCTGTGCAGATACACCCAGGACAAGCTGTTGTGTGCATGGAGACAAAGAGGCTGAGGGGCTGATGAATTTACTCTGTGCTGTGCACAGACAACCAGCAGGTGCCAGTTTAACACTGGTTTCACCAGTGTGGGACACTGCTCATTTGTGGGATGGACCTTTGGGGAGGGGTCAGTGGTTGTCTAAAGCCAGAATCAGAAAACACTTGGTTGTGCCATGAAATCACCAGACCAAGAGGCCATCAGTGGGGAGGAAAATGGCACTAAAATAAAGAACTGGGACTGTTGTACTGTCCTCTCCTCAGCAGCTGGCCCTTGGGTCACACTGGCTCAAGCCAAAATTTCTGTTGGACACGTGGAAGAGCTGTCCCCGGCCGAGTCTGTGTGTGCCATGGTTGGAGTGTCCCTGTCCCCGCAGGGCTGTGTGTGCTGGGCACATCCTGCGCTGCAGAGCCAGGACCTGCCCTCGGTTTGGTTCTAAAATCAGAAAAGCTGGCAATCCAGCCACTCTTCTGGCCAATAGATGGTGCTCTCCAGCTGATTTTCTGTCTTAAGTTGGTTATTTGGCAACAGTTTCAAGCAAGTCCTTTCTTATTGTTAACTCCAGTAAATCTTTGCTGGACTGGGTTGAACTTCCCAATTACGAAACTCAGAGCAGGCTTTTGGAAACTCTTCAGACCAGGCCTGATTGACTAGGCAGATTTTTTTCCATTTGCAATTAAGATTTTATATAAACTTGAACAATGGTGAAACAACAAAACACATCGTGCTGCATGTACAGTGTGCTGCTGGCAGCCTGACAGCTTGTGGCTCTTAAATTATACAGTGATGACCCAGTGCCAAATAGGAACAGAGCATGTTCATAAACATGCTATCAACTAGGAACACAGCATGCTTTTAAACCCCCTGAAGCCTTGAATAATCGCATTGTGACAAACTAATACGACCAGGTGGTGGGTAGATCAGAGCAGGATAGCTCCTTCCTGGCACTTGGGACCCTTGTATTGGACACAGAGTTTCATAGCTGATTTAAGCTACCTGGCAACTGTGCTGTTGTGCACCTCTCTGCTGCTGACTGGGTGTTTGCAGTTGTTATGCAACTGCTTCTCAGTTTTGCCTTATTTTGTTAAGTTTTCTTTGACAGTATTTTGTTTAATACACTTTTGTTGAGAACTGTGTGTCTCTTGCTCTTGATCCTGGTTGTGTCCTCCCATCTCATTACTTCTGCCAACTCTGCTGTTTGTGACCTGATTCAGTTCACTAATGTTGGTGAAAATTATCAGTGGAGAGTGTCAGGACCCTTTCACTCTTTCAGCAAAAATGAGCCCAGGAATCAGTTTTGTTCACTGAGGGAAGTGCTATCAGAACCTTCAGGAATGATGTTCACTCTGAGGTTGACAGCAGAATTCCACCTGACATGGATGCCATAGGAGCAGTGCCTGGATTCCAGTTTTGCACGTGGTTGTGTGACACAGCCCAGGTGTGGGTTTGTGCCTCCTTGGTGTTAAGCACACCAATATGTGCTTCAAACAGCTGTTGTCTGTGTGTGTCACCCTTAGGAAAGGAATATTTTAAAGGACTCACAGCTGCCTATGGGAGGGCAGTATATCACAAGGGAGAGATACATTCCTTCAAAGACAGTGCTCTGCAAATGCCACATCTGAGATTAACTTCCCAGCTGTCTCTTGATTTACTTATAATCAAGGGCATGTGAGCTGCAACTTCCTGCCTTTGCTCTTCCTTGTGAGAAGGACCTGTTTAATGCAAACCTAGCACGTATGACAGGACATTTCTGTATGCATTGCTGGTGGTTTATGTGGACAGCACTCTTGAGTCACTCTGTTGGAGGTGTGGAGCATATCCTCCTGTGTTAGCTCAAGAGAAAGTATCCAGTGTGCTCAATCTGGCAGGAGTTTCGTATTAACTCCCCTTCCCCCAAAAGTGTTATCACAACCGTCTAATGCATTTTTTTGGATATAAAATCTTCCCCTGATTACTGAACTGAAGGGAACACAACAGCAATTTGTTCCGGTTAATAACCAGGAGGCTTAACTTGAAATAAGTTGGAATGAAAGCAAGATTAAACCAGATGCAGAGAGAACAGAGTTGCAAATTATTGAAGAAGTGCTTGAGGTTTCTTGTGCTGATTTTTCTTAAAAACTATTGTATCTTGAGAGTGCTCTTCAAATCCATGATGTTTTCTTCTTCCACTGTGAAAGCACAGTTATGCACTGCTGAGAACAGGGAAAAGCCTTGCTTTGAACAGCATGTGTGGGAGCACATGGAGATGGTTGGATTGTACCATTTTATTTCTGGAATGGGCTTTTCAGTAGCTGTTATAAGCCGGATAAACACATATTGCTGCTTTCCCCCCTTTCCCCCCATCTCAAGAGTCAATAAGGAAATAGTCAATAAGGAATAGTCAATCTTGGGTTTTGCAAGACTGTTTCTGGTTCTTATAGCCTGTATTAAATTTTGAACTCAGTTGAAGCACATAGATTTATACCTTAGTTTCCATATGTTTGCAAAAGTAGTAGGTCACAAGGAAATCCAATGGTTATTCTTGATTTTTTTTCTCCAGGATGTTGTCTACTTGTTTTCGTGGCCAAAATGTTTGCATCTACCTGATTACTTGGTGATGTCCTAGAAATAATTTAAGTGATTCAAGGACCAAGAATAGGAGTTTATTGAGGCGAAGAGGGAAAACTCTCTACACTGTCAGGTCTTGTTTGTGTTATGGTTTCCATGTTAGGGAGCATCAGTAACATATCCTGCTAATCCTTGCTAATGGCAAAGCCTGCTCTTGGTGCAATTGCACATTAGAGTTTCCATTAACTGCAGCTGTGCATTGGTCTGAGACACGAGGCTGGTCACTACTTAGCATCAAGAGAATCTGGGGAGGCTCCGATCATCTGTCCAGAGGCAGATGTTAACAGCAGTGTGTAGGTCCAGAAGCCAGAGGGTGTTGACAGCTGACTTGGGGTTGCATTTAACAGCAGAATTTTTCTAAAGTATTGGATTGATGTCAGAAAGGGAACCCCAGCTCTGGTTGTCTTAGCAGCACATGAGACCAGTGCTTAGCTCTGTGTGTATTTGCTGTTACCTTACAAGTTCACTGGTGCTGCTGTTCTGTGTCAGAAAGTTTAATACATCCCAGAGCACCCCATCGGTGTCTGGGTACTGGAGGCTGTGTGTCCACTTTGCAATGTTTATTTCTGTGAAGCTGAGTGGGTGGTAGCCATAAGAAAGAGGCTTCACTCAAATCAGGGTGGTTTTATATTTTTCTGACATACTTTTTTTTCTTATGTCTAATTCAACAGTCTAAAAGCTCCTCTCGCTGGAATATGGTTTAGGAGGCATGGGGGCACATCCATCTTCTCATGAACCTTGGTCTTGACAGAAATTTGCATGATGGCTGACACAGCCTGGCCAAGAAGGCTACAGAACTCTGACCTCCAGAAAGCTGTGTATAAGCAATAGCAGCAGATAATTTAAAACCAGCAATTTTCTTTTCTGCCACTGCATCTCCATTGAGGGTAATGGAGCTATTTGTCTTGCCAGCCCAACCACAATTTGTCCTGGTGGGATCTAGCCACCATAGAGCATTCCTGGTCTCCATGGACTCTGCTAGCTCAGATCCTGTCTCAACTCACAAGGTGTTATTGTTATCTACAGATTCAGACATTTTGTTTAATCATCAATTTTTTTTGCTAGGCAGGTGGGAATGGCCAGGATTACTTGGCTGCTATGGATCTTCCATTTGCCAATTATTTGGATGAATTATACATAGTAGTAGGCCTGCAAAAACAATAGTTGAGCAGAGCTTTCTTTCTTGCAGCTCATTAAACCATTTAGCATTGCATTATTCTCCAGTTCACATCATATGTATAATAATCTGACCACCTCTGTTTGTCAAGAACTAAACTTTTACTGAAACACAAACCAACCATGGCTTATTCATGATTAGCAGTACAGGCTATTGTATTTATTTAACAGCAGGAACATAAATCTAGGTGGAAGAGCTTTAGGAGTGCTGTGGGAAAAGAGCTTTTACGGTAAGGCCACCTTCTACTGTACATCTGAAGTGGTAGCTCAAGAAATAGGTATCAAACAAAAGGAATTCACTGTCCCATAGATCCTGAGAAGTCCCAGCTGCTCCAGGCAAGGCCATGAATAGAAGTGTGATCCTTTCACTCATGTAGTGGCTGTTTCTGCTGCTCCCTGTGCAGCATGGTGTGGCGGCAAAGACAGGGAGAGTAGGAAGTGAAAGAGACATGGCATTTATCTGTGGGCATTCTGCATGGTGGGGGAGACATTTTCTGCAGTGTGTGTGTAAATTTGCTTTATCTTACTTGAGAAAAGTCACATTCTAAGAAAGGGTGCAGGGGCTTTTCACTACACTTTTTAATTTTTAAACCTGCAGTACTAAACCACTCAATGAACCATAGACTTTCCAGGGGTACAAAGGAAAAAGTTAGAAAATCATGTTAGGGCAGGAAAAAATATTTACATCTCTTTCTTACCCCAAGTATCTGGAAGTTTGGCTGTTGGCAACAAAGAAGCTGAAAAATTACATCCATGTCCACTGGACGTCTGGATATAATTGAGAGTGTCCATCCACTCTTTGGGAAAGAAACCAAAACATTTCTAGTATTGATAGAAGCCACCCATGCACATAGGAAATTAAATTTGTTGGTGGGATTTGCCTTTTGTGATAAGAATGGTCTCATTCGAAGAGGTGTGGTAATTCTGTGTGGCCCATTTGATGAAATTGTTATTCTCTTTTCCTTTGGTCTACCTCATCTGGGGCATTCTGAGCATCTAAACAACTGAGCACATTCACTTGATAGCCTTTGCTGTAGTTGTACTTCAGAGTTGTTTGGAAATCATTTTGCATGAGAGTTTGTATTTAAGGTAGAGTTGAGAGCAGAAATAAAACACGAATGACCTGCAGTTGAGAGCAGACTGGGATGAGAACTGTGTCCTGGGAAAAGACACTGATATTGACATCTGTGACTCAAGCACACACTATCAACTGTTGAGGGAGTCTGTGCTCTCCTTCAGTACAATGACGCAGATTGGTGCTAGACACAGAGACCAGGGAAGTATAAAGAAATAGTCAGTCATATATCCTAGCTATGCTGTAGAGAGGACATTTAGGTAGGGAAAGATAAGGGAAGGTGCAGCTCAAGAGTGCCTCTGTTTCAAGAGACAGCTGGGAGGTTAATGTGATCTGCTGGAGAAGGAGAGTATGAGGAACTGAATCTATGCAGGGAATATTTTGAAGTGTAATGCTTCTTCTTGATTGCCATCATGCTTCCCTCCTCTTCCCCAGGGTCAGTTCTACTGGCATTGTTTTCCAACAGAAAATCTAGAGTTCAAGAAAACATTTTCCAGCAATAGGACACTGAATAGGTACCACAGTGGCCCGACTGCCTGTGCAACTTGACCCAAAAACCAAAGTCAGAGTTTACTGTATCGCTGTAAATTTTTTGGCTCAAGCTCAAATTTTCTCTTTCTTTTCTAAAAGGGGAACAGGTCATTGTTCAGAAGGCATTAACTAAGTCACCAGCCTTGTCTTTTTACCTTCAGTCCAGCATCCATGGAAAGCATTGCCTGACCTAGCTCCATGGTGGCTGAAAAAATACAGAGGCTTTTTTAAATGCAGAATGTGGTGTCTCATATGTTTCAAACTGCAATTTTTCTGGTACAACATAAATACTCTGTGGGGACAAGTAAGCTGTGTAATTTTTAAGTAAGATTAATCAATGTCCTTTGCTCCTACTCACTGAGCCATTCTTCACCTTCAGAAACACCATGCGGTTGCAATCTGCTCCTCGATTTATCCTGTGGCTGGTTCATGACAAGTCTCCAAACCTGCAGTACATCATCAGCTCTGGCAGCGTGTGGGTAAACATCCTCTGAGAAACTAAAGCGTGGGGCTGAAGGAAATGCCCTGTGTTTTTGTTGCTGGGGAAACCAGAGAGCTGTTTAATCTTCCACTTCCTACAGGGAGAAGTGGTCAGCTGTGACCCAATGTCACTGTCATCTGGAAGATTTGAGACTAAGTCTGGTGTCTGAACTGGAAGTGAAAGGGACGCTATGCAAACTGGATCTTCTTTGGCTTTAGCAAGAGCAGGATTAGGATAGCTGAACTGGAGATCCCAGATCAGAGGATGCCAGGTGGGAATGTAGCTCTTGTCTGCAGCTGCCTTCATGGTGTCTACAGTCTGGCCTCTGGGAGAGGACCTTGGCTGATATGTACGAGGTGCCTGTGAATTCAAAACACAATCAGAAAGGCCAGTGTTGGTAGTGGGGTTGCTTCTGTTTCACTTGGAGAGGTGTCCTATATGATTTAACTTCACAATGTGATGTTGGCATGGCTAAGCTGTATGTCATGTTCACAAAAAAGATACAGTTTTGAGTGAGAGAGCAAGACAAGTTTTAGACCTGGGTTTATGAGCTCAGTAGTTGTTTCCATTGCCACATGTGTGCAGCTGCCTGGCACGGAGTAACCACTCAAGAGTTACTGGAGGTTGCAGAGGTCAGAAGCTGTTGGGAAGGGTCTGGGCTGCCCTGGGTGGTGGTGTGAGAGCCAGGCATGCATGTGCTCACACACACGTGCTGGCCAGCATGCAGCAGAGGTTCCCCAAGGGCTGTGCAAAAAATAACTCAAAAAAGGAAACGGTGTTGTTGAGAATATTTTCATAATGCCAAATAAACTCTGGTCCAGGAGAAGGTATTGCTTTGGAAGGAAGCCAGAAAGCAAATACAGCCATGACCTGCAATGACCACAGCTTCTCTCTTCTGATCCTGCCTGCCTTCTGGCCTGCTCAGGGACTACACTACTGATTAAAGAGAAGGCCAGCAGGTTCACTTCTTATTTATCCCTATGATGAAAAAATCAGATGGCCAGGATACTGGGATATCTTGGCTTGGTGAATAAAAAGCCTGGCAAAAAAATCCCACCCTGCACTTACAGGCTTCCTCTTTTAGGGAGGAATGCTGTAGAAAAATGTGCTCACTTAACAAGAGCAAAACATGTAAGATCTGTCACTTCTCCAAATACAAATTCACTGTACTCATTCAAGGATATGGTTATTTTAGTAAGAAAGAGCTATTTTTATTTAATTATGTCAAGTAAGTTATCTTTAAGATTCACAAAAAAGAAGAAGTGTTACAGGATTCATTTAGGATTTTTCCTAGGAATAAACCAGTCTGCAAATATTGTATATACAACTTCAACCTGTTCGTAGTGCTGGAGTCAAAGCAATGATGTGTCCTTGTAAACAGACTGATGCACCATTCTTTGTGGTCAATGGAATTCTCCCTCTTGATTGAATAAGGCTTAGACAACACCTTAGCTCTTTTAATTAAGAATGGAGAGGTAAAAAGGCAAGATAAGAAACACCTTATTGGAAGCAATCAACTTGGTGGAAAACTACAACACTCTAGTAGCACATCTCAGCCCCTTGAATTGCTTGCAGAGACTCCATCTGAAGTCATAAACAGTGTTCTCCCTGAAGCAGCAGTGTTCCAGGTATGATGGCGCATGTTCTGTCTATCTGTCACTCCTCTACTGCTCTTCTGAAGGGTGGCCTTTGCTGCAGAGCATCCAGCTTCCACAAAAGTTAATACTCCTTGGCCTTCAGTTGTGCCCAGTAGTGGGTGCTCCATCTTCCAAGGCTTTTAGAGTTGACTCTCCAGTGCTCACACTAGAAGAGGTAGGAGATGACTTCTCAGAAAACCTGGCCTTAGGCTTGCATATTTCAACTTTGACTAGCCTTTGCACTTCCAGATGGATCTCAGGAGCAGGACAGGGCCATACCTAGTGGTCAGAGAGGGACTTGTAGTTAGGAAGGGTGTTGGAAGTACTTCTAGTGAGTATGTGAAACAGTTGTTTTGATAAGACACCTTTAAAAAATAATCTCAGCGTGAGCAGTTTTGTCTTGATGACAGCACAGGTGGGTCAGGCAGAGTGTTTTGTTATCTGTATTCTGGGAGTTAATGACTTCAGAGCCCTGACAAACAGCACACACCCAATTTTATTGGAACTAATTAGCCACCAATGCAGCAGTGTGTTCAAAATTATGTATTCCTCTCACTGAGCTCAAAGAGCTGCCCTTGTTTCACATCTGTGTCTGATTATGCCTCTTGAACTCCAAGGCAGCTGTCTTACAGGTTCATTTTCTGTAGGAACTCAGGAAATTACTCAGGAAAGCCACTGACACTACCTACCACTTACTGCCAGATCTCTTTCACTGCTCACGTGAAGAAGCCCATTACTGGGAACTGCTGGCACGCAGCGTGGTCCATGGCAGCCTAGCAATTAGAGTGGAATTTGGAAAGAATGATTGCAAGAGGCTCTAAATGTTACCAATTGATGAGTGTTCTTTTGGCTTATGGAGGAGTCCCCAAACACTCTGGCCCTTCCCTCCCACCGACAAATAATAAGGGATTCTACAAATCACATTGAGATCACAATGGCATTGATTAGGTGTAAGGGAGATAATATATGAAGGAGGATGTAAAGTGATACTTACTTGCAGATCATTAGTATAGTGAGGGACTTGATTGTTGTAATACTGACTCAAAATGTTGGCATGGGTTTTTCTGCAGCCTTTGAAATACTGCAAAATGACTGCTTCTCTTTTTATTCCATTTTAATATAGAAAAGGATAAGTGACTTGGAACAACTGAAACCTGAAACTCATTTGTTGTCTGGTTATTTTCCTGATAAAAATGAATCGAAGGACAAAAAGTGATTTCTTAAGTGCTTTGCAACAAATGTACAGTAATTTCTTCCAAAGGGCATATAGCCCACCAGAGTTGACTTGAATGAGAATTTAGGGCTTCTGATAGTGTTGATTAACTCATCCCTTTAAATCTCAGTGTAATGCTTTGGGCTATGATTTCATCTGATTTCAATGCTAAGCAAGAGTCAATCATGCCAGAACTTGTATAGGAAGCAGACAAGAGCAGGTGTTTCATGAAATGGTGTTGGTTTATTGAGATATTTTATTCATTAAATCAAAGTCCCAGCAAAGTTCTACAGTCGCTGTGCTACTGAAGTTTCTTGGTGGTGGTTTAAACACCAAAGTATTTTCTGGTAAAAGGAAACAATTTTTTTTTAAAGCATAACATTGTTTGTACATCCTTGTCAAATAAGCTTTGGTAACTTTTCTCATGTGTTCTCTTCTTGATTTTGGCACTCTGTAGCTATGACAATGCTCTGTGATTCAGAAGAGAAACAGCACTCCAGCAGTGTAACCCTCGAGGCTGAGAAGGTGTCTGGAGACATGTCATTTCTTACTGCAACGTGTGATGTTCAGCTGCAGAGATTGATATGTGTGTCAGAATAGGATCTGCTTTTCTGGCTCATTCTACCTCTTTGATTTTCATTCCCCTCTGGCACATTGCAGTGCATATCTCTGTGTTCAAATTGCTGCAGTCTTGGGCTGGAACAGGGTGAGTTAGGGCTGTACACTCAGGGGCAGCAGAGGAAAGCTGATGTTTATGTGGCTGGTTTTGCAGATTGTCCTTTGCTTGACCAGAACTGCAGAGAGGTGTCAGGGGATGGGGCAGTGATGCACACACACCACTGCAGAGAAGGAGGTGAAGGTTTCAGGCCATGAAAGTCAGGCAAGAAAAGAAAGAGGTAAGTGCTTGGAAGTGTCTGATGACTTGCCTGGTCAGAGGCTGTGTAGAGGAAGGCAAGCCCAAGTGCACAAAGAAGAGGTCCAGAAGAGAAGTGTTGTTAGTTGACCTGTGTGTAACACATGCTAAAAGTAAGAATGGCTTTCCTGTTTGGGTTGAAAGTATGTGTTTAAATCCTTCTCTTACTTCTTTAGTGGTGTGGGTAGTCAGGCAGGAATAGCTTCTCCTGCCCTACCTGTATGGAGCCCTGTGTACCACACTTGGCTGTGTGTATGGTTATGGTCACTTTCTACAGAGACAGGAGACTCCTGCCTCCCTGTCTGATGTGCTGAGCCCTATTGGGGTCAAGTAGAGGGAGAAACACAGCAAAAAACATTTTGTGGCTCTAGTAATAGTTGACTGGCTTTTAAAGATTTCCAAGATTTCCTGGAAGCTAGGGGAGTTGTAATCAACCAAGTCTGAGCACTGGACAAATGCACTGAAGTGTTTGGGTTGGTTTCTTTTTTCTCTCTCTCTTTTAATTTAAAAATTATTTGTTGGAGGAACAGACTAAATTAAATCAAATTGCCAAAAGACCACAGGGGAGCTCTACAAGGTCTTTCTTAAACTGAGTACATAAACTTTAGCTCCCATTGGTTGGGCAGCTTTGGAGTCTTTAATCTTTGTTGCTGTTTATTTTCCATAGCTGTCACTCTCTGTAATTCTAATTATTGGTTTTGTTAGTGGAGTCATGAAATGCCCTGCTGGCTTACAGGCTGATGCATGGGAACCTTAAATTGACTGACTGAGTCGTGACAAGTGCATATCACTCCAGTCTCCACAAACTCCTTTGCAGGACTTGAATCAGCCTTAACAATTATTTGGCCAGCTGAAAAGGAGACAGTACCAAAATTAATAAAATGTGTTTCTGTAAAGCAATTTCCTTTGCCTTTCCCTGTCCTACTTCCCTACTTTATTTCACCTTTTGTCCCCTCAGAAGTTAATTTTAAAATTAAAGAATGCATGCTACGTGATACAGCTTTGGGTTTCTGAGTGAGCCTAGAGCTGAAATCAGAGAGGGAGTGGGAATTCAGCTTGACCTCAGCATGCAAAGCATGGAGCAAGCACACAGACACTGTACAGACACCCAGGTGAGCTGAAGAGGTAGTGTGACATTGCAGATGCCCAAAGGTTGCTGGGTGGACCTAGATCTACCAGCTCAGTAATATGTGATGTGCCCTTTCTCTGCAGGCTGTGCACCTTGCAGTGCACACCAAGACTGTCCAGAGGGTGCTGCTTTTCTGGTAGTTGAAGCTCCATGCAAATAAAAATATTTCAGCTTCCTTTCAGAGGTCCCTTCAGAGAAACAGTCTTATCTAAAACAGCTTTTTACATTTCCTTGCAGGCTTGCAAGAGGAGGTTGAAGACTAAGTGTGGTGCCAGGGCAGTGGGAAATGCATGGGACCTTCTTGGGATGACATCCATTATTGCTGGCCAAATACCCAGTAGAGAGGATGCAGACATGATGGTGTTGACTTCACATGTGCATCCAATTTGCTGCATCCAATGCAGCAAAACTGCATTGGATGATGGTGACAAAGGGTAAGGGGGTTTGCAACTCAGATGATCACAGGATCACAGCTTCACAGTGACCTTGACATTGACCCCAGCACTCAGAGTGGACATACGGTTGATTTCGGAGCCCAGGCTTTGCTTTCAGCTGTGGTAGGGTTGGTATGTGCCTGTGTTGACTTTTGCAGATACTACCAAGTCCCATAGTCTTACACTGTTTGCTGCCTGTGTTAATGGTGTGCTGCCAAATTTAGGATGCTCCTACTAGTCCAGGAATTAGTACTAGTGTAATAGGCATTTAATTATCACGTGAAGCTGCTATGACTGCAAGCAGGCAGAGCCAGAGATGTAAATCTGAATGAGTATCTCCTCCATGGGCAGTTATTTGCCTCATGTATCAGTGTGACACATCAAATGCTTTTAAATACTCAGTGTACTGATGTCCAAATGTAAATGAATTCTTGCCTGTCTGTACCTCACCTCTTCGCCACAGCATGAAGATATTTGCTAGGCTCAGTCTATCATACTAAAATTGCCTGGGTTGTCCTGGCTGTGTCCCCAGGTACAGCTGTTCAACCCAATGTGAGTACCTGTAGCCTGCCATTTTTGCACTTCACTGCATGCTTAGCCACTGGCTCCAACAAACTGTCACCCATTCCTGATGCAGGACAGTTTAGCAGAGAGGACTTTACAGCAGCTAATGTCTGCATCCAGCTCACAGTCCTGTGTCAGGATCCCACATTTACTCCTGCTCCAGTGGCTGTATGAAGTAGGCTTGTTAGTTATTTTTCAACACTACCAGAGCATTTAGGGATTCTCTAGGACTCTGAGGTTTAACCAACAGAATTCTGGATATCTGCAAAGAATTTTTACCTGAGAGTAGTTATTTTGCTTACTTATGTGTTGAACAGGAATAGCCCTAGGCAAGCTGTGATGAAGAGCTTGAACAAACAACTAATGCTGCTAATATTGACCCAGAGCTCCATTTAGCTTTGCAACCCCCTTTAAAAGGAAGCAATCAAAAGAAATCGCTGTGAGATCCTGAAGGCTGCTTGTTTGTTTTTTCACATGCTGCTCAGCTTGGGAGGTGAAAATACCCGTCAGTTTGATTTCCTCTTTCTCAGACGTTGGTCAGTTCTTGATGGCTTTGCATTTTCAGTGCTGGAAGGGGAATGCTGAAATACACCTCTAAGAGGTCATGGAAAACATTCTGGCTGAAGAAAGTTTGGGACACTTTTTAAAGTTTTTCTTTTTTATTTTTTTTTGCCAGGTCACACCGCTTTAAGATTTTTTTTAATAACTGGGCTATTCCTACATGTGATTATCATTCATCACCTCTGGTGATGCACAGATTGTCTAGCAGGTAATTTTCCGGTCTGAAATCTACCAAGTGAACTTTGGGAAGCTTTTGCAGTGCAGTGATGTTTTCTAGACAATGGTATATAAATGCCATTTCCAAGTGTGACTGCTGTTATTATTCCCAGATGTTCCAGCCCTTTAGTTGCCTAAATATAGCTGTTGGTGAGGAGTTTTAGGCTTTCAGGGCAGAAGGTCAGCTTGAAAGGGACTCAGAGTTATAAAGTAAGCAATTTCTGGATTTTCAGCCTTATCAGCTCTCACTTTGAGTGTGATGGGAAAGCCTTTAAGCTGCTTTTGTCAAGCTTGGGAGATAAAACTGGCATTTCTGGGGTCTATCTCATAGAATAAAATGCTAAGGTGTTTGTCAGTTTGGGTCACAAGTTCCATTGGTGTAAATTTGTCCCATTGTATTGACATAGTAGAGCTAATGTGATTTCCTCTGTATACTCCTGGCAGCATCAGTAGAAGAATTTTAACTTGAAATTTGAAATGTCAGAAATACAGTCACCCCTCCATCTTGCCATGTGGGGAAGGAGCAAATGAAGAGGTAAGGCCTTCTTTGGAGCCAAAGCATTGACATCCTTCATTTGAAGAAACAAGCCTAGGTTGATGTGGGGTCAGCAGCAGAACTCTGGATTTCAGTGAGTCTGAGGGAAGGCTACACCCAATCTGATGAGCTGCAGCTTGATCTTGTGTCACATTTCAATATTTATGTACTGAAGGCTCTTTGATTAATGGCAAATATTGTAGTTTCTCCATCATGACTGTCATGTAGCCATCTGTGTTAGCTAGGCTTGCACCTTTTATGTGTCATAAAAAATGTGCATATTGTGGTTTGATATGCTGGAGCATAATAAAAAGGTATGTGCAGTGAACAAAACTGTAGAAAAACCAGGTTGTGATCTTGTCATTAAAGAAGGCAGTGGAAGAGGCCCCAGTCTTGGCCAAAGACCTCATCCTGACTCCTACATTAGAAGAGCACTGACTTGTCCTTCTTATGTACCTTATTAAATCTGAACCTATGCTTTCATTTTACCCTTTCTTGTCTCATCTGCTTTTCAAGATTCTTTTTTCTTTCTCATTTAGTAGTCATTCTCTAGTTTATTTTAAAATCTCTTTTTGTAGAAGTGTAACTGGACACTTCCTACCTGACCTTACCTCTTCCTCTTGCATCTCCCTGTGAAACAAGGCACCTAAAAACCAAGAAGAGTTAACCAGGAGCATCTGGCAGAATCACATACTTTTCAGTCAAAAGGTTATGACAAACTCTATTTTCTACAGAAAGTACACATTTTTCATATGCTCTAAAAATTTAACTTACTCAAGGACCTGACTTCTGTCCAGAAAAAGAATTCTGACAATTTTCTTCAACAGCCCCAATTTTTCTTCATGAGGAATTTTCAACCAGTCCTAATTTTTCTTCATAAGGATTTTATTTTCTCCTCCACCCTTCCTTTTTCTACAGCCTCTTGAGCAAAATAAGATCCCTATAAACATTTGAGCACTAGATGAACTTTCCAACCTATGGTATTTGAGTGGATTAAAAATAAGGTGAAATAAGTTTGCTGGTGCCCTATTTTTGACAACTCTGGCCTAGACGCTTCCTTTATAGGTCAGTAAAAGCCTTGTAATATGTTTGTAGAGTCAGCAGAAAAAGCTGGCTTTCCTCAGAGCCTGAACCAGTGCAATTGTGAAGCTTTCTGAAGTCATTGAGATAAAGACCAGGCCCTGAGAGAGAGCACGAAAAATACACTTAAATGCACAGCTCTGGCCCTTGGATACATCAAAATATTTCTAGCAAAGTGGTAGAGGGGAAAAATGGAATCCTGCACCTCCATCCAGACCACAGCAGACAGCTCAGCATTGCTCTTGGCTGTAAATGCTGCTGCCAGGGGTGAATTCTGGTGTGTCCCCATCACAGCAGGACATGCAACACCCACATTCTGAAGCCCAGCCACCTGAGAAGTGTGCCAGGCTGGGGAATGAGGAAAGGCTGCACAGCTCTTTCTCCACAACAGAGGGGAAGGTTTCTCTACCTCTTCTCTACCTGTGAGCAGTTGACAGGTACCTCTATCTGTGAATATTTTTAGGTCAGTAGCTTCCTTCTAGCTGCTATCTAAGAACCACAGGTTTGATCACAGTGTGGGATATGCCTGTAATACTTGCAGGGTATTGTGTAGTTTGCAGTCTGTCTCTATTTATCTTGCTTGAACAGCTTAATCTTTTTTCACCAGGTTTCTTTTTCCAGCCTGGGCTTTTTCTTGCCTGCAGGGTATTGTTGCTCAGGGGGCTGGTAGGAGAATAAAGCCCAAGCTGGAGAAATGTGTATAGTCTATTCTAAATAGACTTACTCCCTTGGAGAAAATCAGTCCCTCGTCAGTAAAAACAGTTTGTAGGGTACACAAGATGAAAAGAATTTCTCTGTGAGAAAATTTCTGGTAATTTAATTACTACTAACTACCATCCAGCACTGCCAGCGGAAATGGTTGTAGTTTTCAGCTGACTTGCTGTAAAGACTGAATGGGGCATGATGGTAAATTTAATATATTCTGCCTTAGTGATTAGCATTTGTGTTCAACTTTGCAGCCTTTAATGAGAGCTCTGTGGCTGTGTGCACTCTAGCAGCACTGGTTTCCATGACAGCTCCTGTGTCGACTATTTTTCACACATGCTTTATGACTTATTGTTCAGCACGTGTTGTTTAGTTTCACAGCCCGTGCTACAGTTTTCAGGAAACCTGTGACTCTTTAACATCTACATTGCAAGAAGCAATTGCCAGCCGTGAGGAGTGAGGGAACAATGAGCAATCCGTATAGGAAAGGTGGGGAAAGCACGCTGGTATGTTAAAAATTTGGATTTGTCACACCAGAATGCAGCTGGCAGGAGTGACAGACTCAGGAGCACATGTGAGCCTTGGACTGGAAGGAGCTGATTGTTAGTGATGGTTTGCTGCTGCTTTGTGAAGTGTCCAGCATGAGATTTTGAATTTCTGTCACATTCTCTGAACCCCTTGTCTAGCACTGCCTGAGGCTCTCTCTTGTGCATGCCTTCTTTGTTCCCATGCCCTGTGTGTCCTCTATGAAAAGCTTCTCACTCGTGCCAGAAAGGCATTTCTAAAATTACTGAGGAGGAGCTGTGCCAGGCGGGTACTTCTGTGCACACGTGTGAGTCTGGCTGAGTCTGGCTGGGTGAGTCTTGCTGCCCAGATGAGTTCTCACCATGTCCATGCTGGGAAACCTCTCCTGGGAGCAGGAAGGCGCCCAGCCATGCTCCTCTTTCCCCCAGCATATGGGCAGCTTGGGAAGGACATGGCTTTGGGGGGGTTCCCGTGCTGAGAGCCTCTCGCTGAGCCCATGGAAGTTGGGGCTGGGGAAGCATGAGGCTGAATCTCTGGCAGAGGCTGCCTTGGGGACTGTCAGGGTCTGAGCAGGGCACAGGCTGCACTGTGTCATCACAGCTGAGCACATCAGTTGCTCTCCAAGGATGACGTACCAGAAGATGGAGGTCGATGAGAATTTGCCTCAACAGAATCTGGGGGAAGTAAAAAGGCAAACCTGCAACGAGGCAGCGAGCCCGGTGTACGTGCTCTGCCTGAAATAGAGCAACCAGAATTGGAAACTGTCCTTTAGCCAAGTCCCTCAGAAAGGAGCTTTCCAGAGTGGTGGGATGTGCATGGCCCTTGCTGGGCTGGAAGGGAAAGCCTGCCTCTGGCTGCTGCCTCCCTCAAGTAGCACCTGACAATGAATTCTGCGGCAGGAAATAGGTGGGAGATTAACAAAGGGTTTGTTGCTGAGCGGATTGTGTGGCCCCGTCAAAAGGAGCTGTAATTCCCACCCAGCCTGATTATTTTTGCCATGGACTAGCCCTGTTACTTGCTTCCCCTTTCAAATAAGGTTAACACCTTCAAAAATTCGGAACTTGCTAGAGACTTGGAGTCTGCTGGAGAGAGTGGTTTCCGCCTCCCCTGGGGATTTCTGCACAGTGTTAGGAGTTGGCAGGGTTCAAAGCTGGAAGGGATCCTGGTCTTTAGACTGAGAGGGGGACAAAGACAACTGACAAAGAGCAGCATTCCAGCAGGGATGGGCTCATTTGTCATTGCCAGGTGCCTATTAGATCTTGCAGTCCCTGGGAGAAAATTTGTTAAAAAATTAAAAGCTTTCTGGTGTCTGAAGATCAGTGGAGCCTGGTGCAGGAGATTTTGCCTGACCGACTTCAGATTACTTAAAAATGTATAAGTTGCAACATAAATCACTTAAAATCCACAAGCCAGTCAGGAACTGTTTCGTGCCCAAAACTGTGTCCTATTCCCTGGCAGCCATAAAGCCTTGGTTTTGTGTTCCCCAGCTCCCATGCTGCCAGACCTTTGACTCTCCTCCACCAGAGGAGAGGTGGAAATTCCGTGACAGCTGTTTGTGTTAAACATGGTCATTGAGACGTCCTGGGTCATCCAGTGAGCCTGCAGCCTGTGCTGTCTCTGGCTCCATGAGAAATCCATGCCCTCCTGTTAAACTTTTGTCCCAGGTTTGGAAAGCCTGAGGGTGAAATGAGTCCCATAGGCACTGGAATACACGTAACTTATGCTAAATCTTCTCAAAATGTGGTCAGAGCCCTTCTCCTTGTGCTTCATTCCACTTGTCTTATCCACTTGGCAGTTTGCATTGCAGTCACAAACTGTGTGTGGCAGACCCTCCTGGACAGATGGACCAGGGAAACTCTATTCACCATTCCTGCACTCAGATCAGGAGCCCAAAATCATGCATGGCTGCAGTTCCACCCAGACAGAGCTGTTTATTTTTGAAGCAGCTGGAGATGCTGTGAGAGAGGTGGCTAAAATTCAGCTGGGATTATTTTTAATACCCAGTGTCTAGCAGGAAATTCAGAGTTCCATTTGATTAGAGCTGCTTTTTCCATTCCAAATGTGTTTGCTTATATTGCATGAAGTCCTGCCATTTTCTCTACCTTCCCATCCAGTTCCACTCTCCTCTTTTGGCTGCCCCTCAAAAAGCTCAGTTTGGGGCCAGGACCTTGTGGCAGGTCCAATGTGCCTGCTCATCAGGAGGACCCAGCCCCACTCCCCTCCATACACTCCTGTGGGCTATCTTTATGACTTGTTCCCCATCTGCTGTGCAGGATGACATTTGCCTTCTAGCAGGTAATTCATCATTGTACTTGGTGACAACACAAAGCTCTCCTGTTGAGGTATCTGAGTGTGTCCCCTGGCTGAGATACCTCTTTGCACAAAGCTTGGGGAACTAAGCTGTGTTACAGTATTGTGCTGGGCTGCAGCTTTGCTCTGAACACTGCCAGGCTCCAGAGTCACTAAGTGTGGAGCCAGAAAGTGGGCTGTGCTGAATGGTGGAGGACCTATGTTTGCTTCCTCACTCTGCCTCTGGCCTGCCCAGGATTTGGGTTGACTCACTTTGGCTACTCTTGGCCTTTGGTTCTCCAGCTGTAGAGTGGGACTGACAACACTGCCCTGCCTCTTAGGGATGCTGAGGAGATAAAGACATTAATGCTGGCATTGCTTGCTATTACTTTCTATACCTACTATTCAGGAAAGCCAAGTAAATAGTAGTTGGGAGTTGATGGACAGCCGGATTTTCCCTTCACTCACACCTACACCTTCTGAAACCACTGGGATGTCACCACAACCTGATACTTGTAAACTCTTGAGTGTGTGTATATGTGTGTGCATGTGTGTGACACCACAGCATCTCTCTTACCGGATTCAAAACAGATGTTGAGATGACAATTTGATCCCCTCTGATGGTCTGGCTGAGCTGAGTGGGTGGAATCTGGGCTGTAGCTCACAGTGCAGTGTCCAGCCAAGAATCTCCAGGCCTTTCTCTGACATAACAGGACCCCCTGGAACTTTGGGAAATGTTGCTGTATCAACGTGCAGCTGGAGAAGCCAAAGCCCCCGCAGCAGAGCAGGCCTGCTCAGAACTGGACAAGCTGGGGCATGGTCTGTAAGCCTCTCTTCCCTGGCCTGACCAGCAGATGGAGACTTCCCTCCCAGAGCTGTGAAAAACACAGGTATTCATGAAAATGCATTTCACACTGCTTTCTCAAGGACCTGCCAGTGAAAGTGAAGACATTCTTCCCAGTGGTTTCACAACAAGTCAGACCTAGACAGTGGTATGGAAAAGGAGTTCTTGGTTTAGTTTAGGTCATAAGGAGGAGCTTTTAGGAGAATTCCTCATTTTGAACCAAGCACCCTCTCTCCCAAGTACAGGACAAGTACAGTAGCCTGGTTCAGAGATCCTGAACATCTCACTTTCTACTGCTTAAGGATGC
Source organism: Rhabdornis inornatus (assembly GCA_013397075.1). Classification (NCBI taxonomy): domain Eukaryota; kingdom Metazoa; phylum Chordata; class Aves; order Passeriformes; family Rhabdornithidae; genus Rhabdornis; species Rhabdornis inornatus. The sequence continues at coordinate 1,260,115 of VWZS01008965.1, read as the reverse complement.
TCTGCAACTCACAAGTTGGTGACCACAGAGGTGACCACACCTGCAACAGCACTCATGGAGCTCTAACAGAGTGCACACAATCTGTGGCACAAGATTAATGACATCTCTAAGGCCCAGAACAGCTCATTTTCAGCCAGCTCCACCCTGAAGTTTGCTTCACTCTGCCTCAGAATCAAGGATCATAAATATGAATTTGTCTCTGCCCCAATACTTAATTTTGCTTAGGCAAGAATTTTTGAGTTCAGAGGGGGAAAAAGAAGGCAAAAGTATTGCTTTGTGACTTCAGCTGTGCCTGGTGGCTATTGTATCTCACTACTTCAATGTACAGTTGACCTTGCTTCTTCTCCCTGGGCTCATTCTTCAAGTAGAAGGATATTAATGACTTAACTTCAATCCAGTTCTCCCTTCCCCCTTTCCCTCCTTTTTCCTAAGAACTGAGAATGAGATCAGACAAAAACTCTGAATCAGTGTCCAGTCATACACTGGTATGTCTTGTGCTAATATTTTGCAGAGCTTCAGGCTGAGATGGTTGAAGTTGCTCTGAGTCACTGCAAGACAATCTGCAGCTCTGATCCTTTTAGGAGCAGATGCTGGAGATCCCTTTGCCTCTTGACACCCAACAGTAGGCACTGGTAAATGTGCAAATTCTGTCTGTTCCTATGGAAGGTGCATCTTTTGGGCACTGCATGACAGATGTTAGAAGTATGCAGGATACAGGTTAGCTAACCTCCACAGCTGCTGGTCTGCAGCATGCTGGGCTCCAGTTCCGAGTAGTATTATCCCACAGAGGAATTGTAACAAGGTTATGGACTTCCAATACCTTATTTGGCTACACACCTAGTATCGACATTTTATTTTACAGAAACCAGTAAAATAAATATATTTGCTCCAGAAGTACAAATCCCAAGGTCCTATGCATCTGTTGAAGTACAGAAGGTCCAGGACATGCAGTTTTGCTGTCCTGATCTCATCCAGATCAGGATACTGGCGCCTGCACACATTGCCAAGCACCAGATTCAACACAGCCTGTTCCCTGTCATGAAGGGACAAAGTGTGAGTAAATAAAGCAAGTGAGAGATAGAAAAGGTTGGGAAGGTGCTGTTTTAGGGAATACAAACATTCAGGAATGTGTTTGGGTTTTAATGTTAATTTTGCTCTTAAGATGAGGAGAGACTTCTCTAAAAGTGATGTCTGAGAGTTGAAATTAGGGATCAGGGCTGTGCAGACCATTTCTGCAAGGTGAATGGGTGTTAGTGGAGGCACAGACAATGTCCCACATGGTTGGGTCAGCATGGAGCTTGCTTTCACTGACATATTGTCTGGAGATCCTTTGAAGTCATTGACAGGTGGATGTGACGGAGACCGCAACATGAAATCTTCTCTCCTACTAGTTATATTTTTGCTGTATTCTCATGAAGGGTGGATTTATCAAATGAGAAGAAGTGGCTCAAGGGGCTGCAGCTGTCCCCTCTCCCAGCTCTCCTGACTTATTAATGCAATGCTCATCCTGGAAGACCAGTCATACAGTAGCATACTTTCCCCATAGCCAACTAAAGACAGAACACATGCTCAAAATATCTATTCTTCTCCTTTCTTGGAAATGGTGTGTTACTCACAGCCTTAAAATACTAGCTGGAAAGTTGTTTGAGTTTTTTTCCCTCTAATTTTTTTCCTGTTGACAATGCCCACTGGCAAAAGTCCATCAAATAACAGATGAGGTGATGAATGCAGCTGGAGTTCAGCTCTAGGACTTCAGTTCCCCCGTGTTTGCCTTTGGGTCCTAGGGGTACACGCATGCCTGTAGGAGGAGTAATATTCTATAGAAGCAGTAATATCTCCCCAGCTTCTGAGGGATCTCAAAGTGCTTTGAAGCCTGAAAATAACAGAAAACTATTATGTTCAGGAATTACTTTCACATTACTTTTGCTGTTGAAAGGCAGCCCCACCACTGGGACACAGCAGGGCAGCCTATTTATTGTCAAGGTTGTGCGGCAAAGCAGGGTACAAAGGGAACTGAATCACCAGCAGGAATGTGGAATGGACTAGACAGCACTTCCCTACTTATTACATGGCCAGGATATCAATGTTGGTGTCACGCTACTCACACATGTCAAAATAAGTGGTTAAGACTTCATTGTCCAAAAGAAGGTGCTTGAGGTGGTACAAATCCCCAAATACTGAGCAGGATCCTGCAGGTTTGAAGAGGAATGGGGTTTTGCTCTTGGTTTGTGGTACAGTTGGGGCACTTTAGCTTCACAAGAAGAGTTATTCAGAAATTGTTTGGGAAAACACACTTGCTGCTCAGATCTCAAATCCCTGCACATCCATGTAGGACATTTACAGAAATGGTGTCATGTGGAAGACGTGAATAGATGTGGATATGCAGTGTCCTGGTCCAGCAAGGCTGCAGATTTTTTATTGTCTTCTCTTAATTTCTAAATAGGACTTTCCAAATACTGTAAAGTTCTGGGTTACTGCCAACTCTCAAATCCCCTTGTATTGAGCTCAAAATCCAAGACAGAGCATTCTAGAACCTGACAGTATGACAGAGTGCCTCCCTAAGGTCCTGCCTGCTGAGGAGCAACTAACCACTACAGAAAAAGACTTTGTGACTGAGGCTTTAGGTGTAAGGAAGGAGTCATGGTCAGAGCAGCAGAAGAGAGGGACTGGAGTTTGGTGCTCAAGGAGCTCAGCTTTGCTACTGACCTCTGAGGTGGCTTTGAGCAAGCCACCTGTCTTTCATGTGCCTCCTGTGTCTCTGCATCCCAGAATGTTAATGACTTCATCTCTAAAATGTTTTGAGATTGAAGTATGAGCTGAGTATTGTTATTCACTTGCCTCTGGCTCCAGACTTTCAGAACAATCTCTTAATATAAACATCCACCTCATTAAGCTGAAAAGAAACTCTCTCACACTTTTCCCGCTGGGTAACAAACCATTACACTGGTTGGGCTTTAAGGTAAAAATTAATTATTTCCTTCCTGTTCTGAAGGAGGTTCTACTTCCGGAATCTGGAAAATTCTTTTCTTAAACATTCCATATAAATATAATTCTTTTAAAAAATAATGCACATGGCTTAAGTCATCATAAACACAATGGTTATTGTATATAAAAGAATTGGGGCTCCATTTTATAACTAGGTAAGGGCTATATTTAAGAAACTGTATAAATCACATTCAAATTCGCTGATGTTAAAAATGTCAGGTGCCTCCAGGGAAGGTGAAGAGGGTGTTCTAAGGGCCATGAGTGACTGGAGAGAAGTCTCCTAGAAGTATTGAAATACAATATGGAATACATTTTATTAAAAATAATAAAAAATGTAACATTGTTTCATTGTTTCCTGCCCTTGTGATCCCAAAGACTTATATTGTCCTGATCTGTACTGTAGTCCCAGAGGACTTTCAAAGATCTTTCATAGGAAGCAAACTTTTACTTATTGCCTGCAATATTATGGAGGGTATTTGGGGTGTGGGAAGGACATTGCTGGTAGTACATTTTCTGGAAGCTCCGCCTAGCCATTCTGGACACCTCTGTGGTGGAGAAAGCCCTTTTCTTTTGGAGGCCAGGGCACCTCAGATAAAATGTCATGGCAAAGCAGCAGGGAATGTCAAAATTGTAGCATAATGTGTAATTCATGCAGAAAGAGAGAGCACACTGTGGGAGCTTGGTTCAGAGGGAGCTGGTGCTGGGATTCTCCCTCAGAGAGCAATCAGATCTGTCCCAGGAGAATGTGAATTAAGATCAAAAGTCAAATGTTGTGTGAGGAGGGGACAGTTTTGTGTGTCTCCAGGAGCCCTTTAGTTCTGACGTGTTGTGGACATGTGTGGTGCAGACATTCATTGTGCAGACCAGCTCTGTGGCTCAAGCCAGTCTGAAACCTTGTGGGTTTGTTTCTGGAGAGCTATACAGTCACTGGTGCTGGCCAGAATGGCTGAAGTGATTTCAGCATTGTCTGGGAACAAAAGGATCCCAAGGAAAGAGATGATGGCTCCCAGTGGAGCCCCTGCTTGTGTGGCTGTGCAGTGGTGTGGGATGGGAGGGCTGCTGGGGCTGCTGGGCAGCCTGCCACAGCCTGAGAGGAGCTCAGTGGGTCAGCAGAACCCAGATGAGTGCATCCATTAGAAACTGAAGTGCTGTGCCATGTCTCCTGGGGGTGTGGATGGCCTCTCTGTGTGAGCCCAAAGTGTGCCACAGGCTCTGTCCTGCCTACACAAGGTACAGCTTTTGCTTGAGGCTTTTCACCTGTGGTCCTAAGACATCCTGCTCTCCAAAAGTTACATTGGAAACAAGGTACTTACTCAACTTTCTGCTCAGCTTGATCATGCCATTTCAGTAATTTCTATGGATTTGAACTACATTAAATAGTATTTGATGCCAGACTGGCTCTGTCCTGTCCTGTTCAGCATACATGTCTCCTAGAGAGTCTCACAGAGGTGTGCCCTCCTGCCATCCAGTGCAGCTTAAAAGGCTCACTCTTTCAGAGGTGCTTTGGGTTTATTTCACTTCTAAGCAGCCAGCTGCAAAAACAATATCTGGGATTATAGTCATAAAGCATCAGTGGAATTAAATTGTTAGAAACACTCCACTCTTTAAATAGAAAACCCCACACTTATCTGATGTGCAGTTGGCATCATTTCTTAAAAGGATGAACTTTGCCCCAAAATCATGGACAAGACTAGGGCCTATGAAACTTCCAGTTTGGAGTGAATCCAACTTAGGCTGTAACCAAATCTGAAATAAGTTTTTGTGCAAGTAACTCTTACTCACCCAAGGAGCTCTGTTCACTTCAGTGGCATTGCTAATGTGATTATGGGCTGCAAAATTGAGTGTCATATATATGATTTGTAATTTGTGGAGAGAGGCCCCTGGAAAAATTTCATCTTATTTAACTTCAATTAAGTCTGGCAAGACCTTTTTGCTTCAATAAAAAGACCAGACCACAGAGGCAATTGGTGAAATAAGCATGGGCATTCCCTACCACACATCCTTGCGTGTTAACAACACTTTGCTACATGCATCACTAATCTTTGGGTGGTGGGCTGGAGAGAGGCCTGGAAAAAACAATCAGGGATTTCAATTAGGAAACACTTAGCATGGGGAAAGAATAGGTCTTCAGTTTATGTAATATACAGCAATTTTGTTTCAGTTAAGTTTGGTAGATATTTTATGCCTCAGGATCTCTAATTCTTTAGCATTTCCAGGCAATTAGTAGGTCTCTTGTAAATCATAGCAGAATTCTTTGAAAATTCCTAGCAGTTGACTGCAGGAGAAGACACCCTCAAGGCTGCAGCAGCAGAGACATAAAGAGCACCAACATCTCCCTCCCCTGCAGCTGCCTCCTGCACAGAGTTAGCTGTTTGCTGGAACCCACAGGACAAGGAGAGTGTCTCTTCATTTCCCTGGGCTGCCCTTCCTGCAGGCACTCTCAAGCCTCTAGGTCTGCTAGTGCTTGATTTTCTTCCAAGTCACACACTGGTGAGGTGTCTGCTGGCCTCCAGCAAAGCTGAAGATCTTGGGGGTGCTGAGTCACAGGCACCCATGGATGCAGCTGGAATGGACACTGCTGTGCTCAGCTGTTTGTGTCATCCCTCTCTTGGAGGCTGTTCCAGCATCTGGTGAAGGCTTTAACACACCAGGCAGGCACAGTTTCACAAGTGGTTAAGCCACCCAGGCTGCAGTGGCAGCAGCCTCTGAGAGAACAGTAAAGGGAAAGGTGAGGGAAAAATCAGTCACCCCAACCCATGAGTGGCTATTTCTGAGTCTTCCAGCACTCACCACAGGCATCAGGATGGTGGAGGATGTACAGACACCTCACTAAGGTTATCATCCGCATTTTTAATTTGAGCTGGTGAAGCATCTAAGGATTGTAGGTACATTAAAAAGCATCTTCTGAGGTTTTGTTGCTGGGCTGAGATGAAGGGGGTTAAGTACTCACAGCATAATTGCATTGCAAAAAGCACCAGCTGTGTTTTTTTTTTTTTTTTTGGTTTTTGTGGTTTTTTTGAGTTTTTTTTTGTGGTTTTTGTAGTTGAGGACATCTACAGGTTCTATATTAGCATAAACTGCAATGACCAGGCTTTCTCTTCCTCCCAATCCCCTGACACTGTAGAGTTCAGTGACTAAGTCACAGGAATCTCACTAGACAAATCTGGGAGACCAAGTCTGGGAGAGGCAAAGAATCTGGGCTCTAAGTCTTTAAAAACTAACAAAGTCTACAAAAGTGTTTGTTTGCAGACAGATTTGGCATGGATCTGTTGTATACCCATTTTCCCTGGAATCTGGCTCCTTGAGTAGGGGCTATGAAGGTAAGTGGAGAGGGAAGGTTCAAGAGAAACTCTGTAATAATGAGGACATTTGTAATCATGTGATTCTTTCTGTCCTCTGAAGGTCCAACAGGAAAACTAAGACTCTGAATTGTCTCTTGCCTGTTAATACAAAGTGCCATTTTTTCCTGTTGCAGTTCAGCTTTACAGGTGTCTGACCTGGGGCAATCTTGATTCCAGTTGCTGGGATATAGATTTCACATGAGAATGTAGCTCTAAAGAAGTATTGGCTTAGAGGCACTGGTGAAAATGAATTAAAATGGCATTCTTACACAAACACAACAGAACAGCCCCGTGGTACTTTTCATTCTCCTCTGCTGTTTGCTTAGGATAACAGGAATATTATGGACAGCAGATTGTCCCCCCATCATCATATTGTGTCTGCATTTCTGCTGTAAACCCCATTTTGACCTTTCCTTTCTGAGGCTGTAGTTTCCTGAGAGCTGGATTAAGTTGCCCTGGCTGCATGCCACTGTTTTCTGTCCCAAACATTTCTTCCTTCTCCCTTTTCTTTGTACCAACACAGCCCTTTGGATGTCCCCATGGAGGAGTGGATTGGGAAACTGATCAGGATTAAATATTATATAATTTTTCCTGGGTTAAAAACATCCTCTCTGCTTTCACCAAAACATTCCTCTATCCAAGTTCAACATCTTGGATAGACACTGTGTAAAAATTGGATGTTTTTTCTCTAGGGAAATCTGAATATATCACTATGAGTTTTTGTTCCAAGTTTGGGGAAAGAAACTAGATAAGTCATTTTTTTCCCATAGAATGTTAGGAAAAATGGGGAATGAAAAATCTCAAAGCAGATGAGGGGTGCAGTCTGCAAAGCATCTAGGTGTGCTGTACCCCACTCTCTGCAGTGGCTGGGAGGCACCAGGGCCACAGGCAAAGGACCACTGAACTGATCTGGAGCAGAATGCTGCTGCTCAGCTGGCCAGGACAAAATGTTTTCATTTCAATTTAGGCAGCCCAAAGTGGAATAGTCAGCTCTCAGTTAACTGGGGGTGGATTATCTGTGTTGAAAAAGAACCTTTTTAAAACATTGTATCATGTGAACAGTTAGATCTGGAAATGAAGTTTGTGGCTTTTCCTTGGCCAGCAAGAGGCCTTGGTGCTGTAAAACACCCTGGCTTGCTTAACTGTGAAATTGTTCAGCCTGCCTTCTGATAACCTACGACTGCAGAGCTCTTTTGGATCTGTTTACTCTGCTGTAAAGCCCCACCTATGGGAATGGGGTAACTGAGAGAATTTCAGGTCCTCTTAAAATACATAAATGAGCTGTGATAACACATAAAAGAGAATAGAATACAAGGGGAACTCCAAAACAGGAACTTAAACATTTACGTCAGAAGGAAGATGAATATTGTAATTGTTTCAAAATATCCCAGTTTTTGGAGGGTGGAGCAGAAAGGTTATCTCGGTCTGATTTTGATCATTGGGGATATCAGTAATAATTCACGATCTGAGGAGAACAATGTGACTTACCAACTGTCTGAATGAAAGTTCAGATACACACAGAAGTCAGTGTGCGATGGTACAGCAGTATGTGCCAGCTCCACTGCAGGGACTGTGCATGTGTCTTTAGTCCTAAGTGGAAAATGTGATATAATTTCAGTTAGCTTACTCCCCTAGAGAAAGAGGATATTGAGCTAAAATTAACAGATTCATAGCTCATTGCCAGAAGGGACCATTATGATAATCGATCTGACCTCATACATAACAAAGGTCACAGAAGCTCACCCAGAAATTCCTTCAACCAGGCTATAAATTATACTTTTTTTTACTCTTTTTTTTTAAGACATTAAAGATATGCAGTCTTTAGCAAAGGCTTTATGTGCTGAAGAATTTACAATGTTTAGCTTTTTCCTACTTGGATAATAGTAAAGTCTGCAAATTCTTAACAGAGGAATGAAGTTTATTTTTATGTTGCTTTTGATTTTTAAATTTAAATTAAACTTTCAGATAGAAATATTTAGCCCTGTCTCTAATTTTTATTTATAGGACATAAAATATATTCGACTTGCTCTGAAAATATATATATTTCATCATGTTTGCATCAAGCAAACTGTTTTGCTGTGGTTGGTGGTGGAGCCATAGCAGATTTACAGTGACCAACACTGATGTTAAAATAAATGTGTAATAAGCATATACTTATAAACTCCCTGGTTGCTAAAATGGCTACAAGAAGTGAATTACTGAGCCAGTTTATGGGATTCTAGTAATGCAGTTGGCTGGAAGAGGAAAGTGAAGCAGAGAAAGAAATTGTCCTTTCTGGACAAGTCAGGTTCACACGAAAAAGGTTAACCTTCCACTACTAATGGGTGCAAGGGTGTTGTAAAATAAGTGGATGTTGTGAAACTAAGAAGTCACAAGTTATAACAAATTCCTGAAAAAAGTGTAGCAACTTGCAAAGATAAATGTGTAGCACCCATTTTGTCTTTGTTTATCTACCTATTTTATAGCACGTGAGCCAAATGTGCATGGACCAGGTCTGTACTACTGTATCAGAGATAATTCTCATCAGTAATTTTTATATTGACAACAGTCTCTGGACTTCGAAGATTTTGTCACCAAAACTCTCCAAACCTCAAAGCCTAATCCCAAACAAAAACCCCAGAGTCACACATGAAAAGATATTGTAGGTTGGAATGACAGGACGGCATCCCTGGGCATAGTGGCCAGTTCCTGCATGGCAGGGTGCTGCTTTGGTGGCAGAGAACCTTCTGATCCATACACTGACTTAGGTGCTTGAGCCAGCTTGAACCAGTACAGCTCAGGAAGGAGTCACAGACCTGCCACAGTGGCTTGGAGCTCTGTGTGACCTGGGACACAGCAACAACCTGCAGAGAGCAGTGTTTGGCCAGAGTTACGTTGCTGGTGATTCCTGAGCTGAACAAGGTGAGCTCAGGTCTGTCTTTGCTTTGCTGAAGTCACAGAGAAGAGTGCAACGTGCCCATGACAGAGTTCTCAGCAAGACTTCGTGGTGCAGGGATCATGTTTACAAAATGCTGTGCTGTGCCTAGCAGAATGGAGCTCCTGTCTCAGATGGGGCTGTAGACACAAGCCTAATCTGAGTAATAGCAACTTGGACTGTGAGTTCATTGGAGTCTGTGAATCAGTGCTGAACAGAGATGCTTTCACCTTTCCACTGACTTGCCTCTTCTCCCAAGACTGAGAGAACAGCAAGGGCTCATTGCAGTAAAATCTCATTTCTGACCACAGGGCATCAGATGTGCTCTCTCCCATCTCCTGGAAAATAAGGCACTGCAAAATGACCCAACATTAAACAGGATCACAGTGCTGGAAGCCTTTTCCCACTCCCAATTTTATGACCTTAATTAACACAGGCCAATCCATAAATCAGATCAACACCAGGAGATAGCAATGAATCATGTGGAAGGCAGCTTTAATAGGAGCCTAATCCCCCAAAGAAGTGGACAGTACCGGCATTTTAAGTGCATGTGTGAGGTTGAAAGGGAACAGATGTCCAACTGGGGCTGCTGCTGGCAAGGGGAAGTCTGCAGGGCTGTTGCATTTCCAGAGAGAAACCTGTTTTGACATCTTAATGGCAAGAGTGTCTGGCAGCAGACGATGGAGTGGTGATAAATGCTGCTTCCCTCCCCGGGTGCTTGCTGGGCAAGATGGGGACGCTCAGGTTCAGCATATCTGGCAGAACGCCGTCAGCACCTCGCCGGGGTGCTGAGCAGGTCGGGGCAAGAGGGAAGGAAAGCTGTAGGAGTGACTGTCTGCAGAGCATGAGAAACTGAAAAGGAAATGTAGATGGAAAGGAAGAATTTCAGGCTTTCCCACCATGACTTCAACTGGTAACTTGCCAGAAGCCCAGCACAGAGGAGCAGACAGACAGACACTGCCTTCTGTAACACAGCCGAGGAATGACAGCAGGATTGGCAGGCCCTGGGACCAGCTGGCCTTGCTGACAAGCTCCCTGTGTGTGGGGTGGCTGGTCCTCCTGCAGGGCCTTATGTGGCTATTCCAGCTGGGAAACCCAGCAGCCAATAATTAGGATATCAGGGCTGCTTTCAGTTAGTTTCCTGCTCCCAAACTTGGGTATCTGCTGATCAAGTGTGGTTCTGCTTTGGAAAATGAGACAGTGAAACTGTGCCTTGGTTGCTTCTGCACAGAAAGCCAAATTCACGTGCATCCCCCTTACTGGGAAGATGCCCACCTGCCCTATGAATCCAGCTGGAAGCTGAGAATCGAGCTGGCTGGCAACTTTCACACAAAGAGTGCCTTCATCTTAACAGACAGATGTCATGCCAGTGTCTAGGCAGGAACAGTCTCCAGGTCACCTGCTCCTGGGCTAGCTAACTCCTTAGCACAGTTTTACATGTTTGGTTGTGTGGGGCTAAATTAAACAGCAGAGTGGAAATGTATTCTGGAGAGAACTGCTGCAGCTCTACTTTTCCTGAGAGGCAGATCAGATTTTGTGGAGAATCATCACCCCTTTAATGAAGGGAAATTGATGAGCCTGAAGAGGAACCTCAGAGTGCAAACTCTTCCAGTTCTGGGACTGTAAGACCCTTCTGTGTGATCCTTCACACAGATGTCTCTGTCCTGCTGAAGGAGAGGCCATGGCCATAAAGAGCTCTTTCCATTGTAATCAGCGTCTTGGTGCTCTGTTCAGCAGACTTGGAGGGTGTCCAGCCCCTGCTCTTCCTGAGCTGTAGTCATTGATATAACTAGTGCAATGGAAAGGAAGCCTTGTTAAACTGGGGGCCATTCCATTATTCCATCAGGGCCTTCACAGTATTCTGCATATCTGCAGTATTTCCCTTCCATAGCTGTGCTACTCTTGGGGCAAGCAGGGGTGGAAAAGACAGAAGATTGTGTACAGTATATTGTGAGAGCATTGAGCTGGTACATCCTCAGGTCCTCACAAGGGCCTGCTGTGACCTCACTCTGTGAAGCATCTGTGACTTTAGAGAATGAATCTCAGTGATAGCTGGAGGATGAATATCCCCTAGGGCTGGAGCAGCAAGTGATTTTTGATGCCATTATATAGCTAAGCAGTTTTTGAGTGTAGTAAACAGACACATTGGCAAAAAAAAAGTATATATTTAATTACATCAAAACTCAGATCTATCTGCAACAGAATTGCTCTTGACTTAATTTGCCCATATGAAAACATTTTTACCTTTTTATTTAATTGCAAGTGTAGGTTCTTTTGAATTAAAATTTCCATTTTGAAAACAAACTTTGCCCTAAATATAATTAAAACAGTAAACATTAAATGTTTCAGCATTTTCAAAATGAGATATTTAATTTTAAACATCGTTATTAGAATATTTAAAGAAAATGTTATATTTTTCTGAGTCCAACCTATTTAACCTAATTTTTCGGGTATCTATGAAGCTCCTTGAAAGATATGGCCTGGTCTAGAATAAGAGTTTAGCATTGGAGTCTCTTTACTCTCGATAATATGAAGCAGAATATGTAAATATTTATGTACCCATGTGGTAAATACTTTGGATTCCCAGTTTGTTGCTTTGTAAGGCTTCAGGAAGATACAAATGCAATAATGAAGCTAAACACCCAGGCGTTGTGGAAACCTCAGTGAAACTTTCAGCCTCTGGTTCTCTCACGAAGACCTCACTGTATTCTCTGTGAATATTTGGCATCATAAATCATGGCCCAGTCTGCCTGCCAAAATGGCTCAGAGCCTGCTCACCAAGAGGCAGAGCTGTGCAGCTGTCCCTGCTCGCAGCCCTTAGAGGACTCAAGGCAGCTGCCCCAGCCATCCCTGGAATCACAGAAGCTGGGAGCACAAGGCACCAACTGCCTCTGCTTGAAACTCCACCCTGGAGGTCTGTATTTCAACCCACAGCAGATCTGCACTGCCAAGGTCCTTCCCCTGCCCAAAGTCTCTTCCAACCATTGCCCTGTGGCGCCAGGTGTCCACAGAGGGATACTGCTACAGGGGTGGCTGGGTGGGCAGAGCTCTAGTTTTCTTTTTGCTCTTGTTCCTGTGGTTTGTCTCAAAGATTGCATGTGTTTCCACCCTAAAGCAGTCTTCAAGTACTCTGTATTTTGGAAGAGGGTAAAGGACCTATTTTGGTTTATAACACATAACTTTTATTCCTCCCCAGAGTCTCATAAACGAATTTCTCATTGAGTTACTCCCAAAATAGATCCTGCTCTCTCAGCTACCCAAAAGCAATCTCTGAATTTGTTTCTTCTCCTCAGATTGTGGGTTTTCTTTCAGTTCGGCCCCATGGGTATCAGGAAAGCTCACAGAGTACTTGCAAAGCCCTGCCAACCAAAACGGGATTTATTATAGATTGATTTAAGAGTTGCCTGAATGACTTGGAAATTCAGGGACAGGAACTGTACAAACACTTGGCAAAGACACACAGGAGGGTTTCCTCATCTGCAGATCTGATCAGGCAGGGAGTAGCAGATTTTTGTGAGTAACAACTGCAGTGTGAAGTGGAAAAGCCTGACTGGGGAACATTTATAGCTGAGCTTAGTTTGAGGGGATACACTCATGATGCCTGAAGGCTGATATAGGTTTCCTTTCCAGGCTTCTTCTGTCTACAACTGGTAGCTGTGCTTAGCAAGACTCACGCTACAATATGTGTTGTTTTTGGTTTTTTTCCCAGCTTCAGCCTTGGCATCCAATCTAAGGTAGTCACTGAGTCTGGGAGACAAGAAAAAGACCAGCATCTCCAGAAAGATGCTGTTAGAGGTGGCCAGCTATCAATTATCTGAGTAGACTGCAGAGGAAGCACTTGTGTCCTCCTCTGGCTCTTGGAGACCTTTGATACATGTTTCAGGTATGACATTTTGGTTTTGAGTGGCTTACTCAAGGAGATTTTCTGCCCTACCTTAAAGCTACATCACTGCCTGATGGCACTAGATGGGAGATCTACCATTTGGAGAATGAATTTATCATTCTCCCATGCTTTTTTACAGCCTGTGTGGTCACACACAGTTCATAGTTTTCTCAAGTTCATCCATCTCAGGTGGGGTGAGGGTCAGGCAGTACTCAAACGGGGGGTCAGTTCTCTGGCCCTTTGTGCCAGTCCAGCATGGCAAAGGGGTGGAGCAGACAAGACAGAGCCAAGAATTTTATAGTGGCTAGAGATCTTCCTTGCAAACCTTACTGACAAAATGCATCATGGACATGTCCTGCAAGTGTAGAGGGAGCAGAGTACATGTGACTAAACCTCAGTGCAGTCTAGAAGTCCCTGGCTAGAGGATGGTGCCCTGGAGTCTTTGTCACTGGTTTGGGAGGGTGGAGGATGGCATTTTCCTCTTGGACACCCTGGAAAAAGGCCATGTCAGTGCTCTGTGCTGAGAGGAGCTGGATGGGCTGGAAGCCAGCAAGAAGGAGCAAAACTTAAGGCCTGTGGGATGTCCAAGAACATATTTCTCCTCTACAGTCCTTCTGGTCTGTAATTTCTGCCCTGCAACTTTGCAGTGTAAAACATAGTCCAAGCAGAAATCTGCACTCAATATCCTTGCATTAATTTGAGTTTGGGTGGAGGGAACTGCTGATTGAAGCCCTCCATGAAAACAATGGGTAGGGCTGTGTAGCAGATGTTGTGCTTACACTGCTTGTTTAGACAGCCTTTCTCATGGAGCATTACATGAATGCAGCACTAGCCAGGGCTCCGTGGTGTGCTGCAGATGGAAAGGGAGACCCTGGCTCTGTGCCTGGGGCTGCAGGGATGGAGTGGGGAGGTGCAGCACACAGAGGCATCAGGGGCTGTGGGCCATGCCAGTGGCTCCATCCTGCTGTGCCAGCAGCCCTGGCTAGAATGGGCAGTGCAGGAATGGACCCTGCTTTCAGCAGAGCAAGTGATGGCATGAAGTGTGCAAACCCATGGTGGAACCTGGGAACAAAAATCTGCCTGCCTGCAGCCTGCAGAGGGCTCAAGGGCATGGTAAGATGACACAGCTCATGAAAATGGCACTTTTGTGATTGTGTTTCCCCTTCAGAGTCCAGATTATTTGTGCAGTTTGGAAGGCAATGGCCCTACTACTGCAGACTAAGCACTCACCAGCTCTTCAGTCTCTGCAGCCAAATTGCACCCATCCAGGAGGCCAAGCTCAACTCTGGGGCCAGGAGAGCTGGCTGTGATCTGTGTGCCAGAAATGCTGCCTACATGACTGGCTGGGAGGGAGCTGTGAACCCCAGCTGCCTGTGCCTAGTCCTCGGTGCAGACCTAAGCCAAGGCACGTTTTCACCAGACTAAGAGCAAATTCTTAGCCCTGGTATTTATACTGGTACGGGACATTGGCTCCCTTGGAAATAAGCCATGAATTCCTAACATCCGTAAATAAGAGTTAACTGCACATTTGCTGTTTCACAACCAAAAGACATGTTGGAAGTGGGGCTGCAGCTTTATTCACCTCTGAGGGCCAGGATGGGGAACTTGCATGGGCACACTCTCAAATACATTTGGGACTGCAGGAATGACTCTGAGTTTTTCTGCTCTCCTCTCTAATGTTGTCTTTCCTGCCCAGTCAAATTTCCCACTGGTTTCAGAAAAGGACTCTTCAACCATTTTTATCAAATCATTTCCCATTATCAACAGGAATTATTCATTGCTGTATTAGGAGGAAAGATATAAACAGCAGATAAATCTGCCACTCCAAAATGTTTCTAAGATAACGTATCAAACATTAATATGGTCCCTAGGCCAGTTTTTTTTAGACGAAAGGAAAAAAATTGAATACTATATTTACGAAAGAGGCCTCTGATGTATAGCATACATTTATTACTAGTGTATTTTTTCCAACGGCAATGGGATTTTCAACAGCAGTAGGATATGTTTTAATAATTAAAGGGATTTAGCTTCTCTGCACAGACAGCCAGCTTCTGTTCTCACTTACAGACTACAAATCATGCATAACTTTAGTGATGTTGATGCCATTAGCTCAGTGCAAACCCAAGGTTTGTGAGACTTGCGGCAGCCCTTTTGTGGTTTTGGTTTGTGGCCATTTCTGGGTGCTTTCCAGCGTTAGCTCTAGCAGAAATCTTCCAGTGCCAAGGGGGAGCCAAGCTTGCTGTTATTTCTAGGCCTCTGTGCGAAGTACAGATTCTGGGATAAGCAACAAAGCTGAAACTTTGGTTTTCCCTGAGGGATCTAATCTGTGAAAGAGGATTAAGCTTAGAATTTGAGTCTGGCATTTCCATATGGCCACCCCATAGTATGGGAAAGTCAGATGTAAGTTTTGGTTCACCATCTTTAGAGTGGGTGTTTGCAAAGCACAGATTTTGGGAGGTACCCTCCAAAACTTGGCAATATTTAGATCTGGAGGTTTGATTCAGGCACAAGTGTGAATGCTCAGTTCAATTGGATGTCATTACTATCTTCCCTCTGTGGAGACAGCCTTTGCTCTTCTAACTTTTCCTGGCTCCTTTCAAACATCAGACAGAGATCTTGCTCGTCTTTGCCTCACTAGTTCACCTTCAGCTGCCCCCCCAAAATATGACATCTCATTCTACATCAGCTCTGGAATCAGCAGATATGCTGTTCATGGCATTGCCCTGTGCATATGGATTCCTGTCTTAAAAATGATCTTTTTTACCAGAGGATATATCATTATCCTAATTTCTATTACATGGTCCTTGACTGATTCCCCAAAGTACTGTCAGTCATATTTTCTGCATTTTGAAGTGATTTCCAAGTAGTCTGACTGTGGTGGTTCCCATCATTTCTATGTGTTTGTAGTTAGCTCCTGACTTCCACTCCTGAGGCTCCTGTGGAAATTAGTTCCAGAGGGTAATGATGTGTTTAGTAATGAGACTTACACCACAGGGAAGAAATGAAATCAGGTCACTGGTGCATCCATCCAGGATGTTCCTGCCATTTAGTTTCCTCCAAAAGTAAGTCTCAACACAGGTATCAACTGCAGATTTTTAAGTTCAGGAATGTGCATTCCTGAGAGAGTTTCCTGGCAGATCAGCTATGAAAGGAGGTAGGTTATAAATAAGGCATTTCAGAAAATATTCACTGCAAATGGGCAATTTCATAATCTTCCTCCTCCTTGCACCCCACAGAAAAAGGAAAGGAAAGGAAAGGAAAGGAAAGGAAAGGAAAGGAAAGGAAAGGAAAGGAAAGGAAAGGAAAGGAAAAGGAAGGGAAGGGAAATCAGGTGTTTTCCTTAGGTGTTTCCTGCATATTTTTCACAATTAGAAGACATTTGTAACATGACTGCTTGTGCCAAGAAGGACACAGGCTGGTGTGTGGAGCTCTTTCAGGCTAGTATAGTGTCTTCCTTTCCAGCCCTGCCACAGAAGAAGGCTTGAGGACTTACAAATATCAGAGCAGAGAGAGTAGGAAAGTAGTGAATCATTGCATGACCTTGTGCAGGAGCCAAATTAAGCAAAGTTTGCAATCCCTGTCTTGGCTGAGGAGTGATTTTTTTCAGCAGAAAAAAAAAGCTATTGATCCATCCATTCAACCAGAGATATGGAGAGCAGCTATTCTTACAAGAGCTCCATCTGCTTTCACATTCTTCCTATCCCCTGCTTCGAGCCCATGGCTCTTCTCCAACATGGCTTGAAACTGAGATCTTTAAAGTTTAGCCTGTGGGTATAGGTGGATTAATTCAGGGATCCAAGGCAGGACCTCCCAGCCCTGCTATTGACTCCTAGGCAGTTAACACATTTAACACTCCAGGGCGAGCTTTGCACTGCCAGAGGGCTGCCATGACTTTCTTTGGGTGGTAACTGGTCTTAGGCTAGGGAAGTAAAAAACTGATATTTTTGCTGCCCTGGGAATTTGTCACTTAA
Organism: Rhabdornis inornatus; assembly: GCA_013397075.1. NCBI lineage: Eukaryota > Metazoa > Chordata > Aves > Passeriformes > Rhabdornithidae > Rhabdornis > Rhabdornis inornatus. The sequence continues at coordinate 1,243,021 of VWZS01008965.1, read as the reverse complement.
ACTCTGTTTGTTCTGTGAACTGCTCCATTTATATCCTTATGTTTTGTGCTTATGACTTTTTATAACTGCAGAGAAAATATCCAGAGCCGATTTCCCACCCTGGTCATAGCAGAAGAGTGACTTTGTGGTGATTCTGCCCTTTCTCTCTCTAGCAGGAGGATCCTGTGTGTTTGATTTGCTGCTGATCTCCTGCTGGAGAGACCACAACAGCCCCACTGGGAGGGCTGGTTTTCCCTGCTGGAGCAGCAGTGCAGTGTGTGTGGGGCTGTAAATAAAGCAGGCTGGGGCTCACAGGCGCAGTGACCATTGTTGTGCCTGTAGTGAAATTGCCCTTGGTTCTTTTGTGCTGAGCAGAATATGATGTGAGCCAACACAAATGGCTCTCACATGTTTTCATTGGTGTAAATGAGGCATTCAAGTATAAAATGAGGCAGTTGCAAGCTGATCAGCTTGAGAGCTGAGGCAGAAAGCTTTGGATAAGGGTAATGGCTTTGGACAAGGGTAATAGCTTTGGACAAAATAATGTGTGTCTCACTGATGAGCCCTAGAAAGGCTCACGCTGATTTGTGAAACAGATCTTTAAATTATCTTCTGTAGGCAGAGCTGGTTAGAAAATCTTTTAAATGAAAATAAAAGCTTTCTGTCAAAAACTGAGTTTTTCACCAGAATGAAGTAGGGTGTAATTGCAGGCTTTGTTTCTCTCAAACAGCTTTTTAAAAAATAATTTCATTTCCACGTGGAAGTGTTACTTCTGCTCAGAAAGTAATGCTTGCATATAGTTCCACTGCTTTGCTCCAACTGGCTACGTTAGAATTAAAAAAATTATCTGGTTTCCAACTGACTAGAGTTTAAGGACAGTTAGAGGATGGAGAACAAAGCAAGTCTTTGTTTTCTCACCCTTCCCCCTGCCTGTGCCCATTTTTTTCCCTAATTTTCCTACAGAGAAGCCATTATTTCTTGATGGGGAAATCTGGAATGAAGTTTTCTTGGAAATCGTCTTCTTCCTAGATAATAGAATTTAGTTTGTAGGATCTCAGAGATTCAGACTGAGATTCTGGACCCCATCTCCTCTTAGGATATGTTTCGTTCCAGACCTGACTAAGGTGCCTTTCCCCACTGAGATTCTTTCATTTGATTGACTCAAAAGTGACCAGCAAGAATTTCAGTCAAACATGCTTGTGTTACCTGCTTGTTTATTCAAGGGATCAGAATGTGTTAAGAAAGGTTTTTCACCTTGACAAAAAGAGAAGAGAGGAAAATTAGGTGCTTCCAAAGAATGGGAATGTACTTTGGATAGCACTGGGCTGCTTTCAGCAGGCTCAGAGATACCATCTCTCATGTCCAGCTCCACTCTGGACAAAGGGCAAAGTGTCTTTAGGGGCTGCCCCTGAGATAATGGTTGTACAAACTCTTGGCATGATTCACTGGCTTGTGTGGGTGCTGCATGAGCTTCTAGTGAGTTATCTGTCTGCCCAACCCACTGCCATGAGACCTGTGTGATAATACCTGTTATTCTGCCAAATGGAAGCTCAATTCTCAGTGACCTTTCCTTTTGCTATTACACCCTGCCCATATACATTGCTCTGGCCTTCACAAATACATTGTTATACAAGTTTTGTTTAGGTCAGCCTTCCCCCCTTACTCTGGCCAATTAATAGCACAGTGAAAACTTCAGGCTGCTGGTTCATGTAACACACAACTGAGCTGATGAATCCTGTACTGAAGAAACATGTACATCTAGTAAGAAAAAGTATATGTCTTTCCCAGCATGGAAATTTTTGTTTTCAAAAATCTGTCTCAAACCCTGAAAACTCAGAATACCTATATTTCTGAAAGTTGAACAATTTTTGGCAGGAAAATAGCTCCCTTCCCCCAGACACTATGAATTACTATGTGCCTCCCTCATACATGCCACTTTCTACCAACATATTCAAAGAATACATTTTGGCAAATACTTTAAATTGGTTAAATCACAAGATTTTGAAGAAAAAAAAAAAATAGGCATTTTCCAAAAACATTGTTTAATTTCCAAGGAAAAAGCTTTGATGTAAATAACCCACAATAACAGTTGTCATGCTATACTTGTTTGCAGCTCTCTTCCTTAAGGGAATGTCAGAAAGAAAATGAGATAAGTTTAGAGGACTAGGATGCAGAATTCTTGATTTGAAGATCTGTCTCTGTCTCAGTGTTGCAAAACTCACATTTCACATGTTATAAATCTGGACTGGAATTTTAGCTTCTGCCTACTCCAGTCTCAACAGCAAGGAGACCATTGAAGCACTTGGAGAAATCTGATAAATAAATTCAGTAGGAAATGGTCTGAGATTTCTCCATACTTAGAAGTTTTTGGTCAAGAGCTAAAAAGGTCCATGGACCACCTTTATGAACCACTTTTGACTGCACTGTCTAATTGCCCCCAGGACATGTTCATCTTAACTCTTGCCTATGTCTTAGTCCCCAAAAGGAGCTTCCCTCCCTCCTGATACAACAGGATCAGGAGATACACAAAGGCAGCTTCCTGTCATGCATGCATGCACTGTAAATTCAGAGCCTGAAGTTACTGTCAAGTTCTTTTCCCCCTGAGGGCAAAGTCATAAGATGAGTCATAAAATATTGCTGAGAATATTTGTCTGTCTGAATCTACAGCTCTCACCATGACATGCGAAACAGCTAATTAGAACTTCATGACATCAAAATCAATATAACTCCCATGCTCTGGCTAACTATCTAGAATGTTTGAGTGTTTTGTAATTATTTGTATTGCTTCCTCTGTTTCCCTGCTGCTTGTAGACTCTGTGGACAATCACTGCTGAGGGATCTGCATTCAGCCAGAGTCCCAGGATTGTTCCTGCTATCCATTACCCTCACATGGTCATGAATTCCACAGTGACCTCAGCCATCCCACTCACTGCCAGAGAAAAGAGCCACCTTCCCAGTTTAGAATGGTTTTATTTAATCTGAAGATTCAAACAGGAGGAAAAATGCTGGATTTCCTTTTCCCCCCAAAGCTGTCTGTGACCTTCATTGTACTTGATCAAGGTTCACATTCTCATCTGCGAGCATAGTGCAGTTCCAGGTTATGGCAGGTGGATATTGGCTACATGCTTATAAACAATTATGCTTCATGGCTTTATTAATATGACTGGTTTAACTTTGTTTTTCCCGTATGTCTTAAGGCCTGACTGTATGAGAGTACAACAAATGTAGAATCTGTAACACACATGTCCAATGAGGAGTTTTAATTATTTCCATTTGTTATTTTGGTGAAAACTTTTACTGCATTTGGATTTAATTAAAAAAAAAAAAATCTCCTCTTCCTCCCCCATTTCAATAACAAAAAAACCTTTGCATAAAGTTTTCATTATCCTTGTGCTCTAGAAGCTGCTTAACCATTTTGGTCAAACTGTCAAATGATTTTGGGAAAATAACTGATCCTGAAATATTTCAATCATTAAAATTAATGTTTCAGAACCTGTGGTATATTTTACTAGGAATTTACACCTGGAAGCTTATATAGAATTATTACCAGTACAATTTGCTGGCTTTTGGTGGGTGCAAGGAGATTTTTCATTTGCATTTAGAGCCTTGTTATGAGACAACACAGTTACTCTCTGTTTACTCTCCATATGCAGGGTTAGAAAGGGTAAGATGTCTGGGGCAACACTCTTGACAGCTTACCAAGCTCAGCCAAACTAATTAATTCACTCTGAGGTAATATTCTCTTACTACATCAGGCTACAGGCAGTAAACTCCGAAATAAATTTTGGCTACATTTGGTAGGGAAGTGATATGTCCTGGTTTAGTTTCCTGCTTGTACATCTGTTTATCCCCAGAGAATACAGTTGAAAACCTACTTTGGTGCAAATTGATCTGAATAGGCCTCCTAATCTGCAGCTTTCTACACCATCTTGGTTTTTGCCCTGTGCCTCGTGTGAGCTGCTGGCTTGCAGGAGCCCATACACAGGTGTAGGGCAAAGGATGAAGCAAACAACCTTCTGTAAAGGTGAATTGCATTTCCATGGCAGGAAGTGTGCCCAAGTTTAAACCAAGTCAGAGGAACTGTGCTTGGAATGACAGAAGAGGCTGAAAGAAGCTATGGAATAGAGTTGCTACAGTGTTGTAGGCTCTCACTTTGATTTTGGCCCTCAGGAGACAAAACCTGCCTAAAATTACTAGTTCCATCTATGATGGAAATGAGATCTGCACTCATCCCAGCCATGTCTTTGACCTCATTAGAGACAAGTGTGGTCTTCAGGACAAAAGAGAATTACTTTATAAGCACCAGGGATTGGAATGTGGCCCTGTAGCCCTGAATTACCCTTGCTGCACAGCTGTAGGAGTCCAAGAAGGTAAAATGTATTGTGTGTCTCTGTTAGCATTCTTTAGGAGCAGTTTCATTTCATAGTGACATCCTGTAGACAGGAGGAAAGGACATTTATTAGCACTAAAACCTGGTTGTTATATGGCTGAAAATGTTTTGGCTCCACTGGAATTTAAACTTGTCTGACTGCTTGAAAAGTGTTCAGATTTAATATAACTGATTCAAACGTGCAGTCAAAGTTCTGTGTGAAATTCTCTTGTGGGATAAGGATCTTGGTTTATAGGGTCTGAAGAATGATTCTAAACACTCTCCAGCTCCAAAGACAATGCAGAGGTGCCAGTTTCTGCATAGATCAGATTAGTGCAAGTGTTGGAAATACAATCAATGTCAAATTAGATAAATAAGCATTATCCATCTAGAGGTTCTGCTGGCAAGAGCCATGCTTTAGTGATATTTCTTTCATGAGGTGCAGAACATTTAATTTCCTCCAAAGTATAGCAGTGATGAAGTGAACAAATAGAAAATAGAAAGGGATACAGAGGAACTAAACAAAGATCATTAATAAAATGTTTCCCTTGGTTTCTCTACTTTTGTCATATATGTTAGATGTTTTAAGACCAGAAGGAATCACTGTTGTCACCTAATCTGACTCTTTCAGTATTAAAGTTCATGCTGTGCATTCAGTACCAATAGAAGACCTTCTTTTGTTTGGAAGAGCAGGAGATTTGACTCTATTTTTTTAAATCTCTTGTGGCTGAATTCTCATAAACCCCTTTTAAAAGTTAAAGCCCCTAAGGCCAGACAGAGTTTTGTTTCCTTCGGCATAAATCAGAGCAGCCTCAGTGGAACCAATAGTTACTCCATATTTTCATTTGGGGATATTTATGAGCAGAAAGAATTGAACTAAACTCTGAATTGTTCTGTTATGTGACCACGTCTCCCTCTTATGCCTGATCTCAGTGATTACAATCCCAATGACACCAAAAACAATTTGCTTTCCCCTCAAAAAATGCTTTGGACTGTGGTGCTGATGGCTGTGGTTCTCACTGCACCCAGAACACGGTCACTTACATATGTTTGTTATGTGTCCAATTGTGCTCATGAATTGCCTTTAGTTCTGATCAGGAATCATTACAATCAAGGGATGCTGCATCTTTGTGGAGACTGAGCAGCCATTGTGTGGTGGGAAACTGAACAGAAGGCACCTTGCATGGAAAAGCATTCATCCAGAAAAACGTTGTTTTTGCTTTAGAGAACATGTAAAGCCAGGGCAGAAGGAGGATCAGGATTCTTCGCTACTGAAGGAAATGTTTTCTTTTTTGTTCAGCACAATCTATTTTTTAACTGACAACTCTCAGAGAAAGGAGTGCAGTGCAGGGTGACGCACACACTCATCTGCACTCTGCTGGGGGAGAAACAGCTCATTACTGTGGGCAAAGCTAGAGTTCAAGCTTGCTTATTTTTGACTTTAAGTTCCTCAGTTGTGGGAAACAGTTTTTTCATTCCTGTACTTTTAATAAAATCTGCACATTGTTATTTGCTTCACTCTGATGAGGGTCTGGATTGATGTTGCGATGTGATGTTTGCCAAATTTGTAACATTCTTTTAAATATATTTATTCTTCTTTCTGCGAGGGCAAAGGATCTTATTTTGAATCCCCAAAGGCTTTCCCAACATATGGGGGATGAATAAATACTCAAAATGTCTACAACTGCTGTTCCTGCTGCAGCTGCCAGCTTTAGAAAAGAACAAAGTTCATGCTCACATGTGCGCACGCGTGCAAGAGTGAGCGGCAGAGGGAGAAATAGTGTGGGCACTTGGGGTCAGGAGCCTTCTCTAATAAGGAACACATTTTACAGACAGCAAGAGAATTATTTTTACTGTGTGCATTTACAAGTCCTCAGGCAGGGAATTTTTTTTTTGTGGGGATGTTTTTAAGGCTAATTATTTACAGCATGCAGGGCTTGAACCTGCAGATCTTAATTTGGCAAAACTCCTGTTCACTTCAAGGGGTGCCCTGCATGGTGCACTGGTGGAGGGCGGGGAGGGGTGGGTGATGGATGGGCACAGCCTGGCTCTGAGGGCTGCAGAAGACCCTGCTGGCTTCAGTGACAACGGAGCTTCTGTCTCTGATGGTGGATTTTACAGGAGTGTGGCACTGTGGGAGTGACACAACACCGGGGCAAAGTGGCCAAAAAGAGTGGTTTGGAGGAGAATTTTTTGCCATCATTCTCAGACAACTTGCCTGATTTTTAACTCAGCTTTTTGATCTCATGCTTTAATGCAACATTTTATGGGGAATACCACAAAAATGTTATGGTGTTCCCACACAAGCCACAGTGGGTTTCAATATTTAAGTCTTTAGATATTAACACTATGATTCTGAATGGTGTCCTATTATTAAAAAAAAATGGAAGAGCAATGTCTATTAAATTTCCATCCAATACTAGCAGTTTTTCATTGAGAAACAGAATTCAATCAGCTCTTTCAATCAAGGAGATTTTAGAGCCACAGCAGGGCAAGAGGAGGACTGGAAGCACAACTGAAGATAATATTTCTGAGCCAGGAACTGTTTCTTTTTGTAATGTATGGAGCGCACTTGGCATGAGTGGATCTTCTCCAAACTGGATGCTGCTAGGCAACTGTGATGATGGGGATGTTGATTGTACCAGTAATTTTACATATTTGCTAAATATTTTTTGACATCTGATAGCAGCTGGGTGCTTTCAGCTTTCAAGGAGCTTTTAATCAGACAATTTTCACTGGCATTGGCTTGTGCACACCACCTGCAAATGAATATATTGCTCTCCATGAATAATCAGCATATGCAGAATTTGTATCCACCAGTAAGAAGACCCAGGTGACCTCTCTGCCCAATCACAGCTAATCAAGCCAGGTTGTTTTCCTGTAGTCATTAACATTTAAAAGAATGCCCTTTCAATCAAGCAGGGGAAATAGATTTAACCCACTGGATTTCATCATTCCCAGTCATTTAGTTAGTGTCTGTTATAAAGCACAGATAAACACATGGTTTTTGGGAAGAGGAAGAGCTTAGTTCTTAGAGTATAGTTCTCTTAGAGCTTGAAGGGAGCTGGATAGCTAGAGAAGCCAAATGATTCTTCCTATTTCCTAGGAGCAGAAATTGCAGGAAATACCTGTGAATAGCCTCTCTACCTTGACAGAAGCTACCAAAGGTTTCATACAATTCTGGATTGGATCAAAGAGAATTTACCCACTTTCCAAATCCCACATTTGAATTTTGTAGCTTGTTTTTTGTTTGTTTGGTTTTTTGGTGTTTTTGGGGGATTTTTGTTGTTGCTGTTGTTGTTGTTGTTGTTTTTTAATTTTATTATAAATATATTCAAACCTATTGAGTCTTCCATGTCCCTTTGTTTAGTCTATCAGAGGTATGAGATCTGGAGGTGACCTCCCTCTCACACAGCAGAGGCTGGATGGAAGGCTGATTCTCAGGAGCACAGGTGCTGGGTTTTCAGAGGATGTTAGGCTCCCTCCGTGGGCTGTCAGATACCCAGGGCAGCCTGATTTCTCTATGAAAATTGCCAGGGATAACAGGATGCTCCCATGACACAGGGTCAGGTTCCCACTGCTTGCATCTATGTTTCTGTTGACCTAAGAGGGCTGTCTTGAAGGTTGAGGTTTCTTCAAGTTGTGGGTCCCAATTAAAATTATTTCTCTCATATGGGAGCTGTAGTCTTGAAAGGAGAAAGTCTTTCTGTCTGGGGTGGTGGCTAAAGAGATCTTCTGTTCCTAGGCTGCTGAGAGCTCCTGAAAACCTGGTGGGACAACGATTCCCAGGGCTTAGAGTTCTTAGGTCTGAAGGCAGAAAATCCTTCTAATGATGTTTCTCTGTTGTGACTTAGGCTCATCTTCTCCTGAGTATCAGATCCTAAATGTCCTGAGAACTTTAAAGTCCTTCTGGGAAATTAAAACTGGGACATATGTGAGACTTGAATTCCAAAGGTGGCTGTCAAAATGATGCCTGAGCCCCTCTTGCTCTGCCCTGAGCCAGAGCAGACAATGCCAGGTAAGATTACAGTAACCCCAGGGTGGATGTCTGGATGTCTCTGGATGCTGCTGCTTCTCTGCCAGTTTAATTTTGTTATTTTTATATCTGGCTGAAAGGTGATCTCAGTACATGTACCTGCATTTTGAAGTTCTAGCTAATGTAAATATTATAGTCAATTAGCAACAGACAACAGAGTACACAGCACAATCAAAATCATTTAAATGTGTGGAAATAAACCCTGTCTGTTGTGATTTTCTTTCTTCTGAACACCAGATATATGTCCTTTCTATTAGCCTCTGCACCTTCTTTTTTTCATAGACTTACTATTATAAATTGAAAAATTTGAATGAATGAAGACACACGTTATGACACTTTCACGTTGTATTCTTGTCCCTTCTTGTTTGTTTCCATTTCTGGTCTTGTAGCACTTACAGATTTTAAGCAATGTTAAAATGTTCCTTCACCAGTGGCAAATTTTATATCCTGAGTGCACCACACTTATAAAATCTCTTTCTTATCTAAAGAATTATTTGAAAATCCCATTATGTAGTTCTACAAGTGGGAAGTGAAAGCACATGTCTGGGGTCCCAGGGTGATTAATAAACCACTGCATCACCCTGCTTCCCTAACACTGTTGATCCCAACCAATTTGTGCTCTTACTTCAAAGCTGAAGGAACAGCAGCTTTCTTTCCTCCAGTTCCCAGGGAAAGCTATGCAGATTCATGGTGAAAGGGTTTCTGTTGTAAGGCCTTTCTTTGGTTTGGATCTGCATACCCATGGTCTGAGGGTTAAGTGTACACAAAATCAACAGCTTTGAGGTCAAAAGAGAGAATTTCTTCTAGTTCTGACCTGGAGCTATAAATTGATCCAGTCTTACCCAGCTCTGGTTTGGGGGAGGGGGGTGTCCCTTGAAAATGCCCACAAACTTTGAGGAACTTGATATAAATAGTGAATCTATAGTTCAGCTGCAATGACTGCTCATGATTAACAGTTCTTACTGCTGTATTTCTAAGTTAGTCTACCCATCCATAGCAGGAAACAACTGAAACAGGATTATTTGGAGGGTGCTACACCTCCTCTCTTCTTAGAAAGTGAATTCACTTTTTGTAAGGGGAATGACATGAACTTGCAGAAAAAGATGGCCTTGGAAATGGATGATTGATTGGATTGGAGCAGCCTAGTAGAACAAGCAACATCTAAAAGACAGGTGGTGTTTCATTTCAGGCCTTAGATGTAGTTGAAATTTAGCACCAGATCTTGAATCCTTTAGCATCCAGCCTCAAGGACTTCTAGCAGTGTCTCTCTTGTTCTTTATTTTGGTACAGCAAACTTACCATCTGTTGTACATAAAGAGAGAGAATGCATGTCCTTTATCTGCAGGTGAAGCTTCTTGAGACAACATCCAGTCCAGTGCAAAGGAGGTTAGAACAGTGTTTTAAGCCTCCAAGTTCAATTTTCTGTCCTGAACAATCTGTGAGGCTTTGTCTGCATCATTTTTCTTTTCATATGTCCCAGCTTGCACTTGTCATCTGAGCAGAACAGATAGGGAATTATAACAAGATAGACTTCCGTGTGTTACAGTAGAGTTTTATAAGCAATTAGAATGGGTCATCTCTTAATAGATAATTTTTTTGGTGTGCCATGTATGGTTGGGTAATCTGGAAAGGTGGCTTAGCTGAGAAGATGACTTTAGTTAATCCTTTTGACCACCATCATGCATATTTAGGTCTTTTTAAACAGGACTTGAATGTGTAGTTACTGAGACTTATGCTAATGTCATACTTAGCAATCACATCAAACCTACACTGTTGGTTTTTCCTACCCCCACAAAACTGCCTTGTTTCATCTTGGACATTTCATTTCATTCAGATGTAAAATGCTATGTACATCTGGGCTAAGCAGCAAAAATCTCTTCAAGAAGTGAAACTCAAACCTCTGCACAAACTCCCATGGTCCAAGAAACTTTGGCTGTACATGCTGCTGGAGGAAATTTCTCATAAACCACTCTGTGTTGGTTTATACACTACAAATCCCACAGAATCTATTAAAAAAGGTAGAGTCCAAGTCTGAGACATTATAGTGCAAACGAACCTCCAGAGAAATGAATATTTAAGCCCTCTACCCAAATATTCCATGACACTGTGATGAAAGATGGCAAGAGGCAACAGCAGAGAAGGCTGGGTGTGCCAGTAAAATCCATTGTAGTGGCTTTGTGCGTGTGCCCCAAGGCCTTGTAAGCAATCCAGTATTTTTCAGGAGTGACTGAGCTGAGGGCAACTTAGCACAGCAAAGATTAGGGTGGAGGGGATGGGGGATTTCCTTGAGCTGTTGTTAATAAAGTTGCTGTCTATGGAAGATCAGGCTCCCAGGTCAAATGCCATTTAGCTATGGCAGCATGCAGATACTTGTGTGCCAGATGTGGAGGGGCCTGGGTAATTGTTTCTGTCTGTGCTAGTGTCCAGCTCCCAGCTAGAAGACATAACAACATCCAAGGAGGTAAAATAGTAAATGCAACCTCAAAGGCTTTTCTTCCACTTTCCACTGAATGGGGATCCCAGCAAGGTAATAACTTTGTAAACATTGCCAAAGCAGGGCAGTGAGTGCAGTCATATCTGCTTGCAATTTCATTAATGTCAAACGAAGAGGGGGAGGACCCCAGCCCAGCAGTAATTGTGTTTGTGGCTGCTAAACCTGTGAGCAAGGGAGAGTGACAGAATACATGTGGGGCAAAACCAGACAGTAAAGCACTGAGGTCACCAATACTTTGGGAATTCAGCATTGTCATACGTCACTCAGACTTCCTGCTTCCTCACCTTTTGAAAGACAGATGGCCAGCCAGATGGCAGCTTCCTTGTGCTTGCTGAAAGGTTAAAGGTTCTGCTGTTAGGGGACAGCTAGCTCATATTTGCATTGAGAACAGTGTGGTTTAAATTCAGCCTAAACAGAGCTGCTGGTTAGTCTGGTTTATCTGTGAAAAAAACCTGTGCAATAATGTCATTGCATCAAGAAACCCTTGATTGCAGTGGCCAGGTTTGGTTGATGTGAGTTGACTGGATGGCAATAATAAATACTGGTGTGATGACATCTCTGTATGACACAGGTCCTGGGAGTTCCCTATCTGTGCCAGAACCCATCTTTCTATTTACACTGGGATCATTTGTAGTTGTACTGATTTTTCTCAAAAGAAACCAGTTTTTCTCCAGGCTCCTCAATACGACATCTCACATCCATTCAGCTCAAATAAAGACACTTGATTGAAACACTGAAATTAGGATTTCTACTGCCTCTGTCTCTTCTTTCACTCGTGGTGGGAGACAGGTATGAACAAAGTGAGTCCATATGTTAGTTGGCCCAAATGGCACTAGTGCAACTTAAACCTAATGAAGTGAGGAAAAATATCTAACACTATCTGTAACCAAAGTGTTTTGCACTCCAGGATTCCACATCTCAGCCTCCCTGTATTGTGACCCATGCTTCTCTGTGTATCACCAAGTGCTCTCCCTGATCCTTCCTCTGGATGCACAGGCCCACATAATGATGCTCCGGCAGAGCCCTGCCAGCCAAAGCATGGTCACTAGAGCTCCTAGCAGTGGACCTGAGTGCAGGAGCTGGGCCCTGGCTTCCATATTGTGCATAAAACATGCTGTGCACACCTATGGTGCCCTAGAAATGATAAACACTAGACATAAACTAGAGTGGACATGGAAACCACCTTGGATAATGATATGGTTGTCATAGATTCTCTATGGCCCAGGTTAACATCTAGAGCTAGAGGCATTGCCTACAGGGTTAGTGAGTGAAGTTTCCCATAATGTGTGAAATGCTGACATAAATGCTCAGATGAACTGGACTGAGCCTTCACAGCATTGCCAAAGTCCTCCAGCCAGATTTCAATATTATAAACAAGACTGAGTCACCTCCTCCCTCACTGAATTAGAGATAGTAATAGTTCTGGAAGCAGTTGATTGCATGCTATCAATCATTCATAATGATAATTTTTCTGAGTTGGCATCAGAGAAAAAGCAACTAAGGTTGGGAAGGAGCCTAAGTTGCTGTTCTGCCTGTGTCACACCACTTGTGAACAATTCTGTAACAGCTTTATGCCTCAATTAATGCAGCTGTTAAGCTGAGGAAAAGCAGGACTTCACTGAAAAACAGATGTTTTGCACATGAGCTGATTTATTTCAGTTAATGATCCAGATAGAAAAGAAAACAAAGCACAATATATGCACACACTAACAGGCATCATCAGTGCTTGAAACAGTATTTAAGTGCAGATATAGATACTGAGATGTGTTGAGAGGAAAAATTCTCCTGTTTTGCAGTTATTCCATGTACCTCTAAGACTTTTTGTAATGCCAGGATGGCCTTTTGGCATATTTTGTCTCTTTCAAGCACCATGTATGTGTATATGTGTGTATATGAATATACACACACACTTGCATATATGATGCAGGGTGACAGTGATAGCATTGGGGCTGATTTCCATGAAATAGTGTTGAAAGTTCCCAGAATGATTGAGGCAAGTTCCTGCAGAGTTGTTTTTATCAGTGTTTAGATGACTAACAAAGAGGAAGGTGATTTCCCACTACCTGGTTAGGCGATTAATTGAATTAATGTTTAGAAAATTGTTTCTAAAAATAGCAAAAAACAACCACTTTTTTAGGCATCAGCCTAACTTGGGATTGAGGTTTTAGGACTACAAAGAATGCATGCAATGGTGATTTTGAATGGCTTGGTGTTTGAATTTCTGAATGGAAAAACTGCAGTGAGGCTGATTTCTAGGGCGTCACTTCTCAGCACTTTCTGAAAGCTGGCACCTCAGATAGGTCTTAAATTTCATGTGCCTCTAAATTCCCAATCACTGTTAAAAAAAGCAGCTACAGTGTCTTGTTTGGGATCTTTGGCGTCTTTGGGATCGGTGACCACTTTGTCAGAGGTCAAAAATAAGAAATACAAACAAACAAAGAGCTTGCAGCTATTTCCGTTTAATACACCAGGGTCTGTGTTGGTTCTGCACAGTGATACTGAAGAGGTGAAAATTGAAACTACTTGTGGACTTTTTTTTCCTTCTCTTCCACATCCCCTCTACCCCCCAGTTGCTTATTTCCACTTTTTTTTTTCTTTTTTTTTTACTCTGGCATAATTTACCATTATTTTATTATTGTAGTTGGTCTTAGTCTAGTAATATCTAATCTCCCCTTTCTAAGGGATCAAGAACAAGGAGGAGAACTTCTCAAATCGCAACTGAACGTGAGATCAGTAAGTGTGACCAAAAGTCAGCATTTCTAGCTTTTGGGAAAGTTTTCTGATGTGCACTTTTTTCAGTTTCTAGTTTGCTCTTTACTGTTGTATAATGGAAACTCTGAAAACAAGTCTGAGAAATGAAACTCATCTGAGCTGGTTAGCAATGCAGAAATATTTCATTGTCAATCTGTTAAACCTTAGCTTTGTCTCAGCTTCAGTGAAACTTGATCAAACGTGAGATGCTTCAGATGAAACGTTCAAGGAAGCAGTGTTTACTGATGAAACTTTGTTTAGTCGGAAATTTGCAAACCAGATTGAGTTATAGTTTTATATCTCTCACACACAGATTTTTTTCCTTATACACGTATTCACTGAGAGCTTGTGTTAAATAGATGTTATCAAGTATTTACTTAAAAAAAAAACAATAAGTTTTAAACTGTTTGACCAAAGAGCCTTTTCCTCCTGTCTGATGCTGCCAAAAGGATTTATACAGGAGCTAAAATACATGTGGAAAGGGTCCTGCCTGGAATTTTGCTGTAATTGTAATTTTTTGATGCTGAAAAACAGCTGCCCATCAGTTTAAGGGGATCATTTGAGTGCTACTCCAAACTGACCAGTAAAATGATTGAATCACTGAAACAGTAACTCACTGGAAAATTGTTTCTACATGTAGCTCTTCCGCCCTATCCTGTAATTAAGGTGCAAACTGAGCTCTGAACCTGATGAAGTAAGCTAAAGTGGACCAGAACAACTCTCCCCCCAGCTCTGCAGAGCCCCAGTTCTTCAACTCTCCCTGCATCACTCAGATGCCCATCTCTGAAGCAGAATTTCATGCTCTTTTTAACATTTCTGCTTTGGCTCCTGATGTAAGGTTAGAAGTGAACATTAAGCCTAAAAAAAAGAAAAAGGTTATTTTTCACCATCCAGCCCTGCAAGCTTTATGTAAATTCTTGGTGAAGCTTCTGGTAACGTTGTGCATATGAAGAAGTCTAATTTCTTCTAATATTTATCTTACTGTGTCTTACAACATTTCCAAGTTCTTGCTATCAGTTCACCATGTGCAGGGTGGAATCGCCCACGTGATCCTCCAAGTCAGCAGGGTCTGAAGTCACCATGTCACTGATGATGCCCATGAAGAGAATCTTCTTGTGCTAATGCAGGCAAGGCTTCAAGTACAGCTATGTTGACAGGCAGTGAAAGAAAGCATGTCTCAGTAGAAAAAAATGAGACCTGCAAGCTCGGAACCTTAATCAGGTGATTAATTAGCAACAGAGTCCTTTTTATTACGTGCCTAGAAGAGTACTAAATCTTGGGTGGGTAATGGCAAAGTCTGCAGTGTTTTATGTTCCTGGTGGTCACTTCTATACGCTCCTGTGAAAATCCCCAAGATAGCGAGTTGAGAAACCTGAGATGGAAAACAATTAGGACTTAACTTCCAAGTGAGCTGCTGGGCCTCAGGCAGAAAACCATGAGAAGACAAATGATAAATGACCAAGTAGTCTATCTTGATAGGAAGACAAGCCAGGCATTTCTGAGAACACATTTTTCAAAGAGCTAAGCCCTGACACAGCTGCATGGTTTAAATGGTACAGCCAGCCCAGAAAACCAGAGTGGGACAGTTTACTGAGTGCTGGATTTCTTGAGGGTTTCCTGGAGCTTTTTGCCTGTGGTATTTGGTGCAGCAGATGGGTCACCAGGTCAATTGTATTGGAGGCGTATTTAAAAATGATTGGACAATTAAATGGTTGCTAATATCAGGCAGTTATGTCCCTGAGATAAGGGTAACCAGATACCTGACTCTGGGGCTTGAACACTTGGACAGTTTCCCTTGAAAGACGGTGTGGTCTCTAGAGAATTCCAAGATGTTGTGATGGCTGAGTGTTTCCATTTGTGACAGCACTGCTGATGCTGTGCAGGGACACAGAGCAACTGGCACAGCACAACCTCAGTAGCACCACATCTCTGGACACCAGGGCAAGCCTGGCACAGGTCTCTGCTGCCTTCCAGCAGCACAATGCTGGCTCTGGCAGCAGTGGCTCTGTGAGCTCAGAGGGGCTGGGACAGGATCTGCCCCTGCAGATAAATGCTGTGCTGCTGTGAGGGGTGTGCCAGTGTGGGACACAGCACGTGCAGGCTCCTGAAATGAGGAGAGCATTGGGGACAGGGGTGATTTGCACACAGGCAACTCTTAAAGTCAGACACTGTAAGACTCTAGGTTCCTTGAATTTACATCACAGGGTCCTTATTAGTAGGTTGGCCTACTACCAGAAGCCATGAGCTTGCCAAAACTGAGGACTGAAAAGGTACAGAATAGTGAAAAATAGCTGATTGTGATATTTTACCTTCTAGCTCTGGGGTTAATCTACTACCAGCCAGCACTTTGTGATTCAACTAGATTTAATCCTTTCTGTGATTTGGATTCAGTGAGCATACAGGAGAAAAGTCTGTGTCTGGATTAACCCAAAAGCCAAGTCCAGCTGGTCACAGCCTGGACCCTGTAGTCCTCAAATACCTGTCTATGTTTCTATGTTCTCTAAAACCTCCTGTATGCAGCCAGAAAATAACTATCAAACTATGTTGATGCACTTCTGCAGTCTGAAAAAAATAAAATACCAGGCACATTTCAGAAAACACAATTGCCAGAGGTGTACTTATGATCCTAAAGTGCAAGAATCCCCCATATGCACATCATCTCCCCAACATGTCATCCTAACTTACAACATCCTCCTTATGTAATTCTCTTCACGTATTGTTACACAGATTAAATACACTTAGCACAACACAACAGCGTCCTGCATTCAAGTCTATGCATTCTTAGCTCATGAGTTTTACCATGAGTCCCATGAACATTCTGTGAACTTCCAGCTCCTGGATTCATGGGAACAATAAAAATTTCAACAAAGTTTTTAGGTTTTATGGTTGCAGAAAAAACCCACACATAAATATGATCTAAAAGCCCCCAAACCAGAAGGCAAATAAAAATAATCCCAGAAACATTACTGTTATGCTGATAAATCCAGTGATTCTTAAGCTGCCTTCTTCAGGGATCTCTTGTATGGTTTGGGGAGGGCATGGTTGGCCACACTTGTGAGAAACACATAGTTCTGCATGTTCAGGTCTCATAGAACTCTTTCCTTCTAAACCTCACACACAGGCACTCACTGCCTTGAGATGTGCTATAGTCTGGAGTAAAACTCTGTTTACATTCAGCCTGCACAAGACTCAGCTCCAGTCATGAAAGGGATCAGGGTGAGAGCTGGAGGCACTGAGGAGGATGAGAAATGAAGGCAGGAGGGAGCTGCTGAGGTCACCTCCAGTGTCTGCTGCTTCTTTGGCTTAACAAAGTGCATGAGATGCCAGAGCAAACAGGCTGTCCCCCCTCACATTTAGCTGCCAGAACAGTGTGTTCTGCCTTGGAACAGCTGCTCACATGAGATGGTTTCCAGAGCTCATCCTTGCTGCATTGCACCCTGTCCCACTGCATGTGGGGTTCTCAGCTCCGAGCTTGTAAGAAGAAGCCATGCTCAGGGAGGAGGTGGATGTGGCAGAACTTCCTCAGGACAGCTCAGAGATGAGCTCTGGTGTGCTGGCAGCAGTGCAAGCCGTGGTGGCCCCACTCTGCCCTGGGCTGTGCAGCTTGCAGTGCGTGCAGGTGCCTCGTGTGCCTTCCCAGAGCACAGCCCAGCCTCTGTGTCTGGCTGCCTTTATGCCAAGGCATGCCCTTGGTTTGGAGTTAGGTTTATTTCCCATGCAGGGCTGATGTCTCTTGGCATGCCCAGGGGCCAGGAGTGCAGCCTAGGAGCCTGCACCACGGACACCTTTGTGTCTTCTCTGTTCCCAACAGACTGTGTGTCAGGGGCTGCCTAGAGCCCTGACTCCATTCCTCTCCCAGACGTGCCTAGATGTGGACAAGGAGATGGTGTTTCTGAAATGGAGTCTCTGCTCTCCTGAGGTTACCTCTCCTCTGTTTGCTGAGGGAGAAAATACAGCCTCTGATATTTGCTTTATTCTAAATGGCTGTAGCCAGGCCAGTTGAATCCTTGCCTCTGACAGCTTTGTCCAAGACAAATTTCAAGGGGCAGTAGTCCCCCTGTGTGAACAGCAGCCTCTGCATCATTTCCTAGCTTTGTGTGTCTATCTGGAAGATTTCTCTCCATCCTGTTACACTGGGCAGTGCAGCAGGGTGAGAGAGGAGCAGAGACAGCACGCAACTGGCCTGAGAAGTGCTTCAAATTTTTGTGTGAACTTCTCCTGCTCTCACTCAGGCCTGAGGCAGCTGGAGAGGCTGGCTGTGGTGCTCTGCTGCAGCTGGAGAGGCAGGGGTGATGTGAACGAGAACTTTCTTCTGAAGTGGGATTTCTCTAAATCCAAAAGGACATCCAGTATGTTTTCTAAGCTCATGGATGTTTTGCAAGAGTTATGAGTGATGGCAGAGACATACTTTGCAGTCAAGTCTTCTGGGATTCAGTTGGGAGTTTTGGTTGAGTAAGAATTGGCATTAAAGTTCTGGATCTGACTCAGAGCAAGTAAAGAGTCTGTGGGTGAGGCTGACCCTAGCTGAGATCTGCACTTCATGACTGATATGCATGGGATCAAGTGCAAAAAACAAAGGGAATTGCCAGCCAGGACCTTGTGTGGGCTGCAGCAGCCTTGGGAGATTTTTAATACTGGCTCTAGCAAAAACTTACTGAGGGTGAAGAGGGAACTGAAATGGGTAAGACTGAAGATCACAGGAGATGCACTCTTTCTGACACCATCTCCCTTCTTTTCTCTTCTTTATCTCCATGGCAGCTACAGCCTTTGTACACTTTTGAATGCCAAAACTCTTCTTTTTTAAACATCCTGCCAGTCCCAGTGGAGAAAAACTAAGCATTATATAGGGAGCAGGGCATATGACTGACACTAGATCTAGGCTGGAAATTAGTTTTGAATTTGATGAAGGTTTTCAAAGCATTGGAAAAACATTTTTTTTTTCTGACGGAGGCTGCAAAGTTAAAATCTGAAACATACTGGTGAACTGAAAATCTGGAAAAGAGCAGTAAGGTTAGGGGTCAAGTGCAGCACTTTGTTTAGATGATTTTCAAATGTTTTGGTTTAGTTCTGAATATTTCTTACTGGTTTCTAGCCACTACAATTATCTTAAATTTGGAAAATAAAAGCTGCTTTGAAAAGTAGAGGTTTGAGCAATTTGGAGGAAGAAGAAACTTCAAACTGGAAACTTTACAAGAAAACCCCTTTTTCCCAGGGAGGAAAACAGTTGTAGTGGAATGCCATTGCATTATGAAACCCCCCAAAAAACCTGATCTTCCCTGCCCAACAGCTGTCTCTGGAAAGGGTTGGTGTTCAGCCCCATACTTCCAAGAGTTCATCTTGAGGCAATGTAGCTTGTCTCAGATCTCCCTTTTACTGGCCCAGTCTGTCCCTAGGACTTTCTTTCCCACTTGTGGAAGTGTTTGTGTTGTCTGATAAACACTGAGCAAAACCATATGTGAACTAGGTTGCATTATGCAATATGGGAGGACGGGTTACTATCTTCTCTTCAACTTGTGAAAGTTTTCCTTTTTGGCCACATCTCAAGGGGGGATATTGAATTGCATTGCATCTCATTTCTGATTGACATTGGATGCTTAAAATTTACTGCCAATGCAGGCACAGGTTTTATTCTGCTGAAGGAATTCTTATATTACCTGAAATCTCTAGATCAACATGAGCCTGCCAGTGCCAATTCTTGCTGTAAAAGCAACTACTAGATCCTAAGGCTGAATTTACAGTCTTATTTCCTTGTAAATGTCAGATGTAATTTTGGGAGAATGTTCAGATATATCCAATACTGATCAACTCACCATTTTCATTACGATGCAGTCAAACCAGTTGCAGCTGAGATCCTTACCCATACCCTTGAGGAAACCTATTGACAGGGGATGGAGGCAAGCTTTGGAAATAATAGACATGAAAAAGTATAAATCCTATATTAAAGTTTTATAAGTTTCATTACACAGTGATATTTCAATTACTCCGTGGGAGGCTTGAATGAACCTACAGGAAAAAAGCAACTGTGGATTGGCAGCTTTTTGCTCTGCTTTAGTTCAAGATATTTCCATTTGATTAGGAATAGGAAATCCCTTCAGCTGAAGGGGCAACACTGCACCAATTTTCATTGAAAATTAAGAACCGGAGGAACTTTGCAACGGTCCCCGATTCCAGTTAATTTCACCAAGTTTTGTGGCTCTTTGCCACCTTTCTGGTCACTCCTATAGAACAAAGAGTTAGCTCTTGCCGGCCAGGGAAATAACTGTAATCTCATGTTACCCACCAAAACTCCTCATCCAGAGTCTAACACCTCTAGAGGGGATCCAAACTAGAATTCAATACTGGAAAGATGAGGACAGCCTTTTTAGCCTATTGTGATAAGACAAGGAGTAATGTTTTTAAATTAAAAAAAGGTAATTTCAGATTGGATAGAAGAGAGAAACTTTTTACAGTGAGGATGCTGGAACAGGTTTCCCAGAGATTGCCCCATCCCTGGAAACATTCAAAGTCAGGTTGGACAGGGCTTTCAGCAACCTGATCTAGCTGAAGATGTCCCTGCCCATTGCATGGCAGTTGGACAGGACAGGCTTTAAAGGTCCCTTCCCACCCAAACCATTCACAATTCTATGAAAAGGGTGAGCCTTAAACCTGTGAACCTCTTCCTGTGTGTGCTTCCTCCAAGGCATGAGCACCTAGGGAGAGTGGAGAGAACATATTCTTTCTTTTTATTCTTTGAAAAATGTGCAAAATCCAGTAGTGCTGTGATTAAAGAAGTCTGCAGCTTAGACATGCCCTGAATCAAGACTAGGTTGGCAGTTAGCACCAGAAAAGGATTGGTGTCTTGTGGGGAAGGGTGTTTGACCAAATCCTGCTGATACTCACACCATAATGGAATACTTCTGGTGACTTCAGAGGACTCTGGATAAAATGGCTGTAGCCTTGCATGTTTCTGAGAATTACTTTGTATTTTCAAATATAATGAATAGTGTATATCACTTACTAAAGTCCCTCACATGTACTTGGCAGGTTGCAAGAAATAGCCAAATTCAATGCTCTTCCTACCATTGAAGCAGAATTATTCCTGAGGAAACTAAGGTACCAAGGGAGTGATGTGCCTTACTGCAGGCAGCTGTGAAAGGCAGAGCAAGGCTCTGGAACTGGGAGTGCTAGCCCCTTGTTTTGTATTCATAATGCTCTTTTCCCTGCACTTCACAAGAAATGCACATTTCCATATGTGGAAGGACACTTTAGGGTCCGTGGTTCTCTAATTCTCTGGACTACAGCTGCAATCTAAAGTACAGCAGGAAGCAAGCTGGAACCTCATAACAAAATGGTATGCAAGGTCTCACATGCACTGTGCATTCACTTATGAGAGGGCTCAGCAGATCAATTAAACAGACATTTGGTGCTGTTGCTTAGAGTAACAAGAAGCTGGCTTTCTTTCCCAGCCTTTGGTTCAAAGCACTTGACCTTTATCCTCATATCTTCTGTCCTTTAGGAAGGGCCATATTAAATGCTCATTCCTCTCAGTTGTAGGAGTTATGCTTGTAGCTATTCAGTCTCCAATTGTGTGAAGCTGTCCCCAGAAATGCAGCCTCAGAGCAGCCTTTTACTGAAGGGAACAATAAGGCTTAATATAGTGCCTGGAGTGATATTATAGAGTTTGAGGCAGATTGGAGATTAGTACATTGTTTGTGCTGTAAAGGATTTCTTGCTAGGACATTAATAGAAAAGGCTTTACCTAATCATATTGTTTGCAGGCTTGTTTTGTTTTGCTGGAGTGATATGCAAGTCCCTAACTGTCAAAAGGAAGCAAAGTTCAGCTTCCAATTTTCCATGAACAAAAAAATAATCCTTGCAAAGTATTGAGTTTGGCTTAAAATAAATTTTCCAAGTGGAGATATTTCTGTTTCTTGCAGCTAATTTCTGACCCTTTAGGTAAAACTGCCAGTTACGTTCCTATGGACAGAGGTAAAAAGTCCCCGTGAAGGGGAGAAAGAATTCTGGATGGTGTTCACAAATAAATCCTGAGATTTCACAATGTGGACTTTAAAAAAATCACCAGATTTCACAATACCCACAGTCAGAATGTGAGGGATGGTGACCCTTTGGATCAGAAAGGATTTTTTTCAGGATTGTCTCTGTTGACTCTTAGTTTGGGTATTTTGCTTCCCTTCCACATGTCCCTCATTTTTAGGGTCATGTATGTATTGTATGTATTAGATATTGGGAAACCTACTTTTCCAGGGCACACCATTCTCCCCTGCCACTTTTTCTGCAGCTCTTACAAGGAGCCGGATGGCTTTCTCTGTAGCCCTTCTTTCCCACCTCTTTCCATACAGTTTTGGAGGCCTGTTGAAAGCAGTTCTTTATTCCCCCATCTGCTATTAATTGCCTCTCTCGCATGCTCTCTAACTCCCCCACTGCCCCTCACACACCCCTGCTTCTGGGACAAACTTTGAGAGGAGCTTGCACTCCACTAAAGGCATATATCACCAGCTAAATCCTTCTAGAACATTGCCACTCTTCTGAATGCAGTTTGCTCTTTCCATGCCAAGGTTTTCTTCAGGAAATCCCCCAGATGAATTAAAAATATTGTTTTGCATTTGTTGGGACCTCTGCCCAGTGCTGCTTGCAGTGTACAAGCTGTGTTTGGTGCTAGCTGGGTCAAGACAGCTCAGAAAAATCTCATGGCTGGGTATTGGTGCTTCTCAGCCTGTTGGCTCACACACACACACACACATACACACACACACACACTCGGCCTCTCTCTCCTTTAAACAGGAAACTCAACTCAGCATGTGGTGAGTAACCAAATAGCAGCAAAGACTTTCTTGCATTTTCTTAAATTCTGTTAAAAAAGAAAGAAATTTGAGAAGAAGGGGAAAAAATCCTGTGTTAAAATAAACTCTTGCGTGTAAATAGGTCAGCACAATCAAAAAATCTAGGTGTTTAATGAAGAGATTCTGGCCAGGATTCATTAGATTCAATTGGAAGAAGCGAAGCTTTGCAGTGCCTGTAAGATTTTACGAAACTTGGAAAAAGTTAAAAACACAGCAGCTATTTGTGTGGACATGGGATGCAGGCCTGTGATAAAAGGAGGCACAACTCTGCTCAAATGCATTGGAGCTGAGTAAGAGGTTTAGCTTTGGCCATAGAAATAACACAGGTATAGGTTAAACAAGGTCTGATTAATTGCAGTTAAATCCATAGGGATTTGTATGGTTGTCTGGATGGACTCTTTGTATAGCATACATCTTGCATAACCTGTGATTCATCTCTGAGGTCTGAGATGTGGCACAGGCAAAGTTCATTTTCTTTACAAGAGAGAGATCATACGTTGATTCAAAGTTTTCAAGATACAGAAGACACACAAGTCCTTGGGCTAGACTAACCAGGGGTTAATTACCTTTATCTGCCTGAACATACATCATTCTGCTCACTGTTCCTCATGCTTGGCCTCTGCCCCCATGGCATGAAGTGGGTTTGGTGTGCCTGTCTCTCCTCAGCCTCACTTGCTGTACTGCCAGCTGTGCTAGTGCAAAGTGAATGCTGCTTTTGTATCTGAGGTGATCAAAACAGAATGAAAGCTTTGGACAGCCACAGTGCTTCCTGCTCACTCAGTGTCCAGCCAGAGATGATGGGAAACTGAGCCTGATATCCCCACTGGGAAAGGACCACAAAACTGGAGCACACTTACACAGCCTCCTGTTCCTAAAATTTGCAGTTTTGCACAGGAAACATTTCACACATACAGCTATTTGCATTTCATCCTTTGATTTTTAAGGAAAACCTGCTAGAAAGAAGTTTGACATAAAATAAGAGCCCTTTATTGTTCAACCTCAGAGGGTTTTATGATTGAATTTTACTTCATCTTGGCTGAGGCAGATGCTTACATGGCTAGCCAGAGTTCTGGACACCAAAAAAGAGCTGAATGTTGACATCAAAGTTTGGCCCACTGATCTTACCAAAGAGAAGGTATTTCCTGAATGGGGAGCAGCAAGAGCCATGTAGTTCATACAAACTCCCAGCAAGAATATATGATGTTGCTGTTTGCAGAAAATCATTACCAGATGGCATAGTGATAGTAGGTGTATGCAAACCCACAGGGTGCAATAGGATGGATGAATAACATCTCTCTGTGGTACATTGCAAAGTAAAGGTGGTGGTGAGCAAAGCTCTTGCTTCACACTTGTTGGTCATGCTCCATTCTGCCTTTGTGCTGGGCAGGGGCTCTGTGCAACACGGAATGTGCTGTGGGAATAGCCATGGCCCCAGGGGTTTGGAGGCTCAGCCTTGAGCCTAGCAAAGGAGAGCAATAGCAAGGACAATTAAATCTTGGTTGGCCTTCTGCTGGGCTCAGCATGGAGGAGGTTTCTCTGGGTTCGTTAACACAGCTCTGATTCATAACCTTGAGTGGAAGGAGGCCAACAAGCACAATATGCTATTCCTCTGAGTGAGCTGCTCCAGTTTAGTGGAAGCAAAAGTTGCAGTACACTCTCCTCTGAACTGCTTGAGAGGTGCTCTGAGAGTTTCATTAAATGCCATGCCATTTTAATATCTTTTATGGTGAAGAGTGGGTCACTCACATTGCCAGGGAAGTTAGTATGTTGCTATAGCATTTTTCCACATCCTGGCTTCTTTTGCCTTGGTGGAAAACAGCCTGTGTATTCTGTGAAAAATTAATGTAAAAAACCCACCAGCTTTTGAGGATGGTATGGGACAAAAGAGCTTTTTTTCAAATGTGTTCTTCAAGAGAGTGCTAAAGCTGAGTTGTGTCCTGTGGAACAGGTGCTGATTTGGGACTTGGGATCACATCCTTTTCCCAGCACAGCAGAACAGGCTTTTGAACTCAGGGTGCTGGTAGGAAAACAACAAATTTCTCAAAGGCAGTGAGTGAGAAAGTCTTTTTCTGACCATGACTTTTCCAAGATCAAGGCCATTATCTTTGTAGATTTGGTAATTTCACATAAGGGGTTGGCTAAAAGTTATGCAAATTCATTTGTGTATGAACTACCTCCTGTGTATATTCATGAAGGAATTTTCACCTATATCTGGTGAGTTGTGTAACTTTTTTGATAGGGTGGTTAAAGCTACTTTTCTTCAGAAGGCAAAAAACACAAGAGAATGTGGGCACAGCTGCCCATAATGTGCTATTGTGGGGATGCTCACAAAACAGACCTGACTGGGAAGCATTGATCTCTGAACTGGGGGAGGCACACAGCCTAATTCACTGAGAAAGCTTCTGATTACATGATTAAAAGAGATTTTGTTTCCTGACTCTTATACTTGTGCCGAAGCTATTTTTATAGTCACACATGAGTTCTCAGCCAGCTCCCAGAGATGGAGAAAATCAGAATTTTCTTCTTCTTCTAAATAAAATTTTTTTATAACAATTGAATTCCATTAGTGTGAGAGGGATTTAGGGAAAGTTTTTAATGTTCCATATGGCTTTAGGATTCAAAGAATTTCCATGTAATGAAGTATTGTCTTCTGGACTTTTCCCTTTCTGCTTTATACTTAGCAGGCGGTATTCTAACACTAGCAGCTTGGGGCAGTTTAAATTTCATATTAGAACTGTAGTATCTGAACTGAAATCCCAAAGGGAATTTTTATCCCTTTTCTTTTCAGCATGTGTCAATGGAAACAGTCCTCTGGAGGTCAAGAACAAGTGCTGTCCCTAAATATAAAATTCCTTTGCTTATCACAAAAGCAGTGTTCACCACAGGAAGGGACTGGACTTCTGAGAAGGGTGCAAGTTTTGATTTCATAAAGTTTATTTTGCAGAAGGGTTGTGGACAGAGTCTTGGAGACTGGTAAGAATCAGTGAGATATCATCAGCCCACAGCAAGGTTTTATATTCCAAGGCTCCTGGCATGTAACCTGGGTCCTTCATTTCCATGCTACTGATTCTGACATTGTGTTACATAAAAACAAGAGTAAAGAAGACATTTTATATATTTTCCATTGCAGACATAAAGCAGATCGTGCAGTTTGGTATAAATGGGGCAAGAGTAGCTTATAAAATTTATTTGAGAAGGACCTGACTGCAAGGAAACTTACCTCAACACTCCCATCAGTAATATTACACCAGTGTTACAGCACCTCTTTTTCATTATTGGGAGCACAAAAAGCCATTTGGCTTGATTGCACATGGAATGGCCACCTCATAAACGTGGTGTAATCCTTGTCATGAGATGGTTTTAAAGGTTCTTGGTGGGAACTGATCACAGTTTTCTTTCCCACTTTTTTTTAACTCAGAAGTTATAATGAAAATATTAGGGTATTGGTGTTATTTTCATCAAGATTGTTATGTTTTTTTATTTTTTATAATTCTTCAGTTAACATTATCTAGAAACAATATAGTTTGAAATATTTTTTCCTTTCTTTTCATGTTTTCTATTCCAGTTTTCTTCCTCCATCCTCCTCTGCTCTATTTTTTTTCTCATGGCTGTAAAACTCATGGCTCAAGTCATGGTGGAAAAGACCTCTAAGAATAAAGAAATATAAAGGGAGAAAGACCAGTCACAGGAGAGAAGCCTGGGTCCAGATCCCTGCTCTGCTACACGTCTTCCAAGACCACATTATTCAATGATTCTCTGGCCTAGATTTTAAGCAGAAATTTGAGCATGCGTTTAAACCCAGACTCACCCAGTGTCCAGATTGTCTGGGAATAGGTTTAAGAGCACTCCTGAGTAAAGCTGGCATGAAGCTCAGGTCAGTCTTTAGAGGAGGCACAGTGTCTTGGCCAAGGTTCCCACCATTTGTCAGATACCTTTCAGCCTTCTTTGGCCACCACAGGGCACTGATGGCACTGATGCTCCCCCAGGTCACAGCTGGCATGGCTCAGGCAGCTGACTGACAGATGTGTGGATGCAGCCCCTGGGTCCTGATGTTTTCTCTCCATCAGACTTGGGCTTCACTGTCCTAGTGTGTATCTGTGGGAACAGAAGAGTTCCTTGCCTCAAAGCACTATTTTGAAGAAACAGTAAGTGAAACCTAGGATGCAGTGAGGTACTATGTTGAGAAGGGCCATAAAGCAACTATGACAGCTCCCTGTTGTCAAGGCGAGGAAATGCTGTGCTGCCGTTACCTAGAGGCCCACGGGGAGCTGAGATGGTTCTTGTCAGGTTTCTGGGAGGTCCTGCAAGCTGGTTTTATCAGATCCCCATGTTCCTTTATGAAATACAGATGCTGGTGCTTGGAACATTTGTCTCCACCAGTCACTGACACACAGGTGGCATATATCCTGAACCAAAACACTGCACTGCAGCAAGCAGAGGTGGACATGGGTCTTGCAGGGCACGTTTAGCCAGACAGGAGCCAGAAGACAATGGGAGGTAGCCCCTACTTCCTTTCCTCACATGCCTGTGATGAAGTGCAAAAATATGTTTGGAATTTCTTCCTGAGCCAAGGCCTCTGTGTTTATCGACAGCTTTGTTTTGTTGATGGGGCAAAACACAGAATGGAATGTCTTGAAAATCAGCAAATGAGCTACAGGGATAGAGCATGATGCAGCATCTTAGGAAGGCCAGTGCAGGTGGGGCTTAAAATCCCAACACAAGGAGTCATGCCAGAAGCTGAGAAGAAAGCTGAATGCAAGAGAATTATTCTGTTTAGATTGTCCAGAGCATGAAATTCTTGTAGTGTCAATCTTCATCTATCTGCTTGTTAGAACCACTTGCAGAATGCCATAGGGAAGAAACTGCTCTTGGCTTTTTCTTTGGTGGGGTGAAGCCCAGTGGTGCAGCAGCAGAGGAAGCCTCATCTTGTGCTGAACACTGCCCTGAATGTAGGGGTAAGCAGATTCCAATTTGTATGCCTCTCAGTGGGCTTTCTTTTCACAACTCTTAAAATTCCAATTAAATATTACTGTAAGTATTGAAATCAGTTTAAGAAAGTTAATCCATTGTTTGAAAAATCATTGAGACTGTCAACTTGATGTTGTGTGTAGTTACTCAAGTTCTAAAGCCCTGAGAAATAGACCTCACAAGAGAATTGGCAGCTGACCCTTCACTTCAAATGTCATTGCTTTTTTATGCTGCAATATGAATTATTTTCTGCTTTACAAGCTTATGTCATTCACCCTGCCACAGACTGGATTTTTCATATATATTAGTGACAAATTGTACTTGTTCTGCAAAATCCCAGGACTCAAGTGTTTTCTAGGTCTCAACAGCTGTCATCTTTTTCCCAAGGTACTTGAGAAATGTTCTCTGCAGTTGCTGTGAATCACAGATGTTTGTTCTGAAGGATAGGGTTGGTGGTCCAGGGCCATGTGTAGGGGCACCTTGATGAAATTCTACCCGGGGGTCAGTGTCAGTGATGCTCAGTGTTAGAAGGAAGCATTTTCCTTACTCAATCAGCAGAAAAATGCTAATTGATTTTTGAAGCTTCAGTCCCTGCCGTAGAGAAAGTCAACAGGAGGTGGAAAAAGGTTTTGTTGTCTTTCCTGGTAGTTCATTTTGCAGTCTCCAAGATCGCTCTGCTTACAGGGAGTGGGGGACATTCAGAAAGAACATCTGTGAGTATCCCATGTCATTGTACTTCCCAAGCCAATGGCAAAGACCTTGGCAAGATCCAGGGTTTTCAAACATGAGCCTTTTCTGCAAGTGTTTAGACAGATGGTTTGCTACTGTATGGAGCATCTTCAGGGAATTCACTCCTATTCTCAATGTTGCAATTACTGTAGGCTCAGGGCTGGCTGTCTCCTGCTGAGTTTCTGAACAGTGTTTGTTTTTGCTTGATGAAATTCTGTCTTAGATTTTTTAGTGATTATGCTATATTGTGTTCTGCCAGGCTTTGAAATGGGATCAAATTGCTTTTCCCTCAAGATTCACTTACAAAACATATGTCGGCCAAATCTTGAAGTTCCTACTTGTGTACCGGTCACCCACTGAAAGTCAGAGGGACCTTTGACTGAGCAAGCACTGTGTGAAAACCAAGTGTGAAGGTGGGGGGCATTTCTTGGCTGCAGAATAATAGCTTGCAGCAGCAAGTATTTTATTTTCTCTGAAAGAGGTAAATGGGTACACTGATGTTGCCTTTGATGAGATATTTTTAAGACAAGGCTTGCCCAGACCATGGTAAAAATGGGCACTAGAGCTGAAAACTGTTCTCCAGCTTGGCAACATGTTTATTTTTTTAAAGTTGATTTCAGTTTAAACCAAACTAAAACCCAAACTCCGTGGTATTTCCAGTGATGTGTAGAATCTGCTCACCGAAATGGACAACTTCTGTTATTTTTGCTGACAATCTAGCTGTGAAATTGGTAAGAGAATCCACTTCACTGAGCAGTTGTGGAAATCTGACCCCAGATGGATCAAGAGTACATGTTTGGGCAAAAGTCTCTAAGCTGGAAGGATGTAATAAATAGGTCTTAGTGCACACTTAATTTGTGTCTTAAAATTAAGCTCTTGTAAGAGAAACATCCACTAATCTCTAATAGGCACAGTCCAGATCACATCCCACATTTTCACTTGCCATATAATATAAAGCTGAATATGAACTTTGAAATTCTGTCCCTTTGGGAGGGTGTTTGCAGTGTTGTCCCTTGGCTTTCACAATCAAAGAATGCTTTAGGAGCTACCATAGAACCAGGTTACTATCAGAACCAGTTCTCTTTTTCATGACCAGGCAGACTTGACCACACAGTAAGGATGAAACTCATTGCTGAGAAAATAAATAGCACATGACTATTTAGATCCTTGAAAAACAAACTCGGTGGTCTTTGCCCTGGTCTGCTGAAGAGGAAGAATAGTGCATTTTCTTTTCTATTCCAAATATTTAGCATATCTCTACACACTGCAGTCACTATCCTACTGTCTGTATTAATTGAAGCAAACAGGGCTAATTTTGCGTTCATGTACCACATGTGCCTGTCAGTGAAATTCACATCAGTATTAAGCTGGTGTGTTAATGGACTTGTGTCTATATAATGCTATAAACACTTAGAACACTTAGAAGATGTTGGAGTCTTTAAAATTGAAACACCTTACTACTACAGTGATTTAATAATTGTAGAAGGAAGTTTATTTGTGTATAATTTTTTAGATTTTTCAGTTGAGTCTAGGGAAATGAGCCCTGATTTCTTGCAGAAAAGAGGATTTTGTGTACGTGTGTATGTCTGTGTGTGTCCCTGACACATTTTGAATTCATTGGCTGAGTTCCACCAGATTTGTCAGAGGAGTACAGATGTCTAAGATAAGTAAGCCTCTGAAAGCAGATGGCGAGGTAAAAGAAAATTTTGTTAGGAGGACCTGGCAGTAGAGAAAAGAGCAGAACCAGAGTTCACTTTATTAGAAATGAGAGAATTCATATGGGGCAAAACCCTTACAGATGTTTCAGTTGTAAAAAAATTTTAGATATCAAAGTCACTCAACCATGAGACACAAATCTAAAGGAAACTGATTTCATTGATCCTGGTGCTTTTGTTTCTGCAGCACACCTAGTTTTGCATTCAAGAATTTGGATAAGAATAAGAAAACACCCTTCTCTGGAAACTAAACTTATATTAGTGAGTATGGATCCTTTCGAAATGAGAAGTGTTCTCTATTAACAGAGAACTGAAACAGGTTCTGGATAACTGGGATCCAGTAATGGTGTGTTGGGGCATACTGGGTAAATATCTTCTGTTCTTCCATTCTTTGGGCCATTACCTGTTTTAAAAATGGGATTAATGATACTTTAGTGGCTTGGAATGTGTTTTGACTGCTGAAAGAAATGATCCCTGTGATAAGTGTAAGTGCAATTAAATGCACTTTAAACTCTAGTTTCTTACTATTGTGACATTAGACTGTAAGACCTTTGAGTTACACATTTTCTTAATATATACAAGAGTGGTCACTTTAATTGATGTTAAAACCTGAGTAGTCACAAAAAGAGTGAGCTCCTTGTAATGCTCCCCTTTGCATTAACTTATGAACTATAACTCAAAAGATACCATACATATCACATAAGGCATAGGAAACATTTTGGTCTAGCTGTTAAGCAAGTAAAGTTTGGATATTATCTATATGATCCTCTGCAGTGGATGAATGTGGCTGCATGGTCCTATATATAGGAAGGTTTTTGAGCTTTGCTACACTCCTGCTAACTGGATACATATTGGTAAAAGGCATATGAGATATTTCTGTGATATATTAAAATAGAGGGAGGCTTGAAGTTCTATGTTTTATGTCTCTCCAAATCAGTCTAATAATTTCTTTTGTTTGAATAAAAAGTTTGAGGAAAATTTCTTCCAGAGCTAATATTTCTGGAAGCTTTTAAGGAACACATAAAGCTTTGATGACATCATTAAAAATATTAAAGTTGTGTTTGAGTAAGGGTTTCTGGACAGGTTTAAACCATGCAATGCTCTATTCAGCTGTAGAGCAAGAGTTGCTGGATGGCTCTGTTGATTCTCCATGTCACTTAAATATGAAGAGTTTTATACCGTAGCCAGAACCCAAACCTAATTTTCTCTGGACCTAAAGCTCAGATGTTACATGGCATAGGTGGGTTAGGGCTGAATATACTCTGAAAGATGTACCAGAGCTTTGTCCCAGCTCTGGTGAGGAGGCCACAATGGCTTGAAGTATAAAACATGCAATGTTCTGGGCAAGAAAATCTACTTTTTTCTAGTATAGGAAAATCATTCTAACGTGCTCTTTAAACAAATTAATCAAATACTGTCCAGATTCCCCCCAAATCCACATAGTTACATTACGGTCAGCTGGGGCCCAATTAATTTGTGTTTGCTTCCCAGGGTCATCTGATCTTGGCAATTTTCATCATTCCAATAAAATTGGGTATGATTTCTGGTGCAGAGAGAACAGCTGTGATTCCAGGTCTTCATCTTTGTCTAATTCCAAGGAGCAGTGTGCAAACAAACTAATCATCTGAGATCTTAGCAATGAGCAGAGGGAAGTGTGAGTTATGCACATCAATACCTTGTGCAAGGGAACTAATTAGGAGCAGATGCTTAAATTTTCCTAATGTTTATATGAGGAGAACAAATTGCCCGCTGGCAGAAATAGCCATCTGTAAAAATGGTGTTCCAGCCTCATAATTTTAAATGTTCTTCTTGTGTTCTTAATTTGCATGTACAAAATAAATTGCAGCTAGGGACATTCAATCAGCAACGGGTCGGAGTGTTTAAGGTCTGGACCATGTCACCCAGCAGTCCTGAGACCATTACAGATTCTGCTGAGGATCTGCTGTCTGTGAACCACTGTTTGTAAAAAAATTACATGTATTTCCTTAAAAGATAGCATACACAGAGCATCTTACAAAATCAACAAAAGTAAGAAATGTTAGTCTTCTCTGATTCCCTAGAAAAGTAGTAAGAATTTTCTGGCAAATAAATGCTTCACTCTCCTTTTTTCTGTTCCACTAGACGGGAGAAAATACACGAGTCATTAAAACATCGGTGTCATGCAAGAGAGTAATGTTCTCAAGGTATGAAAACACATCCCCTCCCCTTTGCAGAATCCAACCTCTTTTAAAAACAACGAATACTAAAGTGTTTAGGGATCCCTTTGTATAAATCGTGTATGTTCCACACAGTGAAAGACCTGCCCATTCCCACAGATGTCAGCTGGGACACAAAAAGCTTGTTTTGGCTGCACTCACCAAATCCTCCTGCTGTGGGCTAGAAGGTGTCCCTGCCCCACCTGTGTGCTGCACTGATTGATTGAAAACCAGACTGCCCACCATAGCCTGGAGAAGCAATTACTTGTGTCTCAAAATCACTCTGCTGTAACTTGAAACTGACTTTCCACAAGGCCCAGGAGGAGCATTATGGCAGCATTGGGGTAGTTATTGGGAAGGTTGTCCTCTGGGGAAATTCTGACCCCATCAACCAAGCAGCATGGAAGTGCTTGACTGGCAGCTATTGCCTGACAAAGACTAAACCAGTTGTCTTTAGCTCACTGGCATTACTGCAACACTGCTGAGCTTGCAAGGGAGCCATTGAGTTTGACTTTTATATCAAGGCCACTCTATTTTGCAAAGCTACTCCTGAACAGAGTTCAGTAAGTTGTGGTGGCAAAAAGTGCAAAAATGTCTCCGTCAGGCTAGGCTTCAGCAATGATCTGAGTACTCCAAGACATGGAGATATCCTCCAATTTTGTAGGTAATTTTCTTCAACATCTAAGGACAGACATGGATTTAAACAAACAAACAAAGAAGAAAAAGTGGCTGCATTTCTAACTGGAATTTTTATGTCTTTGATTTGTCAGTTATTGGTCTGTGTTAGAGTTATCTTTTCTAGATTAAAAGAACCTGTCAGTGAGTAATATATCCTAATGTATCCTCTATTTGAGGATATTCAGGCACCAAAACCAAACCACCACTAAATGTTCTTTTTGAGAAGCTGAGTATGTGGACTTCTTTACATGCCTTGCTACAGGAGAATATTTACTGATGACATATTGATGGCTGCAAGCTGTGGACTTCTCCTTCTCTTGATGTCTCTCAAGACCTGTTTTCTCCAGCCCTTAAGCCATTTCTGTGGTTTCTTTCTGTTTCCTTCCTAAATCTATCAATATTTTCTGAAAGGCACCCAAATTTGTAGCATGCAACTATTGCAGATATGGGGAAAATAATTTCTTCCCTTTCTCACATCTCCTCCAGTTGCACTTGGAGCCTAAGTGCACATTTGGTCTATTTTGCCAGAGGAGTACACTTGGAACTTAGGCTCTGTTGTCTGCTCTGACTGTATAGTTCTGCAGTAAAATCCCTGCTTTTTATTATTGCTCTGCTTGCCTGCCTTCTTCCAATCTGTGGAACAACTCTAAGATTTCCAGGGTCTCAGGAAATGCCTGTCACTCAGTTCTCAAATAATTACATCTTCCCTATGTATCTTCGTTATCTCTATTAATTTCTGTTCTGTTTAAATGGGCCCATCTTAACAACTGATCCAATTTTTCATGTCTTTGTTTCCAGGAAAGAAAAGTGCTTAGTAATGTCCAGGCCAATATCAGTGGGGCAGCTACCCCCTGCTTCCTGTCATACCTAGGCTGGTGTTTCTCTGACAACTTTCTGAAAGAGGCAATTCTTAATTTATCCAGCCATTTAAAAAGTGTTTTTGTGGTGCTAAAGTACATGACGGTCCCATTGTGGCAGACCTTCCTTTCAGAAGAAGCCTGGCCCCCAAGGAGCTTGCAATAAGATGAACAGGAGTTTGGAAAGCACTTGCCTATATTATCCAGAGAGTTCAAGACCTTGGTTTCCTGGGCAGACACCACCAGCTGCAATATTGAGGAGATGACTCCTTCTATTTGTCTGACCTTTGGCTGCAGCTGTCAAAGAGGTACACTGGGCAGCCTGCATGACTCAGAGCATCTCCAAAGAGCACCAGAAATGCTGCCAGCCCTGGTGGGGACTGTGGTGTTCTGGGAGCCTGCCCAGGAGCACTGAGGAGAGCAGAGGTAAGCAGAGTGGTGCTGTCCCATGGCTCACAATGCTGCTGTGGGTGCTTTCCCTGGGTTACAGCAATCCTTTTCCCTTGATGCTGACTGAGGAATAACTCAGTGCACACCATCTCTGCATTTAACTAGCATCTCTAGCTACTCTTTTTCATATAATTTTTTCTCCTTGATTTCCAAATCTGATGTTCATTTCCTTGGGATGTATTTCCACTGGGTTTCCAGGGATGTAGATCTGGCCCTTAATTACTCCTTTCATTCTTAACTCTTCTACAGCTGAAGTGAAGATTTTCAATGCCCCTGGAGAGATCTATTTGCTCATTTCTCAACTAATTAAATTTTTCCCAGGCAGTTTTGACATTTCAGTCTGAAGCCCTTTTTTTTTCTTCCTCAGAAGCAAAGCTAGGAGGCAGATCCTCAGGAGATAAGAAGTGTCACACATATATTGAGTCTAAATCAGAGGTTCTTATCCCAGGGCTGAATCTAAACGAATCTTTCTCCCCTCCCATTCTTCAAAGATTCTTTCACCCAGAAGGGACTTCACAGAAATCAATGCAATTACACTGGGATATTCAGAAACACAATGATTTCTAGCAGGGAGGATTATCAAATATTGGAAAAATTTGCTAGTTGATGTAGGAACTTGTGAACTCTCAATCCCTCAAAGTGTTTGAATTGAAAGCAGGTATCTTGCACTACATGTACCCTGCATCAGCCACATGGAGGTGAATTGAATGTGGATATCTCAGTGGAAAAACCCATGGCCAGCTTCAAGCAGTTGAGAACAGACTACTATAAAATCCTATGCCTTAAAATCTCTTGATAACAGTCAGCAGCATGGATAGAGCTAGTCACAAGCAGAATTTTGCATGAAAGATCTCTAGGACAGGACGTGTGATTTTTCCACTGTATTAACAGAATCTCTAAAAACAAGGTGCTAGTTTTACCAGCACATTTCAATAACTTCCAGTGTTACCTAAAGTCATGTCCTACCAGCCTAGGAAGGCTCTGCTTTGCAGGCATTAAGTTGGATTCTCTTAGCTGTCTATGCTCATTTTCAGCATTTTTTTCCCATTTCAGGACATTGTGGTTCAGTTTTGTCATGTGTTCCTGTTATTGTTTTAGGCAAAAGCAGGAGCTGGCTGTCTAAGGGTTTTCTGACCTCTGTAAATACAGACCTGGCTAGAGAGTACTAGCTGCTGAAAAGGCCAAGAGGATGAAGACAAGTCAGGGTTGAGTTCATAAGTTGGTTGAGTTTAAAGATCCCATATGTGGGCTTTATGGAACCATGTTTTTCAGTTTTAAAAGATTTTTATTAAGTTTTCACAAAATACAAATGAAAAGTCATAAACAAAACCCAGGATCCTGCTCAGAGTTACCCTGAAATAAATCTGGAGTAACTGCCTTGGAGTCAGGCAATGACTCCAACTTTATGTTGCTGGGGCTAAAAGGAGAGCCTGACCCCATGAGTATTTTCAAACGTGCAGTTATAAAGTATGCAATGTTCTCTTAATAATTTAGACTAAGAAATTTACAGGCTGACATTCACTAAGGATTGAGTTTAACCAGTGATATTTTGATTTAAATGCTCTTTTGGATCCACGCATCATAAGAATGGAATGTATGCAGTGACCCACGCAGACTTTCCTGTGCCTGTTATCAGCATCACAGCTAGTAGTCCCCAGGCAGCAGGAGTTTGTCCTCATGACACCTCAGTCAAACAGGAAATCATCCTATTCTCTGGAGAAACTGAGGTACACGGTGATGAGAGACTTCCTCAGAGTCACCAAGGACAGTCTGTTGTAGGGTGAGGGTAAAACTCTTACTGACTTCACCATGGCCAAGGTTTCCCAAAGGTCCATCGAGGTCTCAGGGAAGTGTTGAGTTGGGGAGGAATAATCAGGGCAGCTACTGTCAAGATGTCAGGTCAGGATTTTTTTGGTTGAGTTCCAAGGAGGACTGAAGAACTTGGGTCCTTAATGCCTTTCCACCTCTGCTGCTCTGTCTGTTCCACTTTAGGAAGAGGTCTGTGTCAGGCATGGGTACCTTGGCTGGTAACACCTCTGCTGCATTTACAGGCCAGGAAATGTAGTTTTTTTGTCCTCACTGATCTGGATTTGGTTAGCATTATTAGGGCTTGTTTCCCTTATTTCAAAATTGCATAAACACCATCTTCTCTTGAATCCTTGCAGCCTTTTCCTTGACACCAGAGGGATCTATGTATATCATAGAAGGTGAGTCTCCCCACAGAGTTAAATTACACACAGAAACTGATCTCCTGTCCTTCTTGCAATGAAGGGAAGATTTGGCAGCCAGGCAGGGATTTCACCCAGACACCAGCCCTTTCTTCTGAGCACTCTGCTCTGCAGGATGTATTCTTTCCATTACAGCCTCACTCCAGGACTCCACAAGGGCACTGTGAGAAAACCACTGTTGTCTCTTACATCAGATTTAGAGTCTGCAGTGCTCAAGCCATGAAAGCTCCACAGAGGCTGGGCAGTCAAATCCATGGAAATCAAATGAGAATTTGAGTAAAGCCCCTGGTTAATAAGTCTTTCCCAAGTCCAATAAACATAACTGGAAATAAATTGCATCCATACATTTCACAGTTTGATTTACATTAAAATGAAAACATGAGAAAAGCCTGCCATTGACAAGTTCAAACAATGCAAAATTCTGCACAGTTTGTGTTTATCCAACCATAATTTATAGCTCAAATATTCCATTGAGATAAAAATACATCAATAATAGTACACTGCTTGCAATTTATCTTGGAGTAATTTAAAAAAACAGATGATTGTTTTCCTATGCTAGTAGTATGGGTCTATCATAAAAGCCATCACATGTACAACATTTTGCTGTTCAAAGCCCCAGCAAAATGCCTTCTGACAAAGGGCCTCTTCTCACAGTTCAGACAGCTTCGCTTCTGTTCGAGCCTCAACTTTGCCAAGTTCCTCATGTGCTCAGTATCTGAAAAAACACCATCACTCATCTCTAGATTTAATCTCTGGATGGATTTTTGACTAAAGGGCTTCAATCATCAAGCCCTTTAGTACCAGCACTGTGCCAAGGAGGTGGATTTGGAAGCAGTGGAGGAGCACATCTGTGCACTCCCTGCTTGCTGACAGGAATGGCAATTCAGAGCTGGTAGCATTGTTATTCAATAAATACTATTGCCTGCAGAAGAGAAAGGAATTCTCCCCCAGTCCCTATGGCTCCTATGGCTCTTGGCAGCATTTCTGAGGTGAGTGAGTCATTAGCAGCTGCTCGGGAAGGGAGGGAAGGCTGAGCAGCAGCATGCCATGGCTTCTAGCTGGGCTCCTTCACCCTTCCAGGAGTTCAAGCAGGTTTTTTTTAACTCAAGTGTCCAAGGTTTTAGGAGAAACCTTGGTGCTCCAGATTGTGTGTTGTCTTTGGGCTTGGCTTAAGTGGGGAGGCTCATTTAATATTTGTGAATGGTGATTATTAGAGTCATAAAAGACCTCTGGAGATCATCTAGTCCAAGCCCCTGCTAAAGCAGGTGAGTCCTGAAGAACTCCAGGGACAGTGATTCCAGGGCCTCTCTGGGCTTCCCTCCAGAACTTGTCCTCTGGGCTACTCCTGCAATGGTGTCCAGGCACAGATGGATGTACACACCTGCTACAATTGGGAAAACTCTTGGAGTAAAAGGAGAACAAAAAGGATGTTTGTTCATCTTAGCATGGCAAGCTCTGGCCTTCTAGGAGGCTGGCAGCCCTCTCCTGCCCCTCAGCCTTGTACAGATACTGTCTCATTTTTTTGGGTGGGGAGGCAAGAATTCTCTGGGAAATCACTTCAGATCCACTGTCTGTAGCAATAGTCAGCTTTATCAGGTTTGGCTTGGAGCCAGAATTTCTTTAGGTTATTCCAGCTAGGGCCAAATCTTTGCTGCACTTAGCATTTTCCACCAGGATCAAGATATGGGCCCTGATGTCCCTGCTGGGTTTCTGATACCCTTGGACGTCAACATTAGTTCCCAGCACAGGGATACTGTTAACATAGCATCCTGCTCAATTTTATGCATCAAAACACTGCCTGCTATATAACTGGTTTAACACCTTTCAAAAACCACAGCACATCTGCACATCTCACACTCCTCTGGGGTGTCTCACACTCCTCTGGGATCTGCATGGTTTCCAAATGTGGGCAGCTTTTTCCTGGGTGGTCCTTGGCATCTGCCCACGATTCTCCTCTGTTTTTGTTGTGGCCATGGCATCCCCCATCACCTCTCCCTTCCTGAGGGCCTTCCAGCATAGGAATTGGGCAGGATTTCCGGCTGCCTTTCAACCCATTCAGAGCTTTGAGGGTGTGAGGGAGCCGGTTTCTTCTAAGTGCTTGTCCCCATGCCAGTCAAAGCCCTGGGGACAGGGCTGGCTCTCGGCTGCCTCCAGCATTCACACCTCTGCACTGGGTGTGCACACCCTCATGGCACTGCAGGCATGGTCTGTGCCTGCAAGAAAACAGGGTGATTCCTTACCCTGGATATGATTTACCCCCTGCCCAAGGCAATGCTTTATACTTAAACACCCACATACAATTTGTTCACTGCCTTTCTCCCCCTCCTTACAGTTTAATTTCCCTCAAAGCTCATTACTAGGGCTTGTACCTGGATGTTGGCATAAAAACCCTTTTTCTTCAATGCACTGCAAAATGCATTCCTCCTCCTCTGCCTCTCAGTCAAGACAGGCATAGCCTCTTTGAGTCTGCCACCAAAGGGGACAACAGGATTCTGAAGTTTGATAAAATTCTTCCCAGCCCTGGCACCTCAGCCTGGTATTTCAGAGTGGGGTTGGTAATTTTCTGCTTCACAAACTGCCAGCAGCAACAGCAATTTTGAACTTCTTTTTCAAGGAGCTCTGCATACGGCATATGAGCCCATATGAAACAGCCCTTGCCTGTTATTACCACATCCTGCTTCTGAGGAGAAATTTGTCTGAAATTATAACTGCCCTAGTAAAAGTTGCCACTTTCTCCCTGCAAATATATGGACAAACAAAGCTAAATTTGTCTGTGATGCTGTTTCATAACTTAGCTGTGTTTACAATTGCTTTCTTGTTGATACCAGCACACTGACACTGAGCTGAAGTTGGATGGGTTTTATGGAAACTGTTCTGGGGTGTCCTTTGGAGACAGAGAATTGTCTGAGAAGGGATGGAGCAGCCCACATCCAGCACTGGGCCGGACACATCAGTAACCCCCTGGTGCTTTCTGCCCCATCCTTGGAGGCAGCCCTTCCACACTGACAGCTCTTCTCATTTCTCTTCCCCTATTTTCCTCAGATATTGTTGACATATTTCAGATTCCCCTTCAGTGTGGGAAAAGGGAATTTGGGCTCTTGCTCAAGTCAGCTTAATCCAGGCCCTGCAGGCAAGGAAGGTGCCTCCAGCTAAGGTCACTAGGTGGGATTGGCTAACCCAAACTTGCTTTCTTCTTCCTCTCCCCCAGGCCACCACATAATTACCTATACTGTGATCATAGGACTTTTAATTACCAGTATTTGGTAAAGATCATTTGAAAGTTACAAAGCTTATTAACAAACTATGAACCTGGATTCTTATAATCAAAACTTCCTGTAAAGTTCAATGTTGAATCTTTGCTTTAACTTTGCTTGGGCTTGTTTGCCTGATACCAAATTTGTGTCAGATAGCAAGTTTGCCATTGACAAGGACTGTGCATTGTGCCTTTGTCTCAGCAGAGTAATAATTAGGCACTACATTGAAATGCAACCAATAGTCCTACTGAAGTTAGTAGGACTTGTATGTGTATACTCTGTAATTCAGGCACATTTTTTGCCAAACTGAAATCCAATCCCAGTCTTGTCAAGTGAATAACTTATTTAATGTATTTAATTTGTTTATTGTTTCTGTCTCTGTTTCCTTTGAGGAGTTCATTTTCTTTATTTGCTCTTTCTCTTATTGCTGTGGGGTATCCATTCATTTCCAGTGCTGCCTTGATGCATAGATTTCATCCCTCTCCTCCACATTTCATTCCTCTTCCACCTTCGACCCTCTCCAATTCCAGCGCTGCTCCCTGTAGTTCATCTTTTGTTCAAGAATTAGCTGCATCTACATTTTGGGCTATTAAGTATAGTTAGTTTAGGCTTGGGAGCTGGGAATTTGAAGAAATGCCAGTGTTGGAACAAAATGTTTACAATACTTTTCTGGAGTTCCCCTTCATCTAGAATCTGTCCAACTGCTTAATCCAGCTGTGGTCAAATATTTAATGATACAATTAACTCTGACTATTGCAGATAATTCCTGCTCTGTAAATTTCATCTGTAGGTAGAGTTTTACCTACATAAGCTTCATGTAGGGCTTGATGTGATGGGTTATAGGTTATTCACTGTGGTGCAGCAATGTGGCCAGTTCTGGTGAGGAGCATAGCAGCTGGATAGACAGATTTGGCAGTCAGTCTTTGGAAATACAGGATATGGATCTAACCAAGCCAGAATAGAGACTTCAAGGAGGCAGAGTACAGACATTTAACGTCTTGAGTTACACTTAGAACGTCCTGTTCCTGCAGCACTCACAAGATAATGCCATAAGATCCTCAGAGCAATTAAGACATCTGCTTTATACCCCTGTCAGACAGGTGATTCTTTGGTAATACACCACCCTTATGAAATATGGTGGAGCTTATGATCAGTGCACAGGAAAAAGAGCTCTTGTTTTGTGGCTTCATTTATGTTACTTGTCCATTAAAAATACAGATCCAGCTCTGTTAATGGAAGCTGACACGATCACGGCCAAAAGTAATATGCCTGCAGGCAGGCCAAAAACATATTTATAGCCCATCATTAAGATGATTTGGGAAACTAATATGTGTTCTGTGTATACATAGTGTACTTAATTTTTCTCCACAACAGATGCTTATCAGGGATTTTCTCTATGTCTGTTGCAACAAAAAAAAAAAAAGGGAAGGAAAAATCCCAAACTGACGTTATTTATTATATTGCCATCGAAAAAAGATCATGAAAGTAAGTTGTAAAAGCTATTGGGCAACATTAAACTTATGCTGCTGAGTTCACGGGCTATCTCAGGGGACTCTGTGAACTCCTGCATGCCTGAGAGCTGGAATCTCTTGCACAGTTCTTGGGCACTGTCTTTGTTTTTGCAGTTTACAAATTAGTGGACTTGAGGGTAAGATAAATTATGAATGGGGGGAGATTTCAGACTAGCAAAGACTGTGGGTCTTTGTGGTGAACTTTGGGGTCATTGTTTCTCCTGTCATGGCTAAGATCTTTTCAATAACAGAAGCCCAAGATGGGGGGTAGAATTGTCACCAGAATGGATGTGTAAATAAAACCATATGAACTTTCCAAACAGTTGCATTTTTTCACTGGTTTGGAGTGACTGAAACATCAGATTCACAGACTTCCTTTGCCCCAGTCCCTCTCTTCAAAAAAAATGGGAAACATCTCTTTTTGGCATTTTCTGAGAAAAGATTTTAGTTCCTTCCTTAGTGTTCTATGTAAATGTTTAATTTAGTTTACTTTACAATAAGTTATTTTAGAAAGCCTGTGAAGAATTTAACAAAATTGATTTGGGGTCAATTCCAACACATTTTCTTTATTTTAAATTTTCATCTTATAAAAAATTAAATGAAAATATTTTTTATCAGGTGGATCCACATAATGTTCAAAAATGTAGTTAATTATATACTAGAACAAGTGGACTAAAAGTCTGTTATTTACTGATTTTGTGCAAAGTCTTCTCAGAATTAGTTCAAATGATACAAGATAGTGGTACAAGTCCAATTGTACATAGTGTCTTTCCCGTTTTACCAAATAGAACAAATCTGCCCTTGAGGCAAGAGGCAGAGGGGAATTTGGGGCCAATTTTCAAAGCATTTTTCATTGATGGTTACTCTGGGACAGCTAAGTGGGAGATGAAAATCAGGCCAAAAGAGTCATACAGCAGGAAAAATGTTTATTGCATTAGCAAAGGTATAAATCAGAGTGGGCCAAACCGTGTGAAATCACTGAATTCTCAGGGGGCTAAAGCTTTTAATTTTGTTTCAATAAAGGCAACCAAAGTAAGGAAAAAAGACAATTCTTCTGAGGTCATAACCTCTGATGTTTCTAGAAATTGCACAGGAGAAATGGTCCCACGCAATTCCCCAGGGCTGCAAAGGGTCTGACAGTAAGCTCACTTTAT
Organism: Rhabdornis inornatus; assembly: GCA_013397075.1. NCBI lineage: Eukaryota > Metazoa > Chordata > Aves > Passeriformes > Rhabdornithidae > Rhabdornis > Rhabdornis inornatus. The sequence continues at coordinate 1,200,813 of VWZS01008965.1, read as the reverse complement.
CTTGCTTTTAAAGCTCTCCAAAAAGAAATTTACATTGTGATTAAAAGAGGAAGCAGAGCTGCACACTGAAGCCCTCTGAGAAGATATGCTGTCACTGGAAAAGCCCTGTCAGGAAAAAAAACTTGCTCCCCAAATTAACCAAACAGCAGCTGATGGGGTGAAAATGAAGCCTGGCCTTACCAATGGAACAAATCCCATCAGGGACCACTGGTTTGTGTTGATGGGGCACCCACTCAGCCTGATACTGTCCTCACTCCTTGGCTGGAGTCTACACAGTGTCAATTTGATTTCTAAATATAGCTGTGGGATTTTATCAGACATGTTCTGTTGGGCACAAGATAAAAATCTGTGATTTACAGACACTACTGGTGGCTCATGATGCTGATAGGGCTAAAATCATTTTACCATCATTATGCACCATTGGTAATAGGAGTGTCATGGGGATCTTGACTGGGGCTCCACATGGAGAGAGAGTTTTACTTTGTACCTAAAATTATGATCTGAACCCTCTAGAGAAATATATCACATCCTCTGAAAATTCAGCATTATTCCTACAGGCAAAGCATGTTCTTCCTGAGAATTTACAAGTAGATCTGTTGAATAGTTCATAAGATGGAAGTAATTAAAATTTGGTTCCATTAAGTGTGTAGTACCTACAAATTTTGTTTCTCCTAGATGTTGCTAATAATGTAAAGATACTCAACTCTCAAAATTTCAAATTTATGGGAACTTGTCAGCATGCTGTGTTTGGAAACATCCACTTGTAATAATACTCAACAGCAACTGTTTCTTTTTGTTGTGGGCGAAAGAGCTATGGGAAGGGTAATGTCAGCAGCTCAGGAGGAAGTTGTCACTGTGCCTTCAGGGACAAATTCAGAGCTCAGCATCTCTCCATCCTGACTGCTTTGCTTACACGGAGGCCAGCAGCTGTGGTGCCTCCCTGCCAGCAGTCACCAGTGCAAGGTGCGCTCAGCAGAGGTGACTATTTGCTGTTGTCACCATCATGTGAATGTGCTGGGAAATCGAGGCAGCTGCAGCCCTTCAAACACAGTCTTTGGTGCAGTGGGTTTGGCTGGTGAAAGCATTTGCAGCAGAAAGGGTGATGACCAGCATAGTGCTTTGCCACACAGCCTCAGCAGCCTTTCCTTGGGCTGCTGGTGTCCAGAAATACTGCTGCTCTCCTCTGGCAATGGAGGTGTGTTCAGCTCCACATAAACTCTCACTTGCTGGGCTTTTTGCCTTCTCTGCAAAATCCAGTGTCACCCTGCAAATATCCCAGGAAGAATCTTTCTAGGCTGTCACAAAGGCTGGGTGTTGTAATGCAGTGTATGGCATTAAATTGCTGAGTATTATCAGGAACCTAGAAGTACTGAAGAGATTTCCTAGGGTAGAGTGTTCCTGTAAATGACACTACTTGAACTATCACTGGGATTAGGACCAAGACATACAGTACAGAAAGTGTGAGTCTGCCTTGTTTGAGAGGAGAGATGAAGTTTAATGTTTAAACTTTTTCAGTATTATGTGGATTTAACCACTAGAGGGAATGATGACAAAGTTCATACATTTTGCTTACAGTCAGACTATCTGTTCTGTGTACCAGGCATGACTGCACCAGATCTCCATTGCAGTGAGGTGCCCTGGCCACGAGAGAAGCAATCCTCACCCACACCAGCTGCACTCACCCACACATTTACTCCATTGACTCCTACTGTGCCCCCACAGTGTCACGTGTTCTTTTCATGTGAGAAGACACTTCCTAGCACTAACTAAATCCTACCCACAGTGCTGGAACATTTCCATTAGTGAAAAACGGGAGTCTTCAAAGGAGGATTTCTGTCCTTGCTATCCTTGCCTGTCTGGATTTGTCTCTCTGTGTTAGGGAAGTCTCAGTCACTCAATCAAAGCTACAAAACACTGCCACAGTGCAGAACTGTGGGATGGAGGAGACGTGAGAAATAGAGAGATGGTGGGGAACAAGCTGGCTGGATGCAGATTTATTTCACCAGTAACAAACCCTGGTTTCAGTTATCCTGGGTCTCACAGTATTTGCCAGAAGGAATATTCAGTGGAAAGTTGAATTGTGTGTCCAGGAGAGTGAATGTATATCCACACTAACACAAAGCAGCTCTAAATGTCATAAACACGTGAATGACCAAGTCTCAACATCGAGTGCATATCTAGATCCATGCTAATGCAGTAATGAAAGCCAACTTTTCACTCTATGCTTTCTATATATGATAAAGTGATCCATATGTTTTTGTGTCTCATAGTTCCTTCCAAAGCAAACATCTTAAAAACTGCAACATAGGTGCTATTGGAAACTCAAACTGGCCTAATAAGACAATTACAAGAATATATAAGTCACATGCTAGGATATAATAATGTAGTTACATAAACACATAATTACTTATGTTACTCACACATGCTGCCACAAATGGCTTTTCAATTTCCTGGGTCACAAAAAAAAAATTAAAAATTGCATTGCAACCAAAGATATTGATAAAATTAATAAAAATTAATTGCTCACACCCCTCCCAACCTAAATCATTAGCCATAATTATGTTATAATTTTCTACCTGTTTCAATCACTCCCTAAGCCATGTAGTTCCTGGAAACCACTCAAAAGTGGTTGTCTCTCTGGTAAAAGTATAACATAATTATTAGTATTTTTAAATGTAGTATTTCACCAGTGTTTTGGTCTTCTGGCAGGTGATGCATCTGAAATGACCTCTGCTGTGACAAAAAGGCTTTGGTTGGAAGTTTGCAGTATCAGCTCATGTGTACAAATCTTCGGCCTTTTAGTTGTTCCTGTTCTTCTGGGAGAAGGGGCTTGAAAGAAAACATAACTGCTGCTTGGTGAGAAAAATTACCCTCATACTGCAGGGCTCCCTGTAATTCCTATAGAACCCTGCTGAATGTCTGGCTGTCCCTGTGCCCCCATGTCCAAATTGTCCAAGAAGGAGCCAATGGCCATCATGGCCTGAAGGTGACTGGCCACCATCACGTGCATGCAGAGTCCTGTCCCCTGCAGGGTTGGGTGTGGGGTCAGGTGCCATCACAGCTGTCATTAACACCCTCCAAACCTTTCATATCCCATCACATGCATGCAGGAGCTTGAATCCTTGAACACCAGCCTCAAATGACAGCTTTGATAGACATGTCATTTTCTGAACTCATGTCTTTAAGGACAGTTTTATCCCCATTGTCCCTGGTAGAACTGGGGGCAGAAACATTGAAACATGAGTTTTATCTCATAGACGGTGGATTTGGTGTTTTATTTGCAGTTTTGATACTTTAGATTAATGTTTCTTGTATTTCCTCAAATGTACACTTCACCCCAATATAGCAGTTTTACATGTCCATTCAGTGGGAGGAAAATGCTGCCTCAGGAGGACATGAAGGAGTATATAACCATTTATGGGTTCAAGGTTGTGGGGCTGCTAATTTTAAAAGTTATATAACTGAAGCCAACTCCTGCTGCCAGCAGCACTTTGCAAAATAATTGTGCTATTAGAGAGCATTTGGACCAGGGAGTACCCACAGACTTTGTTGAGGCTGAGCCCCACTTGCTGGGGGATACCTGGGGAGTGTAAATCACAGCCCCACAGAGCAGCATTTCTGAAAAGCAGGACAAAAGGATGAGAGAAATGGGGAACATGGTAGGGTGGGGAAGATAAATGAAATAGGAAGTTTCATAGTGGCTGGACCGATTTCTAGAATTATGCAGAATTTGATAAGCAGTTTGGAAGACAAAAAACAGAGTGGGATTTTAATGCACAAGACCTTTTCCCCTGGATAGCTGCAAAATGAAGGTTTTTGGCTTTTCACTTTGAAAGGAGATTTTTCATTTAGAAAGAGGCATGATAAAAAGTCATATTTGCTGAGTTAAAGAACATAAAGGCAAAAGGAAACTCTGGATTTAAGATTTAGTAAAAATTATTTCCCCCCTCCATTCATCACATTTTTTGCTTTTTGTTTTGGTCCAAGTCTGCCACTCCCCCAGTCTTTTTTCCCTGCCCATGATTTCCCAGTTGCTCAGCAGCTGACCCCTCACTCAGCTCTCTGTGGCCTCTCAGCTCAGTTTAGCACAGTTCAGCTGTGGACACTCCATCCAGGAGGAGCAGTGGTCACAAGCCAATGTGCCCAGCATGCTCCATGTCTGCCCTTGGCCCTCTAAAAACTAAACATCTTGTGTGGACTGGTTGTTCTTGGCTGCTTCTACAGCCACTGAGGAGAGAGAAGCTTCTTCAGAGAGTGGTTTCCTCTTCCCTGTCCCAGCTGCAATGGGAGGACATGCCCTTGTGTCCCTGTGTCCTCTGGAGGGAAGCTCAGAGCAGTGAGTACATTAAGCATGAGGCACTGGGTTTGCATTTCTCATGGTCCTTGCTCAATCTGCAGTCTTGCTCCGGGTGAGAGCAGTGGTGGAATTCAACATAATTACACCCACTGGGCACATTGTAGCCATAAAAAAAAACTAAAGCTTTTTCACCAAGCAAACCACAGTCAGCAGAGCTCCTCTTCCTTAGAAGGATCTCAAGGGCATCATAGAAGAGCTTCAAGCACACACTGGGAACTTCTGCCATCACTCGCAACCTCAGCACCTGCCATTCATCCTCTGGCTTCTGCACTGCTGGGGTGAAGGAATTGTACTAAGGACCAGGCTGACACACAGACGTCTTAACTCCTTCCCTGATCCCATAGCTGAATAATTCAGATTATTCAGTTTTATTGTGGAGCCCCAGAGCCAGGAAAAACTGCAGCCCAGCTCTTTTCCTTCTTCAGCCTGATAGTCCTGGGCTGTGCTTTGCAGGAGCTGAGGGGGAAAGCTCCATTCAATGCCTACTCTTGCTTTACTCTGTCTTTTCTTTCACTTGTGGGTTACTCTGAAGGGGAGATTTACTTTCCTCCAGTATAAGAGGAAACCAATAGAGAGAAACATGAGCTCTTTATTTTTGTAATAATAATAAACTAATAACCCCCCTGTTCTAAGTTTGCTATTCCACATAGTCATGACCAAGCACTGCCTTGTGCAGGAAGCTGAGCAACACGCAGTCTCCAGAAGTGTTTCCATGAAGATTTTAATCTGCGTAATCTAAGGAGTTTCTTACAATAAACCATTGAAATCAACTCATCTGGTCCTATTCTTGTGTTTAGAGTGATTCTTCCTTCACATGTGCCTGGTTGTTATGCCAAGCTCAGCAGACACCCTGTTTGTTGTTTCGTGTCACCAGTCCATCCTCAGCAGGACCAGCGCTCCCGAGCCTTTCCGCTGCTTCCGCCTGCTCCAGGGACTGCTCGTGTTTGTCCTCACTGCTGAGATACATCTCTCAGCTAAAACCCAATTCCTGTTTAGGCTGGAAACCCGACAGATGGATCCTGCTTGGGTGGGATTTTACTGCTCCCAGCTCAGACACAATTTAGGATGTTTGGCTATTTGCACTTTGCCCCAGGGGTGTGGAGCGGGAGACGCTGCTCTTGCCGGAGTCAGTCAGGCCATGGCAAAATCTGAAGTATGCAAAATATTAGTTATGCCTGGCACATATCCTAGGATGGAGGATGGGCAGGCTGCTTGGGAATCCCTTTGGCTCTATCTCCAGCAGATGACCTCTGGTCTGATTCAGGATGAGCTTCTGGCCTGGGCATTTTGGAGAACAGTGGTTTTCAGGCAAGAACCTGTGAGTCTTTCATCCAGAGATTTAATCTGCCATTTGCTCCACTCAGCAGTCAGCAGAGGTTTCTTGGTTTGCTGCCCAAGAGATGGTGCAGACCAGCATGGTCCCTGCTGTGTACTCAAGGTTAGGGCTGCTCAGAAACTCTCCTAAGTAATGCTAGAGCTTAATGGTGCTTAATGCCCTTGTGAGCTCTCCCCCCTTGACCAGAGTTTGGGCCAGGAAACCAATTTGTCAGTGTTGGAAGGAGGTGAAGCCTGAGATGATCTGGATGTTCCCACTTCGTTTCATTGTGCAGGAACTCAGGGGTTCCTGGCTGACAGTGCCCACACTCATGAGCAGGGATGAAAATCTTGACTTAGCTGTCAGCAAGGCAGAGGGGGAGGGCTGTGGGTGGGAGATAAAAGCCAGAGGCCCACCTTGCCTGGTATCCTGCCCCTTGGCAGCACAGAGAAGCAGGCGGTGGGCTTAGCTGGGATTTAGCACAATAGTGTGTGCTGCCAGAGACAAGGGAAATTCTCCAGCTCACCACTGCTACAGCTCTGAGAATGTCATCACTTCCAAAATTGCAAGCCACAAAGTAAAATGAGAAAGATGAAAGTTTTGAATGAAATCGAGCATTCCATTCACATTCAATTTTGAAGGGCATTTTATAAAAAAAAGAAGCAAAGAACATTTCATAAGAATAATTTCTCATTCTAAACCCAGTGCTTGACTTTCTCAAGAACTGAATTAATTTCCCCTGACAGCAGCACTGTGGAAGTTTGCACACAAGTTTGTGAAACTTATTAGTGATGGTTTAGCTTCTTTTTTTCCCCCCCCCTGTTTTAAAAGAAAAAGTTTTAAACTTTTAGATCTTTGTAAGTTAAAAATGTAAAAAATGTGGGTGAAGTCCCTCTCTCTTCCCTTCATGTCAGACAGACTGTTTGCAGACTGCATGCCAGATCAGAGTCTTCACAGTATATCAGCTACTCTGGTCAAGTGTGAAGTCCTGACTGTGAGAGCAATGAATTTACAAATCAAAACTATCCTTCCTGAGACTGAAAGAACTTTAGTGCTGGAAAACAGTCACACACTGGTTTTCTTTCATACCACTGTGATAAAATCCTCAAGACAATGAGGTATTTATTCCAGGTTTCCTTGGTTTAAGAAAGCTTTCAATGCACAGACCTTGTAGGGAGTGAGACACTGTTTATATTAGGCAGAGGCAATAATGGACTTAGATAAGGTATGATCCCCAAATAGGAATGATCTGTAGCGCTCAGAGCCCCTGAGAGGGAGCAGGGCTTGAATCACCAAACCCAGATATTAAAAGCAATTGCCTGGCTGGGGAAACATCAGGCAAATCACCGTGTGGCACAGTGGCCTGAGGTAATGCTCTGTGTCCCCATTGTCCCTCCCGCTGTGCTGCACCTCGCTGGCCGCAGCTTTTGTTTCGCACAGGAAGATGACTGCATGGCTGTCCTTGCTCCGTGGCTCCTGCAGTTTAAAAAAAGCCTTCCCTCTGTGAATCACAATATGCAGTCGCCAGCCAATTATGTTTGGCTTCCAAACTGTTTACTCCATAGCTGATACATTCTTCCCCCTGGCTCTACCTCCACCCTCCTTTTTGTTCTTTTTAAGGAATAGCCAGGGTAAGCCAGGACAGAATTTCCAAAATTTGACTGCATAAAATAAACTGTTTGTTTTTTTTATCAGCAGTCCTGTTTCATGCTGGGTTGCCTGTTAACACCAAACTCCAATGCTGCTCAAGTTTAGCTAGCATGGTGCCAAATGCAGGGAGAGCTTGTTCTCAGGGAAATCTCTGGGCGCATTAGCAACATCACTTGAGGGGAAGCCAGTGCAGGAGAAGTGGGGATGCAGTGAGTTTCATCCATTAAAACAAGCAGTTTGTGTCTGGGGAAGAGCAGATCAATCTCTTAAAGTCATGAAACAGAGAAGAATTTTGGAGGATGAAATAGAGCATTTCTGCAGTGACTTTATGCAACACTTCATAATTTTGAAATTATAAAAATACGGTGGCATAAGATTGCCAACAGAATTTTGAAAATGTCAAGCCATTTTGCTCCAAAAGTCAAAATGGCTTCTATATAAAGGGATTAATTGGAGTGCTTCTATTTTTGTCTGTCTTTTGTAGCACTCTTCCCTAAATGACTGTTGCAATAGAATTAACATGAGTTTGCAAAGCAGTTTGTGGACTCCAAATCTACATTTTTTCTGTAAAAGAGGATTCAACCTATTTTATGGAATTCTACATACAAGCTCTGTCTGCGTGAAGAATGACTGAAATTTTAGTACAGCCAGCTCCAGAAACGCTTCCAGACTGCCAGTCTTACTCAGCTACTCCAAGTCACCTTTGTTACCTGAAACCTTGCCCACACTCTGCAAAATGTTGGTGCTGTCTCCTGGGAGCAGTGAGAGGTCTCTCTGTGTCTGTGCAATGAGCCTGTTGGTTCCCTTTGACTCTCTTGCCATTCCCTGCTCCTTGCCTGCCTCATGGCTGAGTGTGTTGCCTTGGTGTGTAGGTAAATGTCCAAATGCTGACTTCTTCAGGTCACAGTTCTAGTGATCTGGTAGCAACAGGATGTCCTTGGCCAATCCTGGACTGTGGCTGTAAAGCAAGTCTTTGGGACTGCAGGACGTCTCTCTGTGCACAGCCAGGCTGGCTGGAGGATGCTGGAGGGAGCAAAGGATGCTTTAAGCCCATTGGCACCAGGAGGTGGATTCAGCCTGCACAGCCCTGCAGCAGTGACAGCTGGCCCAGACAGAGCACAGGACCACTCTTGAGCATGACACCAAGTCTGCAGGAGCAACACCTGAGCTCATGTGTTTGCTGTGTGGCTTTGCAGTGGTTTCAGAAAATAGGAATATGGGATCAAAAAAGGGAAGAAAAAAGAGAGGGGGAGAAGAAGAAGAAGAAGAGGAATAAGGACAGACTGGAGTTCAGAGAGGATCTTGTTCCCACTTTAATGACAATATGATTTTAAATGTGAAGTAGTCCTGTCCTGGGCCAGGTTTCTTCCTCAGAGACCAGTGCAGAAGTTTCCTCCTTCCTCAAAGGGGCTCCTTCTACATGGTAGCCTTTCCTGAAGAGGAGTGGGCTGCAGGGAGGAGCTGGCCCAGCTGTGGACCCACCCTGTGGCTCCCACCCCACCTCAGGTGCTCAGGCATCACTGCCAGGGCTTCAAGGTTCCTGGGGATCCCCCTTACAGCCCTTCTGCTGCAAGGACCTGAGTGTTTGCAGGGCCTGAAGGTTGCCCTTTCACCTGGGGGAGCTATGGCTTGTATTTTACAGCTATGTCCTCATGGTGTCCTGCAAGATGTCACTTCATAAAAGTAGTAAGATTGATCCTTTACAGAGCTGGATAGCTCTCATCCCTGGATCAGAGTTCAGGCTGGAACTTGCCTGTGACTCTTTGCAGCTTCTGTGAAGTCTGTGCTTGTTCTAAGCTGCATGCTGATGCTGCCAAAATCAGGGCAATTTCTCCTCTTTTAATGTGTCTTATTTTCCTATGGTGTTTGGAGCATATCTGTTTCCAGGCTGGGTGGGTTTTTTTTGTTTGTTTGGGGGGTTTTTTGTTTGTTTGTTTGGTGTGGGGTTTTTTTGTTTTTTTTTGGTGCCGGTTAGGATGTAAGTTGAAAACTGGTTAGGTGTGCTTGGAGGTATGGATTGTTGGAGCACCAATTTTCTGGGAGGCTTACTTGGCTCTGCCCCTCTAGCTCCTCATGTGGACAGACTGGACAAATCAGGTAAAGGAGAAGGTACCTCACTTGCTATCATCATTTTCCAGTGACAGAAATTTTTGGTCCATATCAAGAAAATTAGGGGAAGGTGAGGCTCACTATTATTTTTCATAGATACTTTTGCCACTTTTCCTCCCCTTTCCAGAGAAAATTTTGAAATACTGTAAGAAGATATTAGGCTGTATCCCAGCTGGTTCATTTTTCTGATGTCACCCAGAGTCATGCTGGTGTTCCAGGAGCCTTTCTGTTGACCTCCCTCCTCGGTGACCTCCCACCAGGACAATGCCTGCCATGCTGCTCCTCAGCCACCTCTCCACCAGAGATGTTCAACTCCATCTCCCACGAGGCACTGGAACACCAGAACACAGACAAATACTCTTTTCTGTTTTGGTGGGGGGGGGGAAGAAAGAAAGGGAAATTTTCCATGCACTTTTGACCGAAAGCCAAACTTTTCCAAAGAAAGTAAACAGTTTTCATGAAAAATTTCAATTAATTGCAAACCATGTTTCCAGTAAAACCTCTGTATCAACAGTTTTGTGTCTGTTCTACTCTAAGTCTTTCAAAGGAGGAGACCTTTAAAGCCCATATAATGTTTTCTGGTGGGAAAAATCTGTGAAAAATGGTGCAATTGTCAAGTTTCAGTGATTATGTGCACTTCCCACCGCCCTGCGAAATAGCACTGGATCCAGAGTGAATCCAATGGCTTTATGTTTGTGGGCCAAACAGACCAGTGCGCAATCTATCTAAAAAGACTCTCTCAGCCTCCCAGTAATCTGTTAATTAACCACTGATAAATGGTGGGCTTAATCCTAGGTGGGAGAGTGGGTTGTAATCCCAGTGCTGTCTGGAGCAGCCTGGGGGATGCACAGCTGTGCAGCTGCTCTGGCACCATACATGCTAGTCCTGTACAGCTGTGGGTGTTTGCCTTTATGGGGAGCAGGGAGGGGACAGCTTTACAGTAAATCCAACCCTTACTGCTCCAAAAGCTGCCTGTTTTTAGCAGCCAGTGTCCAGATGAAAGGCGTGTTTGCCCAGTTCAAGGAAAGTCTATTTTTTCCTGCTGACAAGCATCTAAATCACTTTGGAACACACCAGACATCCCGATGACAGTGTCGCCGCTTTCCCAAGGCTTGGCTCCACCTGGCCACCCAAAGCCTGAGCTTGGGATCTCCCTCTGCAAGTCTGGACACCACCCAAAGTGGGTGAGTGGTGCCAGACCTGGAGCCTCTGCTGACTTCCCTCTGGGAGTTCTCCCAATAAAACCCTTGCTCACTCGGGAGTTTAGAACTGCTTGTCGAATTACCTTTGTCTGCAGCTCAGACCGGGGTTCCTGCATTTGTGCTGACCTTGTTCCTGTCTCCTGGCTGTCCCCTAGCTGCCTGTCTCTGCTGGTTTCCGTCTCTTCCGGAGGGCCGGGCAGCAGGCCGCGCAGGCCGCGCACACCTCGTCCCTCGTGCCCCGCGCTGGAGATGTGCCGAGGGCTGCTCCCCACCACCAGGCCTGCTGGGGCTCTCTGGCTTTGTGTGTCAGGGACAGAAGAATAGATGGTGCAGGGCCAGTCAAACAGCTAAACAATACTTTTTGTCCTGTGCCTGCTGTCCCTTGAGAGCTGCTCTCAGTGGAGCAAGCCTGGTCCTCTCCAGCTTCATTTAGGAGGTGGCAGGCTTGGATTCCCTCCAGGTACAGTGTGACACGCTTGTGCCCCTTTTCCTTGCATGACAGAGTTTTGAGGGATGATGGTTCTTTCACTGCTCCCTCCCTTCACTGGAAGCAGCATCCTCATGTGCACAACAGAATTTGGGAGCTGCTGTGGTGGAAAGCTGGCAGCTCTGCGGATTTGTATGGAGAGGGGCTGCACATGCATCTTTGCATCTTTCTGCTGCTCCCTTTGGGCTTGAAGCATTCATGATATGAGGCAAATTTCAGCCTAAGATGCCAGCAGTGCTCTACTTCACCAAATGCTCTTGCCTCTTGTCTGGAGTATTTTCAGGGCTGCTTGGTATTAAACATGTTTCCTTTCACTTTAGCAAGTGAACAGATGCCAGTATGGTCTTTACCCCACGATGAGGTTTGTGCTGCTTTATCCATCCTGTGACAGTTCTAAGTATGTATAAAGTGTGTGTATATGTGGTTGAAACAGTATTGGGCAGATGAGGGAAAAAACAAGGTTTCAGGGTGAGGAAAGCTGGCCAAGAAATACATAACACCTGAAGATTTCATGATAGGTATGGAAAGGCAATTTTCAATTCCAAATTGTCTGCCTTTTTAAAAAAAATCACAATGTAACAAAGATATACCGGTGATTTATTTGTCCAGTCAAAAGTGCTTTGATTTTGGAAAGCTGTGAAACTCACAGCAATCACACAATTACCAGCCAGCCACAGGATGGAGTGTGCCTGTGCAGAGCATTCATTAAGTTTGCTGTAATCATGATCTGATTGGAAGCAGGTCATGGAAACAAAAAGGCTAATTTTGGGTATAGAAATAATTTTCCGTGAATAATTAGGGTATGTATTAATGGGTAAAACATTTTGCAAATGCTATGCTGCTCCTATGTAAACATGCTTATAGTTGTAATTAATGGAGTAAGGAAGTATTTTGACAGACAACAGTCAAGATGAACTTTTCTTAGGAACAGGAAAAGAGCAGAGGAGCACAAGTATGGAGGGACTGTCTGAACATATGTACAGAGAATGCAGATGGTGTTTTAGACAGCAGAAGTGGTATCAATAAGGCTGCAGTTTTCTTTGTCCCACACACTTTTGTGATCCCAGTGGGCCCACAGCAGGCCAAGTCTTGCTCGCCCACGCTCCCAAGGCTGCAGAGAGGAGCAAGGCAAGAGGCTGTTTGGATGTTCTCAGCCAGGCAGCCTGCAGCTGGCCCCGACAGCAGGCAGCTCTCCTGCCCCCAGGGCTACTGCTCTGCCCAGCTCCCTGCCTGCTGCCTGGGTGCCGATGCTGGGCTGTCACCTCCTGCCTGCTTTATGAGAAAAGGAACAGAGTTTTGGCATTTGCCTGAACTGATATTTTGAGGAAAGCACATGCTTTTGTAGGAGATGTACTATTTTTGGTCAGACTACTGTAAACCCTCAAAATGTCTGTCCCAAATTTCTCCATAAAATAGGAGNCTTCCCCTTCCCTTTTCCCTGAGGTGTGAGAGAGTAGGGAGGATTCGCTAACTTCCCGTCATCTTCCAAAGGCTCCTGAGTTGCATTTAAATTTTTTAGTGCAAAATCAGTATTTCCTCTGCAAGAAGGAATTTGTTTCCTAATACCCACAGTTTAACTCCTGTATATAGAGCGCTGATTTTTGGAAGGTGTGCTGTGAAAAAAAAGGGAAGGAAGGAGAGAAACTGCCAGGAAACCTTAGCCTAACTGTATCTTACCTTACCTTATGAAAAGCCTAGCATGCAGGTCTCCTGCTGAAAGGGATGTGATAGCTGTGACATTAGTTTCACGGGGATGAGCCCATGATTTTGTTCTTGGGCTGATTCCCCTCTGCTGGCAGTGCAGAGCAGCGCGGGCACTGCAGCATCCCCCCCCTCCAGCCGCCTCAGGGCACACAGGGACTGTTCCCACTGGGGCCAGCACTGGTCACGGTGGCAAGCACAGGTGGAGGCCATGCCTCACTGTCCCTCCTCGCCACCCCGAGAGGAGACAGGGCTTCTCATACCCCCAGTCACACACAGAGAGCTTGCAAGGATAAAAAGCGTTCTGTGCAGAATCACTTCTGAAATGTTTCGGGAACTCAAACTGCACAACATTAAAAATATCCAGCAATATAACATCTTGTTTGCGTTTTCAAAAGCCAGTATATTAGTTTGAAATATTACCTCTCATAAGCACAGTTCTAAAAACCCCCATGTTTTCAATTGAGGATGAAATTTCCTTATTACTTGATTTCAAAGGTATTTCAAGTCTTGAAGCTGGGGAAGACAGGGAGACCTTTCCTTCTCCCTTTTCCTACTTTTTTACTTCTCCTCATTCCCCTTCTCATTTTTCCTTTTTCCTTCTACTTTGATTTTCTTTCTTTTTACAGAAACAATTTGCCTAAATCACCAAGGGTTCTTGGAATGCTTCTTTGACCTAAGTTTCCATTTTGACTGGAACAAGAAGTCCTTTGCTGGAGATGGACTGTATGCTGCAAGGTGGTGCAAGAAAGGTGGGAACAGGAGTAAGTGACAGCAAGTTTATGAGGTTCCACCTTGTAAATTTATGTGAAGGACAATAAAAGCAGTTTCAATGGTGTATCTGTATGCCAAACTTTAATCCATGATAGAGCCGCAAAAGTACAGTTTCCTCTATTAGCACAGGAGCTCTCTGAACTGTAGAGCTTTTGGAAAGATACAGAGATCAAAATCACTTTACAGGGTTTTTTAATGGCCATATAAACTAACCTGGGATTGTGAGACTCCTGCTAGGGCGCCAAGTGAAGGAGACACCTTATCTTCTCATTCTGGTGACCTGCTGATAAAGTCCAGCTGCTGTGAATAAGAAGCCACAAAATATTTGTTTATCTAAAATGAAAAATTCCCCAAACCTAGATAAAACAGGGTGTCCAGTAGGAATTTGGCTCAGATGGAGTGTTCTTCATCATTTTACTTCAGCTGATGAGAACAAGTCTTAAAATAGGAGTAGCAGTGCCTTTAGAGATGGACAGAGCTTACCCAGATTTCATCACCTAAGTGTTAGTCCTTTACTTTAGCTCGACACCTTGATGACCTCAATAGCCAGATGATACAATACGTCCAATGTGCCACTGGAGCTGAGATGAAAAGTCCCATAGAGTACATCTACCCTTTGATTTCACATGTCCAGGACCAACTGCTGGACTCCCACACTGGTGGGGTGTAAGTAGTTTGGAGTTACTCACTTGCCCGATCAGGGTAGGTCCAAACATATCACCACCCATGAGTTACGGGCTCAAGAGATCCCAGGTGAATGTTTATCTAGGAACTAATTGAAAATGTAATTGCACCACTTGATTGGGCTGTGGAAAATCCATGTCCTGGTTTTGTTCCACTCACTTTGGCTATGATACCTCCCTGTTCTGGAGGATCAAAAAAATCCTACTGTTCCCTAAGCTTCAGGTGACAGCTTGTGCCTGGTGTGTGAGAAGCAGCCTCACCTAAGAGTGAATGGTTGGATATCCACCTCTGGGCTGAGTCCTGGAGCCAACAAAGGTTGACCTTCCAAAAAGTGAGGAAAAAAGTCTGACACAGACAGTAAATTAGGTACCAGCACCCTCTGTAGCTGGCCACACTTTTCCTGCCAGTTTTCACTTCGCAGAGAGGATCTGTGGCCTTTTTTCAGCCTCCTGCCCTATGCAGGAGATGATCCGTTGGCACCTGCCCTGGCTCTGCCTGCTGCATGCTGGCAGCAGAGAGGGGGCCCAGAGCTAGAGCAGCTGTTGGCTTCATGGAATTTACCCTGGGAAGTGGAGCTTGGAGCTCACTCACATCCTGCCAGGCAGGATCTGCTCTGCAGACCACATGATTTTTAATATAGGGCTGGGGATTTAACTCCAATCAGAGCAAATCTGAGCCTGGAATCTGTCATCCCATAAATTCTCTGGGCTCTTAGCCTTGCATACCTCCACAGAGGATGCCAGTACAGGTCTGCCCTGTCTGGCAGAGGGCAAAGCTGTGGCCCCTGGTGATCCAAGCCCCTGTCCCCATTCACAGCAGTGTGCAGAGCTGCTGGGCTGTGCCCCTGGCTGGCTCTCCTTGTCTCCGACCTGCTGGAGAGCGCAGTGTCGTGTGGGAGGGTGGTTCCTATTAGGCAGCTGTAATAGCTGCTGCTGCTGCTGCAGGGGCAGGCTGACAGCTGCTGGAGAAGCCTCTGCTTTTGCATCCCTCCCCTCTGCCGTGGGCTAGCTGCTTGCTGTGAGGAGACAGATTTGTTCTATTAAAAGTGTTTTTCCCGGATGGAGGGAAGTTCTCATGCACTCTGCCCTGGCCACCCCTGACCCGCACTGGCTCCGATGTGAGCAGTCTTTCATTCAGCACAGCTCGGTGATTGGAAGCAGACCTGAGTGGGAGACCCTCCCAAAAAGAATCAGGGCACTGCACATGTTTGGGCAGGCAGAGGTGGTCTCAGTCGTGGGGCTGCATGGGCAGGGCCACCATCCCAGCTCTCGGGGCACTGGGACCCCTCAGGCTCTCTGGGCTAATGCACAGGCTGCAGCCTCAGGAAGCCTCTCCAGCTGCCTGCCGGCTCTGGGAAACAGCACTTGTATTAGAGCTGGGGGAATTGAAGCTGGGGGTTTCAAAAGTCTCAGGGACAGAAGTTTGAAGGGTTTGCAAAAGCCTGGATTTATCTCTGCGCATTTTGCTGCTGTCCTGGTGCCACCTGGATGAAAGTACCTCCTCTTGTGCGCTGCACAAACACTGCCTCACTCCCCTCCCACCCTCCAGCCCTTGGAGCAAGCCTGTGCCAGCTGTGGCACCCACAGCAGCACAGGGAGGTGTCCAGTGCAGCTGCAGAGCCGATACCTGAGCCACCTTCCTGGGCATGGTGAGGATGGTGGTCCCAGAGGGGAGAAACACAATGCTGTACTCCCCTCTTCCACACAGCTCACATGTTACAAGGTGCTGGGAACAATTCTGTCATGGAAAGACCACTGGAACTTCTTGAAACAAAACTTCAGAAGAAAACATCTGGCTATGCTATTTCAAACAGAAGGATTTGGGAGAAACTGTAGCTGTAACTTTCCGTTAATGAAGAAAAACTTTCAAACGCTAGCAAAAAGTAAGAAACCTCCCATTTAAAACCAGCAAATTAGTGTTTCAAAACAACTCTGACATGTCTAAATGTCCACATCACAAGTAAGCTCAGTCAAGTACAAGCTAATGCTATCTGTGGATGGAAAACAGAGCTGCAGGAATAAATATCAGATAAATTCCTGTGTGCCCAGGAGGTGACATTCAAGCTATGTATGACTATGTCCCGAGTAACACTTATTTTTTTTTTCCCATAGAGACAAGGGGCATAATTTTACCAGGAGAAGTTTAGGCATAAAAGGTGAATGCTCCAACAACCATCTGTGAGCTGGGCAGTGAGCAGTGAGTGTTCCAGCAGCAGGCAGGAGGCAGTGGTGGGAGCCAGGGCAAGGTGCCAGGAGCTTGTGAGGTCTCAGTGACGGGGAAATGAAGTGATTGCTCACTGCCACAGCAGTCTGTGGCACTGGGAAAACCACTTTATTTCCCTGCTTCTTTTCATAGGGAGGCAGAAAGATTTGCTGGTTTCTGAAGCCAAAATATTTTGATAGTAAAATCTCTCATGTTCTCACATAATTTTGACAGGATCTGGATTCTAGGAGTTATTTTTGAGAGCCGCTTACAAAAGGCAGACTCAGTTTCTTCCCAGGGAAAGCTCTTATCAGGGAAACACCCCTCCAATGAATTTCCTGTGCAGGGACATATCCTGGGAAGTGGATTTAATTTTCTCGTTGTTTCTAAATTAGATGTCTCATTGACATCTAATTTAGAAAGAGAAGGAGAATTTTCCATCTGCCGACACTTATGCGTTCCTTCACCTGAATGGATCCCACTGGCCTCTTTTCAGGACTGCCCTCTGATTCAGATGCCTGGAGAGCAAAACTCTCTCCTTGTAAAAGAGTTTCTCTGAACTCCCCTCAAAATGTCTTGCATTGATCCTCATCAGGAAGGAAAGCCAGGCAGCACTTTTAGCTCTAATTTATGCTTGGACAACAGTGATTACAGAACTTGACCAAGGTCATATGGTGAATCTGTGGCAGAGCAGAGGTTGGCTGTCGAGATTCAGATTACTGCCCTCACTTCTGGTCACCTTTTCTTCTTTCATATCCTCAGTCATTGCTGCCTTCTCCTCCTAATCGACAGGATTAACTTGTCAGATAAATGTCCACTCAAGTGGCAGTTAATTGCAAGTGAGAAATCCAGGATGTGACACTTAAACCATGAAGAGTTTATGGGAAAATTTCCTGGGAAATTATGGGCTCTCTTCATTCCTACAACAGTAATCAAGCAAGATCCCTTCTCCTGCCAAGGACAGCCATGTCTACCCTTGTGTGAGACAAAAGCACCCCCTCAGGTTGTTGGTGAGCCAGATTTATTGTGGAAGCTGTGGCTTTAGTCACTCCCCCAGCCCAGGTGTAGAGTTAGTAACAAACCATGAGCTGGTGCTGTCATTATGGAACCTCTTCATTATGGCATTTGCCAGACCTCACCCTTAACAGCTCACACATTACCTGTAATAACTGCACCTTGCATGCCCCTAAAAAATACAAATGCTGGTCTGAGGTTAAAAAGGGCATTTACATAAAGACTTTATGCATCCCTTGAAAGAAAAATTCATGCATGGTGTAATTGTTAGTTTTATTTGTCATATTGAGCAAACATTTGACAGTCCAAGCAAATTCCTTCTGTTAGCTCGGAACACGGTTACTCCTGCAGCATTTTATAAACTTCTCTTGGCAGTGGTACAAAACACAGAGAAGTTATTGAGCCACATTCCCTGCAGCTGTTGTAATCTTTGCAAACTGATTTCTTATTTCATCAGGGGAATAAAAATAATGATATTCGTAATAATAACAATGATGATGATGATGACATAGTTATTACATTTTCATCAGAGGATCTCTGAGCACTTTATAAACTACAGCTAAGCTTCAAAATAAATAATCCTGCAGGACATATAAGTACTATATTGTATTTTGCATGGTCCCATTAGGCTACAGAAAAAGATAGAACAAATCCTAACTTATGGACTACCTTAACTTTAAACTTTCTTTTAACCATGTTGTTAAAAAATGAAGTAGTCACCCCTCCCAACACTTTTCAGAACTAAAATTTTCATCTTGAAATATTCTGAAGAGTCAGAAAATATGAGACCCTCAACCCTTCTTATGTTTTTCTCAGCATAGCTACTTGAAGGTGTAAAAAATGATAATTTTCTTATTTTTTAAACACTGCTACTGTGCTCAATAAAATAACAAAATGCTTGAACCAACATATGGGCAAATCTTATAATCCAGAAAACACTTTTATTTAGAACTATTGGAAAGTTTATTTTTTAAAAAATTCTGAAGACGATTTCTGCTTAACCCCTTCATTTTGGACAAAGCTAACTGTTAAAACAAATCCTTTCCCAATTAATTCCTCTCACCCCCAAATCCCTGAGGGTTGTTTTGTACTATATCTGTTTAAACTGTTACACAAGGCGAAGTTTCTCGTCATGTGTTTGTGTGGTTTGCCCCTCCTTTGCTGTTCCTCTGAGCACTGATCTCCCAGCAATGCACACAGACAATTGTGTACTACAGTAACCAAAGATATTATATTTAAACTGAATGCTCAAGAATGCAGCTCACAGTGCATGCCAAACTACTTGTAGAATCCTGATTATCTGTCTTCACTGTTGGATTGTATGGGTATTCCATACATAAATAGAGAAATTAAAAACCCTCAAATCCTTTGAAACAGGAAAAAGCATCTGCAAAAAGGAAACCTCCTCCCTCCCCTTCAGTCTAATAGAAAGTAGCAATTGCTCCAAAGCCATAGACAGTAAGTCAGCCTGGCCAAATGAAACTAATAATTATGTATTTCCCTTTAAATTACTTGCCCAAGGTCACACTGCAAATCAATGGCAGATTCAATAATTTAACCCAAGAGTCCTGAAACCCAATATCCTGCTCTCACCACTAGAAAACCACCGCACAACTGGCTTCCAGTCTGGGAATGATACACAGCATAAGGAGAAAAACTATAGATATTTCAGGGTTTTTCTCTGTGTAGTGATCATTTATATAGAATTTCTGTTTACCTTGGTCTAGGGTAATAAATACTTAAGACACATTTTCTGTGAAAATACCTTGAAATTTTCATGAAGTTTTCAGAAGCAGCAGGGTTGCTCAGCTGAAATGGCTTCTGGGGCTGCAGTGAGAACTGCCATACAGAGTGTGCCTCCTTTCCTTGCTTGAAGAGTATTTCATATGGCAAAGCATATGCATATCTGAGTAGTAACAGAAATTACAGACTTACAACTTTTTTCATTGAGAAAATTTCTTAAATATTTTTACTGCTGACAATATATTGACTTTGATGTAAATCTACATCATACTAGATGTAGTTTTATCTCTCTTTTTGAAAGGATTAAAAATATTTTTATATTTCAAAATTAATTTTTTCCTGCTCTTTCATTTCCCTAACATTAATTGCAATTGAATAAGTAAGACCGAGGGGCTCTAATTTAGTTTCCTCTATTTTCTTCATTCTGTGTATTTTAAAATAGAAATTTGTCAAAGTAAAAATGTTTTTTACAAACCCCTAAGATTTAGGCGGGGGGGGACTATTGTAATGTTTAGAACATAAGTATGAATGTAACCTCTGGATTTCTCATGAGAATTTTTAAAGGAAAATTAAAATTTCTGAGTTTAAAAGTCTTTCAGTGTGTAGACTAGAAAAATTTTCTGTTCCCTTGGGACCCCCTGAAGCAGCGAGAGGGAGAAGGAGCCCCAGCACTGGGGGCTGGGATCTGTCCCTGCAGTGGTTTTGGTTGTGCAGAGCTCTGATTCCTCCATGGAGCCAGGGGACTGGTGCCTCTTTGTACACCACCGAGGCTGGTTGGAGATATGGTGCTGAACTTGCTGCACATTCTGCAAGCTCCAAACCCAGACCACAGGTTTATCCTTAGGTTCCTCCTCTAGGTGTGTGCTGCAAGGTCATCATCAATCTTCCTGCCATCTCTGCTCTTGTGAAAACCTCCTACAGCAGGTGCTCCCAGAGCCCACCAGCTAATTTTTCAGTCCTGACCTCATGCAGCAGAAGCTTTTTCCTGTCCTTCAGAAAGTCTATGTGAAGGGAATTATAATTAGAATAGATTTTATTGTCAGGCAGGAAAATGCCCACTCAATTCTCCGAGCGCAGGATTCCCAGTAACAAGGTCACAAGGACACTTTGAAGAGACCAGTTAGAATCTGGTAGCCTGGTGCTGTGTTTGGATGGTGCACATCTGTGGGGTCACTTCTCCAATCCTAACCCCTACAATGGCCAAGAACTGCAAGTGGCTCATCTGCAGATGAGGAAGAGCTGTTTGTCACTTTGGTACCTTTCCCCACATCACTGGTCCTGGACAGTCCGAGACCTAATGCCTGAGAGATACAAATGAGCTGGGTCAGTGCTGGAACTGTCTCACAGTCAAAGGGAAAATCCTCCTCTGTTTTTTGGGATGTTGTGACTTCATGACCTTAAGAGAATCACAGGGAAAGGAGTCATGGGACCTCCTGAGATACTCAGGTGCAGTAAATCACCAGGGACAGATGCAGGAAGCCTGAAGGGAGTAAGTGGTGGGGTACCAGTGACAATGACAAATTGGCATCACGTGTGTGGGAACCTGGGCTCTGCAGAAGCTCAGTTTGCTGCAGTGGCAGTGAAAGCAGAGTGTACACAGAGAAACTGGGCAAAGTGGGTGATGCCTTGAGAGGCTGACCTAGAACAGAGGCTAGACAGAGTTATAATAATAAAATAGGTATTTATTAAAAGGCCTTCAAAGGACACACCTTGGGCAGTACAAGAGCCTGGCTGGGGCTCTGCCCAAGATGGACACCTGCTCACGAGTTTTCACACTTTTATAAGTTTTTGTCCATTTATATATTGGAGTTAATTGTCCAATTACAGCTTCAGGTTCTGCAGTCCCATCATCCCAGATTGCTCTCCTCAATTTGCTGTTTACACTTTTTGGGCCTGAGGCTACAATGGTGTCCTTGGTTCTCAGCTGGAAAATGATTGTTTTGTCTGACTAAACTGTGTAGAGAACTTGCTAACGCTTTATATGAAATTCAAAGTTACGCACCAAGGCAATACAGAATCTGGAAAATATGAAAGCCAAAACTTAAGGCAACATGGGTAATGATAATCAGGGAATGTGAGGTCATCCTCTGCCTTGAGGGGAGGGAGAGTGCCCTCCTGGGCTATCCAGAAGAATCCAGGCACAGAATCCAGGGCAGGTAGTGGACAGAAAATGAGACACAGCTACCTCATGCATTGAGCATGAGCAGATTGCATTGAGCAGACATTGTCTGCCAGTGTTAGGACCTACCTATATCCCACAGAAATTCCCCACTGCCTGTTGGAGCCAGTCACTGATTTCTTCACAGCAAGTTCATTCACACTGAGCAGGGGTGGATGATGTCCCTGGGCTGCTGGGCCATGGGTCAGCATTAAGCGATCAGAGGAAGAAACCTCTGGGCTTTAATTGTTAAAGACAGTCTTCCCTGCTTTCCCATGACAAATATCTATTGAAGGACTGTGAAGCATCATATGATCAACCTTGTGAGCACACAGCTTTTCTGTTTTCTATGAGTAGATGCAAGTCCTGAAAGAGAGAACTGATTGCTTCTGTTGTCTTGCATCCCTGACTACATTAGTAGTAGTATTTACCATTATTTATTCCTGTTACTGCCTTCCCGTTCTCCCAGTTAGAACAGCCATTCCAGAGCACTGCATGGTGGTTTTTACAGAGCATTAAAGGGTTCTGGTAGGGCCATTTGAGACTTCTGATGACAGAAAGTAGTGCAGAGCTGCCAGGCTCTGGGCATAACTATCTGCCATTCTTTATTTTTGTTGGAGAGTCTGAGAAACAGAGTTGAATTTTGGTCCCTTGTCTAAGCCTTGTGTGTATGGAGATTTGCTGTCATAAGCAGCACAGTAAGACTGCTCTTTCTCAGTCTGGCTCTAGGATTTAAAATAAACTCCTATTGTTATCCCAGTCTTTAAAAACCAGCAAGACCAAACCTTGCCCCTAGTTATATGTATAAATTTTCTACATTTCTGGTGTCTGAATGGCCAAAGAGATCTTTACGAAAGCCCTGAGAAAAAGGTTGGAGATTAAGACCCAAACAGAATATGGCATTCAGAACCAGGACCTCGTTTACCTTATAATCTGCATTTCACAAAATAGAAATGCAGTTCGTCAATGAAATGAAATTACACCAGTGTAGAAATCCTGTCTGGGAGAGAACGATCTGATTCCTGAGCAGAACTTCATGGCTTCACAATGTGTGAGTACTTTTTTATCTACTCTGAAAAACCCAGACTTAGATTAGCATTTAATCCTCACCACAGCAGCATCTGAAGATGAAATCCTCTTCAGGCTAACTTTTTTGTTTGAAATTAAATATGTTTGTACCACAAGTACAAAGGAAAACTCTGAAATTAATGAGACTTATGGCCCCTGTATGTGTTCTCTAACATGCTACACATTAGGAGAACAAACACAATGGGCAGCTCTCCTCCCACCATAGCGTGTTCAGCTTGTGTCAGATGTGCAGAACAGCTCACCTAGGAATGCAGTGTTTAAATTTCATCAGATATAAAACACCACACACTAATTAGCTGAAGACTCATAAGCTGGGGTCTTGTGTGATATCAGTAGGAGACATGAACTGGTAAGAGGCTGCTTTGCAACCTGAGCCTGCATTTCTCTTTATCATGTGTCCATGCCTGGAGAACATGAATCTGTTAGCAGGCAGTTTACTACTGCCTCGACAGGTCCATCTGCAGGCTTCTCTTTTTCACTGTGAATTATTGTAACATCTAAAGTGCCACCTGCTCCTCCTTGGGAAAATGCCAGTATAGAGGAAGGGGCCAGCAGAGCTGTCTGTGATCCATCAATCTTCCTTGTAGCGATGGTGGTGCAAAAGATGTGAAAATTGGGAGATGAATGTCTAAAACAAGGATGTGAGCCCCTCAGCCCCACTTAGGGAACGTCTTTCCTTAATTGCTTGCAATTACACCACATTTTCCATCACAAGAGATGAAAAGCCTGTCCACACTCCTGGGACACTTCAGTACTGAAATGAATTTGGAAAGCAATGACCAGACAGTCAGTGAAATCTGGAAATTACTCCAGAGCTAAGAATGAAATTTAATCAAGGCTGGTAAGGCTAGATATGGACAGCTAATAACACTGTGTGTGCAATATCTCTGATCCACACCTGCTCATCTCACTTCAGCATCACCCTTTGGCTGACTTTTGTACAAAGCAGTTGAAAAACCAAAGGTATCTTTCTTCAGGTTACATAATTTCTCAGATCCAGAAGTAGACACACAACATTTTTACAAACAAGCAGTAACTTTTACTGAAAAGGTTTGATGAAGTTACTGATCCTAATATCAGAGGAGAGATTTTGAAGCTGATATCTTGAAATGAAATATTTCATGTTGCTATTTCCAGTGAACTTGAGCTTCCAGGAACTGCTCAGGCTCAGTGGCTCAGTACTTGCAGCATAGTCTGGCATTAGCTTATCTTGCACATTTTTTTTCTTTTCACTTTGATGCAAAATCATGTTTATAAAAGAAGCAGACAAAAGATTGCTTTGGTCAGACTTTGTGTTCTAGCAGGGTGGTGAGCTAGAATTATAGTGAAAAGTGGCTGGTGCTGTTTACTTAATTAAATAAACCCTACTACAACCACAGATCTAGATAAATTACAGCTCTTAGCTTTAAGATTTATTGTTTTTTGGAAGAAAAACAGATTTTTTTCCCAGGCTTTTTTTTTGCTACTGACTGCATTCTTACAAAAACAGGAATTTGGAGGAAAAGCCTCTTTCACTTGTTCTTTGGGATGTTCATGAGCTACACTGAACACCATCTTCTCCTGATGAGGTGGATCCCAGTTACAAAGGGTGCCATTTCTCTCCTGGAGTGAAATCTGCCCTACTACAGATCCAGCCTTGGTCTTCCAGGTCTGGACATGTCTTTCCTCCTCTGGCTCCAAGAAACTCTTCCATGTGTCCTGGAAGGGTGCAGCTCCCTGGCAGAAGTGGTGCCAGGACATAGAGCCTGGTGAGCTGGCACAGACATCTCACCGTATGTGGCAGGGCTCATTTCCCTGCCAGAAGCACTTCACCATGCTGAAACCAGAACTTTAATTGCAGCATTTTTTAGCTTTTCCTCATTCACAAACAGCAACCCCTGTGTAATTCTAGCTACACAAGCAGGATTTGTCATAAGATTCCAAGGGCCACCAGGTGCATGGTGCCAAGGAAAGGGTAGAGGGCCAAGGAGCTCTTGCAGAGAATACCCTTTAACTCTTCTTATCCTAGAGAAGTGTTTGTTGTTGAAAACTTATCATAAGCTCTTAGAGCAGTAGTAATGCAGCTTATCTGGAGATAGATTCTATCTGGAGAAGAGATGCTTCATTAAAAAAAAAAACAGAAATAAAACCCAAGAAACCTCAAGGACTCTGTCCCTTATCAATCTGCATCTCTTCCATCTCACACTCCTGTCAATGGCAACTTCTCCTCTTTCACCACTGAGCCCAGTGAGCTCCAGTAATATTCAGTTGGCACAAATCAACATTAGGGAGCTGCTGATCTACCCTGGCTGAACAGCTGCCCTGGACAGTTACTTTCCCTTAGGACTGATTAAATAATTTTTTCAAGAAATAGGTAGTAGAGTCTTTTCTTTAGCTCCTTTTGTTTTTTCAATAAGGTTGGGCAGATTGTTTTTAGAACAAACCAGTCCTTCTGCTTTAATTGGAAGTCTTGTGCTCTGCAGAATTCTTTTTGTTGCATGTTTTTGCTGTTCTGAAACCAATATATCAAATGGGCGATTTTGTTGCTTTTTTCTTGTTTGTTGGTGATTTTCAGGAGGGGTCGAGTGTCCTTTCTGGAAAGGTAAGAAGTTCTGTAAGAAGAACCTGGATGAAGTGGATGATGTGAAGCAGAGGGGCTCTCCTTCATGACTGGACTCTGCTTCCTCTGTGCTAATTGGTACAGAATAGGAATAAATGCAGATGCTGAAGTACAAGAAAAAGAGCTGAGTGACCTCAAACCCAGACAATATTGTGTTAATTCTTTCACATAAATCAGGGCATAAGGAGTTTTGGCACACTCTGTTTAGTCAATAGGAATAATTTGTTACAGTATAGAAAAGAAAATGAGGGCAGATTGGAGCTCTGGTTCAGACTGGAGTGAAATCATTGATTAAATACAATTGTGTCTGATTGTGCATGAGCTGAGTTGGATCTGCTGTTCATAACTCTGTGGTCATTAAAACAAAATGCATCCTTCAAAATGCAGGCTGTGCAATGCTCCACTGAGTGACTGTGCCTCATGCAAAATTAAAACCTTCTCTCAAGTGTAGCCTGTAGACTTTAGGACAGCAGGGGTTCCTCAAAGAGGTCTCCAGCATCTCACGTCTCTGGTCCCAAAGAGAATAGTGAGTAAATTGTTTTCTTGGACATTCTGACTCTTCTCCAATGAAACATCCACAAAGAGTGAGCAAAACTTATAATGTAAAACAGCCACCCAAAATATAGGACCTCACTGGATGTTTCAAGCAGAGATTGGCAATGGATTCAGGCACATTTGTGAAAGAGCACACAGATCCTGGTGCCTTGAGTGCAAGAGGAATCAGACCATGGAAGGAAAGGTCTCTGTGTGCAGCCCCTGGACTTCTGGCAAAGTGCTCAGCCAAAAGCCCATCTCTTCTCTTGAGACAATATCTGGACAAACTTTGAGCCAGAAAAAGCCTTTTTGTCACCCTCTTTTCTGTACTTCTCATTCATCCAGACCTTCCTTTCAGAAAAGTAGAACAATGTTCTCAGCGTTCTGATTTGGGCAGCCAAGGAGCCATCCAATTTCTGTCTCCCTTGCCGTAATAAGAAGAAATACATAAACCTGGTGTTAGTGAAGTTCAGTCAACATACCCCAAAAGTGTCACTTCTTTTTGCTCTGTTCCTTGCTTGTCACTTGGTGGTTTTGCAAAATTGGGGGTGGTTTGATGGGGTAAAAAGAGAAGCACTGGGCCAAGGGAGAGTTTAATCTTCAAAAATTCAGGATTTTCTTCTCATGAAAAGAATAAATATTTGCACGCATCAGTGTTTCAACCTCAAATGATTTAATCTTGGATTGCAAAGTTGTGGAGGGAGTATTTCATTCTGGCTTTGCTGATGTACTCCAGTTTGTGTAGCTCTTCTTCCATCTGTGGATTGTTATGTTGGTAGCTTTCATCCTCACCAGCTGATATTTTTCCCAGTGTCATGTTGATTTATTTGTCTTCATTGGGCTTCCGATAACATTTCACCAATAAATTAGTTTTAAATTAAACTTTCTGTTCTGTCTTTTATGTTGGACCCAGTGCATGTGCTGGAAAGGAAATTTCATTTCAGAGATACTTTATTCCTCTTTTTATCACCCTCTTCAGCTACAGACGCACCAGCTGTAACATTTATTTTACTTTGGATGAAAGTTGCAAAAGCACTGCATAAATTCTGAATAAAAATTTGCTGTTAGTGAAGATGACCGCTTGTAAGGAACATTTTAGACAGCCATAAACCAGAAGTAGCTGTAAAACTGAGTGTGCAGCCCAGCAAGAGAACCTGTGCTTAGTTTATGTGGTACCTGATAACAGAATGAACACCTGCAGTGATTGTCACTCCAGGCTTTCCCCTTCCCCACTGCCAGGCCAGTGCATGCATTAGAAAGCAGCACTGAAACAGTCTGGCCCAGAGCCTGAGCTCATGCTTTGTTTGTCTTTATCCACTAATTTGAGTACATCACTGTTGCCCCATGAACAAGAAGTGCTCAGGGTTTCAGGCAGGGCTGGAGCCACTGCCTCTTCCATGTCCTGATTGTCTCCCAGGATGGTCAGAGGTCCCAGCAGGGCTGTTCCCCTTCACCTCTCAGCTGAGCTTCCCAGCAGCCTGCACTCCATAGCATGTCCTTCTCTCTGTTCAGGCTTCTCCTCCACTTTCATGACTGAGCAACTTCCCATGGTTAAGTTGAAAAACTTTTTCACTTGTTGGGGAAAGCTTGCAGCAGCTGAGGCAGCCATGAAAAATCCAAGAAAAGGTGTTTTCCTTTACATAAATCTAACAAAACACCTGAGCAAAGCAAAGTTCTGCAGCAGTTTGTTACATCCTGACCTCTCCTGCAGTGTAGCTGAGCTGCAAGCATGGGCAGAGGAGAAAAAAAAAAAAGCAAGGGACTAAATTCTGTTTGTACTGTGCCAGGCAAGACGGTGTTTGCTTTTCTTCAGCATCTCGCTGGCCACCTCAGTGCTCTTAAACAAGGCAGGAAATTGCTTCTCTCTGCACTCGTGGCAGCAGGACCTCCAGCACTGCAGGGGGCTGCTGGGTGCCTTGGGCACACACCTGAGGGATGGCCATGGCCTCACCAGGGCTGGGTGCACCTCGCCAGCGGGAGGCTTGACCTGCAGGGTGCACTCAGATCTTTGCATTGGAGTTGCACTCTGAGGTGATGAGAGGAGGTGAAAAATGCATGTTTGGCTTAACTGAATTCCAAAATGGAGTATTTTGTGATATAAAATATAAAACACTGAGCACCATTTCTGCTCTAGTTTATTTTTGTAGCAGATGCCATTCATTCTCCCCCTGCCCCATCTTTTCAGCGCATTGTAAGTAGTAGTGATGTATAGTCTTCTTGATGAAGCACTTATCTGGGGCCCATTACTGTAATGACAGAGCCCTCCATACTCTTTCGAGGTTTTATTATCAGAATGACTCCCTTGCTTCAAGCTGATTTTCATAAATCATCATTTTCTCATAAGCTTAAAGGAAAAAAATGGTCTTTTGGAAGCCTGTGACCTACTTTATTGTGTGATTCCTCAGCACTGGTCCAGCTGCCAGACCCAAAGAGAGAGTCACATCAGCCTGTAGTTTGCTTCCAGGAGATTATTTTATATTATTACATTATTTTATAATCTCCTGGGCTCGAGTGATCTTGCATGCAAGCCTTTATAGTGCCTTGCTCAGTACTGTAACTTTGAATTCCGTGCAGAATTGCTGCCAGAACCGTACACACAGGAACTGACTGCCTAGATCACTCCTCCAAGTCTTGGATGCAGCTTCATTTTCCCATGGGGACAACCTGAGGAACACCTGCCTTGGCCACCCTGTCCTCCAAAAAGTGGGAAGTTCAGCTGGGAGAGTCTGGTGAAGGAGATGCTGGGAGGAAGCCCTGGGGGGACTCACACCTCCTGCTGGCTCTTAGTCAGCTTACTCCACCTCTGCCTCAGAGCAGAAAGAGCATTCATGTCTTATCCTCTGTAACCTCTTATTATTTTTGGATAGGAAATCGAGAGGAATTCGTAACAGAAGCATGGAGAAAAAACAAACCTCTTTGTTTTAGTCCCCAGGATAAACATTTCCAGAACAATGTTAAACCGGAAGAAAATGAGGGCTCCTAAGGCTCCCAAGCTGCTCCTGCATCCCTGCACCCATGCGTAGGACACCCTAAACAGCTCTCCTGACAGTGGCACTTCCCAGTGCAGATTTTCCCCTCGTGTCCCAACCACTGCTCACCTGCATGTGCCACCTCTCTGCCACTTGGGACGTCTTGATCCCCATCCTTTCTGCCACCCCTCGGTGCATCCAAGGACCACATCCCAGAGGCCAGCATCACCTCCCTGCAGCCAGCCCCACATCATGGTGCCTACATCTCTCCAGCCATGGGGCAAGGGCCTCCTCCCACACTTCCCATGGGCAGTGCTTTCCTACCAGATAATGCACAGAAATCAGTTTGTGTCGCCCCACTAGCTTCAGCAGCTCTGGGATTCTTCCTTCTGTCACGGGAGATTTGCAGCTCTTCATTTCCCCTCCTGGTTGGAGTTTCCAGGCTGTGCTTGGCTCCCTGGTGAGGCTCACTGCTGGGTGCTTGTGCTTTGGGATTGGCAGGGATCCTGCCCGTTCCAGTGACCACTTTCTTTCCCAGGCATTGGGTCATTCCTGTATTAGTTCTTTGTTAAATCTTTGGATGTAGTTCATGTCTGAGTGACCAACCACTTGGTTTGATGTTTTTGTGTGCTAGTTATTTTAAGATTTAGCAAGATAAGTTTTTTTGGCAAATTATATCATCCCACTGTTCAACTGAGGGAAAGTCAGAAATATTTATGAATTTGGGACAAACACCAAATGATTGTTTTCTTTAAGGAAAAAATGAGTCTGTTTAAATGTTAAACAATATTTGGTTTCATCTTCTTCTAAACAGAAGCATTCTTTTGCTTCTGAACTACATTTTCATTTACAAATTGGCAACAGTCATAGAACTATTGTTAACAGCTTTCATAAAACTACCCAAATGAGCCTTTTTTTGGTTTAATCAGAATCTTTGTGATTTTCTAAACTTTTTGTTAAGGTTTCTTACCAGAACTTAAGCAAGCCCTTGGTTCCTGGATTTGTAAATCACTGTAGTGTGAAGAGCTGTTCCTGCACTTGCAACAGCAGCTGTCTTAGCCTTGGCCTCAGTAACATCAACTCTTCCTTGGCATGTGACAGAGCGACAATCTTCATGGCTGCCCTGGCCTGGGAGGGTCCTGCTTCCAAGGACACTTCTGTCCTTCACTGAAGGTATTTCAGCCATAGCTGGTATGAAAGGAACTAATTTAAGTTCTTCTCCAGGGATAATATTATGGGATTTGTCTTGTTGGTTTGTTGCTTATTTTTTTTTTGTCTTTCTGCTGATATCCCCTGTACATCTCTATTATTTTTAATATATCCTGTTTTTTATTCCTGCTTTCTTTATCTAGCTCTGTGCCAGGACTTTGCAGTCAATGTAGACAACCAGAGCTACACCCAACAGATAATCAGGACGTACAAATCAAATGTGCAACTGGTTTATTTCATTTTGTTTTTCACTTTGGGAACCACTACAAAAATTCCAAAAGAAGCATATACTCCCGTGGGGGAAATTTGGGTCTTCTGCAATAGGTTAATTCTTAATTACTGTTTGGGGACTCCTTTGAAATTTTGTTTCTTAAGTGTCTTAGAGATTTCTAGGCCACAGGTTGAAACGAGCAGTTTAGTGTCCTGCATTAGTGATGGAACTGAGGGTGATATTTGGGTGACACAGGGCACAGGGTCCCTCTACTTCAATATTCTCCAGAGCTCTATTGCCTCAGGTTTTTCAGCAATGCCTCTTAAATAGGCACTGGATCAGCAGTACTGAGGGGAGCCTTTTGTGCACCAAATCACAATGCAAAAATTTAGAAGAACTCTCTAAGTAATGTCTTCTTGATACATTTACCCATGACCAAGTCATTGGGATTAACGAACGTAAATCCTTACAGCCAATGGGATTAGCATGTGTAGATTCCCTCTGGAGGAAACCACATGATTGGATGAGCTTCCAGTGAAGTCACAGTATTCCCTGTCTGCAATTAGTTTAAAATTTTTTAAATTGCAAATAATCTATTCAGCTATTGCCTGTATGCAATTTCAGGGAATTTTGACTAGATGGAGCATTTTTGTGGTCTGCATTATTTCATTGCTGAGATGTTTCAAACAAAGGAACAATTTGAACAGACTTTTTAAAGGACCAAGTTTCCAATTAATTGCAAATCACACACTAACAAATTACCAGACTACTCATTTTGTACCAGGAGGGAGAAGTGCTGCCAATTTGAGGAGAACATTGTATTTTTCAAACACAACAAAGAAGCTGAATTCCTGTTTTCGTTGCAAAACGGAACTGTGCTTTAACTGTGAAACCCAAAATCGTGTCTATAATAGAACAGCTCTAATTTAGCTATAAAATTCAATTACCTGCTGACGATACTGTCCCATTTGAGTCCCTTGCAGTGATTTCCATCATTTCCCTAATACTATCTCTGGCCATCACCTGGAGGGATCTGTTCTGATGACTGCTGCCATTTCTCCTCTTCATTAGTTTCCTGACACCCTTATTTTTTTGGCACTGATTTACAGCATTCAAGACAGGAAAGCAGCCTGAGTACCTTAACTTGGTGTCACTTGCAGACCGGTGCAGTGATAGTACAAAACACATCAGAGCCTCACAGGAAATAGCTGGGCCCCCACAAAATGTTGCTTGTTCACCAGATGTGCAAGACCCTAGCAGTTAAGAAAACAAAATGTGGCACTAAAATAAATGAGCTGCAAAATTCCAACTCTGAAATTTTAAAATTAAAAGAAAAGAAAAAGATGCTAGGTTATAAATTTTAAAGAGATACATAAAAGCATATTGAAAAAGAAAGTGGAACACAGTTTCAGCCAATTGATTTAATTTAGCCCAGGTTTTCTGCACACTGTTTTTCTGACATAGGGAATAACAGTTGATGTAGACAAATTATGCCTGGTTGTGTGCATTAATTTAAGATTCTTGAAGGTGGATGAATCTAACTGGGCTTCTCTTCAACCCCCCTTCCCCTTTTGCAGTACCTGGAAGTTGGGATTCATTTCTAGACCCTCTTGTGTGCAATTAATTAGGCAGGAAAGGTGCCATCCTGTAAAGTACAATGTGTGGCTGAGGAGCAGGGAGTCCTTTCCAAATGGTGGGTTCTGAGGGACACAGCCCCTGGGAGGGATGGGATCTCAGGGACACTCTGTTCCTCTCAGAGGGTCAGGGGAGTGATGCTGATGTGAGAGGCTGCAACAGGGCAAGGGTGTGCCCCAGACCCAGATGGGACTCAAGTGCTTCCTCAATTCCCCCTGTGGTCCTGCTGGAGCAGATGGGTGCCCTGGCTGAGCATGCTGAGAATCTTGGCCAGGATGCAGCCAAATCCATCCTATTGCATTTGGGAAAAGTGGAGGCAGAAGTGTACCTGGGCTGTGCCCCCATATAGATTTGGCACACTGACAGGCTGTGTATTTGGGACCATAAAAACACACACACTTAGTGCTTTTACAGTCATCAGCTCTGATTTTATTTCTGCCAAGACCTGCTTGTGCTAATCTAAAAAAAAAACAGTGAACATTAACTTATTTCATTGTATCTGTCTTACCTCCCCAGCAGCAGAAGAAATTTGATAGTCAAGAACATTTGGCAGCTGGGACCAGGGCTGTTTCGGCTGATCATTACCATATATAAAATCTTCGCTATTAAAGCACTAACAGAGTCACTGCATTATGATACCAGAAATTACACACCTGCACTCTCAGCTACAAAGCCCCAAAGCTGCAGAAACCTCAGGCAGGGAAGGATCTCCAATGAGAGGGATCTCTTGGGGTTCAGACTAGTGCATTTCTCCCTTCCTAGAAGGCATTTCCCTAACCTGCACCCAAGCCTCTCCAGTGAAGGAGCTTGGACAATCACCTAATCTGCTGCAGCCATGGAAGAAAAGCTTTCCCCAAGCTCTACTCCTAGCAGCCTTTGCTGAGAGTTTAGGTGATCTTTTGCCCTTGCTTTCAAAAAGAATTGCTTACTTTATTGCATTTATGTCATCTTTATTGGAGATTTTTGTGCATATAGGAATTAGTCTTGCCTCACCTTCATCATTTCTAAACTAAACAATCTTCTATAGACTAAACAAGTGCAATTCTTTCTATCTCACTGGCTGCATTTTCCAAATCTCTGATCATACTGGTTGATCTCCTCCGGATTGTCTCCAGTATATCTATATATTTATTAAAGTAAAATGCCCCAAACTTCACAGAATCTTTCAGAACAGAAACCTCCACACCAAAGTTCAGAGCAGAATAATTGCTTTCTTTGTCTTATGTATGGTGCTTCATGCATACAACTCAGGTATCTATATTTTTTCTTGTCTGAGTATTGCACTGCCAGCTCAAATCCAGCCTGTCATTTGCTGCATCCCTCAGACCTTCTTTTTCCATGTCACAGCTTAAAAATTTCTTCCAAGTTTTTAGTTGGGAATTTGGTTTCTTCTCCCTGAAAGTAGCACTTTATCCCAGTGTTTACTTAATCAGGTTGGCTGTGGACCATCTTTCCAGACAATTTCTGTGCTTTGATCCTCTGCCTTTGATTCTCTTGTATCCTTTTCAAGTTTAATGGTAACCACAGATTTCATCGTCTGCATCATTAGTGAAAAGAATGGAAACAGGCCTTGAAAAGATCCCAGAGGAATCCCACTTGAACAACTTCCTATTTGATAAAACAATTGATAACTGTTGTTTTGGAGCAAAGTTCACCCAGTTGTGCACCCGTCTTGTGATTACATGTAGCTCATACCTAATGCCACCATATCAGGAGATAAGATAAATCACATCCATTTGCTCTTCTTTATTCACAAAGTCAGATGCTCAGTTGGAAAGGGAGGAAATGGACAGGTTTGACATGATTTGTTCTCGACAAACTCAGGTGGACTGCTTTTTATCACCATACCATAATTCTGGGTGTTTAACAAACTGATTGTTTAATAACTCATTCCAGATTTTTGGGAAACAAGAATGAATGGTTTATAGCTTCCTGGGGTCTCATTATTCCTTTTTTAAGTTCAGCACTATAGTCACTCTTCTCCTGTGCTCCAGGGCTTGTTCTGTTCTATAAGAATCCTTTACAATAATTGCTTTAAAATAATTGTATTTCTAGAATAAGTTCAGATGAACTCTGTGAGGCCCTGCTGACTTGTGTGCAGTGAGCTCATCGAAGTATTCTTAAACTTGGTCTTTTCCTGTTTTGACCTGCAATTCTACTCATTTTAAAAATAATTTGGTTAGTTAGCTGGTCACAAACAGCTCTTTTTTTTTTTTCCTTTATTTTTTTTTTTAATAAGATCTGGATAAAGAGACATGCCAGGCTTCTCTGCAAAATTTGTTACTTGTTCTGTTTTCCTGATTAGCAGTAGATCAAGACTTTCCTTTTTCTTCCTCTAATTAAAATGTATTTATAGAACCTTTCCCAGTTCCCGTTGATGTCTTTCCTAAGCTGAAATCCCTTCTGTGCTGTAGCAGCTTTGCTTCTCCACTCCGTTGTTTGTCTTGTTCTCTTGTACTTATCCTTAGCTAAGGGTTTGTGTTACACTTTTCAAAGTCCTCAGAAAATTGCTGTTTCTGGAATAGTACATACATGTGCCTGGTGTTCTCCTGCATAGGGGTAGATTGCTCTAATATTCTAGCACAGAAAACTTTCAGGATCTTTTCACTCTGCTACTGCTGCTGAAAACCTTGGTTATGTACTAGAGTTTTTAAGTTACCCTATTGTTTTTTCAACACAGTTTTGGATAACTAAAATCTCCTATTGCCACTATATCTCCTTGTTTGGATATCTTGTACAAATGCTTGTTAAAGTTCCTCCTGGTTCCTCTGAGTTATTGGATGGCCTGTGGCAGATCTCCGTCCTGAGCCACCATGGGGTCAGCTGTGTCACAGCATCTGAACAAAGACTTACAGTTCTTTCTGTTCCCCTGGCTCCTTGTGTTTGCCTGCAGTGGTCAACACATCACTCCTTTATTTACATTTTTTTCTACTTTATAACTAATGTTTCCAATTCTCAGGCTGCAGCTAAGAGCAACACATTTCTCAGTGAGCTGCAGGCTTCTTCACATACACTGCTCTGGGTCTGCTTAAGAGGACACTGCCAGATTATTTAATAGTTCAGGATAACTTGACCCAAGCTTGGTACAATCTCAGCCACAGGAATTTCTCCACACCTCTGTGGGGATATTTTGATTCAATGTGAAGTTCAGTCTGAATGAGTTGATGGTAGTTTGGACAAATGCATTTGAAAATGTAACAAGATAAACAGGCTCCTAGAGAGGGGTGTAATGTGTCTGCTGATAAACCAAAGAGCACAGAGTAGTCTCACTTCAAACAAAAACATGCAGACACCATGATACTGGAAGATCTGACACCCATCATGATATGTCCTGATGCTCTGCTGGAACATTAACTCTTTTTGATCTCCGAGAGAAACAGTGACCACCTCACCTCCACCAGCCCTGTCTGGAAGGTCCTCTCCCATCATCACTAAGCCTCAGATAAACAAATTCTCCCTTGGCACAACACCAGCCTGGATTCAGAGGTGCTGTTCTTCTCCTCGAGCTACAGACATGCCTGAGCAAGAAGGTTTCTTGAGGGCTTGCCCTTGTTCTTGGGGCCTTAGTGACATAATCAGCGCAGGATCAGGCCAGAGAAAATAGAGTTAAGGACATCCAGAAGTCTTTGAAGGGCTGGAGCCGAGGTTGCAATTCTCCTCTGGCCTGGCGTCTCACTTGTGACCCATCCCATTGTTCTGAGCTCAATGCTTATTCATTTCCTCTTTGCTTGTGTTTTTTTGTATAATTATTTTTAATTGTGCTTTTTTATATTCTAGAGAAACAATTAAAATAAACTCCCTTGGGTCTTAGAATGTGGATCAACACAATCAGGTCAAGGGACTCCTTTTAGTTTCAGTACTGACTCTGATACAGAGATGGATTTCAAGGTGACGGCTTTGCATAGAAATTTTTTGATTAACAGCTGTAGTCCTGGTGTGACTTCTGGGAATGAAAATACTCTTATCAGGAATTCACAAGGACCATTATTTTAGAGGGAAGAAGGTTTCTTTTGAGAGGACAACTAAGATACTCAAGGGGTCTCCCTTACTGCAGTATTAACATCAAGCATCCTGCAAAAACTTGTAAATACTTAATTTTCCTTTACATCACTAAACTACACCATCTCAATGCAATTGATATACACACATTAACTGAGGCTTTTCAGCCCAATGTCACATCCTTGAAGTGGAAGAGATGTTTATGCTGGGAAGGAACCGGAAGGGATGGAGGAGGAAGGGGGACTCTTGTTTTCATAATGAAGAGGGAGGAACAGTAACAATTTCCTCATATTCCTCTATCCCTCTCTGAAGGGGAGCTTTAAGGAAGGGTTATAGGGGAACAGACAAGGTGGCTCTGCAAACTGAAGCTGTGGTCCAGGCATCTATCTTTTCCCATTAAGAGGCTGAAATGCAGGCTTTTTGTAAAGCAGCTATAGAGCTGCTTCACAGTCAGGCTGACTATTAGGAGAATTAATAGATGCTTAAACAATACCAGGGCGCTTAGATTAAACATTAAAGACTGGAAAGGCCAGTGCCTTTCCAGTGCCTTTCCAGTGCCTTTCCAGTGCCTTAATGCAAACTAGACTTTGGTTATTGCAATTGCACTAGAAGTGTTAAAGAAAAGTGGTGCGGTCTCCCATGGGCAGAGGCAAATTGTATTTGAAAGCTGATGTTTTGAATTACAATGGTACACTTATAGAAAACAGATAAACAGACAAAGATGTGATGTGTACCATTAATAGTGAGCATCACACAGAAAATCAAAGAACTGAGTGCCTTCAAAATGTAAAAAATTCAAGTCAGAGGATTTGTTTAGGGAAGGGAGTAAAAGCATGTAAAAAAAGATTGTGTACTTTCAGCCCTTATACAGTTTGCCAAGAGCTCTTTAAATAGAAGCTTTAAAAGCTGTTTTTGCTTTTGAAAACTAATAAAACATATGCCCTACTGTACAGAATATAATAATAGAATAATGTCACAAATAGAGACAAAAGATGTTGTAAGACCTTAAGTTATTTCTGTAGCTACATTAAAAGAAGTGGTGCTTGACCTAATTTTTGAATAATGGGTAATAGTTGCCTTGATCTTTTGGCTGCTATTCTTTTGGTCTGTATTCAAGGTAGGCAGATAATGACTGATGCCATTACTGATGTGGACAAGCAAAACTTTCTTCAGCAGAAACTGAAAACAGTTGGAGGAATTCACATTGAAGAGGAGATTAACAAGGGTGGACATAAGAAATGTATGCAGAGAGTGGGTGGGATAGATAAGAGAGGGAGGAATTAATATTCACATTGTCTTTAAAATAAGAGGTTCAGTGAAAATCAGCAGCAGGAGCAAATGTAACAGTGATAAAGGGAAGCACTTTTTCACACCATATGGCAACTAGACATGGCAATCCCTAGTTACAGGATGTTTTTGAGGTTAGGAGTTTATCAGGATTTATGTAGAGAACATGCCAAGTCATCACTGTGAATGCTAAATAGAGCCAGGAACGAGAGCAGCTTCCTTCAGGGACGGGGGAACATAATTTCTCTCTCAGCAGGAGTTCATCACCCACCTCCTGCTGTCAGCTCCAGGACCCCTGCCCAGAGGGCTCCATGGTGGGATGGGCTTTGGAAGCTCCTCTCTCCCAGCTGGCTGAGTTTGTGGGGTTGGTCCAGGCTTTGCTGAGTTCCCACTGCAGGGTCCAGTGCTGGAGTGAGCCCCTGGCAGAGCCAGAGGCTGCATGGGCTGTGGGCAGCATGGTTCCTTCAGTCTGCAAGGCACCTTTTTCCCAAAGCAAGCAAAAATACCTCATGTCTTC
This sequence comes from Rhabdornis inornatus, assembly GCA_013397075.1. Classification (NCBI taxonomy): domain Eukaryota; kingdom Metazoa; phylum Chordata; class Aves; order Passeriformes; family Rhabdornithidae; genus Rhabdornis; species Rhabdornis inornatus. The sequence continues at coordinate 1,163,368 of VWZS01008965.1, read as the reverse complement.
ACAAGCAGAAGATCTAAACAGCAGTTGTTGTGCTGGGAAACTCTCCATTCCTCTGAAATGAGAAACCAAATGGGGTTCCACTCCATTCCCAAAGGTCAGGGATGCAGGTGATAAAGCAGACACCTTCAGGTGCAGCCCTGACTTTCCATGCTAAAGTGGAGCTGCCTGGGAGCCCTAAGGGAGCTGTGTGGGAGCAGAACAGAATCCTTGGCTCCAGGGAAGACCCATGACAGACTGTACATTCTAGGAATCTGTGACCCATTTTCATGACATTGCCACGAAGTTTGCTATTGGGAAGCAATTCTTCACTCTGAAATCCCTTATCTTGAGGAATAATTAAATATTTATGATTTTTCTCCCTGTTTACTGTACATGCTGATAAGCAGCTAAGGAGCTGTCAGAGTCTATCCTTTTTTCCTCCATTGGGCTGATTAATTATAAAATAAATAAGTCATTAGTTGAGATTTCAGTAGCTGTTTAAAAAAATTCATGCAGTGTTGGAAAGGTCAATGTCCAAAGTAATTTGGGATTCAAATCCCAGCAGGTCTGACGGATGCCCCATTTCTCCAGGGAAAACCTAAGTGGGACACCTGAGGGGAGGAGGTATTGGTCATTAATCCAAGAGTCAGCAGCTGGCCAAATCCAGTGATCTCAGTAAAACAAAACATGTGCATAGTGTGTGACTTCTTAGAAGCCGGGTTTCTTGCCTGGCCTGGCAGTCTGAAGAATTGCTTGCTTTTGCAAGTTTAATTATAAAATGTATGCCAAGGTCAGAGAATAGGTCAATGTTTTAGCCATCCAGCTGGGAGGCCTAAGGATGCCTCATAGGAATTAGCTGGACAGGAGGATTTTGATGGAAAACTGATGTGAAAGAATTGCTTTTGGAGAAAGGTCACATGCAAAGCCCAGGCAGGCAGTCATCTTCATTACCAATGTGTCTGCTCCATGTAGAAGCACGGGCAGGAAAGGAAAGAGCTCTGATTTTGAGTAATGATCAGTCAGAAGGACTCCATGATGGGGCAACATGTGTTCCTGAGCATGATTGCTTTAGGGGAAGTTTCTTTTTGTTTGATGAAAGACATACTGTCACAGTACATATATATCTATTAGTACATTCATCCTCCTCTTCTGATTCTCCCCTCATTTCATTGCAATTGCTGCTCTTTGCATGGGGAAATGTAAGAGGAAAAACAAGCTAAGCACACCAGGAAAAGAATGATCATTATTGGGAATAGATAATTTTGTATGAAAAAAAAAGAGGAGATGCAATGGTATTGTGATTAATGATCCTGCAGATGTACTCTTCTTGCTAAACTTCCATTCTAGGTAATCTCATCTTTGTCTTGCAGCATCACAGTGAAGTTAGAATAACTCACTTTCTGGAGGTTAACCAAACTTTGCCTGTAGCAGCAGCTTGTGGACATGTGCTCTGTTTACCATGTTAGAAGGTAATTTGATTGATTTTTCTGTCTTAGGAGTTAAACTAATTTCAGTTGCCTGTATCTGCTGGGGAGTCTAAGGTCTGTGACAGCTCTGCACATGGAAATCCATTGGCACAGAGTACAAATTGTTCTCCATCAGCCTCTGGGGACATCCTGCAGCTCAGAATTTTCTGTCTCCCAGTGCCAGGCATTTGGCATAACCCAACTCTTCTGAAGGGAGCAATGAGCAGGCAAATATTAAACAAGTCATTTCCTAATTATGTAAATTGATGCAGCCTGTTTTTCTGTGGGATTTCTGGATGTCATCAGCATAATGACAACCAATACAAGCATTTCCCATGGCCTCACTTTTCCATGCACTACCTGAAATACGTCACAGACTCTCATCTCTTCTCCAGTGATCCTCTGACTCCAGGGAAACCAAGAGCAGCATGTGCCACTGCCTGTTTTGAGTCAGGTGGTACTGACATGTGGGTCCCAGATATGTTTGTTCCTTGCCAGCTGGCCATCAAACAGGATAGGTAATTACTTCTCTCATCTTGCAGTCCTTCCCTCAGAATGCTCACTCTGGGGTCTCCATCCTCGATCCAAGCCCTGGTTTTCACTGCTTTATAGGAACTTCTTATCTTTGATACCTCTTCCATTTTATCCAGTGTGACTGAAAGTGGCCAGCAGATTCAGAAACTGTAGGGGAGTTTGCAAGTGAGGGAGGAAGGAACCAACTAACAGCATATGCAGTGTCACAACTGTGTGGCATAATTGGCTGCAAAATTTCATGTCTTCAGAAAAATACTACCCAAACATGTTGGCTTTGTGTGCACAACTTTCACCAGCAAGACTATGTGGAGGAAGATACCTCTTATGGGACGGATGTGCTGCACAAATTCAGGGCCAGCTGGAAGATGCTCAGGTTCCAATATCATGAAGACATGAGGAATTTGTGGAAAATTTTGGGATTGTCAGTATGGCACTTGCCATCACCCCTAAATGAACTTGAAAGTCAGCACATCCATTCAAGAAATGAACAAGATATAACAGTTGCATGTGACATTTGAGTGAAACGTTTTGTTTCTGAGATTTCAATGCACAGAACATGCAGCAGGATCTGCTTGGAATTGCTTAGCTCTCAAATGCTGTTAATTGGACATTGACAGACACAAAAAGGTAAAACAGTACCACTACTGTCTGTAAGACAATAAGAACAGGAGATGGATAAGGCTTGGACACTCATCAGAGCTGTGAGAATAGTCCAAAAGCACTGTGGAAAAATTCTAACTAAAAAAAAGAAAAAAATTCTAACTGCTTTCTTGCTTCTGATTACTGTTGGTTGTGGTCTACTGACCATCTTGTGCTAAGATATGAGGCTCACAGCCTGGCTGGTGGCATTTCTGTGTGCAGGTGTCCAAGGCATGGGTCAGCCACCATAGTGTCTCTCTACATTTGCATTCAATCCACCTCAGTAACAGAAACTTGCTTCAGAAACTCTGCAAATATGGAAAAAAAGGATGTTGGAAAAGAAATATTTTTTTCTTTCTAGAAGAACCTGTAGTATTCAAACCATGTGCTGATGGTCATGGTATAAATTCCTGGAGGGCTCTATGTTGTCTGTATTGTGCTGATAAAAGAACTACTGCTTCCTTTTTAGACATTTCTGTGCAGCACATCCCTTTAAGAACAGGACTGAATGTCTGAGCTTTGCAATAATTAGAATTAACAAATGATGGCATTGCTATTTTTATTGCTGCAATTTCTAGGAGCCAAGTTCATACTAAAGCCCATTGTGACTATCTCTTTTCATGACAGTCAGGCAGAACAGAGCCAAGTTCTGCTTTCACTTACAGCCATATAAATCTAAACTACCTACATATTCCTTGCCAGTAATACTTGTGTATGCTGGAGTGACCGTTCTATAGTATTATTTTCCCAGAGAAAGCAAAGCAATAATTCATCCATCTGAGTTAAGAGGGCAGGTTCCAAGTAAATTGCAAGCACAGCTAAAAATGGAACATGAAATGAGTGGGGGAAATACAAGGAAATAAAACAATTTTAAGATTTCCAGTCTTGAACATAAGTGTGCAATCACATGTACACATACCAAAAATATCTGTTTGCAATCAACTTCTTTGTCACTTACTGCTGTGGTGCTGGATTCAGAGAGCCTGCTACTATGAGATGATGTGTGAGAAGCAATACAGAATGAGAAAGTGGATCCACAGCAGCCCAGGCCCCGAGGAGGAGGCTTTTCAGGGAGCTGTTTGGTTTGAGAGGTGCTTGGGCACCTGGACAGGGGAAGCCAGAGCAGGACTGATAACGAGGGAGAGATAGAAGAGGAGAGTCTATTTTGAGTACTGAACAGCATCCCAGCACAGGCAGATCTATTCTGGAAGTGAGAATACCTTGCAGATGGGAGGTGATGGGGGTTCAGGAGCTCAGCTGTGGTGAAAAGGAACCTGTGGCATGGGAAGGCTTTGCCAATGGGCTGCACACATGGCTCTGCTTTCACAGCACAGGCAGGTTCGAGGGCCAAGGGGACAAAAGTCAGTGCTCCCTCCCTGCTATGCAACTGCCAAGTGTGCTTTGACAGGGTCCCGAGGGTCTCTTGCTGTTGTTAACACAGGTGCTACAGAAGCTTTCAAGGAAAAGTTGTTGTTTGAAGTGGAAGCAGTCCCTGCAGCCTGGAGGGATGCCATGTGGAGAAGTCTCCAGGTCCTGGCTTAGCCAAGAGATCATATGCCAATTTGGCATTTAACACATATAAATATATGCTTATATTAATGACAAATATTATAGGGTTGAAAATATGTGGCTTGATACCAAAATGGAGGATAGCTTTAAGCAACTGCATTGGAATTATCTGCACACAGAAATACAAGCCAGACAACAAGAACGAATACAGCAAACTAATGGAAATATTTGAGAGGAAAAGTTTCCCACGGATTTGCAAGAGCTGCAGCTGGAAAAGACATGATGTTCCCTCTCTCTGCCAATGCTGAGCAGTTTTGTGGTGTTCTACACCTTCAGCACGTGCTCTGGGCTGTGCAGGGCTGGCTGAAATGGCCACAGTGCTCAGTGAGAGCACAGACCAGGCACTCATGGTGTTTGTATCAGCAGGTGCATTGTCACAGTACAAGGGCAGATGGACGTGACAGCACAGTCTGGAGCCTGGCATCTGGCATAAACGTGACCATTTCTTCTCTGTCCCTTTGCTGTTTGTGAGCTGACCCTGTTTGCTGCCAGCACACTGCAATTCTCACGGAGCTGCACTGTACTAACTCATGAAGTCCTCCTTGACTATTGAGGATGGTGGTGTCTGAGTCACACACTGCTATTTCTGTCTTGATTGGAGGGCAGCAATATTTATACCTGTAGCATACCAGTCCTCCAGAGGACTACTGATTTCTTTCTGAAAGTCTAGCCATGGCTTTTCCCACTTTTCCCTCTTACACACAGTAAACATATTTGAGAAGGCCACCTGCAACATGTCCCTCAGAAATATCTAAAAGAAAGCAGCAGTGAAACAAAGTGGGGGGCTTTAAGTTAAGTTCTGGTTTTCCTAGTCCCCTGGCTCAGACCAGGAATGCATGGAGATAGGAAAAGGGGTGAAGTAATATGTATTCATTTTATTTCTCCCATTATTTTCACCAAAAGTAGGGAATTTTTCCTGTTTCTACTGTTAAAAAAAAAATCTGAGGAGGCCTCTCTCGCCTCTGTCCCTTGCAGGTGGAGTGGGACCAGTGCTGCCATACAGGCTCTCCTGAGAGGCTCCTGATGGAGGGAGGCTGGCACAGTCCTGCTGGTCTCTGAAATGGCCTTCTAGGTAAGTGAAGAAGATAGCAGTATCTTTTGAAAACTGGATTTCAGGAAAGCTGAATGGGGTGGGAAAGTGCATTAGTGTGCCTTAGTTGCTAGTCCTCGCATCACCTTGGCACTGGGGTGCTCAGCAGCTGTGTAAGCAGGGAACAGAGGGAGATTTCTGCCCCACAGAAGCTGCCACCACTGCCACAGGAGCTGCAGGGGGGCAGTGCTTTCCCTTGGCACACAAGTCACTGGGGATACTTTTCCATAGTTTCTGTGTTTGCACTACAGAGCCTTGACCCCCATGGGAGCATCCAAGGTGACACATCAGCAGAAATGGGCAGTGCTGGGGAGGTGTCTCAGGCTCGGGCTGCAGGTCATGCAGTCCTAAAGAAGCTGCCTGTGTATCACACAGCATCTCCTGCTGGTTTCAGCACAGGAAGGCGCATCCTTTACTCAGTGGCACTTTCCATGCAGCACAGATACCCACTGAGAGCCCACAAAACTTAGATCATGTCCCCAGCCTGCCTCCTTGGGCTTCGTTCCCCAATTCCCTGTGAATATACCTCCTCAGAGATGCAGGTGATTCCTGGCACACAAGTCCTTTGAAAAGAGACCATGAAATCTCCCTGCTTTGTTTCAAGTCCTCTAGTGGTAATTGATTATGAAAACCTCCCAAAAAGAAACAGCTCAGTCCAAACTGCCAATAAAAGACTCCTTTGGAAAGTGGACAGAAAGCCACTGTGCTTGGTCCAACGGGGGGAGAGAATGGTGAGAAACTGGGGAGCAATTGTGAAGAAAGTCTGGCTCCTCTCCTCTTGCCCCAGAGTGACTGACAGATGCTCAGTGCAGGCAAAACCTCTGTGGAAAGGAGGTAACATTAGGGAAGTTAAAGTTAGCTTGCCCAGTATAGGCAAAAGCTTCCTGAGAGCACCAAAAGATGCTTCCCAGTACCTGCAGTGAGCAGGCAGCCCAGTTTCAAGACCTTGCCTCCAAACAGGGTGATGCTGAGTGACAAAGTTGTCTTCTGGTAGGAGTGTCTAAGTTTTTCCATCCATTTCTTCCCCTTTCCTCATATTTTAATAATTACATATTGTCAGATTTTAGTCCCCTCTATTAGTTAAAAAAAAAAAAAAGAAACATCGTCCTGACTTGATATTTATCTCCTCAGCATGAAGAATATCAGCTGGATGGTTCAAGCACAAAAGAGTACTTTTTGTCAGACCAAGGTAATTTTAAAGGACAGCTCAGGCTTCTCTAACTACATAGAGCATTGCTGGCAAGGTGTGTGTGACAGAGACTCAGCCACACAGTGATGAAGGCTCAGTATAGAACAGACCATCAGCATCCCTGGGTGGAGGACTGTGATTTGTAGCTGAGGCCTGTGAAACAAAGCTCTGGAGGTGAGATGTTGGGAAATGTACTTGGAAACATATTTGGAAGACTCCCTTGACTATAGCAAAAGCAAAAGTGGCAATAACTGTATGTTGGTTTATTTTATTCCAAGGGTTGTGGTTTCCACTACTTGGCTGGGGATGGCTGAGTTTCTCATGCAGTGATAACACTCATCCATAAGTCATGATTACAGCAAGTGACGTAGCAGGGCTGGAGACAGGGAGCAGCTTTTCCATGACCAGAGCGGTCCCATATGGAGGCAGTCTGGGGAAATTTCACACCAGACATATGGGAGTGGGGGGCAGATAATGTGAGATACTGAAGATGTTACACTTCAGTGGAAATGACAAGGTGCTGAGAAAACTCAGTGCCTTAAAGGTTAAGACTGGCTGGTATTTCTATAATGTCTTCTATATCATGGGAAATATCACAGATTCCAGAATCATGACCTGAAATAATTTGTTTCTGCATTTTAGGTTTCCCTATTTATTCTCTGTTTATACCTTTCCTTTATCAATTATACTCTCCTACAATTGGAATATGAGCTTTATTATGAAGTAACTTTTTGCAAGTATTTAATTCTAGTAAAAATTTTCAGTAAATCAAAATTCAACTTTTTAATTCAGTGTTGCTCAACAAGTCTTTGACTGGATTTAACTTTTCAGTATTTAAATTTGTGAATTTTTAGTATAATTTCATCCAATCTCTTAACTTGAAAAAAGGAGGGAAAAGAAAACAAACTAGAAGAAATAAAAGAAAGAAAGCTTTGTTCCTTCCTGATTTCATATATTGCCTCCTCTTTTTCTCTTACTGTAGTTCCCCAGCTAGAAAAGTGAGAAAAATCAAATATCTGAGGAGATATGGAGAGAGACTGAACACTAGCATTTTTCACCCATTTCTCTCCTCTCCATTTCCTTTGTCTGTGGAAAAAAAGGATAGAAATATGAGCCTTTGTCCCTCCACCTCCCCTTCACAAAGATCAGAGAAGTTTAAAAGCAAAGTGAAAATCAAAACCTGGGATTAGAAATCAACAGAATTACTTGGATTATTTTGTTTCAAATATATTTGGCAGAAAAATGTGTTACTTGGCAGGAGAAAGCTTTGCCCTGTTTCATTTATTTGTCAGGTCTGTTCATTAGCAGTATGTTAGGAGTTAGTCACTGCTTGTGTAGAACAGATTATGTCCATGCTACCTAATTAGCCCCATCCCACTGAACCTCTTAGGGATTTCTGATTTTAACCTAAAACAATAGAATTTTATATTTAAAAAAATAGGGAGAAACAGGGATTGAAAGATCTGGCAAGGCTGAAGCCTGTGGTCTGAAGCTGGAGGCATTAGCCCTGGTAGGAGGAGTGCCTGCAGTGCTTGCAGAAGGACTGGGCTCTTCTTCCTCACAAAGCTCCTGCCAGCAGAAATTTAGAAGTTCCTCTGCTGGGAGCAAGCTGGATGCTGTATTCAGAGGTTCATGTGGCAGACAAGTACTTATTTTGCACTGAGGACTGGAGGGGTTCCCACTGTCCTCCCTGGCCATGGGCTCCACAGGGCTATGGGCAGCTCTGCCCAAGGCTAATGCTCTTATTCATTGGCACAGAAGAGCCCAAAATTCAAATACTAGAATCTCACAGCAGCATGTCAATTTTTTCTGCTTGCTTCTCACACATTAGAGAAGATAATTTATAAATCTTTGTGTAATAGTATATTTATAACTTAATTAAATTACAGTAATAATTTATAAATATTCTCACTGCATCTATCCTCACTCCTGCATCCATGCCATAGAAATACCCAGAGGCACTTGGAGAAAAGTTTCATTGTGCTATGAACCCCTCTGTCCAAGGACTCCTGTAAGAAGCAGGTGCCAATTTGAAAACTGGAGAAGAGATCACAGAGGGTCCCATCCACCCCTCTGCTGCAGTGAACACCAAATGCAGATTTCCTGGCTCCCAGCAGCATGGGCCATAGCCATGGGACCACATCACCCCCAGTTTCTAACTCTCATTATAGCATCACAGACCTCTAGGGCCCTGGGCAGCTCATTGAACCTCCCTTTTCCAGTTCCTTGCACTCTAAAAGGGTGACAAAAATTCTTGCCAGTCCCACAACTGGCTCAGGTTTAAACGTTTGCAAAGTTTGATGAAAAGACAAGGTGTGAATGCTGGCTGCTGTCAGCAAAGGAAATGGGGCAGTTTAGCAGGTTAGGATACCACCTACAACCTCTGTATTTACTGCAGCAGAGAGCAGGGAGTTGGTGTTTTGGTTTTTGGCTATTTTCTGCTCATTGAAATACATAAGAGAAATTTTGAAATACAACAGAGAGATATTGCTGGTAATGATGGACACAACAAATATTGAAGATAATAACAGTGTGGTGCTAGCCATGTCAAATTCCATCTCACTTCAGCTGCTTTCCAGGAAAATAGATTTCTGGCTTTAAATATGAGGATTAGCAGCAGCAGATTTACAGCTTAAAATAAAGTATGTATTTTAGATTTATTTAAGGGCCTTTGACTCCCAAACACTTTGCTTTAATATACTGCTTTCTAGGCTGACATGGTTTTCATTTTTCATCACTACTTTACATTCCAGTGTTTGAATGGTTTGTGAAGGGGAAACCTGAGTTTTTCAAAAACTGGAATTCTGCTGCTATTTAAGCAGTGGTTGCTTTTCTCTTCTGCCTGTAACAGGTTCTTAGCAGAGAGAACTGTAATTCAGAACAATTCAATTTTCCATCACTTAAGAAGCAAGACATGTAATGGCTTAATCCTGATTATACACAGCCATTTTTGAGGGCTGACTTCCAGATGTTCATGTTCTTTTATTTATTTTTTTCCCTTTCTTAAATGTGAATGCTATCCATTTCTTTGGACTTGGTGCTAGGAAAGAAATCTCTGAAATCCCCAGGATAGAAACCCTGATCAAACTTCAGTCAAACTGAAGTCAGAAAGCTTCCCTGAATTCTTAAATATTCACTGATCAAGTCCAACTCAGGCTGCAGCAATGGAAAATTTTCTCTTAAATCCTGCCCTGGAGGGAATTTCTATTTGGAGAAGAGCATGTTCACTCTTCACTTTTTCTTGGACTCTCTTTAGAGATTGTTAAGTATGATGAGGTCAGAGCTCTAGGATCTGGTTTGTATCCAACCAACTTTGACCATGTGAAGCCATTGGCTGTACTGCCAGCCAACATTTCATGGCTAAAGGTCAATTCAGATTACTCCTTTAGTTCCAAAGAATTTCAGGGGGGAAGTGGGGAAGAAGGCAATGACAGTGTTGGAAAGCCAAAAACTAGTTTGGTAGCAAATGTTCTGTGTATACCAGATTTTAGAGCCCATATCTGCCAGTGTCAAATGTCCAAGTCATGCAATCCCCTTAACAGGCCTTTCCTGTAAACCCATGCTTTTTGGCTCAGTGATACAAGCTGGCTTTTGCGATGTGAGCTGCTCTCCCTAGTCTGCAGTTTCCAACAAAAAGTGCCGTTTTTAATTGAATTTTGGTGCTGTCTTTGCACACATTATTCTAATCATCCTGCTGGGAAGGTTCTCTGTGTAGAAAAACTAAGAGGTTCATGCTGAGGCTCTGCTGTGCAGGTCCAAGGGACAAATTGGAGTTCATGTAGCTGACTTGCAAGCAAGCTTGTTAATAAAATTTAACTCTTAAAGAAGATAGCTTAGTCCTGACAACTCTGATTGCCTTGGCACACTTTGCTGGAAATACAATTACAAGATTGGACTGCTCTCAATTTGCTCCATATAGAGAAAAATCAGGAGAAAAAGTGTTTTTTTAAATTAAAAACAAATAAGTCAGACTAATTTGAGGAGCATCCTGATTATTGCTTAGCACTACCTTTTCATCTGCATTGTGGTGATCTTGGATAGGTAGATCAATAAATTCTCTCCCCTTCAGCAGGTACAGTCAGCCTCAGACATGAGCTGGCTGCAGAGACTCCCACAAGCCCTGCCTCTGAGGCTGTTCATGGGTGGCCAAAGCTCTCTGAGTGCTGTTTCCTGGTGCTCTGTGCTGGGTTCCTGCACAGTAGTTTGTAAGAGCATTATGAGAACCCACCGTTGATTATGACCTAGTTACACAGTAAAAATAGGGGCCCTTTGATCCTGCTTTACTTTTTAAGCCCCGGCCTGAGAGTTTTCACCTGCTTGGCAGCTCTTTTGAGCTGCTGGAGCGGCAGGAAGGGCAGTGCAGGGAGCACAGGTCCAGGTCCCACCTCTGCCCAAAGAGCTGCCACAGCTGCACCTGGCCTCCACTCCTGCCAGCTCAGCTCTGCCTCACAGGACGTGTCAAGTGTTAATTACTGCTCCTATACACTCACAAGGATCACTTACTGCATTGTGAAAAAAAACCACCCAGTATTTTTTCAGCCTCTGTGCATGTGAACGGGCTGAGCTCCCCAGCAAAGCCCTGACTCCAGGCAGATGTTGTGATTGTGGGGAGCAAAATAAAACAAAGCAGAGCAAAACAGGAGGTGCTTTAAAGCAGCTGAATAAAGGCACCCAACAAACCTGCCTGATAAAGTGCTGTTGAATTAAAGCAACCTGATCCCTGAGTTAGCCATGGTGATGCATCTTATTCATCACCCAGGAGAAAGGGGCCAGCAGGGTGCCAGGGGGACAGCATGGGCAGTGTGGATAATTGTGGAGGCCTGCTGGTAGATGGAAAACATCTGGTTTGTGTTTGAATTAGGAAGGGATATTTAACTCTATTACCCAGATTTGTATCTGTCTATTACTTATTCAGATTTATTAGCACACACTCACAACATCAAGGTTATGCGAGGCTGAGATGTCTTTGTGTGTCAGGAGCCACGGAAAGCTGATGTTAAAGGCAGTGAAGTTACAACGAACACCTGCACATTGGTGCCTGCTGATGGAATCATGGGTGATGTGTGCAAGGTGCATGGGGATGCCTGAATAGGGAGGTACCTGGGCATGTGCCCAGTGGTGGGCACCCACAAGGTGATGTGAAAGGACAAAGGAATGTAAATTTGAGACACTAACACTGTACAGCCTGAATACAAGTGCAGCAGCTCACAAAATCCACGAGTGCGTGGATTTTTGGTACTTTCTTCGACACCAAGCTATCCTCTGCCTTTCTGCTGCAGTGCTTTACCCCCACACACCACCCACCTTTAGCACCATGCTCCATGTCCTCTGCCTTGTTCTGCCACACAGCCCATACTGCCCTACTTTCCTCCTCTACTGCTTTTCTTTTGCTTTTCCTTGTCTCTTTTCCACTTTCCTAATGCAAAATCCTTGCTCAAATATTCAGTCTCTCCTTTTGCCCTTCTCAGTCTGGGAGACTGCTGTGTGTGGGGAAGCACTCAGTCCCCAAAGTGTCTTGAACCAGGTGTCTGAGCTGAGGGGGAATTTCAGCAATGGGGTGACCCAAGCTGATGAACCTGGGACCTGTATTCACAAATTCAGGGCACCAAACTGCACTGAGGCTGACAGCAACCATGGCTCTATTCTCCCACCTCCCTCCAGCTCCTAGCTTGAAAGTATTCACTTTGGGAGCAAGGACTCTGCCAGGCTTCTTAGGCAATCATCCACACTGTAGGAATAGCAAGGAGTGAAAGCAAACAAGTCACAACCCACCCCTAGGCTGAAATTGTTACCCAGCACTATCCCATGAATCCCCAAGAAGACTGAACACACAAACACAGGTGCCACTCTTTTGTGGGACAATATCCATCCTGATTTGTCAGTGATGGTTTCAGAGATTTTCAGTCAGTTCCTGACAGGTGTAAGCCTATATTCAACACTACCTGGTCCCAATTGTTATTTAAATGAAAATAGGGACTTTCTTTCCTTTCATTTCCATTTAATTCCTCCAAGATATTGGCTATAATTCATCACATTTATAACTCCTGAAATTAACTTCCCTCCCATAAAGTTCAATAAATAACACTTTTCCTGAATAGCTCATTCACAGTGCAAAAACACCTTCTTCCTCATATTTTTCACTTCATAGAATGAAACCATATGAGGTGGTTCAAATTTACATGGTCAGCTCTGGCAGGCTTTTTATATTTATTTGGGTTGCAAGATATAAATCAGTACTGGCCTTCCTCCAAGAACAAGAAATTTGTTATCTTGCTACATGTGTGTTTCTGGGTCAAAATTTGATAAGGTGTTTTTAGCATTATTTCATGGGGTAGGTAGGGTTTACATTGTTCTGTGCCAGGTTCCATGTTTTGACTGCAGAACATTACCTTATACTGCATTTTATTACAATTGATCAATGGAAGTTTGAAAATTTTCCCAACTCAGAAATAACAAATATAATTGCAAATTAGTTTTCTTCAGGGACAGTCCCATTTAACTGAATATCCCAAAAGCTTGTGTGTGATCAGTATTTGAATTTTTTAATGATTTAGAGGCATAATTTGAGCACAAGGCACAGTCCAGTAACAGGACTTTGGTGGCTTTGTAAATTGAAGCCATCAGAAAAGTATGTGAATGTGAGATTTAGGAACCTGACAATGAATCAGCAGCTGGGCAACTGAATTGAAATTGTGGCAGATAAATGTGCCTGTAACTTTAAGGACTTAGCCAAGAGTACTCAAGATCTAAGGCTTAATCTTATGTACATGCACAAATACGGAAAAATTCCATGGGTTTTAGTGACTCCTCATTCAACCCATGACTCTTGGATTTTATTGCTGGAATTTATTATTTACTGAATGAATCAAAAGCAAAGGACTTTCAGATCAATCTGTGCATAACATCAGCACTCAGAGATCAGTGTCCTGACACCTCCCACAGAGGAATCTGTGTTCAAGGAAACAGCAAGTAAACGCTTATTTTTCAGGACTTCTGGATCCTGAAGGTTTTTGCTAACAATGGAATAAACCAGGTTCTCCAGGGAGTCATCTGGGGACCTGAATTCATGTCTTGGCTTTGAAAATTCAGGGAGAGCCCATGAGGTGCCACTTGAGCCCCAGGTAGCTCAACAGGATAGACAGATGGACCTTGGAAGATCTCACTTTCAGATCTGTTGTGTCTACAGGATTACTCCATTTTGCAAGAGAGATTTCAGTTCTCTGCTAATAAAAAGGTCTGGATAACCCTTCACACAATTCACCAAGACACTGAATTAGAGTTGCCATTTAACTTCACTTTTGTAGACTAGATGATGGGGAAGTCCTAGATCTCTGTTTTCTATTATGCCTGTTATCTTTTGATGCAAGTAAATAAAGAGATAAAAACTTTAGAAAGTCATATTTGCATTCATACAGATCCAAGTCTACCCTTTAGCCTCATATCTATATGTACCTCCTAAGCTAGCATTATTTCTGCAGATATACCTCTCTTATGTGAATGACACGAAAAACATTAGTCACACACAGACAATTTTAGCTTAGTCCTTAGTTCTTAGTTCTTGTGACAGGGTGACTTGTGCAAATTAGTAAGGTGATCTCACTCATTACACGCTGAGCTCTTCAAAATTTTTGTTTTGAAAAATCCTCTAATTAAAACAAGGGCAGGTTCTGAATTTTCCCAAAGGGAATTACTAATGTCAATGGGATTTATGATGGCACAACAAAGAAAAATCAATATTTTCTTCATAATTTCTTTAAAACTTGACATTTGTAACCCCATTTTCTCAGAGTTTTTAATTCTAAATCTGAATGATTTTACTCTTCCTGCTGTCATCAGCACATAAGCTCATTTTGTGGAACGGAACTTCTCCACTGCATGAACCCCCTGGATGTCTTTCTGTCAGAAATTAACTCCAAATCTCATCCAAGCTCCAAGCCTGCATCAGAAGTGAATAGAAAAAAATGGCATTATCTCCCGGGTTTGGTCTTTCTGCTGTGAGAGTTATTTGATCCCTTCATTCAACAAAACTCCCTTCCTCCTCCAAAATATTCTCACATCTCTTTCTCACTTTCTTTCCTCATCTTCAGTTTCACTTTGCATTAGTCTGCTCATTATCTCTGGAAGGAAACCCTTGATGTTTCCCTGTCCTTGAATATCTTTGATATGCCGAAGTTTCCTTTTCAATGCCATATTCCTGCTCCTGCTCTGGACAGTTTCGTTACTTGACTCCCTGATAGCAGCCATCTCTGTATATGTCACTGATCAAAAGTGGTGAGAGGAGAAGAATGCAAAAAAGAAAGACGCAAAATACCTAGAAGTTTTGTTTGGCAAAGATTCAAAGCCTCCTATCTGATCAGTCATAACCTCCCTTCTGTCACTAACATGTTTCACTACAATTTACATTTAAATGGTGTTAAATGAAGACTTTTCTCTTGGCTGCCCACCCCACTCCCTGCCACAAGAGCATCCTTTCCTTCCACTTTCACCTCATGTTACTTGTACAGAAACCCAAGGAGAGCCTCAACACCCCACTCCTGGTGGCTCTGCTTTAATTCCATGTATAAAACTACTTCTTTGTAGGCACCATTGTTAATTGACAGGCAGTTCAGGCAAAGCCATGACAGGCATAATAAAGAAAGAAATTTCACTATGACAAAAACCACATGCCACTACAAAGGATTATGCTTTATTTCTAAGAGGTTGAAGCTGTGAAGCATTTGCTATACTTTATGGAAAGAGTCTGAAGTTGTGAGATATTTATTGATGGGAAACTGTGGAAAACTAGCCCTAACAATAATTCAGAGATTATTGATGGGATGTGGGGCTGGTTAGGAAAGGGGTTCCTAGGTCCCCAGTCTTCCATTTACTGAGCATGTCACCATCTCTTCCCAGTAAATGACCCACTGCAACGTAAGGTAACAGCTGAATCCTCCTGATCCCAATGGGACCTGCAACAGGTCTTACTTTTAGAAAACTCCATATTCCACACAGCACTGGAAATTCAACAGTGCATGGTAATTCATGGTCATGGAATGATAATTGTATTCCATTCTGGAACAGAACATCCTGAGATGGAAGTAACCCACAGGAATCATCAAAATCCTGGACCTGCACAGGGAGCAGCCACTGATCTCTCTTCTCTGGGGACCAATGACAGGACCTGAGGGAACGGCACGAAGCAGTATCAAGGGAAGTTTAGGTTAAATATTAGGAAAAGATTTTTCATCCAGCATGTGGTTAGGCACTGAAACAGGCTCTCCAGAGAAATGGTCACAGCACCAAGATGTGTACTCATGATGTGTACAAACCAGAGGGGCTAGGTGTCTCTGGAAGGGGGAGAAGTTAATGTGAAAATTAAGTCCCAAGAATTAGTGTAGGGTTTTTTCATTGCTTTCACAAGACTCCAGACCCAGTTGTTTAAGCTAAATGTCTCCCCAGGAAAGTGAAGA
This sequence comes from Rhabdornis inornatus, assembly GCA_013397075.1. Taxonomy (NCBI): domain Eukaryota; kingdom Metazoa; phylum Chordata; class Aves; order Passeriformes; family Rhabdornithidae; genus Rhabdornis; species Rhabdornis inornatus. The sequence goes on along the minus strand of VWZS01008965.1, from coordinate 1,147,453 downwards.
TATGAAATTCAATAAAGACCTTGCTTTCTCCTCCCTTTTACAATATTTATTAATTTCTCACACTTAAGAAATACTCACCTTGTGCATAGTGCTCATATGCACCAAGTTATCAGTTGCATCTTCCTTTTGTGGTATTTATCAACTCTATATTTTACAGGTTACTTGGGCATTTCACAGAAAACAGTCTGGGTCTGTAGGCCCGTGGTTCTTGTCCTCATTCCTGTGATAACAAAATACCCAGATTTGCAGAGCTTTTGATGATTCTATTCTTTGGAGGCAGGAGGAAACCTTATCCACCCTGCACAGACGGGGAGCTGAAGCACGTGCCAGTTGAAGTGATTTAGCTGAAGGAAGGAAGTTGGAGACTGCTCCACAAGGAATTGAATACAGTTTTTCCTAGTCCCAGTGTGGTCCCCTTCCCCAGACAATCCTTCTCATGCCAAGTGCTCCAGCATTAGATCTGTCATTAGGCAGCGAGAGTCTGTGCTAATGATGCTTAAGTGACCCAGGCATGAGCCCTGCACAGTGAAACACTTGAGTAAAAGCCTGATCTGGAAAACCTGCAGCAGAGGAACAAGGAAAGGGGGAAAAACAGGGCTGGACTTAACACAATTTGAGTTCAGCATGAATCTGGCCAGGATCCAGCTAGAAAATATCACACAGTATGATTTTGAGCGAGGTTGTTAATAAGACCACATGTAACCTGGGAGGACAGAGTGTGTGTACAAGAAAGCAGACATAGGGCTATATACACTTAATATGCTTTTCAGATTATTCTCCATCAGCCAGAGAATTGCTTTTCTCCTCACTACACAAATGGAGCACTGAAATGTAAAATAAAAGCCATTATCTATCCAATCAGGGTCTGGGTCACAAGAGTTTTAGTGTGGGCGGGTAACTGAAAAATTTCTAGCTGTTACTGCCAAGAAACCTTTAAAATCTCACCGGAAACTAAAAATTGCACTAAGGATAAATAAAACCAAAATGAGGGTCAAAAGACCCCCAAATGAAAACTCTTAACAACAGAACATTGATAACTTAAATGAGAGAGGATGCAGGTCTTTTTTGACCTAGAAACATTGCAAAGATCCTCAGAACTTTAGAATGTGCTTGGCAGATCAGTTGATTGCAGTAAAAAATTTGGGATCAGACCAGAAATACAGGAGGTGGAGGTAAGTGTAGATGCCATATAGGAGTGCTGAAACAGTTAAAAATGCTTGTAAGAGCCTGGTGCAGGGAGCAGGATGCTGCTTTCTGAGGACACGAAGAATTGAGACTTGGTGACAGCCTTCTCTAACAGTGAATTTTTAATAGTGCATCTATTGCAGTGTGGGAGTCAGCTGGGAAAAACAGGGTTAAATGGGATATAAATATGAAGCAATTAATCAAAATGTTCATGTCTTGAGTGCAAAAAATGATGTTCTGGCTAGAAAAAAGCTATAGGCAATGTGTGGAAATGAGCACAATTGTTTTCTGAAACTTATGAGGCAGTGAAGTGCTGCTATTGAACACTTGAGGGCTGGAGTGGCTGTTCTAATGTGAGAAGTGTCAATCTTGAAACACCTTATTTTTTCTGCAATGTCCATTTCAGTCTTAGTGGAGACTGCTCAGTTTTCTCAGTACTTTCAGCAAATGAATGATCTGCTTATGAAATACACACAGATTAGCCCCATAGTGGGAAAATTTTTGGCTCATTTCTGCATAAGGCAAAACACATATGCTCAGAAGCACCAAAATATTTCAAGAAAATTCTCACAGCATTGGTCAATTCTAAAAGGTGACTCATAACAATGCCAGTAATTGTTTTCATTTTCAAAACAGAAAGTAATCCGAAAGGATTTTCCATGTTGAAAAAGCCTGATTTCTTTTAAAAAATGATTGAAAATATCCTATTAAAAAAGGTTTTAATTTCTTTTTCAGTTTGTCAAATATTTTGTATATCATTTCATTAAAGATCAGGCCAAACCTGACTACTCAATACCACCAGAAAAATTAAAGCATGCAAACCTCTAAAACCTCAAATGGCAAGACAGCATCCCACTGCACCCTCCCACATCCCAGCTGCTCCCATGACTGCTGTAAAGCAGTGCTACCCTGCCATATGAGGAACCATACTAATGTCCACTGGCAAAACTTCTCCCTCTCCCTTTGCTATTCCATTGGTTGTCACCTTTCAGGGCTCCACTTCTGCTGCTGCATTTTTCACAGGTTTGGTGAGACCAGTCAGTGAGTTCCACCTTAAATCTGAAAGTGTGCTGGATGTATGAGGAAACCATCTCTCTAACATTCCCCTCACTGAACAAAACAGGACTTTCCCTAGTGTTTGTTATCAGAAAAGCCTTAGACTTACATGGTCATAGGCTTACTCACAGTCCTGAGGGACCCAGGACTGGTTTTTTATACCTTATATGTTCTTGCTGAGGATTTTACACCTGTGTATTAGATAACTGGCCTAGACATTGTCATTCAAAGAAAGCCTCTATTTGAAACAAAAGACTTAAAGCCCCCAGAAGGATTGTTAGGCAGCTCTGTGAGCCAACATATTCCCCTGGCTTTCTTTCTCCTTTCCTGTTCTTTGTGTGCATTTATCTGCCTTTCTGGGCACCCACAGGACTGTGCAGTGATGCACAGGAGAGGCAGGGGAGGGGAGGAGCAAGCCCTGGGGCTGACCCCCCAGGAGAGGCAGCCTCATTTCTTCTGTGGTAGAGCCACGTGGGATGATCTAATGCAGCCTCAACATGTGCAACATGCATTGTCTGTAGTTTAATGTGCTTTATTTAGGTCCAGGCAGCCAGAGAAGGGAAATGAGGCTCGATAAACAATAGAAAAACATAGACATCTAAAAACAGATTATTTCCTACTCCTGGGTTGTACTGTGCTGTTCCATGTTCCAGCCAAAATCTAGGATTTTCAGGGGAAGGCAGAACAATGAGCGTAGCATCACCACTGCTTGTGACCCACCTGCCTTTCCTTTGGCACCCCTGCATTTTATCACCACTTCAGTCTTCAGAAATGAACCCAAGTTCACTGCTTATGTTTGGTTGTACAGCTTCCCTGATGAGGTTGGGAGTCTGTGTTACCTTGGACCCTGGGGGATGTGATCTATACACGTCTTAGTCCATGAAGAAGAGGAGAGGAGCAGCCTGAAGCATTTTAGCAGCTCCTCCTGTGAGGTTGAATGATACCTTTTCAGATGAGCAGTGGTCTTGCTTTTGGGCAATTAGTTTACCTGTTTATCATTAAAGAAAATTTTCCCATGCAAGCTGAACTGATGAGTCCCTCCCATGGCTTCAGTAAAACCTACACTGTTTTGGCCTTTAGAGAAAAGATGCTCTGCTCAGAACCTGGTCAGCACTGAGCAGGGATGGAGTTGGCATGGGGGGTGAGCAGGGGGTGTGAGGAGACAGGAGCAGGAGGTGTAGTAGACCTTTGGTCATGCAGCTCTCTGTCAGACCCAATCTGGCCACTGACCTCAGTTCCTAAGTCTTTCCCTGCATGGAGAGCTGCTCCTGCAATGCTGCACTTGTCTGCCTTCTCCCATCTTCTCCAGTCAACCCCTTGAGGACTTTCATTAAGGAGATTCAGGAAACTCGAGTTTTTAGAGTGAAAGAGCAAAAGAGAAGCAGCGCAGTTTTAGAACGCAAGTCATTTTAGGTAAGTCAGCCTATAACTTTGTAATACAAATAACATGAAAGGCCTCTGAGAATAGAGTCTTGCTATAATAAAGCTTTCTTTAGGAAATGCTTTGGCATAAAGTTGGTCTGATTGCTGCACTGCACTGTTTTGATCTTAAGGAAGACCAGTAATTGTATCAAATCTGTTTTTCCCTGCAGCTCAGGGAGCCCCTGCATGTTTTTGGTGCTTGGAAGAGGCCAACACAAGTACACAAGCACTTGTGTTGCAAAACAGTTCTGTGCTGTCAGTAATCCCAACAAAAAGGCACGAAGAGATTTACAGAGAAATGTTTCCTGGCTGGTGCAAGCCTGCATGTGCCTGCTTCTCATTTCTGAGTAAGTCAAAGGAGGGATCACTTGCCTTTTATTCATGTCAGAGTCTACTGAAATCCAACATTCCTGCGTCCCACAGGGAGCCAGGAGCCAGTGTTCAAGCCTGGGTGGCTGATAGAGGAAACCACATACAGAAAACCCCACCAGCAAACCAGGGAGAGGGCAACTGTGAAAGGTATTTTAGGGTTTGCTGGTTTGTCCCTATCTTGCTATTTGCCAGTGAGACAACTGGATCTGCCAGGTTTCTGTTCTGCAGCTCTGATACTAATTTTCATTATATTCAGTAGGGCTGAAGCTAGAGCTATTAAATGTGCTCAGCAGACATGTATGAGCATTGAAGGTTTCTGGAGAAGCCTGGAATTTTTCATTGCAAGAAAATGGCAAACTTGGAACATTCCTTTCTTGAGTTTGTATCTGGAAGTCAGAAAATTACCCTATCCACTTCAAAGGAAGGTACTTGTGTGTCTATAGAATCTCTAGACACAGAAAACACATCTTCAGAGGTGCCATATGAGTTCCTCTGGACAGGGCCAGGTCTGCCAGGCACATGGGCTGGGGCACAATATGAACATGTTCACAAATCTCTGTGCAATTGATCATTTGTTGCTTTTATTTCTTGCTATTATTTGTCAAGCTTCGTGTCTGAAATAGGAGCACTGCAGCATGAAACCCTATAGGTGGAAAAGCTGTTTATCGTCACTGATATATTGTCATACGTCAGGCAAGTATGGGCACACTATTGCTGCAGGGAGAGATTCATCTCTAGGAAGCTTGGTGTGTCTTTTTAATTCTATGTGCTCTCAGAGAAAGAGACACTGAAGGACAAGGAGCTCTGCTTTCTTGATTTGTAGTAAGGGATATTTCCCTGGCAGCAAAGGCTTGACTTGGTAGGTTGGTGTTACTACTGCTCAATGTGCTGCAGAGAACTCAGTGCTGAGCAGACAGCCTTTCATCAGCAAGGTACCACGTGGAAAGGACTCTGGAGCTGCTGCAGAGCCTCAGCTATTTACCACCAAAAAAATACAAAATGAGGAAAGTGATGGATTTAAGTCCAGGGGCAGGGACCCTATGCAGAAGTTGAGTCAGGCCTTGAGTACCCAGAGGACTGTAGGAATGTGGTCCTTGAGAGGGAAGTGCTGGACCATGGTAGATGGCACCTGTCTCCTAGACCTTTGTACCAGGGCTGAGTAACTGGACTTTGTCAGTGCTACAAGGAAAGAGGTTCACTGCTTTTCTCCTTTAAGTACTGAAAGCTCCTGACTTTTCAGTCCCTATCAAAATTCAGTGCCTGTTAATAGGCAAGTGCTGTCTATCAAAGATGACCAGAGTAGCCATGGAATGTGCACAAAGTGCCACAGCAAGGACCCATCACTGCTGTTTATTAACTTGAGGAGGGAGCGTACCCCCTCTCCATCTTCTGTTCAATTCCAGTCCTCACTGGCAACAGTTCCTTGCATATAACAAGAGCTTTGTGGTTGCCAAGGAGAGCCCACTCCCCCAGAGAGGAGGAAAACGTGTGGAGAAGAAGTAGCAAAGACCATTATCATCATTTATACAGCAATGGGAGACTGGCAGCCAAGTGCTGTTGGCAGTAAAGCTTTCAGCTGCTCTGGGAAGATTGAGAGTGTTCTCCTAATGATTCCCAGACATCTACTTTGCAGCAGTTTTTCAGACTGATTCACTCTCTGGAATGCTTTCCCCCTCTGTTTTATGCCCTTCTGAAGACAGAAGCCAGCAGAGTGCCCACTCTGGTGCACTGTCAGAAACAGGGATCTGGAGGGAACCCCATGCCCCAGGCATCCCATTTCTGATGGAACTAGGGAGTGCTCTGACTCTGGTTTATCTCCAACCTTTGTGCTGGGATCTTGAGTCATCCATCTGCCAATCCATCCATCCATCCATCCATCTACCCACCCATCCATCCTCACCTGGCTTTTCTGGATGTCTGCTAGGGCAGCTGCTTCTCTCCTGCTCTCCTCAGCCCCAGGTACTGCAGGCAGGAGAGGCAGCAGAAGGACTGCAGTGAAGGAGAGTGGATGCTTCCATTGTGAGCTGCCCTTTTGTGAGGAAAGCCTCATTCCCCATTTACCTATTGCAATGTCACAGCTCCCTGGGAATGACACAGCTGTCCATGGCCACGGAGGGCCAGGCTGGTGGGCTGGTGCCCAATCCTCAAGCACAGCTGACTGTCCTCACTAGCTTTTTGTTTTTGAGGAACTGGGGCAAAGTTGAGAACACCACCCCCACTCTTCCCATAAATCTACAACTGGGGAACAAGCACAGGCATCTTCATCCAAAAATGTGTAGCTCGGGCTCTTCACTAGCTGAGACAGGAGTGATGTGAAATTCCCCAAGTTGCAGCAGGCTGGACGGAGCAGATGAACTCCAATTTCAATGAAGGCAAGAAGATGGGGGAGGTGTAGAGCTCCTAACACACAATGGAAAGGCCTCTGGAGGAAACTTTGTGGCTGTGGACTCTAAGCAGACTTTTTTTTGCTGTTGCATAACTGCTTAAGTGCAGCTTGGCTGCAAGCTGTGTTCTGTTAGCCACCTGGAATGTGACATTAATTCCTTTGTCTCTTGTATTCTTGGGTGGGAAAGCAAAGCCAGAAATTTCTCTGTGATAAGAACACAAGTCCAGGCATATAAACCCTATTTCTCAGTCATACAGAAATGGACTCCTGTGCCCTTAGTGCAGTCACTCTGGCTTTTTGCCAACACCATCAAAGTCCAGCTTAACCCAGTGTCACATTTCCCCTGTAAGGTGTTAAGTGGCCACTGATGTTTTGGCCAGGAGAAGAGCCCCTGGGACCATCTGGCTGCAGCATGGGCTGGGTACAACTCCCACCAACAAGCAGGGAGGGGGACACAGAGAATCCTGGAGGAGATGCTGCCTCAGGGGTGGCTCTGTGCCCCTCTCAGCCCCTGACCTTGCAGCCAGCAGCATGTGGAAGGACGGTCATGGAACCAGCCTGAGGCCACTGACCACCTTGGCAGACAATGGCAGCCCCCCTTAGGGGCAGGGACAGGGCAGCCAGGATCAGGGGGCACAGAGAGCTCTGCCTGGTCTGACAGCCAGATATCCCTGACTGGAGATGGCACTGGGGTGACTGCCAAAACTCCGTGGGAGAGGGGATGTCATTTGGGAAATCGTCTTCCTTCCAGCTGACACATTTGGGCTGGCAGTCAAGAATGTCAGTTGTCCCCAGGGCTCTTTTTAGCAGCTACTGTGGCCAAGAGAGGTGTGAAGACAGAGATGTGTAGGCTCAATAGATCAGAGACCCAGTCAGCTCCAATTACACCCGCCAGATGACATCAGAGATAACATAAAATAATATAAGACCTATCAGCACAGCAGCTCTGCCAGAGGGGACATGCAGAATGGGCTGGAACATCCTGCAGGTTGTTTTGATCACAAGATTTTATTGGGTCAGAACCCATGCAAAAAATCGGTCTTTCCTTTAGTTTTTCTGATGTTTGGGATACATTGTGAAAAAAAATAAATCCTCCTTCAGGCCTACATCTTAATCTCAAATTGTTCTTGCTGCAATTGCTTTCCCTATATACTGTAAAGATAGACTGTTACATGGCTCTGCAAACTCACAGGCCATCCTTGAACTTCTTAAGGAGTCTTGTACTCTAGAAAATATATATGCACAAAGATCTTGGTTTATCTAGTGCAGAATCACAGCCCTGAGAAGAGAGGTCTTAGTTTTACCCTCAATGAGGTTCAGGATATTTTTGTTATCTAGAGATTTTCCACTGCTTCTTAAATACTGCCAAATGTTTTATCTCAATGTCTATTGAGTTTTAGAGAGTATGAACAAGGCAGCACTAGACAAAGTTCATATAACATGGCTCCTCATTTTCTGACAATAGCTAGTAGGCACCAGTCCTTTTGGGAAAGATATGCTCCAAAGCAGGAGAGAATGAAACTGCTCTAAGAAGGCCTCCTTACATGTCCTGTTAAAGATTAGTCTCAATGTTGAAACAGAGGTTTTAATAAACCCTTAAATATTTCATTATTTACAACATTGGATATGCTTGTTATCTATAGAGAAATCCATTCCTTTCAGGATCTTGCCAAGTTTCTTTTTTTTTTTTTATTTATGTCTAACAATATTATGGGAAATCAGTTTTGTAACTTGGTCACACTTTGGCTAAAAAAGTGCTTCCTCTGATCCATTTTGAATTTTTATTTCCTTATTTTATCTTATGGATTAGCTTCTTATTCAAAAGCCTTTCAAAATCCTTTCACAATCAGCATCTGCTCAACCCCAGGGACCTGCAGGACAAGACGACAGGCCTTAGTGAAACCTATCTTCTTTTTGAAGAGCACTGTGAAAATTCACAGGAAAAGGATCAGATAGGACTGACTTTTACAGAGTCTGTAAGAGGGAACTGGCAGGAAAGCAAGCTGTTCTATACTCATTGTCCTGGAAAGCTGGACATTTTAGTTAACCTGAAAGGAATTAAAACCAGTAACTGCAAATATTTAGGGTAACAATAACATCTCAAGAGAGGGCAAGTAGCTGTTGGGTTTTTTTCCTTTTAAAACATTGTACAGATTAAATAACACCAACTTAACCTAAAACACTAATATGAAATTAATCTAGAATTTTAATGTAATAAAGAGCTGATATGAATCAGAACAAGAGCTAAAAGAAACTCTGACACCATTGCAAACAAATTTCTGTTTAAATTGACATGTTTTCACAACCCCTCCATCACTGCCTCCCTTCTTCCTCCCCTTCCTCCTTTCTCTGAACCAACCAGAAATTTTTCTAAGCATTTTGCAGGCAGCCATGTTCTCTAGAGAAGGAAAACCCTTTAGTGGCAGCCAGCTTCATTTACAAACAAGACCTAGGTAGCCTCTCCTCATCTGTATCTGCTGTCTCTGGCTCCTGAAATGAGGCAATATTCCCTAATTTGAGCAGCCTTCCCAGGTAATTTCTGCCCTGGGCAGCAGAGTGTGTAGGTGATTACTGTGGTATGAAATAACATGGACATAACATGGCATGTGGTCATTCAAGCAGCTGAGAATCCACTCTGAATAGGTTTGGCAGCCCCTCTGTTCCCATCAGCATAAGACCAAAGTCTTCCCCATTCTCAAAATACTTGTATAGATTTAATTTAAACCAGATGTATTCTCACTGATATCCAACTGTCACTCCAGATTCTGCACCATCCCCTGTAGGTGCTATTTCTAGTCTAAACAAATTACTTAAGACCTTGTCCCTATTTCACTCTTCTGTTGGTGTTGAAAAGTGTTATTGGAACCCACATTATGATTCTCTCCTTGCTCCTCTGCCTATTGCTGCCCCTGACAAGGTGCTGCTTTGGGACCTGCTTCTGAAAATCTCTTGGCTATTCATGAAGAGTGAGGAGACCATGGTCTCTGTACTTCTCAGAGAAAGAGCTTGGTGACTACATAACCTTGAGCTAGAGATGCCTCACTTGGGTGACAGCCATAGGAAGGCCAGAAAAGTGCTCTGGCCATGGTACATGTGGCTGCCCTTCTCAGTGATGATTTTCCCTACAGGATATCCAGGCAGAAAGAATGCAGCCCCAAATTCATAGAGCATTGTGATCTGCTCCATAGTCCCTGTGCCAGATCAACAGACCAAGACTGCAGAGGTGAGACTGGTCTGTGAAGGTGTGGGAGGGAAATGGACAACCCCAAAATGAAAATGGGCTCTTGGGAAAGGTGCTATCATGACCTTTACTTGGTCTATCTCCCTGCCCTCAGGCAGCACAAGGTACTTTTGTGTAATGTCATTTTTTGCAAATACTCCTCTAAACTCTTGAGACTCTTCAGCAAAGGAGATCCTGCAATGACCCCAGACAAATCCTTCTTGCTATGTCAGTAACCATTCCCCCCAAAGATTTCCAACTATCAAACCTAAAATCCCTTTACTGCATGCTAAGAATATTACAAGTCTCTAACTTTCAGCTGCTGTTGGGTCCTTACTGACCCCCAAGGTGCTGACAGAGGGGCACAAAGAGGCCAGGCTAGGGACCCTAATCAGAAATGCTCATTCCTGACGCCACTGTGAGAGGGTTTTCTCTTTGTTGTTGTTTCTGGCACAGAACAGCAGGGCAGGCGGGGGCCATGCAATGCCCTTGAGCATTGGGCGATTCCTTACCCGTACCAGTGGGAGAGGTACAGGGATCAGGAGTCAGACACAAGCCTTTGTCTCTTACCTGCCCCAGAGGGTCAAGTTTCCTTCCACTTCATAAGTATTTATTGTTTCAGATGAAGGATGGTAGGGGGTCACAGGGGAGGGGGAACAGTGAGATAATAAAGGATAATATTGCTTCCAAAAGTGTGTCTGGTTTTTCCTGCAGTATTAGCTACTCCAATAAAAGATGTTATCTCTCCCTACAAACCTTGACTGGCCTATATCCTTTCATCACAGCTTCAACAATGTTACTACTGCAATAAAAATATTTGCAGGCAAAAAAGTGCCTCTGATTCTTTAGTAATGGGTTGCATCAGCAACTGGAAGGCAAACCTCCCCAGGGAAATATTCTTCCACAGCCCTTTCAGGCAGCCCTATTCCCAAAGGAGACACAGCCAGTCTGCTGTGCACTGGATTAGTGAAGCAACAGGGACGAGGTGATTTTGCTTCCTCTTGTTGTACCTCTCATAAGAAAGCAAGAAGAAGGAGCTGGGGGGCAGAGAGGGGCTCAGGGAGCTTTCAGTATTAGCCCCAGCCCCTGCCTGCTGGGTCTGTATGGGCTGCTCATGGAGCCACAGCCTGCCCAGGTACCTGAGCATGTGAGCTGTCAGGGGCTGAGTGAATTGGGCTCTGCAGTGGTTCAGCAATCCCTTGGGAAGGGGACATCCTCAGTGGCTTGCTGCTGGGCACTCTGCAGAGCTGCCCTTCCCCTCAGCCAGAAGTGGCCATGGGACCATGAGAGCTGTAGCTGATGGCCCAACTTGTAGCCACACAGCTTGGAGGTCAAGAGACCTCTGACCAGCCTTGGCAGGTTGGCCATGCTGGGGATGGTGTTGCATGGTTTGAACAGCTAACATGAACTTCAGGCCTGATATTAGAGCCTTTCAAACACGTCTGGAGTTAGTCAGGGAGCAGCTCCTCTGTGCTTTCTACTGACACCACAGCACTTTCTTTGCTAGTTTAAAGTTGGAGAAGGGCTTGAGCCAAAATTTGTCCATCTATGGGGCAGGTTTGTATTCATCTCTCCTCTGAAAAAGGAAGCAATTAGGAAATACAAACAGCACAAACTCAAGCTGAAGTGGATTATGAATGCCTCAAAGGTTCAGCTGCAACCATAGTTTCCTGGGAAATGCTGTGCTAGGCCAAGCACTGCAAGTGGCAGGGCTGTATTGGGTTTGGCTTAAAGAAATGAACTGAGAAGATTTCAAAATATTAAGGGCAAATATGTTTTCATTCCCCATTCTAAAGCAAACTTGGGACCATGGAGACTAGTGTTTCATTTCTTTAAGGAAAGAAAAGTGCCAGAAATTTAACGAATCATCACTTCTGGGAAGAGAAAGTGCAGTACGACTGGGGGTCAGCACATTTATAAAAAGAAGGCATATTTTTCAATTTGAGATGACACCAAGTCTCTTAGCAGCTGTAGCAGAAAGTCAGTTATTCCCAAAGAGCCTCTTCCTTCTTTACCTTCAGTTCCCAGTGCTATTCCAATGGGCAGAGCAATCTCACTCCAAGAAAAGACAGTTAATGTGTGCTCAGCATCCTGGGTGCTTGGAGGCAAAAAGCCAGTCACACATATCAGCTCTGAACAGGGAGTCAGAAACCCATATACCAAACTTTTGAGGACAAAACTCTTTCCCACAAGATCATGGTAAGAAGATTTCAAGTCTTAACCCAGCTGCCACTGTTCTGACTTAATAAATGTCCTTACACAGACCTTTTAAGTCAAGATTTTTTTCCCAGTAGAGAGGTTTCACCCCTCGGATATAAGGCCATTGACCAACCCTTTCCAGTCAGGAAGCTCCAGTCATCTGTTTGCAGCTATCTAATGATAGAGAGGAAGGAGACATTTTAATTAAAACATTTGAACTCAGTTTGAACTCCACAAAGCCTGGTGAGGTTCATGATGCCGGCTCAGGTGCTGTTCAGTTTACAGAGCAAATGCCAAAAGGAAGTGAGAGAGAGAGAGGGAGAGGGAGACAGAGATCCTAATAAGGACTGTGTAGACAGTAGTCTGAATCCCTTGAAGGTACCCTGGTGGGCCATCATAGCTTTGGGTGACTTATCTCTTCCTGACACATGCTGGAAGCTGCTCATATGCTACATTTTATTTTTAAAATTGAATCATCCTTAAAAATGAAATAGATCTAAGTGATTGGTGCAAGGGGACTGGAAGATGGAAACAATTTGTGAATGGGTTTAAGCGCCAAGTTACTCCAAATTTCAGAACAAATGTTCCTGCAAATGTTCCCCAAAATATGTTTACAGAACCAGGTTCTCACCTGGAAGGATGTGAGGACTTGCTAGAGTCCCTGACCTTTGCCAAAAGTTTTCTAAAACTCTTTGGTGCTGTCAGGCTTTGAAGTGGGGGAATTCATCAGGGCAGGTCAGAACATGGTGACATAAACAGACTTCACATTGTGCTCTCCCACAGCACTCCACTGATTTACACCCAGAAGAAAATTACATAGCTCCTTCCTAAGAGCAGCCAGGATACCTGACCCCATCTTCAGCCCTAAAACTTGGCTTACTTAAAATCCTGGTAGAAGTGAATGGAGCAATTACAAAGCCAAAAACCCACGTAAATGCAAGAAAATCAGGCCTGGAATTATGCAATAGCCCACGTTTTTCAGAGTATTATTGGGACTGAGTCACTGTCCTCCCAAGTACTGCAGCCTGAAGTGAAAAATCCACATACTTTCACCTGTCTGGAACAGCCTGTTAAGGTATTTCATTTGGACTCAGAAGTGGAACCTGTTCCTCATGCTTGACAGTGGATCAGACTATGGTTTTTCACATAAGGAATGTATTATTTCAGAGATACAATTATAAAGGGCTTCCTAAGGAAGTGTCCATTCTCTGTACTAACATATGTAAAAATGTATATTCCATTGGAAGCCTGACGCAATATTTAAAGGGAAATCTAAGTAGGGAGCTTCCTTCTCTGTTCTACAGAAACACTGCTGTTTCTATAGGATCTCTCACAATTTATGCCCTGTAAGGTGGGTAGGGAATGAGGACCACAGGGTTCATTTAAAATGGGTCTTTACCAACATCAACATGTAAGATACCCTATGCATTGCTCTCTAGCTCAGTCCCACAGCCTGGAAGAGCCTGTCTGGACTCAATTGATAGCAGTAGAAATTCATTGGGTGTAATCAATGGAAACCCCATGAAAAACAGCACTGTGCCCAAAACAAGCCAGGAACACAATAAGCTAATTTTATTCTGTGAATGAAACTCAGCTCAAGAGGGAAACCAGCACAAGACTTTCGTACGTCTGAGCTACTGACTGCCAAAGCTGTGTCATTTTACTGAACCACATCTGCTGTACATGAGGTCTGCCTTCCTGATGGTATGAGTGCAAAACTGAGGTAAAGGGCTCTGAGCCTTGCCTGAGCTTTCCCAGGGGTGCTCAGGTCAGGCCACCTCACCTCACAGTGAAATGGCCCAAGTTGCCAAAACAAATCAGGTGTTACCCAGGCTCCAGCAAACCCTGCCCACGTGCAGTACCAGGGGAGTGAGGCAGGCCTGCCCAAAACAGCTGCACATTCTGCCAGCAGACAAAATATTAACACTTCTCTCCTGAAGAGCACAAACCAGGGAAGTCTGTGCAGCTGGTCTCAGAGGGGGCTCTGATCTCCCACTGGATGTTCCCAGATGAAGGAGGAGTTCTTACTGGGCAAGGCAGTGTGATCTGGTTGCACAACACAGACTTACCAGGAAATGGTTTATCATCACATGGCTGTGACCTGTGCAGAAAGCAGAGCCAGAGCCTCTGTGGGCAGTCCTAGCCCAGGCCTTGTGGCTGACTAGGCTGGCCAGGACTGTGCTTTGCCATGCCTGTTAACAGATGGAGTAGTTGTGTTTCTGTCTTAGGGCTAGAAGATGTCCCTCATCTTGGAGGTGTGATTTGGAAGAACTGAACTGCATCTACAGTGTATTTAGTTGTAGAAACTCTGGATTCACAGCAGTGTAAATGGACTCTAGACCTGTCCCACTGCAATGTCTGAGAGAACAGGATCCGTGGGTGTACTTGAAACTGTAGGAGCATCCTGAAAAAAGCTTTATTTGAAAGACAGCAAAGTTCTATAACCTACTGCCAGAAGTGTGGAGAGTGGCAGTGATAGCTGATGCATGGTGACAATCTCCTGCAGCCACATCTGCCCTCCATGTCCAGCCTCACCTGCTCCTTTCCTTAAGCTTTGGGCTTGGATTGATGTTTAAAACTAAGACACTGCCTAACTTCACTGGCTCTTCAAACAGGCAATAGCCTTTGGCCATGCAGGGTTTTCTGGCTTATTTGTTAAAAAGTTTATCAGGAGAAGCATCAAAATGAGATCTGGGTGCCACTGAAGTCAGTGATTAAACTGCAAGTGACTTAACAGGGCCAAGGTTGCAGCCTGTAGGCTTCATTTGCAGCACCAGTAATGAATACCAGGCACTGACTTTGAAGCCACTTTGTGCACTGATGATATAGAACCCCAGAAAAAGCTGTCACTAGTAAGTAAAAGCCCTCAAATTCCTGAGAAAGGTTGTGATCATTAATCAAAAGCTTTTTTACGTCCACATAAGAATGGAGATATATTGAATCCATGAGCTAATCTGGTATTTGAAGTTAATTAATTACATCTCCCTATAAATGTCAGTGGATCCAGGACTTGTGCCAATATCCTGGGGAAAGAGGGAATATGGCTGCATTGCTTTCTTCCCCTTTCGTTGAAAGAAAACAATAGATTTTAAAATTAGATGTCACATATTTGTTAGATATATTGTGTAGTTTGCTTTTCTCCCTCTCCCTGCTATTAACAACCTCTCCCAGAAGTTTAAAATTTCATTCAAGACAGAAATATCCTGAAAGCAATAAGTGAGTAACAATAAAGAAATCACATACCTGAGACCCATGGAACAAATTAGGCTTTTGTTATGCTGGGGCAATCCCAGTAAGGCAGGGGGCAGAACTTGGCCATATATCTGAATTCAAGTAGTTGAATCTACAGTATTAGAAGTTGGCTCAGCATGAACATGTTTCTTAAAGCAATTATAGACATGCCAAAGGAAATGTCCAAGGCTAGCCAAGATAATCAGCAAAGTTCCTTGAGCCAACATCCCATATTCTCCTAAGATAAACTTAAACAACATTTCTATTTATTGTTTCCTGAGTCTCTTGATAGTCCCTATCAAAAGGCAAGAAGAATTAGAGGAAAGGACTAGAAAATAGCTGCATAACAGTTGCAAGGGCAGCATTTTGAAACTGGATTGTTCAGTACAGTCTGTACCAGCCTGAAGTGGAAAAGTTTTGAAATGTATCAGAAAAACCACATTCACCAAGAGGCATTGGGCAGTGGACTTTGGGCTTCAGGACAGAACTTTTTGGAGACGTCTTATAAGCCACTGCAAAGGTCTAGTGAACAGTAGGAACAGCACTTTTCTTCTGCCACTGTTCACAGACAGCTGAGCAGAACAGATGCTTTTGCTGAATGGAAGTGAATGCCTCTGGTTCCATCTGAGCTAAATGACAAACAGAAGGGCAGAGAAGGATTTGTCCATGTCCTCCAAGTGCACCCAATTAGCTTTCTCTCTACATCTGCCCTGGTCCACTGCTATAAGTGAAGAACACTGCAAGCTGGAGACACAGCACATCTGTAATCAGGGAACACAAAAGGACAGACCTGGCAGCACATGTGAACATGCTGGTATACAGGGAGGCACAAAATAGGTTCCCCTTGGTTTCTAAAAGAAAATTGCCTCACTACAAAACAGTAAGCAGTGATGTGTGTGGCACAAATCCAGCTGTACCAGTGCTGCTGTCTTCCAGATGAGCCATTAAATCACCCACAGTTATTAAAATACCATGGCAACTTCTGCAAGTGCAGAAATGCTCAGTGCAACCCTGTGGCCAGATTCCAGCTTACAGTGCTTCACCCTCCCTGCTCCTTCACTTTCCTGCCCTCAGTAGCACCTCTCCCCTCCAGCAGTGCTCCTGAGGCTGCACATCAAGCACCAGCCATGCCCAGGACCCTACGGGCCCTGCAAAGCCAGGCTTTACCAGACCATAGGTGGCCAGTGCAGCCCTTTGCAAGAATCACTTACATTCCCCTTCTCTTTGTAGGAAAGTCCAGTGAGTCCAGTGAGCCCAAAAACCCATAAAAAAATGAGGCATTCCAGAGGAAGTGTCCCCCCATGGACAGGAAGCCCTCCTATGCCAACTGCACCTTCCCTAAGGTGGATTTAAGCTCTGAAAGCATGGCATGAAAGCAGCATGCACTTGCTGGCCTGAGCCTGCAGTAGCATGTGAAAAAATAAAACATACAGTGGAGTTCCCTTGCAGGGACTGAGGGCAGAGCTGTCTCAGGCAGGTCAGCCTGCTCCTGGCCATCCTAGTATTGTGCCATTGTCCCCCTCCCAGTACTCTACATCTGTTGGGAAAGACAGCCACCAAAAAGTCCCCACTGGGAGTGCAAGAATTTTGCTGCATGTTAAGTTTCATTACATCTTTCTGCTGCAGGAGCAAGAATAATTTTATGCCCATGTTGAGTAACTCTTCTCCTGAGTGGTGTCTCAGCTAACAGCAGGGTGCCATGTACTATTCGAGTGTCTACAAGTGTTTGTACAGAATGTCTGCAAAGGTTTGTGGTTCCTCTTGCTTCTCAGTCAAACAGATGAGGTTTTTCAGCCTTGGCAACAACCCTGCTTACTTATATTCAAAGAATTCCCATCCCAGCCTTGCTGCTAGCTGTGGCTTTATGTCTCTAGCTGAGGTTGCCTTGGGCAGACCCAAGAGACAGGACTGGCTGTGGCTGCCTCACAGAGAGTGCCTGAGCTGCCTCCAGCTCTCCTGGGGACACTGTAATCCTTCAGGAACTCCAAGAACCCAACTGATATTTCCTTTGCCTCCCCCATCCCTTATTCTTGGTTCTTTCTGTCCTCACACTGCATTCACACTGGCTCTGTGGTGCAACAAGGAAGCAATACCATAAAACCTCCAAGAGCAACTTTAGAAAGAAAATATCCATAAAAGAATTTAGAGCACCAGATGCAAAATATTGGTTCAGTGAAAACCCAGTTCACTGACAAGTAGCAACAAGACCAGGACTAATGCCCTCTGTGCATCATCTCCAGACAAGGGAAAGGTTATTGTTAAATTCAATACCCTGAATTTCATGTGACCCATGTACTCCTGTGTGTCTGTGGAAACTGCTAAGGAGGTGATGAACAATTCCAATTTTCCTTTTTTTTTTCCTTTTTTTTTTTTTTCTTTTTTTTTTTTTTTGGCTAAAGACAGCTGTTGCCCACCACAGGAGACATATGTTCTACACAGACCCACAGGATTGCAGGAAGTCAGTGGAAGTGGATTTGTCCCAAACAATATGTCAATCGTATCAATCATCTTCTTGCTTATCAAGTGTTGTTTGTTGATTCAACATGCAATGTAATGAGCCTAAACTAAGAGTCTCTGAACATCACATAGTGAAAAATTAAAACCAAGGCCACGCTCAGCTCCTGGGGTGGCCATTGGGAGCCCCAGCTCAGGTGCTCCTCTCTGATGGGAACTTCTTATTGCTAGAGTGGAAAGTTTTTGCTTCTGTGTCCTGCACAATGCAGTCTCCAAGTGATGCTGCTATATGTAAATTGGGGCCCTGAAGGCATTTCTTTTCTCTGTTGAGTAGTAAATTATAAAATAAAATAAACTGACCCATAATATGCTTTCCTCTCTCCAAATTAAATAACACAGAAAACAGTGCTCCTCAATCAGACCACACACACAAAACTCTTGGCTTTTTTGTTTTGTCTTGCAAATTAAGTGCATTTGGCCTATATAATACCTGGAAGCCTACCAGCAATCTCCATGGTCAGACTGTAGCAGGTTTGTAACAGGTATGGCTCAGCAATTTCATAGCTTGTCATTAAAGAAATAATACTGCTTTCTGTAGCAGCAGTAGTTCTGGTTTTCACTCAATGAATCCCATTTGCTGACTTTGATCATGAATCCTCTGCCTCAAAGGAGTATTAGGAATAATGAAGCAGAAATACCACACACACACACACACATTTTTAGGCAACAGTGGGATGGGGCAGCAAGATGATAAGACTGAGAGTGACTGTGCAGGACTGTACCATGAACAGAAATATTTTCTTGACTCATTAGAAGATACCAGACCCAGGAAAAAAAGCCTAACAAAAACAAGGAAAGGGTCACTGTGTTCTGGTATCCTCCTCCTGTCAGAGAAAAAAAAAGACAAAGTATTCTTCCTTTCAATTAGCTGAGAACTACAAAAGACTCCTGGTTGAGTGTCTTTATGTAAGTTCTCTAAGGCACAGGAGCAGAGTGGAGTATGTGCAATGCTGGATATGATCAAAAGTGCGAAACTGAAAAATTCTCCTGATGGAAAACACAGACTTATCAAAACCAGAAGCTTTCTGAAGATATCAAATGTTACGAAAGTTAAATTTTCCAGATGGAAACTGAGACAGAAACTGTATGTTGGAAAACCAGGTTAGTGCTAATTTTTGACCGAGACATATGTGCTTCTGGCCCCATATCTGGAACTTGAGCTTTAACTGCAGCAAAAGTTTAGAGCAGGCAGAGTTTCACTTCTCCTCTTTCCCCACACTTTTGGTCTCTTCACTGCCTTCTCCTCCACTGAAAGAGGACAAAGAGCACAAGAGAGTGAAGATGGGGAAAACTCACGTGTAAATATACCTACTGTCTCCTAGAAAGAGAGACTCAGAAGACAGGGAAGTGTCTGAATAAAGAGCATTACTAGACAGCAGCAGAAACATTATAGAAAGGCTGGAGGACGCTAAAGTCACAGAAAATAAGGGAATTTCATGACTAGTCTGATAAAAAAATGAGTAAATAAATAAATGCTGTGGACTTCTTGATTAAGAGGACTTAGAAGTTGTTTATTTTCAGACCACCTTCTAAAGTGAAAAGCAAGTGCACATTTGTGTGAGAAAGCTGCAAAAATTTGAAAGATGGAGTATTGCAAGAGGGGGTTTTTGCAGGTAGCAGTGAGTGAAGAAGGACACTGACCTTCAGCCTGGCTCTGCTGCCCAAGCCTCGCTGTCCAGATCAAAACCTCTGGCATAAGTACAACTGGGGATGGCACATGCACAAGCTCCATCACTTACAGATTTCACTGAAAGAAACATAAATGAAACATGACAGGTTAATGCCAGTCCATGTATTGCTGAGCTGTGATGAATCTTGTAAGCATCACTCACTCAATTGGACCTTGCATAGTATCAGTGGAAAAATCCTACATTTCACTGCAGCCCTCTGGACAAAGTAGCCTGTGCTGGGCCCAAGCACAGGCAATAAAATATATGGGTCTATTTTTTTTTAACAGCACCAGAATGAACTTAAAGTTTTAATAAAACAAACAATTGCTAATGGTCCTTCCCCATTTTCAGTCCCTTTGGTCTTTTTTATCCCCATTCCTTCTAGGTCCTAGACATTTTACAAACACTTGTAAATAACCATACCCAGGCCAAATAGAGAGTCATTCTTCATTTTAAACAGGACGTCAGGGATAGTGAAAAAACAATGTTTGTGGCTGGAATGCATTGTACAAAGGTGGAGGGAATAGAGGACATTTCTGTGTCTGGAAACAGAAGATGAGGGCTTGTTTATAATGCAACATGTTAGAGACCAGATTAGATAATAACATTCTAAACAGAAGAACTCATGCTCCACCAAATCTGAAACAAACTTTGAAAAGATGTCTCAGTGAACTCTGTCTCCTTCTGGGCCCCTCACTGTACCACAAGGTCAGAGCTGCAGGAATGGATCATTTCACATCATTTGCTCAGTCAGTCACTGGGCGGGTATGAACATACTGTGGCCTGATGTGATCAGGAATAGCAGATTTTGGTCTTTCAGGAGAAGTTAATATGCCATTGCTGAGCTGTGTGTGCTCTGATCATGCATTTCTAATACAGTGTGCATAATCCTCAGCCTGCCTTGCAGGAAATATATGTAAAAATGTAAGATTTTTGAATTATCCAAGAGATTTGGGAATCTTGTTTCAGGTGTGACTTCAGTCATTTCATTCCACAGAGTGTGAAGTCTCATTAAAATTGATAAACTCTGTTTTCTTAAGTACATTACAAATTGCAATAAATTGCAGTCATTAGAGCTGTATTAACAGGGCTTTGCCAAAAACCATTTCTGGATTTTTCAGAAAAGCAAAACATAGTGAAAGAATTACTGTGGATTAACCTGAAACACTTTGATCACCTTGAAGCATTTAAGAAGCTATGTTGAGCTCTTCTGATGCAGGTCATTTTATTTCCTGGCAACATATGATTTTGAAACAAAACAAAGAAAATTCAGAGCTTTCCAGCAGTATAGCTCATTGTTTTAAAACTTACAGTTACTTGTTATTTTTGGATGAAAAATAAAAGCAAGCTGAGTTTTGTTCCTGCTTCATTATTGGGTATTTTCCCCTGGAAGTCTAACAACAAATATAGTAAATCCATTGTTTTTAGACCAACAGATGAGTAGTTATTCTGTTAAGCAGAGTTAGTTGAAGTATTTGGAGCAGAGCATCCCTCCACCCCCACACTTTCTCTTATCAAAAATGGGTCTGTTTCAATGTTACAAACATTTTCCATTTGAAGGGATCCCTTCCAGTGGAATTTTCCACAGAAGTCACCAAAGGAGGAGCAGGAGATGTGCAGGGTTTTGTGCAGAGCTGACAGCATGCCTGGTGCCTGCACTGTGTCCGTGCAGGGTCGGCTGCGCAATCCCAGCCCGTGGTGGCCGTGAGACCTCGTGGACCAAGGGGCACCACAGGCACTTGTGGGAAAAGGGAATGCCAAGAATAAGGTCAAACCAAAAACTGAACGCAGCTTTTCAGCATTTCTAAACCCATGGTTTTCTTTAAAAAATAAACTCAGTTAAATTTTATTTCAACTGCTTGTCCCAAATGTTTGTTTGTCCTTAGTGATGAAATTACATTTTCCCATGGGAAGGACATTATATTTTTCTGTACCCTTTAATGTCAGTCACTCAACTACTCTAAATTTCATGAACCACCGTAAGCATACCTTTAAAGACCTTCCACAATCTCTATTCAAAATGATCTTTTTTTCTTTTTTAGAGTGCTGAAATTTTTCTACACATCTGCTGCATTCCTACCTGCACCACAGCAGTGCGTATCAAACCAAAATGAGATGGTTCAATTTGACAAATACAAACTGAAGTCACCAAATAAAAAAGTATGGGAAGTGAGGGAACGTTTAGACATCAAAGAATGACCATTTCCTGACTTTTAGGGCTACCTTTAAGAGCTTTGCAAGCAGAAAATCTCTGCTCGCTTTGACAGTCTTACTTTAAGCTGTTATAGCTTAGATTCACATGGCCCATATTCCATCTGATTTCTCAGGTTTTAGTGGTTTTCCTACCAGCTTTCTCTGGTCCTTCTGAAGTACTTTGTCTATAGAAACCTGAGGGCTGAGAAACTTGGGTGGAATTTGGGGAGAAATCTTTGATTAATTAAAGATTTCTTTAGAATATCTGCTTTCCTCTGTTTTCTTTCTTTCTGATTCCTCCTGGTAGGATAGAAATCTGAAGCACCCTACTCCTGCATGGAAGATACTTGCAGTTCTTTTAGATAAATAATTGCTATTTTCTACTGAAACCTCAATATAATTTATTGAAGATTGCCATAAAAACTCTGATCCTACTTTCTCTTTCTGTTTACCGCTTTCCCTGGAAAAGGGAGGATTACCTGATGGGAGCAGTAGTCCTCAATGTCCTGAAAGTTGTATGCCACTGGCCATGGGGAAGGGAGAGGCAGTGTCCTTTGCCAGGACCAGGAGCTGAACAAGGAGGGGGCACACTGCACATGGTCCGTGGGGTGACCCTTCCCCATGATGAAACACAGACAACCTCCATGCTGTGCTTGTGCTTCACCTCCTCTGACATCCTTGCATGGAGCCAAGGGGGAAGGGGAAGGAGCAGAAGTTGAGCCCTTCATTTAGCACCCTGAACTCCTGAATGGAAGGATGGGGGTAGGGAACATTAAGAGGAACAGAATGCTGTTATTTTTGGCCTTCTCAGAAATTTCCACACAGAGAACAACTTTCAGCTGAGTAAGCGTCAGGAGCTCAAATAGGAGGCCTGACTCCATATCAGACTTCTCAAAACGTTCACTTCTCAGGTTATTAAGTTTGGTCTTTGCCCTCTTGAGACCCATGAAATGAATCAATGTCTCCTGCCAACCACCAAGGGATTTGCTGTCTTCATGCTTCATTGAGACATCAAAAACCAAGCAGTGAGGTGAGAGTTTCTCAGTCATGGATTGCACAGTGCTGCAAACACTAATGCTCTGTGTACAGAAATAATATCCTGAAGGCAGATCTCTTCACACTGATGTTGTTACATTTTCTAGGCACTATTGCTCTTTAATATCCCAGTTCATACTTAAGGTCAATGCATGTAAATGCTGTTGTGCCTGCAAAATATCATATGCAGGCAGCTGCATTATGGTAGGAGCTGTGTGAAAAGGCCAAAATCCTTAGCTGGTACAGATAGTGTACAGAATAAATCCTCTAAAAATGCCAAAACTGTACACAAGAATAGACTACTGCCATTGGTGTAACTGTGGGACAGTTTGGTTAAAAATGAAGTGCCAAACTTTCCCTCGGGTATTCTGAAAACTTCTTCCTTTGGGAAAAAGTTACTTAGCCCTCATACCATGAGAACTGTGAATAAAAAATCAAACTAGTGTTAATATATCTCTTGAAACTTAATGATGAAGTTCTGTCAACAATTTCTCTTTCTGCAACTTGTGAATCTGAAGTTGGTACCATTGTTCACATCTAAAACAGCCTACACAGGCTGCACAACCTTCCAATATGCATAACAAGGTGCTAAAAGATGGTCTGAAGAAGTCATTAGATCAGCAAATCTGTGATAGAATTGTGATTAAAAGCAGCTGGAAATAGACCAGAGGTTAAGTTGGAATTTCCTGCTCCCAATTAAGAACTGCAAGTTTAGGACAATTTGATTTAGTCCTTTTCATTAGCTTAGTAGAGCCAGGCAGCTTTTCAGAGAGGGGTGATGTACTATGCACGATTAAACCACTGGACCCTTTCCATTAACTTTAAAAACTATTGGAAAACAGTCTGTATGGATTGGTTTTCCATGGCAATTCTGCAGTGCTCTCTCATCGGTGTGTGTAGAACAGATACATTTTCCTCAGGAAACTTGTTGGCATGAAACTCTGGCCCAGGATAGCTCCAGGAACTAAATCTAGAAGCCTTCGAGAGTTATTAGCAGCCCATAATTTCAGTCTCATATCTCACACTTACCACTTATTACTTCCTTCAGAACAGAAATTTGATTTTGAACTTGGACTTGCTTCAGAACAGTTCTGTTCCCACAGAGTAGCAAACATCCTCCAGCATCACTAGAATCTCAGAGCAGACACTCTTGACACCATCCTAATTTACAGCCTTCTACCACAGTGATCACTGGCTGCACATTTAAGTATTACAAGTTGCTGTCTTGAGTATCAGTAAGTGGACATTAGCAATAAAGGAAACGACTTCACACTACTTGGTCTCTCATTACTTTCACCCATCACCCACAAAGATGCTAAGAAAAGCCAGGAAATGGTTAAGTTGCTTTTTGCTTGCCCTGTCATGGCAAATCTACATTTTTCTGTTAATTTCCAGAGAATCATCTACATTTTTTTTCTGGTCATTCCCCCTTCTACACTACAGTGTCTGATAAGCTCAAGTACTGGGTCAGACTTAAATATATCTGACTGATCCCACCGTGGGATTCACCAACCCATCAGACTGTGTGGCAATAGTTATCTGGCAGTTTGGGATGGTGCCTAAGTCTATGAGCAGGGAACAGCAGGAAAGGCTCCCAAGCATAGCCACGTCTGAAAAGTCTCATTCATCTCCCAATGACAAGAAAACAAGCTTTAGATACTGCTGCCCCCTTACTGGAAATGTCTGGGGAGCTTTACAGAGTGTGTGGTGGAATCAGGGTTATGTCCAAGCAAGCCTACAGGTAGGACAGGGGTTTTTCTCTCCAATTTCTGCAGAATTGAAGAAACATACGTTCTTGTTAAAATTCTCTGTGCAAAAGTGGTTTGTTTGTGTTCTTTTTGGTAATTTACTTTTGTGAAAACAGAACACTGCCAATTCTCATTCCATCTCTGCTGCATCTCATGGAGAAGACAAGGGTGTATGGAATAGCACATATATCCAGAATTTTCTATGGCTCAGTCATGATACATTCCTGTGTTATTGCACAAGGGGCTGACTGGCTTCATGGGAGCCCCCCCCCCGAGGCCATGACCAAGGAACATAGCCCTTAGAAACCCAGCATTTGCAAGGCATTTGGGAAAAGGAGATATCATAACTATGGCTCCTGGAAATCTTTGCAACACACACCACACGTTCATATATATGTTCTTTTCTTCCAAAATGTTTCAGGGTTTCATATAAGCAAAACCTGAAGCCTACCTCTCTTTTCTACACGTTTGCAGGAGCTATGAGAAACGTTTCGTATCTACTTATGCAGCATGTTCAACAATAAAATGTTGGTCTTAATGCAATCAGTTTTATACACAGGTTTTGACATCCAATTTTGAAACATTTGAGTTGCAGCATTCCTTACAGAGTACTTTACTCAATGTAAATCAATGATCTGGAAATGGAAGTACTGCAGGTCCTTAAAATTGAGCATTAGCCTAGAAAGGCAGAGGACATGTCTTAAGCTGTTTGATGCAGGCACAAAAATGATTGCTGACCTCAGAAATGCTGTGTGAAATGCCCTTTTCCCCCATGTCCCATTTCTGTTCTAGGGAGGAAAGAGTGGACATAGATTCCAGTCTACTGGATTTGAAACCCATCTGTCCCATCAGCATTTTTGGTGTGCTCACTGAGCCCCTCCTCTCCCAGTGTGCTGGCTGGAGGCTGTCTCTCCAACATGGAGCACTGAACCCTCCCTCCCACGCAGAGAACAGGCAGAGCTCTCACTGAACCTGGGGCTGGCAGCTCCAGCTTGCAAATACCATCAAGTTGTTACGATATGAGGCTTTCTGTGGCTGGATGCCAAAGTCTACTGGCTTACCCCTCACTGTAGTGAGGATAAGAAAAGCTAACATTTCACTCAACCATCAGAAACATGAATTGACCTTGATAAGTGGATGAATGGAATTTTTCAAGTTTGGGGTAATAACAGTCAGTGACTCCACGATCACTGGTGGTATTGGAAGGTTTAAATAATCAATCTTCATAAAACTCCTAATCTTTGCCTGACAGGCACTATATACAGTGTGTGGAATATTAATATTGCATTCAGTTCTGGACAGCTCAGTAACAGTAGTGAGAACAAATTGGAATGAATTCAGAGAAGAACAGCAAAACGATGGAGTGGCTAGAGAGACTGATTTATGTGGGGTTATATCAAAAGAATTGTGAGTTCTGTTTTGGCCAAAATGAGAGGGAGAAAGGATGATCTGTGGAGTCATAAGAGCATCATTGGTTGTCTGGAGGGGACATACTGTAGGAGGAAAGTAAATTATTTGGAGTTCTCTCAGGGTGTCAAGTTAGGATCAGTAGAAAGAATTAAGCGGCTGACAGCTAAAGCAGAAAATCAAGGAAGTCTTGTTTCTCTGTTATCTCCCAGATCAGCTGGTGAAAATATATCTCACAAAACTGAAAATAAGTAGTGGGTAAAACATTTAAGGCTAATGATAAAAAAGGAGAAATTAAGAGAAATAAGAAGAAATTGACAAAGAATAATGTCCCAGAGTCTCTGAATGTCCTCTTGAGGACTCAAGACATCCTCCACTGTAGGGAGGAGAGGGAATATCAAGAACTAGTAGGGAGGTGATGAAAAATGATGAGTGATTTGGAAGAGACCCACAAGTCATGTCCCAGCCACTGACCCAGAGACAGGGAAGTTTGGCCAGGGCTGGGCTGCATACTCCTTGGGTGTCCTGACCCCAGGTCAAGCCTTGCTATGAAACAAGCCTGAACTAAAGGTCCAGACTCCAGAGGACAGCGAAAATCTGGATCTTAAGCATCCATCTCTGACTCATGTCTAGTTTAAGGTGACTGTTTTGTGTATTTTAAAGGAAAGAGAAATGATATATCCAAAATGGGGACTTCTGTCCTCTGTCAATCCCTCGTCACCACCAATGACAGGAACTTGCAGTGCAGCTGTCAAAGCCCCCAACACAGCACATAGTGGGAAGGGACATGCACTTCTCTCTGGCTAACTTGTTATCTAGAAACATGTGTGCAGAGGATCACCCACCAAGGGTCTGTGCTGTGTCTCAGGAGGGAGGGCTTTCTTCAACAGGACAGCAAGTTCCTCTGGAAGGGGATGAGTAGAAATGATGTACAAACAAGAGATCAAACAGGCCTCCTGCATACTGGCCAGAAGGCAAAGGTTTAGTAACCCCACTTTTGGAAGAGGATTGGGATATCAATGACCTCTGCACAGCCACCCTTTGTAAGGAAAATGCACATCTCCAGGCAGCTGTCTGAGCCAGAACTTCTCTTCCCCAGGTGTGAGTTCCTCCTCCCTGCTGTCTGAATACAGCTCTCCTAGTGGGGAAAGAGGGATACACAGTGGAGCTATGTAGGTGGTGTCCCTTCTGTTTAGTGTCCTTACTTCCTTTAAGATTTAGGAAATTTTAAACAAATAAAGGTCTCTGAAGAACAAATACTTTGAAAATAAACCTAGTATTTCTGTTTCATATTCTCAAGTTCTCAAGCATTAATGCTGACTGGCCTCAGTTCTATCACACTTCATGCATGATATTGTTCCTTCTATTTTCTGTTGAATGTTACATAGATATTTTCTCAGCCCTTCACCGTCACTTGATTGAGAAATTGTATTTTAACCTCTGAAATATACAGCCTGAGTCCTTCCAGATCGAGGTCTCACGGTGCCAGGGTGATGCTTTACTCTTTGGCACAACCATCTCAGTAGCATTTCTGCTCAGAAAAAGACCATGGCTTCTCATACAACTCTTCCTCCCTGGGACAACTATTACATTTTTTATGAAAACCTGCTTTTGCTTTTACTAAAGGGGGCTGGTAGTAACTCAGCTTCCTGCCCTGACCTTCCACACACCAGAGCATGTCGTTCTGGACAGTTACCTCCAAATCCTCCTTGACATATCCCCAAAAGCAACAGGGCTGTGATCTCCTGCCACTATAAGCACTGCAGTGATCAGCAAATATTGCTGATGAAAGCAGTCCATGGCCCACACACATTCCCCTTCAGTGACACTCAGGCCAGCTGAGCCAGGCACATGCTGTACTGAGGAGACTTAACATGGATCCTGACATATCTGGGCATTTTTCCCACTCCAAGCATCAAAATTTAGGCAAAAAAGCAATTTGAGCCCTAAGTAAAAGAAAACTATTGCATGGATATTTCACCAGACTAACTCTTCTCTGTACAATTTACACAACTTCTGAAGTCATGCTGATGAAAACACTGGGGAGTCCTCACTGGATATGGTTGATTTACATCATTTACATCAATATATAGAAAAAACTGTATTTAACTGATAGTCACCTTACCCTGGTGGGTGACATGGTCCTTATCACCTTCTAGCGCATGGAGTTAAACCTGAGGACCTGATGCTGGGATTAATTAGGACAGAGCTCCTCCCCATGAATTCCCATGCTTTGGGGACCACTTATAAGTAGAACTTCAAAAGCCAGAGTATTTAGAGTAGTCCCTTGTGTAGGCTGCAACACAATGGCTCATTTTGTTTCGGCCATCAGATTTTGCTTGTACCCCAGGTTAAAGAAAAAAAATGAAAGAGAGTTTGGCATGTAATCTCTTCCTACTAGAAATAAAGCAAACAATTGAAAAAAACTGATCTGGATACAGAGGATCATTTAATTAATTGAATGTTACAAAGAGATGTTTATAAGATTTTCCTGCCCTTCTTCACTTGTATTACCAACCTAGTGCTTTTTGAATGCTGGTCCCAGGGACTCTTTCTGGAGGCAGCAGCTGAAGATTCTGCAGTGAAGTTTCCCAGCACCTCATTGCAGAGCAGCCCCTGCCCTCACACACGGGAAGCCAAGTAATGCTGATTTCCAGATGCAGTTGAAGCAGGATCAAAGCTTTGCTGATCCAAATACAATAGGAGTTTGCCCATGACACCATCTGTGTTGGCTGAAACATAAAACTTATCACCAGCCATATATCACTCGTTATCTTGATCCAGCAGGGCACCAAAGGGACATTCCTGCTGGATGAGCAGTCCCACTGATTTTAGCAGGACTACTTACACATGTATATAAAGAGGTGTGCCTAAGTATTTCTCTGAAGCAAACCCAAGACCTTTAGTTCTTTTCATTTTGATATGGCGATAGTGTTTAAATGAATCAATGGTAACTCTCATTAACTAGCAGACTAAAACTCAATTTAAACATTTCTTTAATTAAGAATGAGATTATGAGTGAGACTAATTTTTGCTCAGAGATTTAAGGTTTGGCTTTTAGCTCCATCTCCATGCATGATACACACAAAAACCCACAGGGTCACTCCAGTCCCCAAAGGGAACCATCTGGCAGGTTGACTCTCACTGCTCCTGCGGTGACACACACTTACCTGTGACCAGTGGCTTCTGACTTTAATGCCACAAGTGTGACCAGCTTGCTTTGTGGCAATGACACTTGTGCAGAAAGGATTACCTGTGTCAGGAATCCCATTTTGTGCATTACACTGACCAGTGTGTTAGTTGGTACATCTTGAGAGAAACAATCTTGGTTCCCATTTTTCTCCAAATGTGAGCTAATTCTGTAGAGGCAATATCTACCAGAACCTTGTATGTTTTTCTTTGAGACACATCAGACACATTGCTTGTGCACAAATGGTCCTGACCTTGGGAAAAGTCTGGCCAAGCTCAGAACCATTTCACTTCTTAATCTTTTTATTAGTTGCCTTAATCACTAGAAGTCACCAGCATACCTATGCTGCAGCTACAGCCCAGCTTCACCTGATCACCACAGACAGAGATTGAGGCAGTGTGGACCTCTAAATCCACCGAACTGTGTAACATGTTACTTTTGGCCTCCCATATTAAAACCTTTTAAACTCTGCAGCAAGCTTTAAAATAATCACATTTCCTCAGGGCTGCCAGAAGCAAACGTAAATACAGGAGTTCAAAAGAAGAATCCAGTTTTCACAGCTGCATCTTAGTTAAATTGAAAAAAAAAAAAAAAAACCCAAAAAACGATGAAAAAGAAGAAAGACAAACTGACCTAAAAGCTTTTGAAAATTCAGACCAGGATAGACAAAAGTAATTGTTCTAAAGCTGTTCTGATGTTTCAGGAACTCTATAATTTCCAGATTTGAAAAACTTTCTTTTTCTAAGAAACCATCTTTTTAATGCAAAAATGCTTAAAAATATCTTGGTTAGAACTATTATCAGGGCTTCAAGAGGAAATAAAATATACCACAGTTAGGAAAACATGTCATTTTGGCTATAGTATATAACTAATTGATTTTTGAGCACTGCCTAATTGTCTGACACTGGTTAACCAAACAACAATGCATTTTTTCACGGTCTCCAATATTAGCTGAAACTATTCTGTGACCTCCCCCTGTTGAGAGACACATCAGAGTTTTGATCATAAATCTAACAGGGTAAGGACTGGAAAAGGGATTCCTGCTTTGTTTTTGCATTTTAACTGAGGTTAAACAATTTTAACTGTTGCCATTTATACAGGGAGCAATATATTTTAGTGAGGGCTATGGCTCAGAGAAATGTGGATACCAAATACTATGCTGCTGAGCTTTGTGTTGATTTTGACACAGCAATGGATTGGATTTGTGAATAGAGTCATGCTTAAGTCATGGTTAAACTCATCTTTGATGGCTGCACTGAACTGACTCCTGAAATTATTTTGAGGAACTAAAATATACTATTAGAAAAACTTTAAATGAAACAGTATTTTTGATATGAAAATCTTTAAGTGTTCAAAGTATACTCTCTGCTTCCTCCACATCATGGATGCTGAGAAATGTATATCATCTCAGGCAAACCAATTTCCACTGCAAAATATGTGCTTGAGATGACAAAAACTGTACAAATTTATATATTAACTAAATTTTAAGAAAAAAAAACTTGAGAAAGATTAAAATTTTGCAGTAACATAGTCTAAAATATAGATATTTACTTTTAAAAATTGTTACTGGTCCCTAACCAATAGAATTGGTTAATACATTTTTTATAAATTAATATAAACTATTATAGAAGACAAATTCAGGCCAAAAAAAAAAAAAGAAAATAAATTATTTTACTTCTTATAGTGGAAAAGCTAAAAATAATCATAAGCACTTCAATGTGATTTGAAAACATATTGTTTCTCTTTGGCCAGCCAACTAAGAAACTGATATTCTTATTTTCATAAGAATAAGGGGGATGCTGAAAGGATTTAAAGCACCATTTGGTTTGGAGTGCGTGCCAAGGAACTAACCTGTTGAATTTTGGAGCAGTTTTACGGTCTGCTGTGCAGTTTATGTTGACATTCCACTGAGGAGAGATGGGCAAGTTACCATTCATGACTAGACTATGAAGGGAATTTTGGTCTATTTTTGGATGCCATTTCCTAATCAAATAAACAGCTCATAATGCATTTTTCAATATAATTTTGAAATATGTTCTTTGATTTTCTTGGAGCTGAGCATTTTCAGCCAGCAGCTATTTACCTGGGCACCAGAGTAGTGCTACAGTTATGGGACTGCTTTGGTGAAAGGTTTCCCATTTGCCAAAATGTTATTTTTATTGTCCTGTGCACAAGTCTGGGAGCAAAAATCGTGTTTGCACATTCAGTGGCTCTCTCACTGTGCTTTATTCCACTGATTTGTTTTTGTTTGCTGATAAGGGAACTGGAGAAGTGAAGGGAGTAATTGATGAGCTCCAGTGCAAATTCCCATCTCACAAGCTGGTAGGTAAATAAAAATCCATCCTAGTGAGTGGTGGGAAAAAAAAGAAAAAATAAAGGCAACAAAGAAAAGAAGGAAAAAAACGAAAGAAGAGGCAGACAGCAATGTTTTGATCACAGGCTGAGTCTGTCCATGATAGTAACTCAACAATTGTATGCATCTGACCAAGCGAATTCCCTAAAGGGAAGAGTCTGAAACACTGAGGTAACATGAAATTCAAGAATGCCAATATTTTATATTTGATTGCTTTTCCATGTGTTCCTCTGCTTTGTTCTTTGTGTGTGAATCCTCAGTATTTATGATGAAACTGGGCTGTGAAGATGGAGGGTGCGTTCTTGAAATGCTTTGTGGGAAACTGGCGCCCTGTTATGATACTGAAAACTACCTGGCCACGTCCCAGGTCCTGACTTGGAAACGTGCCTTAAGGAGTCTTCCTGGCTTTTCCTCAATAATTTCCCTCAGTGATAATGCAGAAGAAAGAGGAAGAGCGATGTGCTGAACGTAAGGTGCATTCACCCCATCAGCACCGGCTGCAGCACACACAGCACGAACCTCGGCTGAGTGCAATGCAATGCTCTGATCCAACTGGGAAAAGACCATAAAACTCCACTGCAAACACTTGTATAAACAGGACTTTTTTGATGAAATTGAAACCATATTTTGACTTGTCGTTAGAAAAACAAATCTGAAGAGATAGTTATATATTGAATAACCTTAGAGCTTTTCAGAGCCAAGAAATCAGCTGCTGGCTTGAAGAGTTGGATGGCAATGTGAAACATGCTGACCCAGACCAATTCCTTAGTGCTCTGTGGCTCAGCAGCATATTCATGTTCTGAGTTTGCTCTCCATCACAACCACTGAGGACTTCTTGGGACCAGCAGGTATAAAATTGTTACTCTTTCCTCAAAAATTTTCATCAAACAAAAGTGGAATTCCCAGAAACTGTTAAAATACAGGCCAAATGACACACTGGCAAGCCTTCCAATAATGCCAGGAGACTGGTGGCATAGAGGCAGCAGATAAGCATGGCCCTATAGTGTACACATTTTATAGAAACCAGGAGCATACCTGGTGGTGTCAGCTGTGTGCTTCTCTCCAAGGACATAATTTTTGTTTACAGTTCACTGGTTGGCAAAAACTAATTCGGAGTACAATGCCAGGGATGTGCACAAGAGGGGGGATCTGATGGAGCAGCTGTCCCTCACTAGGGCATGGCTCATTTCACCACTTGTGTCTATGGTCATCTCCTACCAGGGGCTGGAGCTGAGGCAGCTCTGAAGAAGCTTTATTTAAGAAGTTAGGAAATGCAAAAGACACCTTTGTCCAGAACCATAAAGCTTGTGTACAGTAAATTAACATCTCATTAAATAAATGTACTGGGCCTCTTAAACACCCTGCTGAAAAGGAAGCATGTAAGATGTGTCACATTATCCAAACCTTATCCACACAGCTATGATGAGGTGTGACTGCCTGCAAATGGAGTAGGAATAAGGTATCAAAGGAGTTTTAGTATTGCTGTATTTTTCTATTTCAGTAGCACCTAAGGGCCCTGAATGAGATACAGGTCTGTGGCTGGGAAAACTTACCATCTCAGGAAAGACAAAGGGAAATTGAGAAATGGATTATAAAGCACATAACAGCAGAGGCAGAAAGAGAATACAGACCTTGAGAGTTCCCCCCATGTTCTGGTGATGAATTGGAATGAGCAGATTGCTAACACCTGAAGCCTGCTGCTCTCTGCTGTTGTCACTGCTCTTCCCTTACTGCACTCAGATGTTTACTTTCAGAACAGCTGATTGTGAGCAGAACTCCAAAACTCCATGGCAATGAGAAATGTGAAATGTGTGGTGGTCAGTCAGGCAATCAAATGTCCTTTGTAATTGTGATTTTGGTGCCTGGGATTCTGGATGTTCATCTGCATTTTCTGCAGGTTGCTTCTGCTGAGATCCAAAACTTTTATCCAAGTCAGGTCCTTCCGAGGATACAGCTGGCATGGCAGATGAAGTTACTGGCCCACCTGCTCCTTCTTTCCACTGAGGAAATACTACAGGGAGTTGTTTTCATTGCAGTTGAGATACCATAACAGCTTTTGTAAGTGTTTCCATTGTGTTCCATTGCAAAGACAAATGCGTGCACGAGGTGATTTTGTGCTGTAAAGGATTAGGAAAATGTGGGATTGTGAAGGCTTGGGCTGTAAGACTGCTAGCCTGCTGGAAAGCCATCCTGGAATGAGAAGAGGACCAGCTCCTCAGCTGATCCTTCCCATGCTGCCTAGCTGTAAATCCTCTCTAGTCCTGTCAAGCACCTGACATGATGGAAACAGGATGATGTTTACAGATGTCCTTGAAATATGATTCAGTACAGACTGTCCAGTGTAGGCCAGTGCTGGCAATAGTGATGTCCCCTTTGCACAATTCTCCTGCAGCATTTATCCACAGATTAAGCAGTTGCCAAAAGGGGATTTCCACCACTGACTTCCCAATCTTCTATTTCTGGTCAATCCAGTTATTTATTCCCCTGCTGTGAATAGCTGTGGTTGGAGTAGGAATTAGGAAAGAGATTTTTAGTGGGTCATAGCCAAAATCATTGACAAGAAACCAACGATGCTGACAGGGCTGACTTTTTAGTAACCTGAACTGACCACGAAGGGAAGAATGAAGAATCCCAGGGCAGGGCATTTCTGAAACTCCTGCAGGTCCCATCATGTTGGACATTGTACACCTCTTCTGGGTAAGCTCATGTGAGGCAGGTTTGTGGCCTGGAACTGCACTGAGGACCATCAGCCAAACCAGGCAGCACAGAGGCCAGCTTAGCATCTCTTCCCCATCAGCTCTCTGACCCTCAAAAACCTCCCGAGTCCTGCATAGGTCTTATGGGGAAGATCCCAGCTGGGCCCAGCCCTTTGCTGGAGACCTGTACGTGTGCAGCATCCCATCCCAATGTCATAGGAAGAGAGGCAAAACAACAGTTGTAGGTGAAAGGGCTTATCTCTTGCCTCCTTTTACTGATGCTGATTTGTTAAATTAAGTTACCTGCATGTTGGGTTTGGCCCAGAATTTGCAGCTGTACACGTTCACACAGATATGTCAGCAGCAGCAGATCCTATGGTCCTGCATGGGACCTGTTGGGACTGTCATACAGCCTTTTGGGCAGCCATCCATTCAGATAGTAGAAAATCTAGTTGATTATCATTAGCACATAAAGCTGAGTTGATTATCATTAGCACATAAAGCTGATGGTCCAAACTATTAACATGTCTGTGCTGTACCTCCAGCAGTGCTTTCAACCCATCTGTGTATCAGATTCACTGTCAGTGCTGAGGTCAAACCTGGAATTGTGGCTCCAGCTGTCTTCAAAAGCTGCTCAATAAATGTTACAGTGCATGCACTCCTGCTGGAGTGCAGGTAGTTGTTTCATTGTAGAAGGCAATCAGGTTGGTCAGGCATGATTCACCTTCAGTGCATTCATGCTGACTGCTCCTGATCACCTTCTTGTCATCCATATGGATAGAGATCTCCTACAGAAAGAGGCATTCCATCATCTTTTCAGGGATTGACCTGAAGCTGACTGGCTCATAGTTCTCTATGTCCTCCTTCCTGCCCTTTTAGAAAACCAGGGTGACATTGGCTTTGTTTTTCCCATACTGAGCTGCAGTTCACAAGCTGAAGCTGGAGCAAAATGCATGAAGGATTGGGTGGATAACGGCATAGTGAACTCAAGATAATGAGGTCTGCCCGTTGGCTTCTCTGCACACCCAGAGCAAGAGATCACCAGGGCCCAGCAATGAAAGGACTGTCTCCTTTCATGAGTCTTCTTCCCTTGAGTGCTCCTGTGGGATACTTCTGGCTGTACACTAAACAGTTTGTAAGCCTTCTCAAGTCTGGCAAATGTTCTTCTCTCCAATACCTTGACTTGATAGGGTCTAAAAATGGTGACTTCCTAGGCATGCTGGGCAAAAAGGTTTTGGAGCAAGTGGGCTGTGAATGGTCAAAAGGTTACCAGTCACAGCTTCCTTGTTGAATTCTTCTTTGGTATCTTTTTTAAATAAAAACAGGTCTTGAGCTTTTAGGAATATTTTTCCATGTGCATGGCACCTAAAAATTCTTTTTGTTGTTTTATTATTTAAATAATAAGTAAAATTATCAGTCAATGAAAACTGCCTGCCCAGCCCCAAGATTTGATTCTGAAAGCTCCAGCTCTCCATGTGGTCTCTTAAACCACAGCAAGCTACCAGAGTTTAGAGCTGACTGCTCGCAGTACCGCAGCAATCAATCCCTACTGCATCTAACCATGGTTATTTTGTAACACACCATGACATGAGCACATTCCTTCCTTATAAAATAATTGACTTCTCTGTATCTCCAATGAGGTTTCATCTTCCCAGCCTGACCCAGTCTGACAAATGCACTGGATCTATTTAAAACAGCAGGTCCAGGGTAGCTAGGCAAAGCACTGCAATTAAGTGGGAGCAGCCTGATTAAAATGTTGTCCTTAATTATGTGTGATGACAGAGAAAAACCTTTTTTATGGATTCTCTTTGTGACAGGGCCCAGACTGCCTTGCCAAAGCCCTAATGCTAGACAGCAGGAAACTTGGCCCAGAACCAAAAACTCAGCAGACACTTCCCTTAGACAGCACTTGGTGCAGAAAGCAATCTGTCCTTCCCCATGTATATTTTAGGCAGACAGGCTGAAAGTCAACACAAGCCTGAATAAATTTGGGGACTGGTGTAGAAACTCATGTTATCTTCAGACGAGCCTAACCCCCAGGTCAGCAAGAGTCTAGAGTATGGGGTCAGAGTGGGACTAATGCTTGTAAGTATAGACCCCATTAAAATTACAACGTTGTTTACATCAATCTGCTTCATTCATGAAATGATGATGCTGCCAAACTTTCCTGGGATTTTTTTATGAGAAATGGGCAAGGCAAATTGGGCAGTGGTCCAAAGGCCCCTGAGGCACAAGTTAGTTTTGATAGATTAGAAACAAGATGAATCTCCATGGGACGGTATTAAAGCATCTTTTATTATGTGCAAAGCAGCCTTTTAACTTCCCAGGAGACATCCCTATCTCTCCATGCTAGTCCAAGCAAAAAGCTTTCAGCATTAATAACACCTGCAGAACCCCACTGGTCTGACAGCTCAAGGGGAACAGCTTGGCAAAGGCTGTCTGGCCTCCTAAAATAGCCCATTTGGGTCGAATATCGCTGTGCTCTGGACAAAATTACCTCTTTCCAAAAGTCATAGAAGCTTTGAATATAAGATGCTTTACAGCTTTAGGGCCTTGATTTCTTGATATATTTCCTGATACATTTATCCACACATCAATTGCATTGCCTGAAATGTCTGACAGACTAAGATCTGTAATTTTTTCCTAATACATTAATTGCATTTAGTTGCTGCAAGGTAGATGACCTCAATACCATGGTGTTTGCTGGACTTGCTGAGATGAATGTGATACAGACAAGCAATTTTAGTGTACAACCTTTATCCCAAAAGTACTGTCCAGAAATATCTTCATGTAAATTCCCAAAAACTATTTTTCGTCATCCCAGAATGTTTAATTTTGTTTGCAATCATGGATATAATGTCGTTACTACATGAAATATTTTTCAACTTTTTTTTTATGTGGTAAATTGTTGCTCTATTGATTTTTTTCAGGTGTTACAAATTTAAAATGAATGGGTGTGTATCTTTCACTGAAAGTTGTTCCAGCACAAATACTGTTGTTGTTCTGATGAAAACACAGTAAATTTCCAGCCAGTTCTAGTATGCATTTCCAATTACTTGTCTCAAAAAGCACCCTCTCTACACAGATTTTGGAGAATACCAGTGAACTTAACGAAGAACCTAGAAGAGAAATGTCTGAGAAGAGATTGCTAAATGTCATTTTTCCAAGCAGGAGAGAAGTACAATATACATGATAAACTATATGAACGATAAAAGTGTCAGGCAAGAGAGACAGGGAAATACAGCTTTCCTTGGCTTATAATATAAAAATCCTCAACCAAACAAATGACAATTCAGTGAAACAAATTCAAAGCCAGCTAAAGGAAATATTACTCATTTTGCTTGCATTTTCCTTAGTGTAATGTGCTGCCAGACAGTGTCACTGAGGGAGAGAACTCAGAAACAGAATGGACAATTATAGAGATAACAGTAATACTTAAATCCATCATGAGTATTGATAACATATTTTGAAAGGAATATCCAGCCTGAAAGAAAGAAGTTTAAAGAATCCTAACTGCTAAGAGAAAAGTAGGTCCTGACTGTTGCTGGGGACGCAAAACTTTGGTACAACAGCTCTACTTCAGTCAGGGAGCTGCAACGCCTTTGCATGCATAAAGGGAACAACAGTCATAAAGCAGCAACAAAACATTGCACTTGTATATCAACATGGCATTTCTATGTATGGGTACTGCTATTACTGCAAAATTTGAAAATCTCCTTTCATTCTGAGCCAGAATTAAAAAAAAACACTGAATATTTTATTCTAAACACTCAGAAAAAAATGTCCTTTTTGGGGAAAAAATATCTCATCTGTATTTATTCTCCTGTTACTTTTATTAGTTTTACATCATTTCTTGAGACACAGCCATTCTAGTCTTCACTGGGAATCATGTTAAAATATTTTAAACAATAGCTGCTCATCCAATTTATGAGTTCTTTGTTCTGAATGCTGGGATGCTGGGATACACTAACACTAGTAGGAGACATAATCCAGAAAAGACAGGATGTTTCAGTCATTGTGAAGTAGCAGCTGTCCCTATCTACTAAAAAAAAAAAAAAAAAAGAAAAAGAAAATCAAATAATGGCTATTACAGCAGGTATTGTAACTATAACTATCACATCCTGTGCCGTCTCTTATGTCATATATCATCTCATTTGATTAACACACTGTGTGCCTGTGGCCACTTTCCCCTTTGCTTTGTCTCCCTACACACATCCCAAAATAAAACAGCCACAACTCCTCTACAATAGGTTATGGCATGTTAGTTGGAAGACTGAATGACACAGAAATGTCAACATATAACTAAAACCAGAGAAAAGCAAATAAACATTTTTTTAATGTTAAAAAAAGTTATAAATATTGATGAGAACATCATAATCACTACAGATTAGTGTGGAAAAAATATTTACTCAATCACTTCAACAAAAATGTCCTGAGCAGCTCTAGTCAATATATGTTTGGGCAATCAATCCAGCTAATTGTAGCATGTATTTACAAAGAGTAATAACTCTAAAGAACCCAGGAGACTACTGGAAGAAGTTAAGAACCAATTTGGCTTTTAGCCTTGCTCTAAGATTTCTGTTTGTACTGAAGAACGCTGGGTCTTCCCTAACCAGGAAATCCCTGATTCATCTGCTTTGCAGATATGAGAGGGAATGCAGGTTTTTCTCCATCAGAAATGATACTTGTATAAGACAGCACTCATGCACAAGTCAGGAGAATTCCATCCCCCCAGTACTGCCTGAACAACTCCAGTCTAATGTATTGCAGGTTAGAGGAGCTCCAGCCCATCATTTCTTGTAATACAGCTTGTGTTTGGCAGTAATCTTGCATGTTTTCCCTACATAGATTGGATCCTTGCCTGTATCCAGTTTCAAATCTTGGTAAACCAATTTCTCAGGAAATCTATTTCTCTCTGTGCCCTGGGATTACACGAATAGCAGGCTCTCATGACACTTCCTGGTGTTTCAGCTCCACCTCAGATCTTTTCTGCAGCTCAGCTCCTGGGACTGATCTCTGGCCAACTGCTTGAGGGGCTGCACAGTCCCAGCTGCCAGCTGTGATCCCTTCAACACTGCTTTGTCTCCAGATGTGGCCTGCACATCACAGTGCAGGGAAGGGGAGGGTCCTGCATCTGTACCTGTCCCTGGGAGGGTCCATGTGAAGTTCTGGCTGTGAAAATTGCTTCCTTTCAGCTTCCCTTGGTCAGCTTTTTCTTGTTTCCACCATGGACAGAGGGGGAAGTTTCTGGGAGCAGCTCAGGGAAGCTCTTCTCCATGCTGAATAATTTATTGTCATGAACTAGGAATTTCATAAGTTACCAGCCTTCACATTTCTTTCTGCATGAACTTGCAGCATGTTTAATAAATACCATATATTCTTCCTCCTCAGCATAGATTCCAATGGTGGATCAGTTGTTTCCTTCCAATGAATGCTGGAAATTCAACTGGGTGTTTAATGTCCATTCTCCCTCACTTTGTTCACTGCAAATTCCCTGTTTATTCCTAGTTTGTGTCTTGTTTTTCAGTCCTCCATCTTTGGATCTTTGGACAACACTTCACCTCTTGAAACAATTTGGGATATTGCAAACTGATCACCAATTGCAATTAGGAAAGGGAAATGCTTCCAAACTTTTCTACCTAAGGCCCTCTCTTTGCAAGTATGATCCCACTGACATTTCTACTTCCATGTTCACAACAGAAAAATTAGGATCCAAAGAGAAAAGGGAATGAGGAAAAGGGGTTACAAGAGAAAGTCCATCAAGCCACAAACATTCAGAGAAGAGAGGCTCAGGAACTTACAGTCTCAGCCTCTGAGAAACAAGAA
Organism: Rhabdornis inornatus; assembly: GCA_013397075.1. Taxonomy (NCBI): domain Eukaryota; kingdom Metazoa; phylum Chordata; class Aves; order Passeriformes; family Rhabdornithidae; genus Rhabdornis; species Rhabdornis inornatus. The sequence continues at coordinate 1,107,750 of VWZS01008965.1, read as the reverse complement.
AGTTTCTAGTCATTCCTACTATGTGCCTTATACCTTGTATTTGGCTGGAGCCTATCATTCAGGAAATCATTCCATTTGGGTGTGAGGATATTAAAGGAGGGGGAATTCTCTGCTTTCTTTATCATTTTTAATAGTGCTTTAGTGTTGTCTCTATCAAAACTCAGCAGGTGTGGAACAGAGGGATCTGAGTGCTCATTTTGGAACCTACAAGATACCCTGAGCTGTCCTGTCGTGTGTCTTTCAGCTGTGACTGTGTGAGTTCAGCCCTCAGAGTGTGGCTCCACATTCTCAGCCCTCTGGCTTGGATGTTAACTCTGCCATCAATCATGCTCAGAGATACTTGGGCTTTTTGTTTTCCATTAGATCAGACAAGTGTCACAGACTACACTGTGGCAGACAAAGCTCTCCAGAAAAGAGGTTTGAAAAGCCTCACACTGTGCTATCCAAATTATCCTAATTACCTAATTATCCTTATCACACCAACTAATTAGGCTGGCTATAAAGTTAAACCCATAAACAGACCACAAGCTATAAAAGCCTGCAGGCAAGAGTGATGTTGAAAAGGGACTCAGAAGAACAAGTGGGAGTAGGAATGCTTTTATTTAAAGGTTTGGTTGAGGACAAGTGCCTGCAGAAAATAACCAGTAGTCTCTCAGCCTGCTAAGAGCACTGACAGGCTACAAAATCTGCATGTGTGTCAGCGAGACCACTACTTGCAATTGCCCAATTTTCTCAACTTGCAGAAAAATAGAAATGTATTTTTCCCCAAAACAGTCTCTTCAAAGCAGGCACAAAATGGATTACAAACTGATTCCTGAGAGTCTTCTCTTCCAAAAGGGAAAAGCAAAAGCTGACTGAGCACTGTAATAAAGGAACAGGTTCCTCCAGTCTCAACTTTTGACAGAGCAAGAATGCAAATAAATTATTTGTGGCCTAGGTTCCATTGTGCATCACACCTCTCTTGAAGGTCATTCCAATTCCCTGTACTAATGCAAATGCTTTTCTTTCAAGGTGTGAAGAGTGTCCAAAACGGTTTCCTGTCTTCCAAGATGAAAGTTTTTGCAGCAAGGTGAAAGCCAATAGCATTATTTATTGCTCACTCCTGGCTCTCAGCAACACTCAGTTTGGCTGTTGGGGAGCCCATATGTAAACACTTTGACAAAGTGTAGTGTCTGTCCCTTTTAGCAGTCATTTGGGAAGGGAAAGGGAGTCTGACACTGTGCCTGCTGCTCTCCCTTGCTTGGAAGAATTAGTTCCTTGTAAATAAAAGTCTATGCTTTTTCCTGCTGAGGTATTTCCCTATTGTCTGCTATTTGATTTCCTGTAAATGGACTTCCACTGCTCTTGGAACATTTAAATAGAAACCATAAATAGCTCTGAGCAGAGCTGCTACAAACAGTTTAATGGCAACCCAACAAAGACATCTTTTTTTCATGAAGTTACCAGACTTGATTTTTTTTCTCTCAAATACCTTTGCTGACTTGTTACAGGCAGCCCCTCTTTTACACTTCCTACCAGAGAAAAATCAGAGTGTGTAACCAAAACCAGGCAGAAACAGCAGGCAGCATCACAGGCAGCAAACAACTCGCAAGCAAGGCGGGATGCTCGTTTGGAAGTGATGGAGAGAAATGTGCTCCTTCCTGAAAGACAGCCCCAGGATGCTGCCCTGAGCTTCCTCACCCCAGGGCTAGAGCTGCCCAGGAGCCCTCCTAAGCAGGGTCTGCTAGGAGCATAGCCCTGCTACTTTATTACAGTAGAATGGTTTCCTTCTGACACAATCAGAAATCCTGGTTGAAGCATCTTGCCGGTTCTTAGCAGAATTTATGATGTCTCTTTATTCCTTATTCTGGTATTTTTCCACATGTGCAGGTTTCCCAGCTGGCACACACATTTCAAACAGCAATTACACAGTAGCATTTTTGATAGCTGTAGCTACAGGCTCAGAAGTGAGGTGTCTCTGCTCTTGTAACCTTACTAGCCAAATATCAAGTAATAGCTCCAGAACTTGTAAGAATCACAAAATATGGTCTGTTTGGAAGTAATAAAATGCACATTGCCATGGGCCTCCCAGTTCATGCACCTGCTGGCACAGACGCAGCCAGTAAAAGGAAGCTTGTAATAACATAAAAGCTTGGAATTCAGAGGACTTAAAGCCGAACAAATCATTGGAGAGGGAGGTTTGCATTGCAGAGAAATGAGCTTAAAAGGCCTAGAAAGCCACAAATGCTGATTGTTTCTAGATTCTGCTCCATTTTACTAACTTAATGTGAATTGGCTGAGGTTACAAGGTTAAGCTCTGCAATGTTTACCACTTTTATAACTAAATAGAGGGGAACACAAGCAGAATGCATTGGGTTTCAGGGCTGCAGCCCCATTTCTGTGCCTCTTCTTGGGAGGTACTTGAAGCGCAAAATATCCTGTGGGAGTGCAAGGAACTCAGCACCCTCTGCAGCGTATGGCAGGATTGCTCCTAGGATATTCTGGCTGCTGGAGGCTTGGAGGTTTTTCTTGCACCAATACAGATAATTGAACAGATACATTTTCTGCTCTTCCTGTCATTTGAAACTCTAGCACCTGCTACAGATAAAGCACATTTTGGTCAGCATCTTTCCTGAAAAATTTAGTACAGATGAAACTTCCAGGTTTCTATTTTTGACCAAGATTAACAGGGTTGAGGGATGTTTTGGGAGGATAGAAGTTGGCTGGATGTAAGTCAAAGAGAAACTGAGTGAAGTGTAGCTCTCTTATCATCATAGCATCATAAAATTGTTTAGGTTGGAAAAGACCTTCAAGATCATCAAGTCCAGTACCCTAACACTGCTAAACCCTGTCGCTAAGTGCCACATCTACACATCTTTCCAACACCTCCAGAGACGGTGGCTCAGCCACTTTGCTGGGCATCTTCAGTCTCTGCTGGACTCCAGTTGTGTGAGCAGTGACTGCTGAAGAATTTCTCTGGTTGTACTCCCTGATAACTGACAGAGCAGGGAAAGGGAAAAGATGCTCAGTTCTGCCAGGATGTTCAGTGGAGGTAAGTAATCACACAAGCTGTCCGTCCTTGTGCTGAGCAAGAAAGAGAGGCTCTGCCATGAAGTACTGTTCACATAGCAGCTGTGGGGCTGTACTTCTGCAAGATTTATTCTAGCTCATTTCCCAGCATAATTGCTTTTGAAGCAGCCTATTTAGGCCAAAGAATTTTGGCTCTTTTTTTTTTAACATGAAACCCCAGTTTGTTTGAGGGATTGTTCTATCCCTGCAAACCCTTAATCACATTATCCTCAGTTTCCATTCCCAGGTCTGCCCCAGGCCCTACCAGCTTTGAAGACAATTTCCCCAGCCACATGCCTAGAGAGAAGTCTGATTATTAAAATCAGCTTCTTGCTATAAGAGAGGCCTGAGGAACCTCCTGAGCAAACAACCCCAGGAAGCAGGACTAAGGATGTCATTGGAGCTAAGGTGGAACAACTGTGTTATGAGGAAAGTTAGCGCCTCTTTGGTTAAATCTCCATCAATGTTGTAATTGTCATAAAACAAAAATATCTGCCAAATTCAAACAAAAAAAATAAAAATAGGGAAAAAATTGATCCAGCAGCTTCATTTTATAATTTTCCAGGAAAAAAAACTAATTTTTTTTTCAAAATCACTACAGTTTGTTTCCATTGAAAATGGGGGAAACAGAACCTTGAATTTAAACTTGATTTCAGGGAACATTTCAAATGACACATAGTGAAATCAACAAAATAAAGAATTTTTAATGTTACTTTTATACTATATTTAAATTTTTCACTTGTGAAGTAAAAAAAAAAAGTGGTTGTTACAGGTCTGGCCCTGAGTACATTAATCCATGGCTACATTTACCAGTCTTTCTGTCTACCCCTTATTTCTACAGTGGTTTCAAATGTGTTAAAACCATTTAACTACTTTTGGTTTTCCTCTGAACTTATCTCTAAAATACACAGGTGGATTTAGAGCACTTAAAAACACAAGCAATTAAAGCTTTGCTCCAGGGCCAGACTGCTCCAAGGACACTCAAAGGAAAGCAGTTGGAGAGCAATAAATACACACAGCACACATTTTTAGCAGGAGACTGAGGGATGATTCAGGGTCAGTAGTTATGGCACAGTATCTGGATCCAACCCTTTCCTCCTAACACAGGCTGCCTTGCAAACACCCTGCCTTAGAGAGCAAGTGTGGCCCTGCTGAACACTTCCCATTCCCTTTTGGGGACTGATCTATTTTTAAATTTCAACCTTCACCCTGAGTAACTTCGGAAATACAGACTTACTCTTTGAGGAACTGAGGTGAACTAAAAAGAATATGAACCAAAACATTTCAATATCACATAATAGTCTGAAGCAGTTAGGTGCTTATCTCACTGATGTTTTCCAAAATAGTTCCATTTTTTGAATCAAATTCTTCTCTGTGTAAGATATAAAAATTACTCAGACTATCCATACAAACTTGGTGATTTGCAGCATTTTCGAAAAAAAACATTATTAGAAGAGTGAGCATGTCTGAGTGTTAATTTCAGCATAGTTCCCACCTTTTAATGCAATCTGCATTTGCAGATCGAAATGTCAGATGTGATGAGGAGATATCTGAGCATAAACTATTAAGGCCTCTGTCCCAAAAGCTGCCAGCTGAGCTCAGAACTTTCCCAGCTCTGCCTCTGTTTTAACCTGGATCATTCAGCCCTTTCCCATGGTTTGAAATCCCATCAGGAAGATGCTGGGATGCCATTGGAAGTAGCTCTGACCTTCAGTTTCTTTTCATGGGGTTTTCAACTCTGACAAAAGGAGCAGGGTGAGTTTCCTGGAAGCTGACTCCCTGCTCTGGGTCGATGGAGGTGATGCAGGTGAGCCTGTGCCTGTGGCTGCCAGCTGGGGCTGTGCCCAGGCAGAGCCTGTCCTGCTGGGGCTGTACCCAGCATAGCCCTACCTGTCACACACAGGCTCCTGTGGCTGCAGGAGAACCAACTCCTGTCTTGTGAAGAACTACGCTTTGCAACCAGCAGCAAAAAATGCTTCAGAAAGGAAATGCTTGAAAAACTCCAATGGCCAATTAGGTGTGAATATGGAACTCTAGTGAGTATGAAGCCTTGGTTGACCACAAATCCAATTTGTATTTTCACAGGATCTGGGCCATTTCACACAGTCCTGACCTCTGGGTGTCAATATTGCTGAGCAGGGATATACAACATGGCTTAAATGTGTTGCAATAAAATGTTTATTAATGTCAAACAGAAATTACCCAGGGTATGGCAAACTTTTACCCTGGAAAGATATAAATGTAGTGCAACAAGTTGTTTGGGTTTTGTTTTTTTTTATTGTTATACATAATTTTTCAAAGCTAAGTTAGCTTTGATGACTAGGTGAACACATTATTTTAGTAGCATAATGTCCAAATGTATTACACACCCAGTGTTGCTTTAATAAGGGTCCAAATCAGGAACCAGGGAACTCATTTTTAGGTTACCACTTCTCAAAACATTTGGCCTCTGTTAAAAAATAACATGCCAAGCACTATGGTTCAACAATAGCTTTGGGAACAGCTCGAACACAGTCTCTCAGAGAAGTTAGTGGGACTCCATACCAAGTAGGTTAAATGCATAAATAAATGAATATTGAAGGGTGAGACGAGGTTGCACAACCAAAATTAAGTGCCTTAGAAATCCTGTGTCTATAAAATGCTTAAAGCCATTTTCCACCTGGGGGTGTGCAGAGGGAAGTTGATCTGTACTGACTGGAGACACAGAGATGTTTTATACTGGACAGGCTGATGAAAGCCCAGACAAGAAATAAGCGTCTTGTCTCACATATGTTTTCCTTTAATTATTGAATGCAAGATTTGGCTTTTCAAGGCAATTTCTAGGGTAAAGATTAGGAGATATTGTGCATAATAGGACTTACTCCTTGAATGGAATCCAATAGTCCCAAACTAATTTCCAGTCCTTAGAATAAGGCATTTCTCCTGGGGATGGTAATATCTGTGGTTTCAATCTCTCACATCCTACCCAACTGTTTCCTCATTACAGTCTCAGGTTTCTTTGTCACCACACAGTTTATACAGGCTCAGATTTAATCAGTAGCAAAACATTCATCAACATGAATCCATGCCATTTTTTTTTCTTAAAAATACCTCCAGCCTCGCTAAATATTTGTCAAGTAAACATTTCCTAGACACAGAGAGCACCGCTCCTCACTTCCTTCTCCTTTAGGTATATTGCAGTCTTGGGATTCTTCCATAGGATTACAGCAATTGGTATTTCACTCCAACACATAGATTTGATAGAAAGTCATCATGACTCTAGGCTATAAGTTCACAAGTCTGGACATGGAAAGCCCATTTGTGGTTAACTAATATTTTGTTTCAATATTACGGTATTTTCTGTTCAAAATTGAGATGAAGGGTCTCACTTGGTAAAATATTTATCTTGTGCTATGATTTATCAAAGAGAAAAAATGATTTTTATACTGATTACATAGTTTTCAGCTCCATAGTAAATGGATACTCCTACTTGAACTCTCACAGTGATTTATGAACATAAATTAATTAAGACTTACAAGAGTTCTGTGAGATAAGGAAATACTGTTCTCTACCTCATGGTATAGCAAATCAAGGCACAGCTTCTGCCAAGATCACACACACAGTTGGTGCCACACATTCCTTGGCTGCTGTCACCTATCCTGTTTGCCTTTCAGCTCTTTCCAGTGTTGACTATTGTGTTTGTGCAATCAAATTGCTTTTAAGTTAGCTGCTTGTTTATCAAAAAGTGACATTTCCAAGCAATTGCAGTGATATCCATTCCACTCCCTCCCCTCCACTGCTGTTCTGCTCATCTCTACCCTTTTCCCCAGGTTTCTGAGGATTGCTGGGTCTAACAGTGTCATACAACCACAGTGCCTTACGCCTGTTTAGGGTGAAAGCATGCAGGAAATGCCACCCCAAGCTGTCAGTTTCCTTGTGGAGTTCAAACATCAGGGGCTTTGGGGAAATGTGAAAGATTCAATGAGTTTGCTGTACAGAAAAACAGCTGTGGTCTCTGTATTGCACATTGTGGTTACACTCTTCAAAATATCTCCAGTGTTTTCATACAACTGATGCCCTTCTGCTCAGGGAAGATTACGTTCAGTTAAAGACCTCAGGCTCTGACAAATGAGCTCTGGAAAATCTCAGTGAAGTGGTTTAAGATGCTACTGCCCTTGGCTTTCTGTGCTGCCTCTGCACAGGGGTTTATGGACCCCAGGCAGCAGCACAAGAGTGTGCGTGTGCCACAGCTGCTCCTGTGGCTGGGCTGGTGCCGCAGTTTAAGAAGTCCCAAAGGAAGTGGATTTATGCCACAGCTGAGAATCAGAAGCACAGAGGTGTGGGCATGCTGCTTTTGGCTGATTCAGTGTCTTAGATCTCTTCTGCTCCTTGGCTTTATAGACTCTCAGTGCCAAGATTTCCCCTTCTCAGCCCCAAACAAAGCCCAAATTCCCAAAATCTGGTCCACTAGCTGCAGTTACTCACAGAGGTGGATCCTAAAATTAGAGGCTGGTCTCTTGAATTCCAGAAGAGGCAAGACATGCTTGGAGAACATTTCACACCAAGAAGTTCACATTCCAAATATCAAATTGTATTTACTCTTTAGAGAAGAGGTCTCTTCCTCCTCCCTTCCACTTATATACTTGGAAGGGAATTGAGCAAGAGCTGAGACCTCTGGATTTGAATTCCTCTCCAGCCTGGGAAGCCTTGAGCTTGTAGCATCCTCTAGCCCAGGCTGTACTTGGTGCACCAGGCCAGGGATGGAACAATTGTAGGAGCAGGCAGGGAGAGGCAGAAGCTGAGCCCTGATCCAGGAGCAGTTTAGAAGCTTGTTTTGTGCAGATGATCAGTGTTAGTGACTCTAATCAGAAACATTTTGCCAGCGTCTACAATGAAGTGCATAGCAGATCACTGTTGCCATCTGAACTCCTCCGCTGGTTTACATCCACTCCTATTATTAGTTAAGCCCTGATGTTCACACCTGCCAGAGCTGCATTAACAAAACCAGCAGGAGCCCATCTGCTTCGCTCCCACTCTGTCCTGCCCACCCCTGACCCTGGGATGAGAGCAGGAGCAGGCTGCCGGGAAGCAGAGCTGCAGCAGAACAGAGGGAGAAGAGGAAAGGCAAAGCATCCAGAGGCTACCAGCCTAAGCAAGGGCAAGGACCAAGGCAAGGCTGGCCTGGCTCTGACTGCATCACCCTCTGTCTCCATGTGCGTTGCAGGGGAGCAGTTCAGTGTTTGGAGTGGCTCCACGGGCTCCTCCTTCATGCTACAGCTGCACAGCAGCTACCAGAGCCAGTGTCACACAAGTGGAGGGACTGTGCAGAGATAGGATCCTTCACCCGTGGTCACCAAAACTGGTACCAGTCTCAGCATGGCTGGGCTCACAACCCTCCTTGCAGCTCACTGCTGACAGTCTGCCTCACAGCCGTGAATAAACCCCTGGAGGCTGGAGCACCTCACGGCAGCTGCTAAAAAAGCCCTGCCCACTGCTCACCCTGCAGCCTGCCTGCTGAGCCACACAGGCACTGCCCTGCTTCTCTTTGGGGGGTGCTGATGATTCTGTAGGACCAAAGAGCTCAATGCAAACAAAGGCACCAGAAACCCCACAGTATTCTCACTCGGAGAATATTCTCTCACTTGGAGAGTATTCTCACTCTTTCCTAGAAGGAGAACTGGGAGTTCACTACTGGAGCAAGTGTTTTCTTTTTTTTAAAAAAAAAATACAAATAAACATAGAAAGACATTGAAACATAACAAGGCATAAATGATACTGAAATGGCTGCTTTGCAAAATCCTGTAATGGGAAATTCTTTTACAAACCTTTTAAAATTGGCAAATGTTACTAATATTCCTCCAGGCAACACTTGGGCTATTATTTATAATGGGATGTGTGGTGTCCCAGAGAGACTTTCTCCTGAACTGCAAAGCATTTTGTAGGACCTGTGAAATATGAAGTTATTTAAGGAGGAAAGAGGGTTAGCAGTTCTGTTTTGTGTGGTTTCTACTACCTCTAAAGCAGTTTTAGAGAAGAATGTGTTCTAGGCCATAATTCGAGTAGTGTTACAGATACTGTAACATTAAAAATGGACAAATTAGAGGCATCTGATGAAAAACATGTTACTTTCTCTATCTGATGCCTCAAGCACACAAGCATGATGCTTAGATTCTCCCAGGTGCTTATACTAAACACAACTGAACTTATTAAGGAGGTCAGAAGTGAGTTTTGAGCACAAGAGCTGGCTGGCCTCACTCCATCTCGCTCTGCAGAGCATCCTGGACGCTCAGTTTGGTGTGAATCAGCAACAAATTCAGCATGCAGGGACCCCTGCAGAGATGAGGCTTTTTCCATCTGCCTGACTCCTATAAATAGCACAAGCCATAACTGACCCATCAGTGAAAGGCTCTTGGGGTTTTCTGCATATACCTGACCTTTCTGCTCCTGCACGGAAGTAGATTATTTGGGATTTTCACACTGAAACGTAGTCTTCCTGCTCTGCAGTTTTTCCTCTGCAGGAGGTCACGTGGCTGTGGGGGCGGGGTCATGTGACCCCACCCACCACGTGCCCCTGGTGTCACATGGACTCACCCTGCTGGCCACGTGACCCCCCAGTGTCACATGGCCCAATTCCTGCCCATGTGACCCTGCCCCACCGGCCATGTGAACCCTCTCCCAGTGTCATGTGGCCCCACCCCAGCCACGTGACCCCCCAGTGTCATGTGGCCCTGCCCCAGTCACATGACAACTCCCAGTGTCATGTGATAACACGCCAAGTCACATGACCACCCCAGTGTCACGTGCCCCTACCCCAGTCATATGACCACTCCTCAGTGTCACATGGCCCTGCCCCAGTCACACGGCCACGGCCCGGTATCATGTGGCCCCGCCCCCACCCCCAGCGTGGGACCCTCACCCCACTGCAAATCTTTTATAATTTTCCAGGGGGTGGGGGCAGGTTCCTGGGTGGGGGAGAGCTGCCTCAGCACAGCACTGTGTGAGGAACCCTGTGAAAAGTGACCTGAGCTTCTCCAGAGCAGCTGCCTGTGCTTAGTCCTGCTGAGGACCTGTCCCTTGGTGCAGGGAGTGACCCCATGGAGGGGAAGGACACTGTGGCTGGGCCAAAGCAATGGCAATAAGTTTGGAGCTTGATGCCTGTGGGAGCAGAGATGGTGCTGGTGTGACTGAGCTGCCTGGGGATGCACGTGCCCTCTCATGGCAGTCTGACACCTCTGCCCTTGCTCAGGGCATCTCTTGTAGGGTGCTTACACTCTTTATTAGGTCTTACACTCACCAAGCATATCTTTTCAAAAAACAGCACAGTTATAAAAGTCCTGATGTTTGGTTTTTTTAATGCCACAGTGGTCTGCTCAGTGTGATGTGGCAGTAGGAAGGAACCAAATGCACCAGCAGTCCTTTGCTTGTTCTCTTGCAGTGCAAAGGGACTGAAAAAATGGCTTTCAAGGAGATTAGTGGATGAATCCAAGAACGTGCAGCCAAACAGATGAGCAAAGTGCAGGTGAGGATTTGTCTTCAGTGGGGTTCAAGTTTAGAGAATAGACAGATCCTAGAGTTGTGTTAGGTATCGACACAAGATCTTAGGAACACAGAGCAGGTAATCCAGACCTGAGGGAGAGGAGGTTTGAATAGAACGGTCACAGAAAACAAATCCACATTCCAGCGTGGAAGGCATCTGTGGGGAAAGAGATCTCTGGGGCAAGAGGAGGCAGGCTGCTAACAGGAAGAGCAGATTGTAATATCCCCAGCCAGTGCTGCAGGCTGAGCTCTCCTCTCCTAACTGCAGCTGTGGACCAGGGATGATGTGAAAAACAGCAGACTGACATTGGCTTACAAAGCAGTGAATGAAATCACATCCAGGCAGTCTGTATCCTGCTGGCCACCTCCCTGTGACAGCACTGGGAGCAAAGCTGTCCTGGCAAACATTTCTGTCTGCCCAGGCAGGGAAGGGGTGCACTGGGGGCTGTGGGGTCCTCTGCTCCACTTCCCAGGCACAAAGGGGCAGCCCTTTGGGACACCATCCCAGCAGTCATACAAGAAATGGCCTTCAGTCCTGCTGCAATTCCCACAGGGGGATTCTCCCCCCACCCTTATTCCCTGTCTGCCACCTCTCACCACCACCACTCTGCTAGGGTATTACGAAACATGAATAAGGTTCATGTGCCAGGCTCCAAAGTGCTTTCAGGGTTTTTTGGGTAGAAAGGAAGAGCCTGTGGGGAAGTGGTAATTGCTGTCCCTCTGGATGTAGCCTGACCACTGCTAACTGCCTCCTGGATCTGCTCTACCCTCTTTCCCTGGGGTGAGACTTGGTGTTCTTTCTCTAGTAAAGAATGAAGGAAATTCATGGAGGCAGCACAATCTGAAATTCTTCCCATCAATTTATAATTCCCTATACACTGGTTAACCTGCCTTTATGATGAAGATCTGTAAGAGAAGGATGCTAAGCAAATGTTGAGTATTTTGCCAGTATCATGAGCAATGCCCTGGGTTCCACAGTACTGCTGCGTCAGGCACAGGGACATCTCCAGGAAACATTTTGCACCATATTTTGCAGCCAAACCACAGTGGTGGTGTTGAAAGACACAAAAAATTTTTCCCTTACTCCAACTGGCCAAGGGACAAAAAGGAGTGAGATTTTCAAATTGCCAAATTAAGCTCAGCCAGAGTCTGTGGCTGTTGTCATTAAGAAAACCCCTGCAATAAATGTTTACAAAAGCGTTTCAGAAATAATGACTCTCTGTAGAACTGGGTTGGGAAATTTCCAGCAGAACAGGTTTCAGGAGAAAAATGCTGATTTCTTCAGACTGTGGGGTTTGTGGAATTGTATGGGTTTTGACAAACTTTCGATGAACTACTGCAGCAGTTGCCAAACTAGAGGCTGGGAACCTGGTGGAACTTCAAGCACAAGTGAGGCTTGTGTCTGGATCTGGGGTCATGAGTCTGGAAGATACTACACTGTGGGCAGATTTAGTCTTTGAGATCATTTGTGCCAACGCAACCCCTCTGTGCCCAGCGCCCTTGGCCACAGGGTCACAGTTCTCCAAGTCTCCCCAGCTACCAGAGCCCTTGTTCTCACACAGTGTGTAAGGACATACACCTTGTAGACATAACAGCCAGAGAACAGAGTAAAATATAGTTAATGAACAATAAAAGAAAAAAAACCTGAATGAAGCCAGCCTTGAAGGGTTATAAGCTATTTTAGATATTCTTCTAGTTCAGAGAATAGTTTTTATATTAAAATAAAAACACAGAAATAAAATATTAATACCGTTTAGAGGGAAACACCCCAGTTTTCCATTTGAGATACTGGGAGTTTTCCCTACAATGTATTTTTCTGACAAACTCATTAAAGTTAAAGAACTTTTCAAGGCAAAATTTAAAAATAAAATTAAATGCCTGATTTGGGGCTATGACAGACTTTTGAGACAACTTCAAACAAAAACAGCAGTCAGCTGCTGCTGATTGGTAAGTCCATTTCCCCAAGTGCCTTTGTCTGACAGCAGCTCCAGCATAGCCTGCACACCTGGTCACAGAGCAGGAAGTGTGGGGGCCCAAACAGCTCTGCCCTTCCCCAAGAGCATCCCACCACTTCACTGGCATCATGCTGCACTGCTGCCCACCTGCAAGAGACCCAGCTGGGCTATGGGCACCTGTGCATTTTAAACCACAACACAGGAAATGTTCTTCCCATCGCTCTGTCCCGGGGAAGAGATGGGGATGAACTGATACTCCAACTTGCAGGGCGATCAATGCTAACAGCATTTCAAAGGAATCACTTTGAAAACCAATACTCAGTCTTTAAAGAAGTTTTGCTGCTTACAGGCTCAGAGACATGCCAAGAGACACTGGCAGAAATCTGTGAAGCATGCATGTTCATGCTCTGTAAGCCAGAGCTGCTTTATCCTACCATGTAGCCCAGCCTCCCAAGCACTCTCATTGGTGTATTAGAAAGAATTTATATGAAAAAATAATTATTTATATCTGCAGAGAGGGTTTTCATCCTGAAGTACAAAAACTGAGCTATAAAAGAATGACTTATTGCAATCTCGCATTCCTCAGCATGCTAATTAGGTTTTTAGTGAGTCTGTGCTATATTAACCCCTGGGGACCAGTTCATTGACTCATTTGAGTTACTAGCTGATAAATACCATGTGTGGTATCAAGCAGGGGATGGAGGTTATCTCAGGAGGGTACCTGACCCCACCAGGGTCATGCAAGAGCCCAGACCTTGCTCTGCTAGGTTTTGCTCATTTACTGACATTCTTCTATTGTTCTTTCTACCACTGCCTTTGTTAGTCAAACTGACCATTCCCAACAGGGTACTGCAGTGAGAATTTGCATAAATGCAGCTCACCTTATCACATTTCTGTATCTGCTGAGGAAACAAACTACTCAGACACAAGTTGTCCAGTTTGAAGCCAGGTCTCATGTAATTCTAAATCTTCCCTAAGCCTTCCTAAATGTCTTCTAAACTTTTACATCCTATCAAGGGCTGACTACCACACTTGGAGGTGGTGTGACTCCCTTGCCCACATCTCCTCTCTTGCCCAGGACCTGCATGTTATTCACAAGCACCAACATGTCATGTCAAGCCTCTAGCAGAGCTGAGCCCCAAATATCTCTGGACTTACTCCTGCCTCAGGACCTGAGCCCTGCTCCTGCCCTGCTGAGGCTCCTGGGCTGAAGCCACATGGGAGCTGTGAGATGGGGCATGGGAGGAGCACAGCTCACCTTGGATGAAGGTAATGGCACAGAGCTGCAGCTGGAACAGCTGGCCCATGACTGCATGTATTTGCTGTGCCCTGTCTCCTCAGTTCTAATAATTCTTTCTGACTGAAAAGGACCTACCAAAGGATGCAGCTGAGCTCTGCAGTGGGGAATTTGTGTGAATTCCCTTCTCCCCCTCAGCTCACAATATGGGCTTTCATAAAAGAAGCATGTCCTTTAATTGTGAAACCTGAGACCCTGCTAATGCACAGAGGAATAAAATCTCTTTGGAAACAACCAATCACCTTCCATGTCATGAAGTGCAATGAGAACTTTTATGCATGGGCTTCTCAGTCACTTCATTAAATATTTTAACAGAAAAAATATATTTTATTGAAAGTAAAAGAGTTGCTCAAATGATCCAAAGAATCAGCTGTTAGTGAAATTTAAATTTTTTTTTTCTTTCAGCTAAATAAGGAATTGCCCACAAAATTTTTCTCTAGTGGGCCCATAAATAATACTCAGCTAGAGGAGGTAAAATGGTGGAGCTGATGTTCCTTTTCTCTTTTCAGTTAAAGAAATATCAGAGGAATGTGACTGCCAAAAATATTTTACTAAGCTTTAGGTGATCTCATTGCACCTTTAAAAAGAGAAGCAAGAGGACAAGTTATGCTCCTTATTTGTTAATCATAAACTAAGTCAAAATTTAACAGATGTTACAGTAAATCCTTGAGAGCAGGTACCATCATTTGGTATTCATTTAGTAGTTGTTTATATTGGTGGTCTTACATTAAGCTTAACAAGGTCCCACTGCTTAATGTGCAGAGGATCAAAGTGAAAGATTTTATTCTCAGGAACTTACAGTTCAAATCAAAAATATTTTATAAATTGAGGTTTTGTTCTGTTCTTATTTACATGTTAAGTGAATGCAATGGGCTTTGCTTATTCACAGGTGATTTTGTCAGCAGTTCTCAGCATGTCTTACATGTTTTTGCATGGCATCCTAGGGCATGGCAGAGGTACAGTTAAATTTTCTCTGCCTGTGACTTCTCATGATTTGAAACAAATCACTTTATCTTGTGGTTTGTTATTAGGAAAATGGGTAACAGCCCTGCCCACCTCAGAAAAGGTTTTGTGAGAAGAAGTACAAGATACTGAGGTATCAATACAGTGATGCTGAGTCACAGAGTTCCAGATGTCACACTTCACCCTTCTCCCAGGAGTGTCAGGAAGGGGAAAGCACTGCCACACTGCAGTGCTTACATGCAAAGCATCCAAAGAGCCATGCTTTTAAAATGCCATTATCCAGGGCATACTCCATAGAGGCCTTCTGAAACTGGAGCTTGGTAGGCTTCTTATTCTACAGGTTGTTTTTGTGTCCATGAAGATTTGCTGGTAAGTTAAACTGTTCTGCAGGCAGAAATGCTGATGGCTGGTTTCTGGTGAGTGCCTTGGCTGGCTATGCAGAAGCACCAGGGGCTAACAAAAAGCGTGGCTGGCAACCCAATCCTTCCCGCGGGAGGGCTCTAACAAGATTCCTCTCCTTCCCTTTCTTGTTCACTGTTGCAATGATTGTACAAACTTAATAACTTTGAGACTTCATCCCTTCGCACCAGTCTGCTAAGAAGTTTGGAAGTCATTGGGGAGGGATTGAGAGACAGATGGATAGGTATGGTGATCCTGTCAACCTGGCTTCCTTAGGAAACTGAGTTCAGAAATGCAAACTGCTGTTCTCAGTGGTACGCTAATTCTGGCAGCTGATGTTTAAGAAAAACAATGTTACAAGGCTTGAGCACTGGCAGCTCTGCAGTAAGCAACCTCTCGAAAATCCTCATCCTTTTATTTTTCTTTTGTACCACGGGAGTTCAGAGACACCTCAGTCATCTGGGTGCCAAATTTGTGACAACTTAAATCTGACCAAGCCTTGAATACTGAGCCCAGGGACCACACAGGTGGTGTGTCCTCCCCCCACCAGAACACCCCCCTACGTGTTTGCGGCACCAGCCCCAGCTCCTGCCCAGAGCCCTGACCCTGGCAGGCTCCTGGGCTCCTGGCACTGCTGGGCACCAGGACAAGGTGGGGAGCAACAGCTGCACTGCCCAGCAGCACACACGCCTCTTCCAAATAGTGCTGATACCATTCAAAAACTATCTAGTGCAGAGTGAGCTCCTGAACATGCTGTGTGCTTGCTGCCCTTCCAACAGCCTGCTGGTCATTCCACAGTGCCACAAGGATGGCAGCACGTTGCCATTCTCACTGTCCTTTCATGACCACGAACACACAGACCATCCTGGTCTCAGCATTCACAGGGAAAGAGGAGACAGTGGGGATGGGAAGCAGTAAGAGAATGCGAGACAATGGAGGGAAAATGGTTTCAGGAATTGCTACAATCTGTGACACATTGATTAGTGATACTGAATAAAAAACCACATGTTCCATTGTACAGAAAAAAAAAACATTGAATAAATGCAAAAGAATTGCAACATCCCATTAAATTACTCTTTTAGGGATCTGGACTGAACCAAGATACTTCTGGCAATCTCTTCATCATTAAAGTGTTTCCTACATTAAACTCTGTGTGTCCTCTTTATGTGCTTCCCACTGCTGAGTGATTTCACTCTAAGAGCAGCAAATTGATATGCTGGAATAATTATATGAATGGATTCCTTCCCAGACTTGCTAATATAGCCTGAAACTGAAGAATGCACAACACCAAGCCACAAGGTCAGGAATATCTGTCCAAAACTATAGCTATGCTTGGACTATGGTTTATGGTTTTGGATAACAATAGTTTGGACAGCAGAACTGAGGAGGCTGAATTGGATTTCTTTGGATCTGCCAGCAAGGTTTAAACCCTTCTACAAGAGCAAAGGGCACTGCAATAGTGCTAAGAGCCATTATCCCACATTTAAAAAGCTTTGGAGGATAGCACTTCTGTACCACTATCGCAAAAAAAAATCTTTCTGCACAGAAGCCTCACAGAAATTAGCAGATCTTTTTTCCAACAAATTCCCTTCAAAATACAGCAAAAGTAATCAAATTTCTTGAGAGAAAAGGCAAATAATTTTGCCATAATCAGCCGAAAATTTAATTTCCATTTGTAGCCATATTTTTCCACTAAAACTTTAGAAGAATAAAGAAAAGGTGTAGGAAGAGAAAAATAAACACCCTCACTGGTTCCTTTTCTGAGACTTAGTGGAGAAGGTCACCATCATAACAAACGAGGCTAACCTGGGGGTAAAAGGCAACCTGGCAGTTCAGGGACACTGTCCCCAGTCAGCTCTTTGCACCTTGCACAGGTGAGTTATTGTCCTGTGGTCTCATGTCTTCTGGTCCTGTCAGCAGCAGAGCAAACACTGCCTGCCTGGGGGATATAAACCAGACGTGGAGGAACTTGGTAGAGGTTTCTGCCTCCTCCCACCCACTTGTCCTTTGCTCAGTGGTACCTCACTGCACCACCTACGACTTTTCCATGGAAGCCTAGGAGTGCCTCCCCCAAGGGATGTCCTGATCCTCTCTCTGGGCTCAGCTCTGCCCAGTTCTTTCCCCTGTGCAAAGCACACATCCCTGGCTCTCACAGATGCTGTTCTCACACCCTCTCCTCAGGCAACATGCTGAGGTCCCAGTGGGGAAACGAAACGAGCATTTCAAAATATTTATTTTTCTCAAAGTGCCAAGTCCTGCAAAATTGCAGTTGTTCCTGTCTTTGTGCCAGGGGATGCTCCTCAGCCAGGTTCTGCCATTCAGGGCACAGGAGAGGTCTCTGGTATTGGGCTGTCTCCCAGAGCCCTGATGCTCAGAAAAACCTCTACAGCAGCAGTGGACAGCCAAAGAGAAGCAAGTGCAGAAATTCCCTGGGGTGGAGAGGTGATGTTTATCCAAGAGCTCTGAGGGAAGCAAAGTGTGAAACAGTGGAGGCATTGGCAGGCACTTTGAAACAAAGGAGAATAGTCGGTTAACAAGTCCCATGGCCAAGCAGGGCTATTGCCTCTGTATCTGCCTGTGGAGAAGGCTGTGCAGCACTGGGGTTCAGGGCTCTCTTTGTCTTGGAAGGATGCTCTTCTGCTCTGCCTGCCATGCCAGATGACCATGGATACCATGGGGACATGGCTGAGGACTACAGGCTCTACTGGGGCAAGTCTTGAGGCCTCTCTGCTATCTGCTTCTGCCTACCTCTGCACACAGGTGTGTGCTAAATTCTGCCAGCATCTGATGTCATTACATCTTAAGTGCGTCCATCAAATGACATCACACCTTCCTCAAGCCTGTATTCCAGACTCTCAGAAGGACCTTGTGGAAGCCTGCTTTGAACTCCTGCCTGCAGACAACCCAGTGACTTACATAGGACATTTATGGTGCAGATGTGCCTATATTGTCAGCAGACTCTTGGGCTGAGCTCTCCAGGACCCTCAGTATCCAAGAAGCACCACATTGACAGGCACTCACAGACATCAGAGAACTCAGTGGTCAGGCATTTAACAGGACACACATAAGATCAAATGTGACCTTCTCATAAACCCTTCTCCACAATCACACGAAACCCAAGGATCTAAGGTACCTTGCTATGACCAGACAGGACAAGAGCAAGGTTTCTTGGAAATTTTGGGATAGTAGGATCAAAAATTAGGTTGATATCCTTCTCACCCTTTTAAAGGCAATCAAAACTGATGAGAGTTTTGTGCAGTTATGCAACTGCTGTCCTGTAACACTGTATGCTGGAATCATCAAAACCAACATTCTTGATTTATAGGGCCCACCTCAGCATTCCAGCAGTGACGCAGCTCTCCCAGTCCACTCATGCTCTGGTCCACCCGGCTAGCTCCCTGGGCGAGACCCACGTCAAGAGTGGGCCACTTTCCAGATCCCGGGGAACCAGGAATGTGGCTAGGGCTGAAAACCCTCCTGATAGGCAGCAGTGCATCCAGGGAGAGGCAAAGGATGAGAGGGAGTCCTTCCGTGGATCCAGGGAAAGGTTTATTGAGGGCCAGGAACAGGAGACAACCGCAGGTGAGGGAAGGACGCCGCGAAAGGCAAAGAAAATGGGACAACAGCAACTTAAATAGGGGACCTCCCGCATGGGAGCGTACATTCCATCAACCAACCACAACAACTTAGGGGTGTAACATAAGGCGGGACACAATACTTCAACAACCAATGGGGGAAAACATAGGCGGGGAATACACAGCAACGATAAATGGCTAACTGAGGAAGGGATAACTGGCAAGGAACGTTCTGGATGTTTGGGAGGGGCCAGGAGGGATTGACAACTGTTGGGGAGTGGATTAGGGTGATGGATGGGGAACAATCTGGAGGAATGGGAGGGGATTAGGGCTGACTGATAGGGACAAGGCAGGGAGTGGGGCAACCACAACTGCAACCAACGGGGGGGGTTTTAATAGAGGGATAAACCATTTAACATAGGGAAAACAGAAGTAAAATAACACAGTGCAACACAGCAGCCATTTAGTTAATGCAGGAAACCTTGCAGCTCAGAGTCTTCCAGGAAGTGCCACGGGTCTTGCAGGCTGTGTGGCTGCTCCTGGGGAGTGATCTATGCTCCACGGTGACCCTGGTCTCTTCCGTTCCATGCTGCTGTGCTTTCAAGTTTTCCTAAGGAGGTCCTCCATGCTGGCCTTTGAAGAGAGAGCTGTGCTGCCCAGGTGGGATCTGCTCCCTGGCAGTGATGGAGCAGCATATCTGAGGCAAGAGCAGATCCTACTGTGCAAGGTTCTGCTCTCACTCCATTTCATGGTAGATCAAGCTGTCACCTAGAGGATGACACACTGAAGTGATTTACTGTGTTTTTTTTACAAAAGACTGGATTTTGTTAGGTGCATTAATAGCGCTTGTAAGTACATAGCCCAGATGAGAGATTCATAAGGATTTGCCCACTGTGGCTGGGGAACAATTCCAAAATCTCTCTAGGCAAAATATTTTGTACCACCAGCTATTTCTTTCATTCTCTTCCTTCCCTCCAGGGGATGAGATATTTTCTGGCAGCATCTGCCTTACTTTTCTGCTATTTTCCCTTATTAGAGGCTGAGGCTTACGGGAAACATAACGCATCTCCTCATCTGGGCTTGGACTGGTCATATTACAAGTTGAATTTTGTCATGATACCCATAAGCAAAACGTTTGCACTTCTTTTTCCTCAAGGCTATGCATGGGAAACTGAGTGATGAGAAGGTCTCTGGGCACTGGTGGTTTGCTACATATCTCTAAATTCTATCAGCCAACAGTAACACAGAGAATGGAAGCAGACGGGATAAGCAGGGATCCTTCTTAATTTCTTCCACTAAAATGTATTTGGACAAGGCAGTTTTGGCTAGCACACTTATGCAGACTAGAAATGGGCACTAAGTCTCTTCCTGAAAGCCTAAAGATCCCAAGAGAAACACCATGACCAGCAGCAAGCTGCTGCACCCCTCCTTGAATTTAATTCCATTTAAGTCCTGGTGCACAGAAAACAATGGGATTTTGTCACCGTTAGGGCTTAAATCTCTAGTTGCTGACACTAAAAGCCAGGAAGAAAGTTTTTGACATAACCTCTGAACTCCAAAGGGCTAAAGTTCAACTTGAATCAAAGAGGGGTCTTTAAAGAGCTCCATGCTGCACCAGGAGGGTGACATAAGGATGCCATGTACAAATTGCACTGCCTCTCAGGAATGCCTTGCTTTCTGTTATGGCTTTTGTCCTCCAATAGCAGATCCAGGGTCCCAAAGCAGAATGTTGTATTGAAATACTAACAGAGGCTTTACCAACTCCACCTTAAATGGCCAGTTCAGAAATCCACTCTGGTCTCAGGACAGGCAGGATTTGAAAGGGATTGTAATTAAGTGGTGCCTAAAAGAGTGGAAAGTCCCAGAGACCTGAGACTTGTCATAACAACTTAGTCCCCAGATAACACACTGGGAGGACAAAGCCACGGGTTGAGTGAATGGATTTGGCAGCATCAATCGAACAGTTTGTGGCATCACCTAAATCCTTCTTCTAAAACTCTGACCCCTTAACTCAACTGCTGGCTTCTTCCACACCTACAGGAGCCTTCCAGCACACAGCTGGGTGAAAAGCAGGGAGGATGCACTGAACACAAATGTATGATCCTTCTCTCTGATCCAATATTGTGTTCAAAATGAAAGAGTGAAAATTAGATTTTGATTCTTAACACATTACTTAAATTGCATAAAGCTTAGGCACTTGTTTAAAAAAGCTGAGAAGTGCAGAAGTGGACAGCAAGATCTAGAAGCCTTTATTTCTATGTTTTGGGGGTTGTTAAAGTATTAGGATATTCTCAACACCTTCAGGAAACTCCAGTGGCTGAAGAAGCCTTCTACAGTGCCAGGAGCTGTACAGCTAAGGCTGGGGCTAAAAGGCTGCCACATTCATTTGTTCTTGGAGCTGAATGTTGCCTTTGAACCTAGGCCACAGTGCTGTCTTTGAATGCCACAGGTCCATCATTCCCAAGAGGACAGAACACAAACCCAGATGCTTTATACTGCAGTTTCCATCTTCTGAGTATTTTACCAGACAGGGCTTTCGAGAAACAATGTTTTCAGATCTCACCACTCTGGAAATGTGCTCCATGAATGAATTACCAAAAGAGGAAGGAGGATTGGATGCCTGCACAGCAGAAGGATAAGACATGTGTGCTCCAGGCTTCCCTAGGGACCAGGATTCACTGCCTGCCAGGTGGTTTTCTGCACAGGGCCAGCTGGGGCTCACCAGCACTTATTAGCTCTGCAGCATCCCAGCTGGCTATTGCTGCACTGAGGTTCTGGGGAGGTTTATTAATGCTAGAACTAATTTAGCTGAATGTACTCCCACCTCGCCATTGCTGGCAACAGTTCTCTGAAGTTCCAAAAATTCCTCCAAAGATAGCTCACAGCTGACTGTGCAAAGGTGGGCAATTTATACACATTACAATTAATATATTTTGTTATTTATATAATAGTGTAAGTAAAATCAAGCAAAATAAAATATTTTCATGTTTTATTATTTTTAAAATATGACTCAGAAAAAAAACCAAAGGACTGATAATATGTGTATTTCTTTGTTAGGATGTATACAGGGCACTGTAACATGTGCTTAAAACTCTAAGTTTGAAAAATCTCTAAGTTTCGAACTCTAAGTTCAAAAAATCGGATACAAATATGGGAAAAGAAAAATTAGTAATTAATTCCTTAAAAGAAAAGAAGTATTTTAAAAGAAAAGAAGGAAAAATACTGCCTGATTTTGTTGCATTGATACTAGTAGAGTTGCAGTGGGATGGAGCTTGCTCAGCCCCTCCTGCTTACAGCTCTCCTGTGCATCTGCAGATACACACGGTATATTTCCAGGAATAAAAAATGGGATCCATCCAGGAAACTCAAATACTTTTGCTCATGAATGGTTAGAATTGATCTTTCCAGAAAACACAGAGAGAGTCTGAACTACCACAGCTGTGGGATTTTTTATTTTATTTTAATGAAAGGCCACACAAACCATCTGAGTGGAATCTCCAGCTCCTACACAGCATTATGACCATGATTTTCCTTCACTTCTGGATGAAAATGAAGTTCTGAGTACTTTTATGTTGTCTCTTCCTTCCCCTCACTATGCTTTGGCACCCATGAGAGTGTGTGGGGGGGTTTGCATCAGACTTTCTGCATTGTTTTCACAGACAGTCTCCTGATACCTTTTAGACCAGAGGCAGAAAAACACTGAACTAGATGATGCTTTGAGGTCCCTTTCCATCCTGCTTTTTATGAGTCCATCAATCTGTCACAGTTACTCAAATGGTTCATTTATTAATGTGGAGTGCAGACTCTTGGCTGGGGTTGGTGCCCCAACCATTTCATAAACACCTGGCAGCTAATGGGGTCAAACCTCACTGGCTCCCTGTTAGCATTACCCAGACTGGGAAGGCACAATAGCATCCTCATGGGGGGACAACCCGAAATACCCCCCCCCCACACACTGCAGCTGGACACACTGTAGACAGGCACTCTGCTTTGGAGGGGCTTGCAAGACAAAGGTGCTCCCAGAGGCAGTGCCAGGCAGCAGTTCTGATGCTGCTTTCACATAATAACTTTTTCATTGTGTCCATACCCAATGCTGACCCCTCTGTTTAAATCCAGACAGAAATCCCTACTCCTGGCATTTGGCCTCTGCAATTTTCTATGAGCTTGGGGTATATCCCAAATGCTCAATGTCCTGCTTGGCCATTAAACCTTCTGCCACCTACCCTGCTTCCAGTTGCCGAAACAGAAGTTATAGAGAAAAACATAATGGACTTCAGCTACCTGCTTGCCCAAAAATGGGGTCAATAGTCAAAGATACCACAGAAAGTGTCTGTCCTTCCCCTGTTGTGCTTTGTATATTTCCCAGTGATGCAGCTGCCAGTGATGGAAAGAGATTGGCAGTGTTTGCTCTCAGTTCTAATCAGCTACAAAAAGACATTATATAAAGAAGAGACACTTGCCATTTATTGACATAATTGGTAATCAGTTATGGGTTTACCTCCCCTGGAAGTTGGAATAAGTTATGGTAATTTTGAGAATTTATTATTAATATATCAATTAGGACATTTGGGCCTCTGATGTCTGACTTAAAGCAAGTTATCCCCTATAAACTCTTGAAATGGGCAGCCTTCCATTGCTTGAGTGGATGAAGTAATTGAGCAGCGGAGTTGTATTAAATCCAGACACATTCAGTATTTAATGCCAATTATGTCCTACTGACAAGGGAGTAGGATGCTGGAGATCTGGCTTATGTCATGCCCTTCCTTTATCCCTTTTTGGCAAGATGAAGGTGGAATGACCTCAAATAATGGCATTGCCCTGCTGTTACTTTTGCTATAGTTGGCACATCATATTTTTTTGGTTATTGATGGTTCACAGCTTTCATGTGTTGCAATCAAGGAGTTTTAAGGCTTTTCCCACCATCAGTATTGAATACAGCTTCCAGCTATCCCTTGTTATTTAATTCCAGATGGGTCAAATCTTTCATGCTGCCTGCAGGCACATTGCTAGCTAATGAGTTGCACTGGTCTGAGATCATTGTTACAGGCATTATTTCCTTGATAAATATTTTCGGTTCAGACCTGAGAAACGGCAGAGGTACAAGCAGTCAAGATTTATAATCTGGCAAGAAGTTTGAAAGTCACATTGCAAATAACAATGGTTACATTTGTATTCTCTGTTTACAGTTTTTCTTCCTGCAAGTATGTCGGAGGCTTAAGCCAAGCAATGAGCCCTGCCACAAGGCTGGCACATTCCCATGCTGGGTGCACAGGGATGAGCATCTCAGGGGCTTCTGTTCCTGTCTCTGTTACAGAATCCCAGCCCTTCACACTCATGAATGCATCAATCTCAGCAACCACCCTGGCAGAGAGGTGAAAATGCTTTCCTTTCACAAATGCAAAGGCTGATGAAGAAGAAAGGGACTCAAGTGCCAGAAATACTTAGAGACTAAAAAGACATCCAAATGCTTAGTGAGATGTTTCAGAAGCTCCTGGATGCAGCTCGGGGCAGGATGCAGCCATGGGGAGGCCATGCAGCTCTCACCTCCTTCCTCAGCATCAGACTGTAGCCTTAGTACTGGAAACCTGTTTCTTCTTGGGAGAGCTCCAAACCCTTCCCAGAAAACCTGCACCTGCTTTTGATGCCTGCTGAGGCTTTCTTGCAGATCCTACCCAGCAATAATCTGGTCCTCCACCTCCTCTGAAGGGATGAACTAATGGCTGCAGTCCTTGCAGGCCTTTAAATACCTCCTGAAACAATTGATGTCTTGCCCATGGTGGGTCAGAGGTACTGTGAATTAAATAGGAGCCCAGCTCAGGTCCCCACGTCTCTGCTGGCAGCCTCTCACAAAGAGCTTCCAGTCCAAGGGGCAGGTTTGTTATTGTGCAATACTATCAATATTTTAGGTACAGTCCTGATTCTTTTACTCAAATAAGCTATCTCATGGGAGTCACTGTGGTAGAATCTGATCTCAGTTAATCCAAAATCACCTCAGCAATGCTAAGGGTTGTTCTAGTTTTAATCTGAAGACACATTTGGTTTTTTATGGTATTACATCCAATGTACATAACTTTTCTGACCCCAGCTACCAGCCCAAAACCACTAATCCAAAACAGTGGCAGAATACTGTCAAAAAAGAATGGCAAAAACATAAACCAAATAATTATGAAAACTGGTTAATAGACATAACAATAAGAAACATGCCTCATCCAAATTTCTTATGAAACAGAGGTTTAATAAAATGCAGAGATGGGAAAATGCCACTTTTCATGTAATTATAGAGCATACAGGAAAAATCAGATGGTCTCAGGAACTAGAATCAGATAAATGGGGCAAAAATGATTCACACAGATATGTGTGCACAGGGATTAGGCTCAAGAATTGTCCCTTTGGCAGATAGACCGTCAGTGGGAACAAACAAAGCTCTGCAGCTCATAGACACAGGCTGTCTCAGAGTCCTCGCTACAACACTGGCAGACAGATGCAGAATTTTTCTCAGGCAATAGAAAGAAATGCATTTCCAAGAGAAGAGGGAAATATTCATGCCAGAAAGCAGAAGTCTAATGAGAGCTTGTCTGCACACATCTGGTCATCCATAATCCACTAAAACAGGAGCTACAAGGATGCTAAGGAAACTGGAGAGTCTGTCCTGTGCAAGGGAACTAAAGCAGCCTGCCTGGCTTGTGCAACTCAGCAAAGCAGAGGAGAGGCAGTGTGGTTACACCTCCCAAAACTGCTACATGTCTGCATGTTGGCAAAAACTTCAGAGAAGGAAAAGCCAAAGAGAAATATTGATACAAGACCTAATAGGCCTAATTATACTTTCACTAGAAATGAGAAGCAGTGGTATTCAGGATCAAGCATTCCAGATGTAGCCAAATTGGATAAGATATCTACTTTTAGGCTGAGTTTATTACGTTCAGTTGAATGCGGGGGTTACAATGCTCGTGTCTGTGATAGTAGGAAAGTAGAGTGGATGTGTCCTCTGACTCCATCAGCTCTGTGTTCCTACCATATTCTACTATCAACCTTTTGAAACACCAAATGTTGGTCCAGCTATAGGTTCTGTCACATCAAAGCCATCAGCACTTCCTTATCCATCCTTATCAAAAATTAACATTTTTGAGGGTTCAGATTACATCTCCAGGGACATCCCATTCCACAAAAATATTAATTCTTGTGACTTTTCCTTCCTCTTAGTTCCTTTACTTCTTCCATTTTTGTTTTAGGATTAAAGGAGAAGCTAAAATATCTCCATCTCCCACAGGACAGAGTTTCAGAGCTTTCACATGTCTCCCATTAACACTTGTGCACACTAACACAGCTCTGAATACTTTTTATAGTCTCTGGCAGGAATGGTAACAGGTCAGTGAGAATTGGCTCTGTATAGTGGTGGTGTACTTGTCTGGGATGCAGACAGAAGGAAAAGATCCATCTGTTCCCTTCTTATCTAAGCTTGCAGAGTGCAGGACAGCTCTCAACATGTTCCCTGCTCCAGCAGAAGTGTCAGGTAAGGGAGCAAAGTAGGATTTGTTCAACCTGACTCCTTTGAAGGGAAGTTTGCTTCTCTAACCCACCACAGCACAGACCCTTGAGAGGTTCAGCTCTGCTCCACCAGTGCTGGCAGGGGCTGAAAGTCACCAGGAATGGCACCTGGAAAGCTCCTCCAACCTGTTACAAGAACAAGGCTCAGTTTCAAGTCAGACCCTACAGCAGGAGCAGAAAGACAGACCTGAAAGCTTAAGTTTGGAGGACTGGAAAACATCACTTTGACAAAAAGAACTTTTCTTGCCTGCTTCTACAAGAGGAAATGTGAGCACCCTCTAAGCCTTTACATCAAATGTCAAGTCCTTTTCTTCACCTCCTCTACCCACTAGAAACCAGCACCTTGCCTACTGCAAAGCAAATATCCCCTGGAATGGATCCACATTCTAATATTATGGGGCTGCTGTGACTGTTCTGGGATTATGATGGAATTATTTTACCTCTAGCTGTTTTAATAAATGTTATGTGATTGCCAGGGAAACCCTGAGGAACAGAATAATACTGACCCATAGTTCTGAATTCCACCTGGATCTGAGTCAATCACTGTAATATGTAAATTAAGTAGTTAATGAATTAAAGCTATTAAATCTAAGACTGGGACATTCTGGGATTAACTATGCCTGTCTGATCCACCAGAAACTTGTTTACTCAGCAATTTCATTAACAGAGGAAAGTTAACTTGCCTAGAAATAGTGGAAATATTTCCCAAGCTGCTACTTCCGCCAGTGTGATATTTCTGGGGTGGTCTTGCAGAAGTGACTGTGGACAGACCTGATGTCCTGCAGATGACCACTGAGCCACCAACTTCTGTCTGAAAACACTCAGTTTACGAGGCACTTCTCTGAAAGAGAGCTCATAGAATTTTCTTAAAATACCCAGATGTTTTGGGTTTGCTTATATTAAGTTTTTTCCCATGTTCATAGATGTGTTCATTATTTTGTTTTTCTTAAATGTAGCAAATTACACCTTTTTTGCAGCTTCTTAAAAGTCACATTCTACATTCTGGGTACAAAGAAAAAATTATTACAAGGCACTTTGTCTGAATTAGACTGTTTCTGCTCAACAACAATCTCCAGTATTTACACTGGGTATTCATTAATATTCCTAAATCTACAGAGCTTTTTTACTTTTTTTTTTTCCTTTTCTTGTTAATTCCTATCCTAGTAAAGGCTCTCATCTTGCAAAAGGAGTCCATGTATACCAGTCCTGGAACAATGTTCTGGCCATAATGGTCTGTGTGATGAGGGCTCTTGGCAGGATCACAGTCCTCAGCTGAAATCTCTTCATGATAGACCTGGGAGTGATTTGGGATGAGGCAAGAAAAGAGGTGACAGTAAGTGCTAAGGATGGAGGGGTTCTCAGCCTGAGGAGAGGAATTACTGAGCAGTGGGCAACTGAATGAGGTACGTTTCATTTGCAATTGGAATGCTAAAAAGCTCAAAGTATTGTTCTTGGAAAAGAAACAACTCTAATTCACCATACACAATAATGGGCTATAAATTAGGTTGTGCCACTCCTAGAAAAGAAATCCTGGATTAATTATGTGGTCTGTGGAAACAGCTGCCTGCTTGATAGTGATCAGAAAGCATGAAAAGCCTCCCAGAGTAGTTGCACATTGCATCCAGTAAATCTGAGCAGGCTGGCTGCTCAAAGGGTAAAGTTGCTCTGTTCCCTGTGTGCTCCCTCCCCCTCCCTTGCACCCTCCTGATGCTTGTCTGCTCCTCAGCAGCAAACATACCCAGAAGGAACAGCTCTTTGTGCCATAGGTGTTATAAATTGTGCAATTTAAATGAAATTTGTTTCACAGGAATATGCTGAACAAGGTGTCCTCAGTGTGCATTTCAGCCCTGCTGTGGGGACATGCCCAACATAGCCAGTACATAATGTGGACAACCCCCAGAATGACACCACTCTCCTGCACCCCTATCTTCACCAGCATCCCTGCAGAGTGATTTCCATTGCATTCCGGCCCCTGGCACTGCAGTCCCTGGGCAACCTGGCCCCTTCTGCAGGTCTGCACTGCATAAAGTGATGGGGATTTGGCCCATGGAGGGAGGCACAGGAAGTGGGAGATGTTGTTTGCATGTCTAGGGCATGGCAGGAGGGCTCAGCCAGCCTTAGGGTCTGCCTGTAGTGGGACAGTGGCCTGGCAGTGCTTCCCAGCTCCTCTGCAAAAGCATTTAGCAGCAGGAAGGGACTAAATCCTGTTGATAACCTTTGGTCCCAACTTGGCATATCCCCAGGCAGAACATGGAGCAGCATCCCATCCTACCCCACCCCACCCCACTTCCCCATCTCCTGGGACCCATCTGCCCCACTAGCCTGGAACCCTGTGACCCCGATCTCCTGCTCCCTGGCCCTGCTCTCCAGACTTCTCTGAATCTTTGAACCCTGCAAGAGGCTTTCTGACCTTTTCCTCCTGCTAGCTCTGCCATGCCACACATGGGAGTGGGTGCTGCCAGACACAGAGCAGCAAATTCAGCTGCCAGTCTATAAAGTACAGTTCATTACATGGAGAGCAGAGTCTGAACTTAATCAGTCTGCAGAAGGTGCTGTGTGCCACAGGGTTACTGCTCCCCTGCATGGAGAAAGCAACTGCTCTCTTCACCAGATGACTGAACCTCCTGGGATTCTTTGGACTTGAAAGAATTCAAACCAGACCCTAAAAAGGCTGTTAGGCTTGTGCTGGCCAGACAGCCCCCACTGTGCTGTGAATTACTGCCACACATGCAGAGAAGGTGGGAAAGCAGGTAGGGTGAAAAAGTTTTTGGCACCTCTCACCACCTCCAGTGAATAATTGACCCAGCTGATGGTCGTACTATTAATTATTCAGTACTATTAAATATTTTGTTCATGATCATGTGTAACAGTAGCATTCTGTACTTCACATGAGGAATTTCATTTTTCTCTCACAATGCTGAAAGAGACCATGAGAGATCATCTGATCTTTTCTCCTGCCCAGGTCAAGATAAGCTTCATCTAAAACCCTTCTGAGAGATGTCACATAGTTTGTCATATCGCATTCCCTTTCTCAGGGTCTGTCCTTCCAAGTTTTTTACCTGCATGATGTCATGGAAAAGGTGATTGTGAGTTCTGCAAAGAGTTCAACAGAATGCACCTACAGGTAGGGCAGTGCCTGTGGAGACATCAGCTGTAATGTCTGGCAGCCTTTAGCAAGAGGATCCCCTGCCCCCACCTGACTTGGGGGCTGAAAAAGCCTCATCTCCAGCAGCTACTGGGAACCCACGAAGCCAAGCTGAACTAAGGAAAGGCATGAATTCGGATAGGCTCAATTAAACTGCACTAAGGTGAATCCACTTTGGGGAGAACAATGCTACTGGAATTCTGCAGCTGCAGACAGCTGTGCGTTCTGCAGAGAGCTGTGTATCCTGAGCCAGCTGTGCACCCCACAGACAGCTGTGTATCCTGAGCCAGCTGTGCACCCCACAGACAGCTGTGTGTCCCAAGATAGCTGTGCACCTTGAGATAACTGTGCCCTGCAGAGCTGAGCACCCAGGGACAGGTGTGTCCCAGGCAGAGCTGTGTGCCACACTGTGCCATGTGAACACTGGGACAGCCTGCAGACAGCTGTGCATGCTGCACACAGCTGCATGCCATGTGGACAGCTGTGTGCCATACAGCCAGCTGTGCTCCCTGCAGACAGTCCTGCACACAGCTGGGCTGCAGAGGAGCCTTCTGCTCACCACCACCTCACAGAGTGCCAGCTGATTGGCAGGGTCTTCTCCACCTCAGTCCTGGCAGAATGAGCTTGCTTAGGAAGTATCCATTATGTAAGAGCATAGGACATGAATGGAACAAGCTCAATTTGAAGAAAATAGCTTGAGGAGCAGCATCAGAAACAGCTCTGGCTGTGGATCAGGACAATGGGGACATCTGGCAGACATCTCCATCAAAGGGTGCTTCTAACAGAGCCTGATCAAGAGCATTTCAGAGTAGATTATTCTCTAGTGTGCAAGGGACATATTCCACCCTCTCTGCACATTAGGCAATTTTGATATCTCTCACCCAAGGGCTTAAATAGAGTGCTACAAAAACCCATCAACAGCACTCCTTGAGGACTGAAGGCATCCTTACATGTGCTGCTGCACACATGGTTTTGAACTGTGAGTACGTGCTTCTAGTTGCTCTTCTAGCCTTCTCTACTGAGCTCTGGGGTTTGGAAAAGGCTGGAGAGGAAGTGACAATCTTGGTCTTGCTCTCTGTAAATATTGTTCTCTACTTGACTGCCAGGAAAATCTTGTACCCATTATCTTAGAATCACAGAATCATTTAGATTGGAAAAGATCTTTAAGATCCTAGATCCAACTTTACATCTAATGCTGCCAACTTACCACTGAATCATGTCCCTAAATGCCACATCTACTTGTAATCCCACTATCAGGCACTAGAACTCATGCTGCTGGAGCTCTGGCCCAAGCTACCATCTGTAACTTTATTCAAGATGACACTTCAAGCCAAATTTTACATGGAAGCTCAGCTTGTCTTTTACATCAGATTTATAAGATGTCAGGTCCCCAGAAAATTGAAGGAAAGAGCACAGGCCTAAAATTTTGCTAGCCATGGTAATGAGGCTTATTTGGATTTGTTTCTCTCCCTTTCTCTCTTACAGGGTCTTCTGGCTTGAAGGAGCTTGAAGATCTGCTGTTCACTAATGCAATCACTGACTCATCACAATAGTCTGTGTTGCTGAATACAGGTAAGGAAATGGCACAGCAGTCACAGAGATGTACATTAGCCAAATGTGCACTGGGCTCATGGCCCTGACAGTCTCCTAGCCAGAGCTGGATACTGTTTTTAAAGGACTTTAAAAGGAAGATGATTTGCAATCACTGTAAAATGATGAGCAGATATCCTCTCCTTTGAGACAAGACCTTGGATTCATTTATCCCTGTGTATAGACATTGAGGGGGAAAGGCAGCATGAATGTCAAGAATCCATAAATATCCCTGTTTAGTGAACTGAGCAAAAAGAGAGTTGCATCGGATGGGGATACTTTAAGTGGATATATATGTGCATAGGCATATCTGTTTCTTGCCACACATCCTCTCAAAAGCACGTAATGTTAGCAGGGCTTCCATAGATCAGGAGGATGAGATCCTCACATGTATTGACTGGCTGCAAACACCTGCAGGGACGCTTGTGGCCTCAGACAAACCCATCAGTTGTTTCTCAGCATCAGAACAAAACTGGAGTGCACCAATCCACACATCGCTGCTCTCAGTCTACAACGAGTTAGGGAATGAGAGGGTTTATAATCTAGCAATGGATCATTGTTTGCAACAACAAAACAAATGGGAGCCAAACATTTCCTACTGAAAAAGTAAAAACCGACAGACTTTTCAGTTTTTATTCTGCAGTTCCTTTCTGGGGAGAAAAATATAAAAAGTTACTGGCATGCTTTGAAATTCCTGTTCCATGTGAAATCCCCTTCTTTACAACAGTTTCATCAGAAATCCATCAATCAATCACCCACACAAAACCCACTCAAGACCACTTAAAATGCAGTAGTGTCCTGTTACCACTCAGTTTCCATCTATTTTACCTTTTGAGGTACCTTTTAAGTCCTTCACTGTCATGCCTTTCTAGCACAGAGCTTTCTCAAGGCACTCTTTTCTTGAGGCTCACAGATGCAATAAGTCTCACACCCCAAATGTGACACTGCCACAAATCCAGCATCCCCAAAAGTGACAGCACTATACTCCAGCCAGCTATAGGTGGTCTGTTAACATACCCTGCTGTTGCTGTCATTACTTAAAGTACAAGGTCCCAAAATTATGTGATTCCACACAGAACTCAACTTGCAACTTTTTTTTTCCCTGAGGAGTTTTATATGGTCTTTGCATTGCAAAGGAAAAGCTTAGAAATGTGACTTTAAAAGGTACCAGAAGAGATCACTGTGTATCTCTTAAGGATGGAAAACAAGTAGAAGTTATTCCTTTACAAGCTTGGACTGTAATTATC
Organism: Rhabdornis inornatus; assembly: GCA_013397075.1. Lineage (NCBI taxonomy): Eukaryota > Metazoa > Chordata > Aves > Passeriformes > Rhabdornithidae > Rhabdornis > Rhabdornis inornatus. Next base: position 1,075,471 of record VWZS01008965.1, on the reverse strand, counting down.
TGTTCTTTGACTTCTTTCTTTTGCATTGGTTACGAATACTGGTGAAAGTAGTCACCCAGACATGGAGGACTTTTCTTCATTTCTAGGACTTCTCTGTAGAGACATTAATAGAGGCAGGGAACAGGCTACTGTTATGGCTAGCATCACCAGTTTTCTGCACTTTCCTTGATTATCTAGCTACCTGAAGATACAGATGTGTCTTTTACAGTAACTGCTAAAAATTTGTATTAGGAGAATCATGAAGTCAAAGTGGCAGAAGTGAGGGAGTACCAAATCTTGTGGATGAATGGACTTTTTAGGATAAAATCTTTAACAGCCAATTACTTCAGACGTTTTCTCAGCCTTTCTGACTACTGTACACATTCGTTCTGATTTTAAATATATTCCTTTTGAATCTCTGTGAGGCCTCATCTGCCTGAGGTGGCTGATCAGTCCATGGTGCTCTGCCTTCTTCCATGGGGAAAGCACCATGGGGAGAGATCCTACTCACAGGGAGCAGCTCCACAGCTCCCTGTGGCCTGCAGAGACTGAGCTACCCCTCCATGCTCCACACCCATGTGAAAATGGTCTCCCACCTGAATTTTTCACTTTTCTGTTATTCAGGTCTCTGGCCCTGGAGGGGGTGAGGGCTGTGAGATAGGGGAAAGCTCACAATGCCTGCCAAATTTCCACAAGGAAGGAAAATTCAACCTAGCTTAGGTATCCAGCTGTGGAGGATGATCACAGCTGTGCTGCTGCTGCTGCTGCTGCTGCTGCTGCTGCTGCTGCAGAGTTAAACAAGTCTCCCTGCAGGGAAGGCTGATGTTCCCTTTGCCTCTGCTCAGGAGTTTAGGCAGCTCCTCACATGATGAATCCTCTTCTGCAGTCCCATTTCCTGGCACCTGGCTTCCCTTGCACTGGTGCTGGGCACCCAAGGCTCCCTGCAAGGCAGCAGGGCTCACAGCTCTTCTTTCTCTCCTGCAAACGTAGCTGGAAGCCTCTAGGAATGGGCTTGCAATGCAACCTTCACAGTCCAAATGCCTCTCAGGATCTGGGCTGGTTTTAGTCCCTTCCTTGGCCAAGTCCTTGCTAAATCAGTGACATACCCTTGGGAAAGACCATCATTGGATGCATTGTAAAGTGCACCTGAGTTCACTGTTCGCAGCTTCGAAGTACATGTGATGCCTTATTTAACGAATTCAAACGTGTCTGCTTTTTCAATAGACCTTCTCAGGGTTATTCTTGTGCAAATCTGGAGTAGCTCTTCGAATGTCACTTAAATTACTCTCAGTTTATACAGTGGGATCAGAATTTATTCCACAAGGTTTTGCAGTAGATCCAGTTACAAATGATGGAAATTCTGAATGCAAGGAAAAATCCATTAAATGTGAGAAGAATTTTACAAACAGAGTCCTTTTTAATGGGGAATAAGTGGAGTTCTAGATTATTTATTAGGAATGCTTTTAGATGCAGTCAAAATTTTACTGCTCTGGCAGTAAAGGGATTCAAACAAAACATACAAAAGGATTGCAAGTCCAAGAAAAAACTACAACTTATTAACAATAAATTAGATTTTTTAATGTGAGAAGGCTTAATAATGTTGGAATCCTTCCCTGTATACCTTTAAAAATCACACTGGATGACAAAATTCTGCCTACCTGCTGTGTGTGTATGGACAAGAGGGAAGGAAGGGAAAATGTCCATGGGAATGTAGGGGACACCTGACATATGGGGATAACAAGGTTATTCAGAAATGAAGCTTAACTCAAGAAGGAGAGGTCGGTAGAAAACTTTAAAAATCCAGGTTAGTTTTTCATGGCTCACCACAAACCTGTGGCCAATGTTATGCTGCCCAGATGACACAGAAGTGATTTTCTGACCTTATAAGCAGAGGACTAAAAATCTCCCAATATTCCTCCCACCATCATGAAGCTTCCCCTTTCCAGTCCCTTTCCACACTCAACCAAATTTTCCTTGCCAGTGTTCACAGCTAAATGTCTCCATGCTAGTTTCCCCTGCAGAGGTCTTCTACAGAAATAAACCCCTAAAATTGCAGAAATAAAGCCAGACAGGACCATGGTCCCCCTCCTCTTTTAGCACAGGCAGCCCTTCACAGACTCTGCATTCCCACCAATCCCTCTGGAATGAGCTGGCTTTCAGCCAAATGCAGCCTGGCCAAGTCCTTTGCATATCTTTGGGCTGCTGTGAAAACCGATCCTTAGATCTTTAGCTGCCCAGTGCCAAGGTCAGCTTTGTCCCCTTGTTTTCCATCTAAAATTTGGAAGCCTGTTTCCCCTAGCCTGAAGGCAAATTGTGGGTGCACCCCCCAAATCCTAGAGTCTCCAGCTGTCGACCAAGAAAAATGAGCTGGGAGAAAATGCCAAGTGCTCCACTGTCCCCGAGTTGTGCCAAAATCAAAGCTGTGCTTACAGTGTTTTGACTGAGAAACCAGCACATTATAAAGTCAAAACTGTTTCTCCCACCAGAAATCTTGTGCTTGAAGGTCTATTCCCTCTTTCAGACTTGGGATAAGCATTATTCTCTGTCTGTGCTCTGTATGAGAAAATGTTAAAAATATTTTGTTTTTTGAAAACGAAAGATTTACAAAGGCAGAAATAGCCAAAGTTTTCACAAATCTGGGAAAAACATTTAAAATCTGAACATATTTAAATGCTTTTAATTCTAAACACAGACAGGAGGGTCTCTTGAAGCTTTCTCATTTACTTACCCGATTTTCTTTCTGTAAGTATAATGAGTTTAGAGAGGAAATATTTTGTTTTCCTGCTAAATTCCAGGAATCCCACTTTAATGGCATTTTTCAATCCAGCCAAATATACATCACTGTTAGTGTGGGCTCTGTAATCTAATCAAACCATCTATTTATCTGACATGATGGATGGAAAGTAGGAATATTATATTTGCTTTCCCATTGAAGAGTAAGGGCCAAATTTTGCTCCCACTACGAGCACTTCAAATTCAGTCTATCCCTTGTTATTTTCCTCTTGATGTACTTGAGAGTGGAATTCAGCCCTTAGGGTTAACTAATGCCAAAGGCAAATCATTTGCTTTGCTAATGAAGCAGGGAGCTTCTCTTCTTCACAGCTACACAAACAGCAATCACTTCATTACACTTTCAGATAGCTGCATTTTTCTAAAGAAAGAAAATATAATTAAGCAGTATGATAGTAATCGTGCCCTGGAATAGCTCAGTGCTTTTGGTAAAATTACCTGTATTTGAAACCCTTTTAATCAGATTATTCCATTACTGAATGCTGTATAGATAAGAGGCCTCTGCCTAAGATCAGGGTTAAGTCAGAAGTTTTCTAACAAAGACTACTTTATATCTGAAAACCATGTATATATACATTTGTGTTTATATATATATGTAAAAAAGACTGCTTTTGGATATCATTCATCAAAACAAATTTAGCTGAAATATTTATTCTGGAAACTTACATTTTTCTGTTATTTCATCTTTGCTTTATATATTGCTTTTCCACACGAAGAAATTTGCACATACAAACAAAAAAAATGGACCAGTTTCAAATCTCTTGATGCAATATATCTTTATTTTTGGGCAAGATGTATCCCAGCACACTCAGCTAAATCCAAGGTACAGCTACTCTCAAATACATTTTTAAGACATAGCATTTGGCAATACAGGTCTATTTTAGACACACAAGAAAGTCTTCCTGAATTTCATTGCAGTCTATTGCTTACCACACATGGTATTAAAATCTGAATTATATTTATGACCAAATATTACTGAGAGCTCCACACTCCAAATCCCTTTTGGGAATAATCTTAGCTTAAGTGTCTAATCATTATGAATTCCTGAGCCATTGAAAACCTCCACACTGCCCTTGCTAAAGCTGACTGCTTTCCAGTGATCTGTGAAATAAACCCATCTTTCATGAAGCAGTTTTTCAGAGGACATTTCATATTCTTTATGAGAGAATTGTTGACTAAGAAAAGGTAGTTTCTTCCAAATGGAAAAATTACAGAAGCCAATTTTAATATTTTGTTTAGGGGGAAGCTCCAAAATGAAACATTTCAAAAGTACTGACACCACCTATTTAATGAAGTCACTTCAGAGAAAGATTCATGTTTCTTTTTGAAAATAAATTTTCAGAATGTCTTTTTTTTTTAATTATTTTTTAACATATAAAAGCATTTCAAGGCTTACAAATCAAAAGCAAAATGAAGAGTTCTGAAGGTTTTCATACATGGTGCTTAAGCAATTTGTCTTTATGTTTCATTTTAGAATAGAAATGTTTTTGACGTCTCATCTGCGTTTCCCACAAGACACAAAAGCCAGATCCTAGCTCAGTCACAGGCTCAGATGGAAGAGTATATGGTTTCTAATGAATGAAATCTAGCTTTTGGCACTGATTCACCAAGAATACACAAGTGACATGGTGTAACACTAGAAGTTACTTCCTTAAGCTATTTTTTTCTCCACTAGCATTAGGTATTTTCCTCAAAGAAAACCTCTTCTAATGGAATGCACGTTTGTCAAATCTCATATGAGTTTAAATGCGCTAAATGCATCTCATTTTCCTAACTAACAAAAGACATTTTTTTCTGCCACTTGATCTGATAGAGCAATTAAAACCCACCATAAATTCTTCGTTAAAAAATCCTCCTGTTTGACTGCTACCCATGATTCCAGAGTGGGACTGACACTTTGAGCAGGTGAAAATCAGGGTACCCAGAGGTGAGCGCTCTGTTTTGCACAGCTTCACTGCTGCTGGAAGGGTCCTGACACAGCAGAGCCTCCAGGGATGCACCACTCTGAGTGCAACCTCAAGCACATCCTCACCTCAGAGGGCTGCCTGGAGACAGCACCACAGCCCAGGTGAAGTGTTGGAGTTGCTGCAGCCCTCCCTGAGTTACTGCAGCCCTCCCTGCCCTGAGTGTTTAGCAGGGCTCAAGATGTCAAGTCCTATTTCTGGCAGGAGGGAAAAAAGTCCAAAGCTGTTGTGAGTCCCTATTTTTGCTGCAATTTGCACATTTATGAAGAACAAGCAAAACATCTTTTGCTAAACATGCAGGGTGAAGCTCTGGTCTCTTTCCAAGCAGCCCTGTGCATAGGTGGCCTTGCCTTTGCCGCTGCTCTTCAGGACACCACCCAAAGTTTAGGGACTGTATTCCTTGTTTTGGCAGCTCACAACTTCTCTGTTCATTCTGTGCTCACCCATGTCACAGCTAAAAGGGCAGGAGGACCCATCCACCTTGATGGTAAAGGTATCAAGCTGTGTAAGTTACACAGGGGGTTACACCCTTGTGCCAGGAGGCATTGCCAGGCTAAATCTGGGCAGTCATTCTGCTGCCTCTTCTAGGGGTTATTGTGGCAGCTTGTTTCATAAAGGCTGCCTGCAGAGCTCAGTTCAGGGATCAGGGGATGCCTTCACTCCTCATGTGTGTGCATTGCTGATTACTGCTCTAGTAGCCTCATGCTGTACACGCTGGCCTCGAGCCAACAAAATACTTAACCACATGCCCAGCTTTAAGTAGACAAGTCACTATTGCTTGTGTTACAATTTCAGGCTAAGCACATGCTTCAGGGTTTTGCTGAATTAAAGTCACAGGCAACACTTAGGAGACTTTTATATTTGACCTCTACTGCACCCACTGTAACCCCTGACTTAGATGCTGGCATCTATTCATCTATTGTGGATGTCTGAAGCTAACAAGAAGACCAGGAAAAGGCTGTGTTTGCCCAAGGATTCACAAATGACCAGGTTATTTATTCCCTGGAAATGGTCTCTCAGAGGTGAAAACGGAAGGGTCAGGTGTGGATATGAATTTTTCAAGCCCTTGAGTTTATGTCTCCTGATTGGTCCTGCTCTCAAGACAAGCAATATTTTCCAGGTTGGAAAAATGAAACCATTTTCTGTAAAGAAGTTCCTCTGTCTAATGACTGTCTGTTTGCTGCCACACCTAGAGCAATAGCCATGTCTGCTCTCATCAGTAGAAGGATCCTGGTGACCTTCTTTTCATGGTGTAGCTGAGAGCAGGACAGAATTGTAATTGCAATTCCATGTTCCTGACAACTTCCAGATTTCATATTGCAAACAATATTTTTTTGCTATAATTTGTTTTATCTTTGCATCATCCTTGGGAAAGCAAAGTTGTTGGCTCTGTTCTTGGGTTAGCATCGCTCTGCTGTGAGCTGACCCACCCACACACAAAGTCTGCTGTAAATTGCACCCTCATGAGCAGGGCTTGGCTGAGGGGATCTGAAGAGCAAAGTTGTCTGAACACCAGGAGGGGCCTGACACAAGGCAGTAACAAAACCTGATTCTCCATCTACCTCCAGGCATACTCAGCCCCTGCCAAGAGCCATCTCAGCTCCCCTCCCTGGGTATGTGAGAGCAATTAAACACCATTTGCTCTAGGAGCATTTCCTAACCAAGGCTGGCCAAGGCAGTGGAGCATGCCAATCCCACTGCTTCCTAGAAAGACAACGGGAAGGATCATGTGTTGGCCGTGTCTGACTGAAAGCCAAGTCCTACACAAATCCGGCTAAGGGATGGAAACTCTTAGACCTGTGAAACCATAACATGAGATCTCACAGACTAAGTCCAGCTGGTCTGAGACATTCATCTGTGTGTCACCATCAGCAGTGATAACATTACTGGACTCCTGAGCATCAGGATTTTGCCTTCCTGCTTTTTCCCAAGCAGCCCAATATCTCTCTGTCTGTCCCCAAGCTGGCTGACAGAATCTCTATCACCTCTGTTTGCCCTGTAATTCTCATCCACCTGGAGACAGTGAAAAGTCTCCTACAAGTCATGTTCATGACTTAGGCCCTTTCCTTGCTGCTGAAGACAAGAAAGCCAAAGAAGAAAATAATTGCACTCTGTTATGTCTCAGTATGAAAGCATTCACAGGGCCATCACCTCCTTTCTGTATAGCATCTAATATCTTTAACACAGGCAACCTTTTCAGAGATATTTCCCAGACTGATCCTTGTCTACACTAAAATCACAGTCCTTCACCCATAAGGTTTTATAAAAGCTTCTGGATTTCTTTTAGATAAATTTTAGGAATTTATCCGCTGGTTCCTGGAAAGGAAAGGTTGTACCTATGTAGACCAGCTACACAATATTTGTGCCTACACACAGGGATGTATGTGTATGGAGTGTACTATAAAGAATTTAGGGCTCTTCTCAGATGTGCCTAAACTGGTTACAGCCCTCAACCTGTACCAGCTCTGCAGCCTTGAGGTTTGAGTGCAATACCTGCAGGCACAGTTGAGACCAACTGGGTGAGGGACTGGTGTAGGGAAGGCAGAACACACGGCTCTAAGCCCAGGAGGCACAAACCTGCCCAGGAGCTGGTAAAAAACCACAAATCTGTTTGCCCACTTCAGGTACCACTTTACTGCAAATAAACAGGAACCTTCATACAGTAAAATGCAGGTCATAGAGTGGGATTTCTATCCACATAACATCTTGAGTGAAAGCAGCTCTGCCTTAACTCAGGAAATGTCATTGTGGTTCGATTCCATGACACCTGGGCTAAAGCGTCATGGAGCTGCCTCTGCATATTTGTGCAGTGCAGTACATGTGAATGTATATAGATGCAGAGATAGATGATGTATATGGGCATCTCTGTGTGTCTGTCTCCACATATGTATGTATGTATGTATGTAAATTAATGGGGAGATTTCACAGCAGGTCTGTCTGGAATAAATCCTTCTCCTTTAGAAACAGTTTGGATCTTATCCACTGTCTAAATGAAGATATAAGTAATTCTTTTTTCTCTCAGAATTCAGGTAGAAGAATTATTCAGTCTTCAGGGGCAAAAACAAACCCCACAAACCCCAGATTTAATGGAATTCAAAGAGTGACTTAGAAATGCCACTGAGCATGCAGAAATGATATTATCCCAGGGCAGGATTGATATACAATGGCCAGGAGCCAGCTAGGCACAACACACAGCCCTGCAGGGCTGCTCACCTCCCCTGGAGGTGGAGAGGGCTCTGGAGCAGCCATACTAGTGCTGGAGATGGCTGTGAAAAGTGTGATTTAAGTTCCAGTACTCATTCCCTTTGTTTACCAATTAAATGAGGTGCAACAGCAAGGCATCATAAAAATACCAGTGCTGACACTCCTGATTTTTCTCCCAAGAAGGCATCTGGATTACCAAGTGTCTCTGCAGAGTGCAAAGCCATGCTGCTTGTGTGGGGGGACTGGGTAATCCCAATACAGCTGGCTAGTGACCAGAAATGATGCGGGAATGATTAGAAAACATCTGCTCTCCTGTCATATCCTGCACTATCTGCATTCCATCTGCTTTGGCTGGACATAACTTTTGTATAAATGTCTTGTGAATTGGTTCCTTTGGGAGTCATTTCATTTTTAAAAGTATATGACAAGTGATGGAGAGAAAAGGGCTAAATAAATCTGTTGTGGTGATTGCATTCTGCATTACTAGCACTTCTTGAACACTTTTGAGAGAAGACATTTCCTTGCTTAGTTACTTTACTGAATGAAATAATTTCTTCTGTTTGGGGAACAAAGATTTATTTATCTCCAATAATGTAAAAGGTCATTCTTCACTGGGTCTATAAACTGGTTCATTCTTTTGGCAGCAGCTGCTGCTAAACTATTAATGTCACTGGTAACATGAAAAAATAAATACACAGAAATATCTTCGAACAGGCTAGGAGAACTAGAAATGGATGTAAATTAATGTATGTGAACATGTAATCTTGTCTCCTACACTCTAGGATTTATTCCCCAGTGTTCTCCATGTCCAAGGGTGGCAATCTGACGTGGACCTGGCAGGTCTGCTGTCCGAGCCTCAGCAGGTCCTAGTGATGGGTCCTAGTGCTGGTCCAAGCCAGCCTGAGCAGCATCCTGGGGGTGCCAACCTTGCCCTTGGCAAATCTGGGATTTCTAACTTGTGCCTGCAGGAGCCCAGGGCTTCTCCAATCCAGTCTCCGTGTCAGAAGTGCAGGGAGTCAGGGTGGGCTGACAGCACTGCCAGGCAATTCAGGGTAGAGACAGAGAACAAACAGGAGGGGCAGAGGGGAGGTGAGAGTGCTCACCCAGCCGTGTCAGCAGAGGCCTGGATCTATGGATGGTGTGGGGAAAGCCCACCAGAGATCAGGGATCTTTCCCTCAGCAGAAGAAAACTCCTAAAATAATTCTGCTTCCTCTACAAACCTAAAATTTGCTGAATTTACCAGGCTCACCAAAATTCCGCTACAGTCCAGCATCCATTCAGAAGCATGCAGCTCCTCCAGTCAGTTTTTCTTCTTCTGTGTCACCATCTCATGCACACACTTCACGGTGCTATTGGGAAGAGAAATTCAAGAGACCTACTTCAGTGCTTACAAGTGCTTATCTCAGGCTATCTCTGCTCTTCAGAAGTCACACTTCCTCAGCTCCCTATCTCTCCAGCTAGGCTGGAATTCAAGCTGGCTCTAGCAAACCCCTTGAAACATCAGCTGTGGGCACAAGCAGCAGCCCCAGCTGCCTGTGCTCTTATGCATGAAAAAACTTTTCTGAATCAACTTTGCTCCTCTGCATGTTATCAGGAAACAGGAATTTTTGTGATTATGTCTGGTGAAAACTAGTGCTGGAGAAGTAGTAGTGAGCAGGCAGCCTGGGTTCGTGTCAGATAAGCACAAGGAGTTGTACTGATTAACCAGTGTCTATCCAAGTTATTCCAATTTCTACAGTGAGCAAAATGAAGCTGCAAATCTCTCAAGCCCAAACTTCCTCCAGAGGTTTGTGACTGGTCTGGAAATGCCACAAACCAAGCCCTGGCTAGAAACAAAAGTCTGTATAAAAATACTCTCATTAACCTCAGACTTTGCAGTTTATAGGAGCATGGATGGAGGTTAGAGGACCCTGGTGTGCTAGCACCAGCCCTGTGTAAGGAAATCAGCAGTAGATATTGAGAAAATTCAGAGGAGAGAAGACAGAAAACTGAGCATTTTGAACCTTAGTTGACTTAAAGGAGCAGTTTCAGAAGGGGAAAATCTCAGGCTTGCCAAATTGCCTGGGACATCTGCATCAATATCCCAACTCTGGTTATATTCAGAACCAGGTGCTCCTAAGGAAAAGGGAAACTGCCCGCTGGGGAACCTGCTTACTAATTTACTTTATTAGCAGTTGTCTGCCAACATTATAACTGTCCCTAAACTCTTGTTTATAAGAATGCATTAATATAATAGTGAATATTCCCATAGCTTTGAGGAGCATCCTATTTTACTCTGAACCTCTCTATCTCCAGGCATCAAATGCAACATGTGGAGAAGCCATTCCTCTAGATACATTCAAACATTATGACTCAATTCCACAGTGTATTTGTGCACATCCAGGATGTTCCTGTGTTAGGAGACACAGCAACAGAAGCTCTGTGATGGTCTGGCTTCTATACAGCTCTGATAGTCCTGTCCACTTCTATAACATTCCTAGTTTTTTATCTCTGCTATAAAGCAAGTCCCACTATTTTCAGTGTCTTCTTGCTCAACATGTTTTCCTAGGCTGTAATCTCTCTTCCTGCCTCTAATCACACTTCTGATTGCAGAGCTTCCTTTTGGGACAGTGTCCCCACTGATAGATGCAATAGCTCCATGCTATTGACTGGATTATTGTGCATCCTATCAACAGTGCTGAAAGGAGCGGTCCTGCAGGCTGTGCACATCAAGCAGCCCATTCTTGGCACTATGTTGGTACTCTGCGCCTGACAGCTTTCCTTTCACTACAAGGAAATTCTCTTTGGCCCTATGCTTTTCTGTTGGAGCTATGTGAGATGGGAGTATGAGGCCAGTGCAGCAAACACCCTGGTACTGATAGAATCATAAACTAAAAGAGCACGTTCTTCTTTGGTAGCCTTGCTGCATTCAGAAATGGTTTGAAGGGCTTGGAGGGGAGCTCACAAACTGGGCCCTCATGCAGGGCTCACTTTTTCCATAGCAAGGCTAACTCATTTTAAGGCCAGCTCTGTAACCCCACAACAGCTTTGGTCAGGAATGTGGGATTTTTACTTATGGATGAGATGTGCAACCTTCGATGTGAATGAGATTATATCAAAATAAGGATGTCTTACTTTGGCACAACATATCCCCAGATGGCTCCTGGAATGAACAATCCAGCTTGAAGGTGCATTTCTACAAGGAAAACAATGTACAGCAGTTGTGTGAGATGTGTACTACTTCCATGTTCCCTTAAAGCAACATGATGTGTGTAGACAAATCCTATGCCCACAAAGGTTTGATTCTTTAATGTGTTTGGGAAGGGAATGATGGGCAGATGGATTGATTGCATGATGTTTGCTGTTCAAACTAGATCTTCACTTTGGATAATGACAAATGTGACTTTTCTTCTCCCCTGTATCCTCCCTCCCCTATATTTTTTTTTATTATTTTTCTGCTGGGTTTTTTTGAAAACTGAAATACAAACCTGAAACTTTTTATTTAAAACACTTTTTTAAAAGACCACTCATTTTTCTTTCCCTTTCCATGAATCTTGTTGAAAAACGGAAGTAGATAAGAAGACTACAATATTTTTTTACAAAGCCAAGTGGTATTTTTACAAAATATAATTGACTTCTCCCTTCAGATCTTGGGGGATATTTCAGAAACAAAGGCAAGGCAGAGATGAGGGACCTCCAAAATATTTTCTGATTATTTACTAAAGGAATAAGCAGGTCCCACATCACCTCGTCTATACATCCCATCTGCACAAGTCATCCGTGACTTGAACCTCATCAAGCACGAGGACCAGGGGTGGGAGCACAGACCCTGCCTGAGTGGTCTCACTTAAAAATCACTGTATAACTCAACCCTTGCCTTCTGACCTGCCAGAAATACATGCATAAGTAAAATAAAATAATTTGCTGGGGAAGAAGGAATAGTCTTATATCCAAGCAGAATTTTACAGTAAGAAAAAATAACAATACTAGAGTGCAAATTGCTGTGCTGAAATCAGGCAAAAAAAGAGATGAGGTTAGGGACTGGGAGCAGCATTTGTGTTCTAGCTTGGCTCTGAGTTCTGCTGTGGATGGTGAGAAGCCAGTGAAAGCTGTTCTGTTCCCAGTGCCTGAAGTGGGCAAGGCACAGGGCAGGGGTTTCCCTGCTGCAGGCAAGCACAGGAAAACGGGGGTCCCTGCATGGACACAGGAGAGGAGGGGGCTGCACAAAATGTTTGTATCACCCACCCATCCACTGTTACCTTTGTCTGACTGCTGGAGGGGAAAGCTGCCCTTGGGCACCATGGGGACCACAATTCCTTTAAAGTCTGGGTGAAGGTAACTGTGTCACCACCTGCTTGATTTCCCGGGTTGTAAAATGATACATAAACAGCACAGATTATTTCCATCTGCTGGGGCTGTGGGGAGCAGGAGGCCTTTATGTTCTCTTTACAAGCCTGTGCAGTGAAGGGACTCCAATGGCTGCAGAAGTTCTCCATGAATGGAGGCACTGCTCTGAGTTATAGCTCATTTTCAGACACCTCCGTGTCCACTCTCGCAAAGATTGCTTTTTTGCCTAAGAAGTTTTTCTATCAGAAAATGTGGTTTCAAGTGAAAGTAGTATTTGCGGGAGGAAAATGGGACCTGCCCATTGTGACAGATGTTTTTCAGTATTCCAGGGAGATGAAATGAAGCAAAAAGAAAACTTGCCTCCACTTGAGCTTTGGAGCAAAATAAAGTTATTTTGTTTCAAAACATTCATTTGAGATGGAAAAAGCTGCTCTCATCAGTTTTGCGTTTTTTTTTTTAATCTTTGTTGAGAATGCCTCAAAAATGCTGTTTCCATATCTCTAATTCAATTCTTTCTCTTGAAAATGGTTCAGTAATTTGGTCTGCTGGTTTTGTTCAAACAGGAAACAAATTGTAAAGCAATTACGTTTCCTGCAACAGAACTGGCCTTCCCCTGGTCACTGCTAGCAGAAGGACACAGAGGTGGGTGGCCCAGGCCAAGACAGTGGCATGCAGACCCTCCACCTCAAGCTCTGCTGCAGTGTAGCTCTAAGACCTCAGATGGGAAAGCTAAAAAGTACAGCCTGTGTTTCATCTAAAGGGTGCAAGACAGCCCAGCTCCAAAGGTGCTCATGGTGCTCAGCTCTGGCTCCTTTTCACAGTAGGAACCTAACCAAGCTTTAAGCCCAATTCAGTCCTGAGCTTCATTTCAGAACTGTTTGGAGTTGAAAGTTTGGTTTAGACCTGAATCTAATTTGTAACCTCGCCTGCTTCATCAGAAATGTCTGCATATCCCCACAGCCCCAAGGCTGTCCTCTCCTTCATGGTGCCAGCTGGGAAATCAACCCCAGACACAGTCCTTGTCAGGGCTTCATGAATGGGCTTGTCATGTGCAAGATGGAAAAGAGATCTGGGAGCATGGCACCTGACAGGCAGAGGGAAGTAAATTCCTGGATGATATAGGAAGGGCTCTTAGTAAAGGAGGACTTCTGGTACCTTCATTCCTGGATTGACAAAGAACAGCTATTGGAAAAGCTGTTGGAGAGGGGAGCAGCTGACAGCCATGGTGGGGCAGGGGTGAAACAAACTGCAAGAGAACAGAGACATTGCTGGGGCTTTTCTGGAATGGAGCCCAGCCCAGCCCAGCCCCAGCAGGGCAGGAACAGCCTTGGGTGAGAGAGCTGCACTCCTGGATGAAGGGAGAGATCACCTTGTGAGCCCAGAGGGATTTACCCAGCGGCACAGAGTAACTCCCAGATTTGCTTCTGCTGTCTTGCAAACGTGTGATGAAGTCAGGAAGCTCATTGCACAGCCCAGCAGTGCAGGACCTTGGTCTTTTGCTGGACACTGTGCAGTGGTGACATCAATGGTTACACTGCCAGCTGCGATGCTGATGAGAGGTGCTGCCAGTGACACGGGTGACACCCTGCCTCTCACCAGCCATGCACCAGTCTGGATTGCCTTACAGCTAAAAATCCATCTGCTTGGTAACCTCTGCCCTTGGGCTATGCACGGCCCTGTGGGAGGCACTGGGAGGGAGGGGAGAGCAGTCAGACTCCTGGTGCCATCTATCTGCATCTGCATCAGTATCTGCATCAGTATCTGCATCTGCATCAGTATCTGCATCTCCATCTCCTCCTCCATCTGCATCACTTACCTGCCTCAGGGAAGAGTGGAGCCTCCTCTGCCCCCCTAATACAAAGACTTGAAACAATGAAGCAAAGAAAAGCAGTAGAAAGCAACCTGGAAAGAGCATATATGCTGCTTGACTGAGCTGGTTTTGCTGCCTAGTTGGTTTAAGCAGTTTGGATATCTGTCCTGTGCTGTGGGAAAGTCTGTGGTGGCAGATGGAGGATGCAGTGCGCTGAATTTGTGTTTCACACCACCCATCAGAAGGAAGCTGCTCTGGTCCAGATAAGTGCTATTGCTGGGGGCAAAGCCCAAAGTATTTGTGCTTCCCATCTCACCTGTGACACTGGATTTTCCAGATGAAGTGTACCCTTAAATAAATCTGCAGCCTCTTATATGTTCTTATCTTACCTGAATGCCTTCCCATTAATCACCAGCTTGAAACCCATTGCCAGAACAGGTTTCCAACATTTTATTTGACTGGTCCTCCAGTGAGTATCAGCCAACCACCAGAGCTGGCTGCTAAAGAAACTGGCTTGTTTTCACCTGCTCCTTCCACAACCAGAATAAAATGAGAAAATGATTGTTCTGAAAGAAGCAGGCAATGAAAACAGATGCAAGGCTGAAGTGCTAACTTCTCTGTCAAGTTAATTGTCCGCCTCTTGCAACTCAGTGCAGCTCAGTTTTGAAAGCTCTTATAGAAATCCAATTATGTGTTGGCTGTGGAATTTTTATTGATAAATAACTTACCAGAGCAATGCAAACTGAGGAGAAGGGAGGGTGGTGAAGGGGTGTTATTCCTACAGAAAGAGTGGGGCCATGGGGGAAGCTTAAATTCATGATTGATTTTTAGGCTTTCAAAACTACTCCCATGTGAATTTCACTAGCAAACCCTGCACTGGCAATAAGCCATCAGGAATAAAACCGACCCAAGAAAAAGAAAGATATGTGCAGATGCAAGCTTTATGCAGAGCTTACAGAGAGAACCTGCTTCCTTGTGCAGTGAGTTATTCACTTAACAGGTCTCTGGACACAGGATTTCTTTATGGAGGGCAGTGCTAGGCAAAGCTATTACAGCCTGGTATCTGCCAGCTGGGAGCTCTGTGGCCCAGTCTTCATTTTGTACACTTTTAAAAGCCAGCCCAGCTTCTAAACAGCAGAGCTGCAATCTGAACCTCATTTTAATTCTGAATTTTGCAGTTTAGTTTTAGTGAGGGTGCTGAAGTCAGTAGGAGTTGTGGATGCTCTGAGAACATATGTTTGTCTCTGGGTCAGCAATGGACTTCTCTAAGTGGAGAAGGAAAGAAATTATACTGGGAAGGAAAAGACAAGAGTTTAATCATAGAAAGTATTCAGAAGAATACTGCCTGAGAAGGGGAAAAGAAAGAAATCAGATGCCATCACCAACCAGAAATGAAAAGTAAGCCTAACCTTGGTGCTTTTATAGCAAATAAAAAGTCACAGAAGATATGGCATTTTTTTTTTAAACAGACATTTTGAAAGTGAAGCTTTTGGCCAAAGTTTGTAATCAGGAACGTTCATGTCTAGAAAAACTGCATTGGACTGTCTTTCCCTTTCATCTTTGTTTTTCAGTATTTCTTCTCTTTGGCTTGTTTATTTTGGCTTTTGCTCCATTTCAGAATAAAGGTTAAATGAGCCTCCTGCCCACCCACCCAATACAAGAACCTGTGGACTGGCTGGAGGCTATGGCTGCTCGGAATTCATTTCAGAGGCAATAAGCTACACAATGATCATGTGCACAGGTTCTCTCTGAATATTTATTTGCATTCTCTTTTGTTTCAGCCCTAGGAGACAGGGTGTCTTTTTCAGTGATGGAGTAGACCTTGCTGAGACCAATTTGCATGAAAGACCTAGCAGATTGGATGATCACTGGGAATTGATCCAGATTTGGAGACTCTGCAAATGAATGCTGGAAAGTTTTCAAATACATCTAGACTTTTTAGCTGCTTTCCCTTCTGGTCTGACTGGTGGGAGCTAAAGAATGACCTCCTTTGCAGGATTTCTGCATTTCTTCTTTCATATCTGGCATTCAGACAGAAAATAAGTAGTGCATGAAAATTAAAAGTAAAAAATAACAAGGTTTTCCCAAGTTCAAGGTCTGGATTTAGTGTGAACCATAACTGGGTCATGCCCTGGGCTATTTGCTCCAAGTTTTAGCCTTGAATTCGTTTGGTGTTGGGGCAAAGGTCTGGGCTGGCTCTGAGCACTGCATTTGCATTTAGTCTAATGACATTCTCCTGGCCTTACTGGCCTCATTAATTCTGAATGTGACATTGTGTCACGTATGAGCTGACATAAGCCATGGGAACTCTTCAAAGGGCAGTGACAGAAAAAGAGGGTTTGGATCTCACCTGCTGGTGGGAAACCAAGAGTCACTGCACATGAACCCCTCCTGTGTCACTCCTAAGCCCCCTTTTCCTTTCCCTTCAGAGTCAGGTGAGGAGGAGGGAGGGGTCAGGGCAGAGGTGTGCTGGGCTCAGGAGAGGGAAGAGCTCCTGCTTGGATGCCTGTGCAGCCACCCAGCCAGAGCTGTCCCACCACAGGGTCTGCCAGGGAGCCACCCAGGCCACCAAGGCTGAGGGACACCATGCAGCCTCTACAGCCCTGGGATCCCTGAGGAGTTCTTGTGGCTAGCACTCATCTTCTGATGAAGCACTTTAATGAATGTTTACTTCTTGCTTTTATGGATTTTTGCCCTTCTCCCAAGAAAATAATTATTCAAATTCTATTAAAAATACTACTTGCTTTGAAAATTCCGTTCCACAATTTTTTCATGTTGAAGAAGTGGACACTGACGACTAATCAAGCAGGGTCTTCTCTCTCTGCTATTTATCCTTTTCCATTGGCTTCTTTTTTAAACACAATTATCAGAAAAAAAATTGTTGAGATGGAATTTACCCATCAAAAATTAATGGAAGAACAAAAGCAAAAAACTAAGGACTGGTTTTGTGCATTTAAAAGACACAGACATCATTTTCATGCCTTGCTTAGCTGGGTCTCGGCAGAAGTGGCATCTGTTTGAAACACTCAGATGCTTTAGCATTCTCACATTAAGGAGGATTATTATCCTCGTAATACCTTTGTGGGGATGATGCTGTCATCCATATTTTACCCTGGAGGTAAGGAGAGGGCCTGCAGGAAGGCCCTGGGAGCATCCTGGAGTGAATGTGTGCTGGACAACCTGGCAGCTGGCACTGCCAGGTGCCACCATCACACCACCCCCATAAACTCAGCAGCTGGAGTGCAGCAGCTGGCAGGTGAGCACAGCCCCAGCCCACAGGGTCACTCTGCAAGCAAGATGCCATCATCAGGCCACCACTTACTGCTGCAGTATCTCACCAGAGTCTGTTCCTCCCTAGCCAGGAGCACTGGTTATACCAGTATATATGTATATATATATGAACTCTTGGAGTGCTTTGGGTTGCACAGACCATGGAGTGCCTCACAGCAATGGGAGGCTCCGAGCTTTATCACTCTCTGACCCTTGAGTGCAGATGTGTTTAAGCAATAAGTATCTTCGTTCCAGAGAGGAGTTGTGTTTCTGAGCATCAGGGGAAGCAGAGAGCCTATCACAGCTCATACATCATCCCTGGTCCTGGAGGCAAGTTGAAGGCATTTGTATGAGGGTATTTGCTCCTCAGGTTTGTAATGATTCCTGACAGCCCAGCAGTGAAATACTTTCCAGAGTGGGAGTACAGATGTGGGGTGATGTGGATCTAATTTCTTACATAGTCTCAGCCGTGTAAATATGTGGATTGAAATATGCAGAGTGATGAAGAGCAGATTACCCAAATAGAAGGCTTGTAAGAGGTTTGCCATTGAGGAAAGCAAGTCTAATAAAAGTGATAGACAGAACAAAGCTGGCTGCACATCAGCCACAGGCAAGGCAATATTCACCTCTCCCCTGTAGAGTATCTTGTGTTCTCTCTGGATGAACCACCTCCTCAGAGGCGTGTAAAACACCTCAGACCCACGTGAAGGCATTGGGGCTGCTCCAGGTTACAGCAGCTGAAGACCTGGCCATTATCCTACTCACAAATGGAAGGATCTCCTGTGAACAGGAGACACACTCTGCCATAGCTTGATATCCAGATTAGAGCAGGGATATAAAAAGACTTCAGCCTCAGAAACAATCATTTGAGGAAGCTGAGGAGGTTGGTGGTGAAGGGACACAGATCACAGGAGGAGCAAAGTGATCCAGTCTCAATTAACAGTAAGTGGTGAGAACAGGAAGAGGATATTGACTGAGAGTATGGGTGGAAAGTTACTGGAAAGAGACTGAGGTTTTGGCAGTTGATTTAGGAAACTTAGGGAAGGGATGAGATAATTGATTTGGACTGAACTGAACTAGAATAGGACAGTAAAAAACCCATAGAATAATCACAGAACCATTTGTTTTTTCTCAAATTATCTTACTGTTTCAATTACCTTTTAGACAAGGCTCCTTTAGAAGGAAAAAGGAAAGTATTTTCATTTTAAAATGGCAACCTGAAGTGCTGAAGTACTTTTGAAGTTTGCTTTGGTTTTTTTCATCTGAAACTTTGATTCAGCCAAGGTGTAGATAATTTCCATCCCCTGTGCTTTAGTAATGTTCATTGAAAAAAGGACAACTGACACCCTGCAGCACTGAGGGACAGATGTAGAGTGGCTGTTGCCAGCACATACTTACCCCAGAGGAGAAGAAATGACAGACAGTAGCTGGGGGTGACAGAGCAGAGCCCTGGCAGTCACACATCACACCCCAGCCCAGCTGGCAGCATCTGTACAAGAACAGGTTTGCAAGTGCATGTCCCATGCTATAACTCTCCCTACAGCTCCTCTCTTCCTTTCTCTGTGTGACAGTCTACAGCCCAAATTAGAAGGGCAATGTCACAGACATTGAGGGCCTTTACAGCAATTTTGTCAAACCTGTAATGGAGGAAGGATAAAGGAATGGGAGAAAAAGCTGAGAAGGATTGCTGTTCAGCACATGTGCAGGGCAGACCAGAACTGGAAACAGAATATAGTCTGGGAACATCTCTTTGGCCTGGCTGTACTAGGTTGTGCCTGAATGTAATTCTTCTGTGCAAACTTAATGAAGATGATTAGATTAACCTGAGAAACAACAGCTGAGTGCAGCTTAGCCAAAATATTGCAATAACTCAGTAGTTCTCTGCCCACACAGGGTTCTGCTAGTAGATGGTCCTTGCTCCTTATACACATGTAAACTATGTGAGAGCATAATTAGTCCATTTGCTAGCAGTTGTGCATATAGGTTTGTAAAATAATGGCCTCCTACAGCATCTGTTTACTTCTAAGCTAAGTGAGCTTTTAAAAAAGAATGTGGATAACACAATTCTTCAAATGCCTTATCAACTAGGGCCTAACTGAGAAATGCAGTCTCCCTCAGGCAACTCCGGTATTTTCTACAGTTTCATGCACCACTGTGAGGAAAAACAGTCATGGAGAGTGAGAAATCAATTATGGAGCCCTTTTCAGCAATGGGGAGCTGTTTGCTGTTGGCTGACATGATTCTCTCTGCCTGTTCTGCAGCAAAACCTGGCGATTTTTTGCAGTTCCCCAGTCCTGCTGTACTGAATCCAGTCCCAGGTAGTCTCCCCATCCCAGTCTGAAGTGTAATTTCTGGCCACAGCCTTGATGCAATGTCTCTGAAGAAAGAAAACTCTGTGAGGCACTGAATGACTGGCATGAATGAGACACAACTGACGATTCCAAGCAAGTAATTTCATTTCACTTTTCCCAAAGGGAAGATGCTGCCAAAATCAATCTTTTCATCAAGAGGCTTTGATCTTCACACAGCTTCAATTTTCCAATGAGAAAACCCTTTAATTTCCAGCAGACCTCTACCATAGCTCTGCCTGGGTGTTTGCAGTGTCCTCTATGCTCCCACTGGAAGGGTTCATATATTTCTCATGTGTCTCTTACAAGGACTAAACTATCTCAAATTTTTTGCAGTGCTGTTTCTAAATTAACATTATGGGTAGCACCAAGGAAGGGGTGATTTACATGCCAAGCTCAATAACAGATTTAATAAAATTCCCTATGCTTTCTAGCTGGAACAGCTGGGGTGTGATTTTATTGGCCTGTTAGGTTGCTGGCTGCCTTTAACACACATCTTTTATACACATGTAAAATGGATTATATGTCATATATACATACAAATGTACATAGACAAGCACATTTATGTATATATCAATACACCTACGATTTTTATACACACATTTCACTTAGAAAAGTGTTCGACATAGTTATAGCTTCCTGTTTCTTTACAACTGAGTGGGCAGTGAGTGTTGAATTGTTTAGTGGCCTTGCTAGAATTTATATATATGTAGGCAAATTTCAGAATTGCTTCTTTATTTGGTTAGTTTTCTTAATGTTGATAGTATTTGGCTGAGTCAAGAACAAACTGAACTGAAGCTACAGAGTGACTTGAAAACCAATGTGGCAAACAAAAGATCAGTTCCTGTGCTGCTTGCAGCCTGCTCAGCTCCTTGCTCTCCCTGTCCCGTCTCATATTTCACTGCCAGCACCTGCTGACTGCTGCCCCTGCTCTGCATGTGCCAGGGCTGCCGTGGTCTCACTGCTGCATGGGCTGTGGCTGTGCAGAAGGAGAGGTAGAAGAAGAGTTCTGAGTGTCTCTTCATCCCAGCTGGGGTCTTTGCAGGGAGATGCTTGTTGCAAGAAACCGAGACACCAGGGTCTGTGCTGAAACTGGAACAGAGACCTGGGCATGACCAGGGACAACCACCAACACCTGGAAGTTGGTTGCTAGTCTGTTTTTCATATCTAAATGCTGCTCTCCTTGGGCTGCTGTGTCCTTTGCTCTGCAGAGTTTAGTTCAGGCACCCTGAAGGGACACTTGCATTTGAAAAAAACAAAGAGAAAGGCTGGTCTCCATTTTTGTTTCCAGGACCCAATGATCTGCCTTTCATTTGCCCACTGGTTTGTGTCTGCACCCTTTCTGGCCTGGCAGCACTTGCAGGCAGGTGACATTAAAAATAAATTTTTGAACAACCAGGCATGCTGTTGCAATGTTGTTCTTTTTCTTCTGCTGGGGGGGGGGAAGAGAAGCCATAGTAAATAACCCCTGTATTTCAGTGAATAGGAAATGGGCTGTCCACAGCTGATGGCTTGTGCTGTGTTAGTTCCTGTCTCATATCATACTTAACAGCCTCTTTATAACATGAGCATTTGGGTAGCTCTTCAAAGGGAGCAAGAGGTAGTGTTCCAGCCCACTGGAAACACATAAAGGAGATTTTAAGAGCTTAATATCTGTGTGGCAAAGCAAAGAGTCTGATCAGCTCACCTTCCATCCATCTGAGCTGACTGTCACTCCTGCAGCATCCCAGGTTTGCAATCATCACCTGCCAGTGGCAGGGGAGGTCCAGAAGGAGCTGATGGGTAGCCCTGTCATGGGAGATGTCACTTGGATCGTGGCTGCAAACTGACCTGTCTGAAGTAGATTGGTTTGGATTCTACCAAAGGGGCCTTTCGTGATTTATGCCTGCAGAACTGTGAAGAATTGGAAGAAACCTTTGCCAGACAACCCTGGATGCTCCTACCTGCTTCTGGGACAGATTCCAGGAGAAGACATCTCCGAGGGAGCACAGGCTTCCATTGCAGCACTGTGGGGTGCTGGTCACTGAAGGAGTCACCCAGCACTTCATTTCTGTAGGAGTTTTCCTAAATTACTTCCTCAAACAATTCTTTAAAGTGATTTGCTTATGCAAGTTTGGACAATGTATTAGAAAAGCAGATCTCATCTTCCACAGAAACTCATGTGAGCAGAGCAGCTAACGTTAATTAGAAGTGATGAAACAATGCAGAGAGACATTTAGGACATGATCTGACAGTCTGCTGAAGATGCAGCCCCTGAAAGAAGCAGGGTGAGAGCAAACTGTTTTTACACTTCCCAGTTGGTTTGTGGCATCCACCTAAGCAAATCCCATCCTCTCTGAAGTGAAAGTCTTCTCTTACAGCAACCCACCAGCACCTATCTAGAAACACCTCATTTTTTACAGTAAAACTCTCCCTTATAAATAAATAAAGAACCAAAACAAACAAATAAACAAAACAGCAGTAAAATAAACACCAGTGCCACACGACCTCCCCCCTCAGAATCAGCCATGCTCTGGGATATTTTACTGCACAATCTGTTGAGAATGATCCAGTGCTGAGCACTGTTCCCAGTGCTGTGGAGAAGGATGATAACACCCATCCACTCTGGGGATCAGGCACATCTCTGTGCTTGAGAAACAGCAAACCTTTCATTTCTAATGGTCTGTTTAATTACTCATCGTGGTGAATTATGTGGGCTTTGTCTCATCAGCCTTCTCTGCATTCTACCCTGCAGGTCACAAAGGTTGCTCCTCTGTGGAAGGACATTTGCCAAAGTCTGAGCAACTGGGACTGCAGGATGAAAGCAACTAATAATCTAATTTAATTCCTCTGAAGGCAAGTGTTCAAACAGTTAGGATCCACAGGTCCTAAGTAACAAGTAAAACAAAGTGATGAAAAGTCCAGGGGGAGGATACTTGGCAAAGTTCTAGTCTTGGTTGTAGAGTATAATCCAAAATAAGTCCACAGGCTTTGTTCTCCATGTCATTAAATCCACATACCTGAAACTATTTAGGTTTTTTTTTTTTAAGCCTTTTTTTCTAGATGGACAAAAAGACTAGCAGGCACTTGGATCTGATTTTGCTTTTATAGAGCCTGGTGTGTAAGATGAGAAAACACATACAGTTGTGCTAAACTCTCTGTGTGAGAAAACCCCAAGAATTAGATCCATTTCTTATGCAGATATAGTGCTTTCAAAGCAGTTTCACAGATACAGCAAGTTCAGGAGACAGGTAAAATAAGAGAATATACTTTTCTCAGTTTGGAATAAATTGCCTTAAAAACTATTTCTTCAGCTTGTAATGAAATGGGAAAACCGCCAGCCAGGGGTGAGCCACATGCCCATCCTGCACAGAACATGCTCCTGTGGTGTCTGGGTCCTGATTTTCCAGACCAGTAAGGACTAGAGGTCACGGATGTACTGTGCACATCTGAACATGGGCTTCTTCCCCATAGAAAATTAGAAGGCATCTCCGCTATTTTTTGCCTGTAGATGTTCTTCCTTATCTCTAAGATGAACAAGACTTGTAATCTTAGGTTTTGACTTTTTCCTCTGAGTGATATCTCTCCACTCAGTTCACTCACCATTGAGACTCCAAATATTGTGGTGTGTAGGTATCTCATCCTTTCCCTATTCTCCTGACTCTCCTACCTTTTTTTCTGATGCTGTCAAGGCAGTGCACAGTTGCCAAAATGGTGAGAGAGAGACACACAGAGAGAAAGGGGGGTCTGGAGAGGGGAGGAGGAGGCAAGGGGGAAAAAAAGCTGCAGAAGTTTAATACAAAACAGGCATAATGACAAAAAAATACCACATTTATAGATTCATAACTTGAGCCTAATTCAAACCCATCGCAGAACAGCCCCTGAAGGGAAATGTACATTAAAGGCTCTTCCAGGTTGGCTGCTGCACATATTGCTTTCCATGGTTTTCAGGCACTGATGTTGCCAGAGCATCGTTTTGGGGCACTCTCATACCTTCACCTTCTAACCACTAAGGCTCCCTGCTGCTAGGGACAGATTCCAGCAGCACTGCAGGGGTCCCTCAGAGTTTTGGCTGCAGGGAAAAACTGGTCTTCTGTTCCCCTAAAGTCCCTCTCTCCCAAACCATGGCTGCTAGAAGTGATCAAAAAAATAAATATTTTTTCCTGAGTACTGCTGGTATTTTGCCTTTTGTTTCCATTACTAATTGACTCAGGGGAAGTCACTCATCATAACTTCTTGCAGAAAGACTATTTCCACAAAAATTATTTGGTTTGGGAATATATTTAATTTCTAAAAGGTAAAAACATCTACTTTTGATGTTGCATTGCTCTGTTATAATATTAGATCATATTTGAAATAGCGAAGTCAAAACAAGTCATTCTACCTCATCAGAACTATAGGTTTCAATATTATGAAACTGAAACAATTGAGAACTATTGAGAGAAAATGAAAAAGTTACCTCAGAGCTCTTGGACTTTCCCACTGAAGTTTAACCAACATGGCCATGTTCCCGTTGAATGTTTGGATTCCAAGAAAATCAGCTTGACAAAAAAAAAATTGTATCCAGATCTGTTTGCGAGACAGCAGGCAAGAATAATCCTTCCTCTTCTCTCTCTGCTGCCTGCCCTCCCATGGGGTGGTGGGATTGCTGCTTGGGATGAGCCTGTGCAGACCCCCAGAACAAGCCCAGGCAGGTGCTGTGGGGCACAGGTGGAGGAGTGGGACAGCCCTCAGGACTGTGGGACAGCCCTCATTTGTTCATGTGAAATATGTACTTCACATGGAAGTTGGGAAGCAAGAGAAAGAAATAATGCTGGCAAGATTTTGCACTGTTTATCTGCTGATCAATACCAGAGAATGATTCCCCAGCTAAGTCAAATATGCTGAAGAGTACAAACAAAACAATAAACAGCAGATAATTGATAACTTTTCAGAAAATTTAGAAGCTATTGAGAATTTTCTGCTGGAGCATTCATGCAATTAAAAATAATTTTCATTAAATTGAAATTTTTCATGGAAAGTTTGCAAAAATTTGTGTACTATCTGCTGGGTGTCAAATCATAATCAAAAGATATCAGATTAAATTTACCTTCTCCCAGACTCTGCTTCATGCTCTCAGTATCTTTTATGAGCTTGGTGCTGTGGAGAAACTATAAACCCCTTGAAACAGCTTTGGCTGACGTGTTCCAATAAGTCATAGATGGGCCATGGAGAAGTGCAGTATAGGAGATGTAGGCTAGCCTGGGGGAGCCAGGGTTGGGTGGATTGCTGGAACTCCAACTCCTATCAGTCACTGTGACATGTAGGCAAAGCCAACTCTCTGTCAATTTGAGCGGAACAAACTACTCTGTCATTTCCTGAGAGAATCCTTTCCAAGCTGTCCATTCCACTAGCAAACATGATATTCAGACTTTTTCTTTCCTGCTTTGGAATACTAACAAATGTGAGAGTATTGGGAATCCCTCTCTCTTTCTTCAGGATGAAAATCTAGTTTTGAAGCAGCTCTGGGCACTGGGCAGCACATGCCTGTGCCCAGCATGGGAGCCACAGTGCCCTGCTCCATATGCCTCTCTCTGGCAGTCATCGCCATGGAAGGATGATCCCTTTGAGGGTTTCAAAGAGAGGCAGAAATGGAGTGGAAATGTTGTGCTGTTCACTTCTGTGCCCTGTGAGATATTTCTGAGTACACAGGTTGTTCATTGCAGTCAACTCCCCTTTACATATTGACATTAAGGAAAACCAGACATGAGAGATATTCATGTCATGAGCATGATGTGGCTTTTATGCCTTGTCTCCCAAGCCAGCTAGATTGCTGAAGGCCAGATGGCAATGTGAGATACAGTGCTGTAAATCATGAGCCTTTCACCAGTTCCACAGTGCAGGGTGAGCAGAATCAGGCCCTCCCACCCAAGACCCAGTATTGCTGGTGATGTAGCTGGGACTTCCATTTGTTTGCAATTAGGTGCTGGCACTGGGAAAGCCCTGAAGTCACCATGGTCTCTGGGCAACAGATAAAGCTTTTGTTTCTGCACAGACAAAAGGCAGAGCAGGCCAAACCAATGCAGAATGTGTGAGCCATGGGACGTCTGATGAAAGGCCATAAAGAATGTCCAAAGTCAGCAACAAATAACATGGCAGCAGGAAAGAGAAATCTTAAAGCAGTTAGAAAGGAGGAAGGAGGGAGGGCAAGAGAAGGGAGAGGAAGGGAGGAGCCAGGATGGCTGGGTGCCCAAAGCAGTGATACAGGGGGTGAGTGCTGCTAAGACACACATGGGAACAAGGCACATGGGACTGTGTGGAGGGAGCTGCACAGCTCAGACTCAGACCTGCTCATCTCCTGCCTGCAGAACGTCCCTCTCCTGCTTTATCTCCAGTAACTGAATGACTGGGAAGCTTTGCTTCCCCTTGTCACTTCTCCATTATCTTTTTACAATATTCCACCCCTCCAAGGAACTGAAAAACTTTCTGTTAACCAAATCTTGCATATGTTGAAAGAGGGGAATGTGAAATTAGATGATCTGTAGTTCTTTACTTGCTTGACAAGCCATCCCACATCTGGTGTGATGCTTCTCCAACACCCAGCGAAGAGATAGAGCCTTGCATTCCTTGCAACATGCATGCTTGATTAAGAGCCTGGCAGAGCAGATCTTCGACCATGAAATCTATCAGGTAGGGACTGTCTTTATCCTTCTGTTTGTGCAACTCCTGCATAACAGGACCTTGTCTGAATTAAAATAATGATGGACTGAAAGAAAATCAGACTGGGAGATGACATGCAAGGGTAGGGGTTTGCAGGCTTGTACAACACATATATTCTGGAAATGCCCTTGGAATCTCCCTTCCCCATTTTAGCAAGACCAGATGTCTGCTCTGGAGGTCCCAGGGGGTGGGGAGGATGGTACCAATCCCTAGTAACTGGGTTGGGGTAGACTGCTTGACAGGCAACAATGCCAGTAGGAGAATCATTGAAACAACCAGTCTGCAGAAAGCACTGAAAGTTACTACAAAATTGTACTTAATTTTGAATATGGACACTTAGCATGAATGGTAGGCATCCAGCTTCTGTGGCTGTAGATCTGGCATAGAGAGTTTGATTCCTATTTGCATTCATAGTATTTGTATTTTGAAAGAAAGACGTATTTCCTCTCTTTTTTCTCCTTTTCCATATATTTTGTGCAGAACTATTTTGCTAGTGCTCTGCCCTGTGGAAAGGCTTTAATTTAGAAAAGATGCACTAGGTTATGTAATGGGGCTAGGCATTTGCTTCCTTAAGTAGCCTACCCTTTGTGTAGGAATAGTATAATCTGCAATGTTTTAAGTCTCTCTCTCCTGTGCTCAGAGGCAAAACAGATAGAGTGTGCTAGAGATTAAACTTGTATTGTCTGTTTGCATTGCTGTGGTACTGCCTGCAAGGACTTGGCGATCTGGGTTTTGTTACACACTCTGAACCACATCCAGAAAGTCCTTTCTTCAGATTTGCTCTTTTATAGGCAACGTACAAACATGTTTCACCACAGCCAAAATCTCGCAGGCACGGCAATAAATCACGCAGCACGCCAGGCAGCTGGAATTGATTGTGGATCTTTGGGGTGGAAAAATCACACACATTTTGGAGATTTCAGTGAGCTACAGCAGCATTTTAAACCCCTGTCCTTCTGTTCTTAGGTTGTGCTCTTCCACCTCTCAGCAGACTGGGCTGGACTTCACCTTCTGTTCCAGCCATGGTGGTCTGATTGGGGCTGCTGAAAGCCTGAAGCAGCACGTTGATTCTGCCAGCTCACAAAGCCAGTGTGTCCAGGCTTGGCTCTCTGTGTGCTGGCAGTGGGAAGGCAGCAGTCACAGGTCACCATTTTTCCTTGGCAGCTCCCAACAGGAATGGCTGGCTGTAGAAGGAGGAGCTGGGAGCTGTGTGAGCCGAGGACGTGCTGATGAGCCAAAGGGTGTTGCTGGTGCAGGCAAGGAAGGCAGATTGGACTTCACAGCTGGGAATGAGCCCAAGAGCATGAAAGATATGCAGGTCTGCAGCAGCAGTCATGCAGCTCCTCTCCAAAAGGATCCTGGGTCCTGCTCTGACACAGTGACTGCAAAGGACAGAACAGAAATGTCCTTCCACCTCTTTCAGAGACCAGAAGTGGATGGCTGGCCCTAGCCAGGGAGCACCAACAATGATGAGAAAGCAGGAGGAAGGTGCTGAGAATGGCTTTAAATCACCAAGGTTTTTCTCTTCAGCTGGGAAAACTGGGTTTGAGAGGAAAGAGGAGGTCCTCAGAAGAGCCAGGGGAGAGAACAAAGGACAAATAAGGGTAAAAGCAAAAAGGACAAAGACAGAAACTCATGGAATTCCTACAAGAAAGATCACTAGTGTGAGCAGTGTGATCCAGAGGACACCTATGTGAGCAAACCTCTCCTGCTAAAGTTGGGGGGTGCATGGACCCAGGACAGGGCTGCAGACTTTTCTCGGTGCCATGCCTCTGCCCCTGCAGCTGGAGGGCAACCTTCAAATCTTACCCCAAATCTGTCTCCTGTGTAACACCTGGAGTCATCCTCAGCCTTGGTCCAAGGAGCTGGGATGGCTGATGATATGCAGGTGCTATTAATAACACAGGCTAAGGAATGCTCCCCTGGAACTGGAGCTCTCTGCATACAGATTTCTGAGGCCAGAGGGATCTTCAGCTCATTATGTCTGACCCTACTGGTAACGGAGGCAAGAGATCTTCACCCCATGTCCCCTGAGAGCCCAGCAAGGTATGTATGGCTAACACCACAATGGCCTTCAGTCCTGCTAGGAAGGCATAGGAAGGATCGGGGCTTTCCTTCCCCCTCTCTTGGGGAATGTGTTCCAAAGGCTAATCAATTCCACACTTAAAAATCTGTTTTCAGTTTGAATTTCTCTGGCTTCAGCTTCTAGACCTTGGGGGTTTTGTTTTTGTTTTTTCATTTTGCCTTTGCTAGTCTCAGAGCTACATATTTGTTTTGTCTGAAAGACTCTTGGGACAATTTAAGAGCAAGTAGCTTTATAAAATAGGGAAATGCTCACTAGAAGCTGGGAGTGACCCTTATCATGTAGCACCCAAGGTAACACCCTCAGTGGTAACATCCTCAGTGGATATGCAGAGGCATTTACCATGCTGTCCTCTAGCCTATACCATGCCAGTACCTAATCAATCCAGCCCATAATCAGTGTCAGGATGGCTGAGGGAATGAATGCAGCTGATTTCCTTCAGCTTGCTAATATTGGAGAGCTGCCTGTGAAGAGAGCCAGATGTGCTAATAAGGTGGGCTCACCTCCAATTCCTTGGCACACACATTGCTGTGATGCTTTGCTGAGGAAGAAAGAATCAAAACTTCCACATTTGAGAAAAAAGACCTGATGAAAGGCACAGTGAAGTGCTCCACAGAACATGGAGCCTATGCTTAATATTAATGTGTAATTTTGTAGCTAATTACTTCCAATCGATTTCTCAGTGCCTTGGGAATCTCTCACTGACCATCTGCACTCACAACTACCTGCTAGTTTTTCATAAATCTCTTAGCAAATAATTGATGGATTTGCAAGGGGGTCATCAGTCATCTGAGTTTCCTTTTTCTCATTTTTACTTTCCTCTTGCCTTGCATCCTTTTGGCCAAGAAATATTTATTAAGCAAGAAGCTTGAGAAAGCTCAAGCACTGTTTCCCTGTTATATTAACCTATCCCTGAACTTTGCTCCAGCCAGAGCTGTACATAGTGCTGGGATTCACCTCTGCTGGGTGTACAGAGGAGGACTGGCATGTTGAAAAGTGCAGGGTGACCTCAGGAAAGAGTTTCCCCTTGCCATAAGGACTTGTAGATAGGGACATGTACTGACCAAAGACCAGTTCTCAACTCGTGGTTTTGAAACCCATAGCACTTTCCCTAGAACATCATCCAAGTTAGGATTATACCTGCAGGTCCTCAGGTCAGCTCTACAAGCCTCTAAAAATGTTTTTTCATCTCCCAGCTGAATATTGACCCTGGGAAAAGCAGCTCCAAGAACAGTGTTGTCCACATCTGCTCTTCTGTCAAATGCATCCCCTGTTACCCCTCATGCTTTTCAGAGAAACCTTCATCCCCTCCTCAGCACAGGTGATGATGGCATCTCTGTTGCTGGAACAAAACCAGCTCACAGCTCTCAGTTCCATTGAAGTCAAACTGCTGCAGGAGACGAGTTTGGGGAAGAAAAGAGTGGGGGAAAAAAAGGGAAGGAAAGAGTAAAAATAAAAGAAGTTTGGGTTTCTGTTTTGGGAGCAAATGGTTAAGGGTTTCCTTTTGAGGATGGCACATTTCAATCTGCTAAGGTGCTGCTCTCTGCCAGACCCATGGGCCCTTTACCTCCCTGCAGAGAGTCTGGGCATTGGGGCTATATGGAGGCATCCTTGAAACTGGACACAAACTACATCTGAATGTTTTTCTGGGTGGAGATTGTAGCTGTTCATTTGTGAGGAGAAAAAATAAAATCAAGCAAAAATTTTATTCAGACATACATTTTTATTAAGAAAATTTTAAGTGCATACACATTTATGTGAGGAATTACAACAATATAAAAGTGTTTATTTTCAAAATTTTCTATGAAAGGAGTAATTTCAAAAGCATAATATAACTCCTCCATAAAAGCTGCCTTACAGGAACACAGATACAAAACCCTTTTCACATTATTTGGGAAGATACTTCTTTTTACTTAATAAAAATATAAAGTACAGTATTTACCACATTCTGACAACACAGAGTTCTTAAGGAACGGAAGATGGGAGGTTCATGCAGCCCTTTTATCATGATACATATTTTCTTTTCTGTGGCAACCAAAGTTTCCTGTTTTAAGACAATGATTATTTTAGTGGGATGTTGGTAAAGAAAAAATAATCAAATTTTAGATGATAAGTTCACAAAAAAACCTTGACTGCTATAAATCACATCACTCAAAGCAAGTTGCCAGAGAAAAGGACCTTCTAGAGGCTAATAAAAGGAAAATGGCAACAAAAACTTCAATAGGAACTGCATTTTCAACAAAATGTATATATTTAACTTTGAAAAAAGCTTTCATTGAAAAATAAACAGTCACTTTTGCTCAAACACTTTAATCAAGAACACATCAAAGTCACCCTTCATTTCATTCTTCCTCAGGCAGAACTCAGATAAGATATTAATACATACAAGAATAAAGCTAGTATAAATAAAAAATGACACACCAATAAATACCATCTACTCTCAAAATTGGGATTTGACAGCTGCACGTTGAAAATACCCACATGATGATTTCACATTCATAAAAGCTGCTTTTTCAGCATGGTTCAGTGTTACCTCTTTTCCCTCCTCTTCACATGTGGTCCCTACCTCACTCCCATCTCCTCATGCTTCCTTTCCCTGACTCCGTCTTTGGTCAACAGTTAAAGGCAGGAGGGAGAACCAAGTGCTGTCCCCAAGTGAGATGCTGCCAGTGCTGCTTCTCAGCCTGCTCTGGTGGTGGCATGAATGGGACAAACCTGTGGTGCACTGGGGCAGCCCAGTGATGGATCCCTCTGCTGCAAAAGGCATTGGCTGCTCTCCCCAGTGCATCATGCAAATAATGTCAGGCTAACAGCAAAGCTTCCCACTCAAGGTTGAATTTTGGTCCAAAGCAAGAGAAAGTTTTTAAAAGGTCCTCCCTTAAGTCTCTGGCCAGGTCTGTGTCACCTCTGCATTCATGCTGTGCTCAACCTTACCCAGGTGAGGGAGGGTCACAGTGCTGGCCCCTGAGAGCAGCCCCATGCCCTGAGTGGTCTCAGATACATGAGAAGTGAAGCATCACCAGCACAGAGGTGTCAGGACCCAGTCTCTGTGTGGGTTGCAAAGCACCCAGGAAAACACCTGGCTCTAAATGGTCCCCTGCCTTGGATGGAGTGCATTTTCCTCCTGCTGCTACTCATGCATCTCTCCCAGAAACAAAAGCCCTTGCTTTAGCACAGCCTACCCCTGCAGCCCCTACAGGAGAAGGCTGACAGGAGTCCCCCTTTCCTGCAGTTCCTCCACTACCTGGCTGTACTGTCCAGAGCTGGGTGCCTGGGCTTGGCCAGGGTGCTTCAGCACTGCCCATCTCAGTGCTCCTGTCAAAGCAGTGCCTGCCCAGGCTGTAATGTGGGGTTGGCATGTTCCCAGGGACCTGTCCCTGCTGGTGCTGACCCCAGATGCACTCCCTGTTAATGAGGACTGCAGCAGAGCACTGGCCAGGCTGTGCAGTCACATCTACCCACCTCTCCTCATCAGAATGCCAAGGAAACAAATTGGTCATGGCCCCTATCATCATGAGCAAGGCATGCTGCGGAATCAAGATCAGAGGATTATCTAATTCTCCCTTCACTGCAAAGGGAATAAATCAGACCTCAGGCTGTCCTTTGATAAGAGTTACGTGTGAAGAATGCACTTCCCTGTGTGACTTTTTCTGCAGTCATTCTTGGCTTGGACACTCACATGTCCACCTCTGGCAAATGCAGGTGCACGTGTGGGACAGGGAATGGAGCCTAGGATATTAAATACAGTCCAGGAAACAGAGAAGAAACTCCGGTTTTCTCATAAAATTTCTTTCTTTCTTTCCCCTTCCAGGAGAGGATCTGATTCTACCAATATTAAATCAAAACTCCAATTCTCATCAAGTACAGTGGTACCAGACCTTTCAAAACAGGGACACAACATACTTAAAGCACCAGGCTGGTAATGATAACAAGAGAAGGAATGTCAAAATCATAAACACAAATATTTTAGGCACAGCAGTTTTTTTCTGCTTTAAAGCAAATGAGGTGAGGTGTTCCCAGCTGAAGACCTCTCTGCAACAGCCTTGTTTTGCAGAAAGGAAAAGACAAGATTTTTACCTGAATCCACATGGAAATAATGTAGTCCCTGGATAGCCAAAGTGCCTCTGGCACTAAAAACGCCGACCACAAAAAGGAGTGTGAAACACCCCTCTCAGTGTTTCTGACACAGGCTGCAGGGAAGAGGGAAGATTTCTTTTGAATCAACCAGCTCAAAAAAGACAATCATACAAAATTTTTTTTTGTTTACAATACAAACACAGATACATACAAACACAAGCATTGTGCTGCACAAATGTGCTTCCCCCCAGATCTCAGTGCACAGCAAGACATGATTATTGCAGTGCTGCAGATGTCTTTCCATACCATATAGCAGATATTGTGTATACAGGAAGGAATAGGGAGAAAGAAAGTTCTGGCTTGGAGAGAGGATTGGTGCAAGGAGTGGTGCCTGTCCAGGCTGTGCTTTGCAAAGGGAATTCCAGAGGCTGTCCTGTTCACCAGCAAACCCATGACAGCTGGTGAACTGTGAGTATTGGCCTTCATTTCCCACCTCTCCTTCCACAAACTGCACAGACCCTCTCTTGCCTCAGGCATCTCTTTTCTCCAAGATGTGGCCAGATATCCTCTTCTGGGTATCTCCAGAGCAATCAGGGATGTGGCTGCTCTCAGGCAGGTGTCAGTAGCTGAGCTGCAGCATCCTTGGTGAAGGGTGAATGAATCTCAGCCTGCTTCAGTGCAAAGCCAGACAGGCAAGCTGAAGTCACCTCCTGTGGATGGGTGGCAGGAGATCCCTGGCTCATGGCAGCATATCTGACTCCTCCAGCAACTTGCAACATGATTGTGTGGTTACAGCTTGAGTAACCCATTCATTTTTTTGCTAAATTTCTCATCAGAAACACAGGAACATAGGAAATGCCAGATGACACCAGAACTGTGTTGTGGCTCCTAACACACACAACTACTACAAACCAAGTATTAGCACCTTGCAATACCAGATGTGCATTGATCCAGCTGCTCACAGCTGTCAGCAAGGTTTCTGATCTTCAGAGAAGGGCTTTAGCCCTGTAGCCCTGAGTTTAATCACTCACTCAAAATATCTGTAAATGCCACTCAGGGTCATTTTGTCCACTGTCATCAGTCTGATGCTTTTGAGCCTTCCTATGTTCTTGGCCTCTAAGACTTCTGGAGGCAAGGTGTTCCACCACTACTTACACAACATCATTGCACTGTACAGTTCATGTCCTTCTAGGTTTAAAACTCCAGGAGACTTGCATGAACCAAAAGAAAGTTAAATAAAGCAGGACTTCTACATAACAAAGGAAATAAAATATTATATAGTAACAAGGTTAGTTTAAATTGGTATCTGCCCCCAGTGCTAGGTAATAAACCAACCTGTATAAATTCATATTTTTCTCAAATAGTTACATCTTACTATATAAAAATAGCACTGTGAAAGCAAGCCAATTTGTGCAAGGGGAAAAAAAAACAACAACAACAACAAAAAAAAACCCCCACCAAAAATAACCAAGAAAAAAAACCTTTGGAAATGCGTGAAGCGTTGCTTTTGTGCTGCATGTTAGCAGTGAAATGTATTCATTCCCTAATACTGGTTATCTGCTCTCTGGGTCCTACAGTAAGAAATCCTGTAGACGGCTTACAATGCTTGCCTCTTACATCTTGAACCTCCTGTTGATGAAGAAGAAAGTGAAACACTAGTAAGGTTTATTTCAGTTGCAAATCTTTGCTATCAGGCCTAGTCAAACAGCAAATCTGTGTCTGGACTAACACAAACGCAGCCCCTCCGACGAGTAATTGCTGAACATTTTGGGAGAAGTTCTCCACAAGGAGCTACTGGGACCCAGCAGGGCAAACCCAGCAATGGGTGTTATTTTGGGCAGGTTGTGCTCATCACAGTTAGTAAGGTGTTCAGAACTAATACAGGAGGAAGGCTGGCTAGAAAGCTTATTCTGGACTTAAAAGCCGGAGCAGAGAATTATCGGTGGGCAAGGAAACTCGGCAAAAAACACAGCAGGGAAAGGAGAGATTAACCATTTGTGAGCAACCCCAGTCGCGGAGCAAGTGGCACTGGGAATGCCTCCTCTACCTGCTCCTATCCCACAGCTCTGATGGAGATCATGGACTGCAGCTCCAGAGAGTGCCAGGTCTCTGTGAGGATGGAGGAATGTAGAGGGCAGCCCATGCTCTGCTCTTGTTCAGCTTCCACTGTGGGGTGGCTGGAGAGTAGAGACAGCATTCTGCCAGCCAGGAGCCACCCCTGAGCCTCCCTGCCCTGGGACCTCACCTGGTGTGAGCAGCTGGGGACCACACCAGAGCTTGTGGTGCCCAGCTGCCCAGTGCAGGTGGGGTGACAGGCAGGGCAGCACTGCACAGCAACTGTGTGAGCCTGAAGGGCTCAGGTGGGGAGCTCAGGTGGGGTGCAGACAAATGGAGTCTCCCATGCTCAGTGTGAGCATGGTACCCAGGAGGGGGTGGGTTAGGCATCACAGCAAAGTGCAAGTGTCTTGTGTGTGTGGTTCACTCAGAACAAGGAGCCAGTTGGTGCTGGTGGCTCCAGGGTTTGTCTGAAGTGACCCCTGTTCCTGCTCCAGGCTGATCAGCCTTTTGAAGCTTAGATGAGGTCACTAAGACTGAGTTACAAGTGTCAGAGGGTAAACACCAGGCATTCAAACACTGATGTCTCAGCATGGCTGGTCAAATACCCCTTCCAATGCCTGCTGGACAACTAAGGTGCTGTGACCACAGCTAGAGACTGTAACTTCCAGTAAAGTAGTCTCAGAAAACTCATCTAGGCACAAAGACAATGACTAAACCATGAGGAAAATTTTTCCTCTAGAGATATCTTTTCCAATATCCCACAGTAACCCTATATAGCAGTAACCCTATTTCTTCTGGTGCAGAAAGGCAGGACAAACCACCCTGTGATGAAAAAAAACCCTGAGACATCCAGAGCATTGGCATATATAACATATATAACATTCTCTGGGACTTGTCTAGTATCTCCAATAGGAAAGGCATCAGCCAGTCACCCATGCACCACATCAAGTTGTCACCACGTGGTGCTGCATTTCTCATTAAAAAACACCAGTGGCAAATTCACAGCTGTTATGGTTTAACTCTGTCAGTTTGATATTGGAGCTAAAATAAATAAGGCCCCCAAACCTTTACCCTGTTTTTGACCTTGTCTTTGCTTCAGGTTTATTTTGGTCTCTTTGGTTGTCCATTTTCCTATTTGTAAAATAGGAAAATCATCTCACACCTGTTGTAGCTAAGCTTTCCCCATGTTTTGAGTTTTATTTATATAATACTCCCTTGCTGGAAGGGGAGAGATGTTATCCTCAACAAATATGATGGGAAATGGAGGTCTGGATAGGCTAGTATATTTGCCCAAGGTCCCATAAGATGGTCAGTGGAAGAGCAGGGACTTCAACCTGATGTGTCCCAGCTCAGAAACTAATGCCTCCTACCATTCTTTCTCCCTGGAGACTTTAGTGGTGTTGCACGGGAAGGGCAGCGTGGGCCCCGTTTCTTCTGTTGCTTTTTTTTATGAGTGCGATGGCGTGGTCTAAATTAAAAGAAAAATACAAAAAAGACTGCCATAAATTATCCATATACAAAGGCCTCATTCACATTTACCCTATGGTCCCTTCATATCTTGCTGGCAGGGTGCAAATGTAACATCCTCTTTCATATAACCTCTGTCTGAGAGAAATGCCAGACAAGTAAAAGTGTCCTGGTGGAACAACATTTGCAAACTCTGAAGCCAGAACAACTCTTTTACCCAAAATGTCAAAGCCTCCCCAGATGCCTTCCAGAACTTCTCAGCCAGGAGCCTCACCGTCCAAAAAGTTCCCCCTGAGGTCCAGTGGAAGCAGAGGGGGAGCTGGATTTCTGCCTTCCCACCCAGTATTCCTGCTGACATCAGCAAGGACCAGTGGCTACTCTGAGGGGGTTTGTGGACATTTGGTGCCTTGGAACAAGGCTGTAAATATAATCATTCACCCACATTGTCCCCTTTTGCGTGGGTCTTGACCCAGCACATGCCTGGTGGAGTACTGGGAGGTTGTTCTGGCATCTTGTATTTCACTGTTACTTACAAATTAGGTTAGAAATTAGGAAGAGCTGCCACACCAAAGTTTGGAAGGCAGCAGCAGGGCTTGGCTGCCAACACAGACAGCCCCTACACATTCAGAGTTTCTTTTCCTTTCTCCCAGCTGGCTTAATGGAAAACTTTTCCCATGTAACTTTGTTATCTTCTCCAGATCCATCAAATCTCTCCTGTGTGTCTGCAGTAGCCACTGAGCTTAATGGACTCTGGCATCTTGAAGGAGGGAAGTTATGAACTGGGGCTGTATTAACATGACAGGGGACAAGATAGGCTCTGTTAACTCTGTAAAGGCCTGATTTTGCATATCCTTGTACAAAGGAAGAAGGGAAAGGGAGTCAATGTACCGTAAATGATAACTGGGATTGTGTGGAAGTGATCAAGGATTTTTTGTTAGCTATTTCAAGAAAGGACTGATTTGCCCCATGTCTATAGAATGGATGAATGTTGAATGATGTTGGCCACAGCAGCTGCACAATGATTTTTAAAGCCAGTTAAGGAATTTGGATTCCTGACAGCCTGGATGTGTTTTACTGATGTCTCATGTGTATATTACATGGAGATGTGATGAATATTAAGCAATAATAAATGCTAAGCAGAATTAGTGAGAAAAATAATTCCCTAGTAAAAACCATTTCTGGCTTCATATTTAACTGTATTGGACTCCTGTTTTAAGAACTTTTCCTTGGCCTTAGCTGTTAGATTATAACACTAAAGATATTCTCATATTGAAGTACTGGTATAGATTAAGATGTCTTCACAGTTTGGATTCTACTTAAGCAATTACAAGAGCCCTTTCTACAAAACGTATTGATTTTATTCCAGAAAAATAAATTCCCATGTACAATTGGGTTTTCATAACATGAAACAATTAGCCATTTTATTGCTAGTGCATATAGGGTAATGTCACATTTCATACAATTTTGGTACAAGTGAAAAAATATAATATATGGCTGATTGAAACTGATAGCTACATTAACATTTATAGATCTATATAGATTCATTTTACAAGCTGCTAGTAGTTTAGTGGGATATCCGTGTTTTAAACTACCAACATTCATATGGCTCCAATTCAAATATATGAATTGTTTGATGCGCTATAAATATATTCCAAAGTACATTTCATTGAAGAAGTCAAAGCTGTGCACTAAAATATATCAAAAACATGCCTTGTGAAAATGCTACAGACAGAGCCCTGACTGTCTGTGAAGCATGAAAATGCCACTGGTGCTAGCATTACTAGTTGGAAAATGTACACAATGCCATGATTACAGGATTAGGTGATGGAGATATATGCTTTCTGTCATCTTATTTCATAGAGCTGGGACCAAATTCTCTCTTGTTACTCAGTGTAAACCAGGATGAATCCATCAAATTGGCAGAATTGCTAATCTGTATTAGCATTTGGTAAGCAAACCCCAGAATCTGTCTGGAGATCAGGCAGACTCACTGGTTTCAGTAGAGCTGGTCTCAGATCTTCACTAGTGGTAGTGAGAGCAGAACATGTTCCAGCTGAGTTGCTCCCCTAAGTCAGACAGGCACATAATCATATTTGCCCAACCTCACAGATTTATAAAATGCTTCCTAAGTCTTAGGTTGGGGATGATAGCAAACAGAAACTTCAGCAGGAGCTTGAGGATTTTCCTAGGTTGTAAAACCAAGTAGCTCAGGTCCCTAGGATATTCAGCATAGGCCACATCCTGCTTTTAGTTTCAGTGGTGCCTAAACCCAAAGCCATTCTGGCAGCATTAACCTGGATTACCTCTGCAGAGAATTTGTCCAAAGGACAAAAGGGCTGAGTGCTGGCAGCAAAGAAGGCACTGAGCATCAGATGAGATGGGAGGAGCTGTCAGGGCTGGAATCACATTGGCTTTGTTAGCTGGCTTCCTTCCTTCTTCCTCCTCACCCTTGGCCCCAGTGCAGTCCCCAAAAGGGACACATGGAGGAATCTCTCAGTTTCTGGTGGCATTTTCCCCCCTGGTTATTGTAAAAACACAGGGGGACAAAGATTTTTTTTCTTTTTTTAACTCTGCCCCTTGTTGGCAGATGCATTTACAAAGCGAACAGTGGAGAGCATTTAGGCACCTGTGCCTCACATCTGCCCTGGGGCCACACCTTCCCCTATAATACATTGCTTTTGCAAATGATTGGATTCCAGCCCTGCCTTCACCCTACAGATGCAGGGGGGACAAGTTTCAGCAGGGTTACAGCACAGTTATGTGGGGTGGGAATGTGATGGCAAGGGTGGCAGGGATACTGAGTGCACAGGTAGGCTAGCTGGCCAAAATGCTGCTGCTGGATCAACACAGCCCAGGGCTCTGGGAACGCTTTGTACCATCATTTGGTGTGTACCATCCTTCAGTGCTGGAAGGCTGGAGCCCTGCCCTGCAGTTCAGCACAAAAATGTGCTCGGTGCTGCTCTTTTCAGCATAAAATTGAACAGAGGTGGGCTGAGTTCCACCTCAAAGTAGGCACAATCAACCATTTTCAAGGGGAATAAAATAGGTTTTAAAAGTCCAAATTTGCCAAGTTTGGCTGTTTTCCCCAGTATTGTGGGAAAGGCTTATTCATGGTAGCTTGTCGTGCCTTGGCCAATATTAACAGCATTCCATACTGGGCAGCAGAGAAACAATTTTTAGCACCAAGAATCCCTAGGCCTCAGCTGCCTGTGCAAGCAGACACCCAGTGTAACATGGAGAAGGGGCTCCAAAGAACTGGAACAATATAGATTCTGAAGTAATTGTAGTTTGGTTGGGAAGAAAGGGCATAAAGGAAGAATTTTCCTTGGGAGAACAGTTTTGTTTTTTTTTTTTTAAGAGGATGAGTTCAGACCCCAGAACACACTCGTTAGCATAATTTTTGCCTCAAACCCTGGCAAAATTCTTAGTTTAACATCTAGGATATATTAGAAACTGCTGTTTTAATACAAATTAGGTCAACTCCAAACCCTTATTTGAAACAATATCTGATTCCACGAGTACTTTGTCCACATGGTAAAAGCCAGCCCTTAATGTTCTACCCTTTAATAACTCAGGATGTTAGCTGTTAAGTCCATTTGTCTCTTGCCTTACTTGTTTAAAGCTTTCTCCAGATATTCCTGGATCCACTTTAACTTGGGATCAATGCACACTTGCTTGCTGTTGCTCTTGAGCCTTGCACTGCCAAAGGAGAAAAGTGAGAGTGAGTCTGGTGCAAAGCTCCTCAGCCCACACCCACCCCCTACCCTTGTGCCTTATTTTCCTTGGGTGCCAGTGCTGCTCTTGGTTAACCCATGAAGAGGATGGGTTATTTCTCCCACCCTTGAGTCACCTATTATAAATACCCCTGGTTTGGAAACCATCTGTCTCCTTTGACAGGCTCTTGTGGTCTGCACTGGGAATCATGTGAGAGTGGAACACACACAGAATTTGAATCTAAGACTTCCAATTCATACCTGGACTGTGAATGAGTTCAGTGCCAACAACAGAAAAATTTCATTTGGAAACACTGACATGGTAAATATAGGTAATTTTTGCAAGGAATTGATTAAGAACAGCTTTTAGATTCAACTCAAAACTGAAGTTTCACATGTTTTGAGAACAAACACCTCTTGGATGTTCTGAAAGAAAAGGTGTGGTCACTTGTTAGCTTTTTGTTTTATACAAGACTGAATTGCCAGGTTTCAGGGAGGAAGACAACTGCAAGTGCCATATTGCCAGAGGCAAGTTTCCCCTCACTATTCACTCAGCACTGGAAACAAAGGCAGAAACTTCCTGAGGGGTTTCTCCTGGATGTCCAAGCTGCACTTCCTACAGCAAAACTTTCTAGCTAATTTGAATTCCCTGTGAATTTGACATTTGGGCTATCTGAATCTTCCATTCAGAAAGAGGACAAATAGCTTTTCATCAACAGGTCTCACCCTCCAGGGATCTCAGGACCTCTCAAGAGCTGTTATCTCCCACATTCCCCAGCACCTTGCCTCTGCCCCAGCTGCTCCAAAATTTCCCTCTTAACAGCCTGCCTGCCTTGGGAAAGTGCAGAGTAGCAATTTTATGGAAGTGCCCGTACAAATAAGTTCAGTACTTGTTTAAACATTTGCTGGATGGAAGCCATAATGTTCTTCCCTTTATAAAATGAAATCTGCAGAATATAAAACGATGGCGTAAGACATAATAGGTCAGAAAGGCTCCTTGGTCTGCAGTTATGCAACAACACAGTTGTAACATAAACACATCAAGGATCTGTCCTGCAACCCCTGTGCCAGTACAGAGATGAATGGGCCTAATTCATATTTCCCTTACAGCAGTGCCAAGCTGGAGCATTTCCAGTTAAGTGATACCAACAGAGTGTAAGAATGAATTTGCTGATGCCTGGGAATTCTTGAGCTGACCTCACAGGGTACAGAAGCAAAAGCACACATAACCAGTCTCCAGCCACATTCGACACAATTCCTCTCACCTAATATTACCTCTCACCTAATACTGAGACACTGATTTCTTCAGATATCCTTTTCTGAGCCTGTCAGCCCCTGTTCCTTGTGCAAGGAAGAGACATAGGAAATGGTGTGGAGTGTTTAACCTGGACTGGTTTAAGGCGTCTACTTGCTGAAAATGCTCATTTCCCTGTACTGAAAAGCAAGGAATTTAGTATGGACTTTGTAGAAGTAGACACTGACAGAGGAGTTCACTGGATTTGGAGAGATGATCTTCAATAGAATGAAAGACAAAAGCCTCTCTTAGGCTTTTTGTTCAGGTACAACTCCCCATATCCAAAAAGGAAAATATACTTGTGCAAAACAAACAAACAAACAAACAACAAACCCCACAAAATATCTTCTAGCAACTGTATGTTTCACTTAGATTCTCTATTTCCTGAAAATGGCAGCTTTTAATTTATCTACACCTTCATTGTTTAATGCTTAAAATTAATCACGGTGACAAATTAATGTGTTAGTTTTGATTGATTTCATCTCCTGTTTTGATAAAGACATAGTTTGAAGTCATGTTTCAAGAGTATTTGGAGGGATATTTTAAGTACCTTACTTGTCAAAGCAATAAAAAGAGGGTGAACTATAGGTTCATATGTTCTGTGTACCACAGACAAATACATTTGGATCAGGAATGGGCAAGAATGTGAAATGTTTCTGGTTTTGCATTTCATGCTCTTATTTATCTCTAATTGCTATAATCCTGTGTTAATTAAGAGAGAAATACATAATCTATCCTGTCTTAAATGCTGTCATTTTCTTGAAGCTCTCCCAGAAAATTCCAAATCCTCTAAAAAGACTTAGCAGTGGGATTCTTGTGACATCACTGACAGTCCCAGAGCACAAATCCATGCACTACTGAATGCTTGCCACCAAAATTGTTTATAGGTAGAGATCAGAGTTAGTCACAGCTGGTTTTGCCATTTTTCTAAAAGGAAATTATTTCTCAGCTGAGGCTTATGTTTTTCTAACTGTCCTCCACCAAATCCTAAGGCAGAAGAGCATGATAAAAATGTGTATGATATACACAGAATGGTTTAAAACAGAAAAAACCACCATACTAATAAAAACTGGGTCATGAATGGATACACACTTACATACATTCCTGAGCAATCTCGTGAAACCAGAGATTGTCAGTTTTCTGAGTGCAAATGCTTTGTATGACAACAATTGATTTTTACAGCATTTGAGTTGCAAGAGGAAGGGCTCAACACATGGGTGAAAGACAGAACCAGTAATGGGGTCACTGCACAGAAATCAAATCTAATCCCTGACACCCTCTTATAGGGATAAACAAGTTGAGAGTATTAAGGTTCCCTTGCAATGTAAAGATGAAAGCTGGGGTTTTTTTCTTCAGAAGGTTTTGAATTTTGTGAGGGGCCAGCCATGAAGAAGTGAGCAAAAAAAGACCTTCCTAACACATACACACAAATACAAAAAGATAAACAAACAAAATCCCAATGTCTCCTGAGAATGAGGGATGTGTTTCCAGAAAAAAAATAAAGAGGTTATTTTCCATTGGGAACTCATCTTTCAGTTCTGCTACAATTTACTCAGTCAGTCCCTGCCTAGCAAACATCCCTAAATTAGGCCACCACATTTCTAGGGTCTGTACCTCCTGTGGAGGATACATGAAATACAGGAATTCCTTTTGCTTCTTCAGCTCCACTCTATGGAGGAGACTCATTAGAAGACTCAGAGCACTATGAAGTTTTTACCCCGAGGTGTGAAGCTCCACATCCAATGGAGAGCCCGTGACATTCCTGCTCACATACCCACGGGGAACAGGACATGGGATCACACAGTGATGGGGGGATCACACAGTAATGGGGGGATCACAGAGAACACAGCTGGGAAACATCCAGCTGGGCTCCTCTGTGTGGGGTAAAGAAGGCTCCAGCTGTCTCGACACAGGGGGTGAAGAGATGAATTGGGAGCCATGGCATGAGGCAGACTGAAATTCAACCACCAGAGCAGGCACCAGCTCTGTGACCTTGCTTTTTGACACCCGAGATTTGCACCCAGCTGAAAAGAGCAAGAGACTTACAGAACCTGAAGTGAGCAGTTGGGTGTGGAGAGGATTTTGAGGTGCTTAATACTGGCTCTTGCCACGTTGCTCTCGTAGAATCGACAGGGACATCGGTAAGTCAGGCTGACGGGTTTCTCTGCGGGACAAAGGGAGGGAAAGGTTACCTCTTGCTCCCGGTCAGCAGCACAGACACACCGGGCAGGGATGTCAGAAAAAAAAGCGCCCTCCAAATATGCAGGTGAAAATAAGAAAAAAAGCAGCAGAAAAGCTATAGCTTTGGGAGAGCATTTGCCCACAGCTCCGAGCACAATCCCTTCAGCTCAGTGCCCAGCCTTTCAATAAGGGTGCGTGGGATTTTGGAAGACAAAAGAAGAGGGAGAGAAAATGGAGATAAGTAAAATGGAAGAGATTAGAATAAGGAGCCGCTCCATTGTACAAGGATGCTCCTGGTAATTAGACAAGATAAAGGCCAAAAGAGGGGGCACTTGTCCTCGGTGTTGTTCTACTCAAACGATTTTGACCCGAGGCCAAATTAGAAGGTAGCCAGAAGAAAGCGATGAATTCCAAGGAGTTCAGATCAAAACGGCTCGGCTCAGGTGTAGGCTTTTCACAGGGGACTTAGCGGCTACAGAAAAGCTCTGGTTTTGCAGGCGTTCCCAGGACCAGGCTGACCTTTCCCCGCCGCAGCCAGCCCTGACTCCCAACAGAGGTACCCGCACAAGAAGGTGCGGCTCAGAGATGCGACATCCCAGCGGATCACAAGGAACACTTGGGAG
This sequence comes from Rhabdornis inornatus, assembly GCA_013397075.1. Taxonomy (NCBI): domain Eukaryota; kingdom Metazoa; phylum Chordata; class Aves; order Passeriformes; family Rhabdornithidae; genus Rhabdornis; species Rhabdornis inornatus. The sequence goes on along the minus strand of VWZS01008965.1, from coordinate 1,031,605 downwards.
TCTTTTGAATTTCTAGCCCGCGGCTAGAGTAAGGCAACCGAGAAGACAGTTGTCAGCCAGGGCATCCTCAATACACTATTCAGGGGCCACCAGACTGGATGAGAGTTCTGTCACTAGCATCGCTAGGGACAGAACTAAGTTTAACCCCCTAGGCGAAAAATCTGCCGTGTATATACATGCAGGACTGAGAAAAGCAGCCTGGCGCCCACCACAGCCTCTGCCACCCGATTTCTCGATGGGACAGCTTAATTACTGGCAATCAAGTGCACCGAAGTAAGGTCTTCACTCGGAGTGTAAGTTTGAAAGCTCCATGCACAATAAAATACAAGCACAGAAACCTTGCCTGGAAGTCTAAGAGATGCCTAAGATTTTAAAGAATTTCCCAGTGGAGAAGTTTTCAGCCTCTGGGAGGAATTAAATTCAAACACCTAACCCTTAAAATCTGGCTTATACGGTAGATGGTCAGATCTGTATCTGACAGGGCTTGAGATCCCATAAGGCAATCTGCCATCTTGTTTGTTTAGCCACACAGGAATACTTTCAGCATCCAAACCCAGTTCCCTTTAAAAGCAAATGGGGAGATAAAGAGCAGGGAAGGGCTTGGAATTCCTAAACAGCTGTCTAGGAAGGTGAGAAGAGACACAGGTTTTCAAGTGCAGCAAATCTACATATATTGCACATTTATCGATGCCTGTCTCTAGCACACATAATCACAGACAACAGGGCGAAATTGTCCTGTGCTGAAGAGGGAACCTCCTTTTTTCCCAGTGTCTCTACCAAGAGATGAGCTGGAATCAGATCCCACAGGAGAGGAATTAGTAAGTGGGAATAGAGCTTGTCCTGATTCACACCAGAATCTGGACTATAAGTTGAAAAAAATTGAAGGACTTTTTTATCATTTTTCTGGCACTCCTAATAGTGATTCCACCTATGAGTTAACCTGCAGGGGGAGGAGGAAGGAGGGCTACAGGGTGAGCCTTGAGAACACGGATTAGACTGGGTAGTGCTAATGTGGAAAGGACTGAGGGAGGCACTAGGATTTCCCACTGCAAATCTATGCCTGATAGCTACACATCTGTGAGTTTGTATTGGAAAGGGAGGCTGAATCTGAATACATCCATACAACAACACTCAGTACAGCTGCAGTAATAGCGTCTCTGCAAGCTTGTCCCAACCGAGTTTGAGCTGGCTTTAACTTAAACAACATGCAAGAGATGAACTGTTCAGATCCATGATTTGATAATGCAATCCTGTCCTCTCTCAGACTCGAGGGGGGATTTTCAATCCCATACCATTCGAAATCAGAAGTAGAGAAAGTTTAACCATGACTAAACATGTCTATAAGCCCCAAAGTTCCTGCCCAAGGAAACGCATCTAGCACAGGAAGGAAGAGGGGAAGCCCCAGTATTCAGTCACCCCAATGTGAAGTGGAATAACAAACCCCCTCCCAGCACAAGAATCCCTTTGGTATTTCTGTGTGCCTTTCTTGGTGATCAGGAGCAGGCACTGAGCACCAGGGAGCAGCAGCACAGGCACCCGCTGGGCCAGCTCTCTGTATCATCACCAACAGGGCATCAGTAACTCTTGCCGCTGCTCCTTGTCTCACCGTGCTATCAACAAGGCTCAAAACCAGGGCAAACCGGTGTGTGTGGCATCTTCCAACATATGAACACCTATCTTCCAAAAGTAGGAGAGGAAAGGGGCTGTTTGGAGGCCATAACTTACAAAGAGAACATTTCTGCTCTTACTCTAAGGCTGACAAACACATTCCTTATCTCCTTTCAAAATCTGAAACATATTGTTGCATGCACATTAGAACTGATTAATTAATTTACCAATTTGTACTGTGAGTTCTCTGACATCTATCAAATGCTGAGCACAAACCAAATCCATTCTCTCAGTACAGCAAATTAGTATAATCTGTTAACTGCCTTATTACATGAAAACATAAAATTATGGCACACAAAGCTTTTGAGACCTTTATCTGTCTGGCACATTTGGTTAAAATGGATGAATAGAGTCAAAAGTTACAGAACAGCCAGATGCTAGTTTGACACGTCAATGTCATTCCTTCAGCCTAATTTTACTTAGACAAAAAGACAACATCTCTTTTGGCCTTGACTAGAAGAGTTTGAAGGGGTCTGGGGACTTTGTGTTTTGGAATTTTTTTAATAATAAATAGTTTTATTGTTTTTTAACTGAAACAGGGTTTTGTTGGCTCTGAACACGTACTTCTGCTGACAAATTCTCTCTAGAGACAAAGCACACACAAAATGCTCTCACAGAGTGGCCACTTGTCAGTGCTGGACAACACCTATTCCATCCCACAGGGATCTGCTTCTCTTTACACACACTGGAACTGAACAGTAAGGGGAGAAGTGAGTTGCCAGTTCTGCTGCAAAGTTATCAATAACTTACTGCATGGACTAGGATGCTCTGGATGCTTGAATAGAGAGGGAAGCTATATCTAGGCAAGCAGGCTGGACAAGAACAGACAAAACTTTCGATTAAAGAAACATTTTACTTTTGTTCAGCCTAGGGTGCATTTGTCATTATCAGGAGATGGTTGATAACTTTTTAAGTGTAGAACAGCTCCATTTCCCTGGAAAGCAAGGCTGGGATGGACAGACACAGCTTTCCCAGGTAACTAAGAAGAATTCAGATCTCACCTGCCCCCAGCACAAGGCAGCCCTGCGAGCCCTCATCTGGGTGAGGGCTGAGAACACTACATGACATGCAAAGTAGGAAAAACCTCCACTCTTATTCTGCAAGACGGTGGGGTCACTTTCCTTACACTAGTTTCTCTCCAGCCCTTGTGAGCCATTTCCTTCCTCAGGTAGTCAAGTCGCCACACGCTTATCCCGACATAAGACACCCGCTGCCAGCAAAGGAGAGCAGCAAAGGCGAGCCGAGCTGCAGCTGGACAGCTCTGCCGGCCTCCAAACCCTGAGCAAAGTGCTGCCAGAGGGAGGTAAGGGGGAGCAGAGCCCCTGAGCCCCGGTCCCTTCCTCCCGCACTCCCAGGGATGAGGGGATCCCGCTCAGGTAACCCAGGCACCGGCGGCCGCAGCCGCTCGGGAGCTGCTGACATTGGCGGCCAGGGGCTGGAGCTGGCACTGCCGCCCGTGGTGCCCCGGCTCTGCCTTCGCTACCTGCCCCTTTCGCTTCCCAGCCCGCAGTCTCGGGTGATGGATACGGGGAACGTGGCGGGCGTCGGAGCCCACCTGCCCGGGAAAAGACTGCCGGCTCCGTGTTCAGCGGGACGGGGCTGCTGTGCAGAAAGGCGTCGGGGAAATTTTCGCGGAAAATTAACTCTGTCAGGCTAAACAACGAGGGCACCGGAGGGCATCCTCTGCCTCCCTGGGTGGGGAACACCCAAGTTTCGTTCGCCAGAATGTGAGAACAGAACGGGAGCCAGAAAACCCAGCCAGAGGACTTTCGACGGGGGGCCACGAGATTGCAAATCTTTGCCAGCCGCAGCAGGAGCGTCCGGAGGATGCCCAGAGGTTGCGGGCAGAACCCTCGCCCCGCCAGGCGCGGCGAGCGCGGCTGCCCCGCGCAGTGCGCGCTCCCTGGGGCACAGGGCTCCCTGCGGGATGCGGGGCAAGAAGCGCAGGTTGCCGCTGTCTCCGGGGCTGTCCGAACGCGGAGGCTTCCACAGAGCACAGCTGGCAAAGCAAGCCAGGACACGCGGGACGGCGGGACNCACCAACGCCGCCAGCCCGCGGTCCCCCAGAGCTCCCGTCACGGCAGCTCCCTGCGCCCCCAAAACCGCCCCGTGCACCGCGCCGGGGCTGCGGTAAATTCCTGCCGAGTGTGACCGCTTTGGCTCAGCTCTGCCCTGACTGAGGAAAGACAGATCACGACACAAGAGGAACCGAACAACTGCCTGGTTCTAATTTCTTGTAACTTTTAGGGTTGGGGGTTTTTTGTTAGAGGGAAAGTCGAGATGCATATTTCACAGCCAAACCACCTCCCTGCAGACCGAGCGCGGTTGAAAGTCTTCCCCCAGACGACTTCAATCTGGGGCGAGTTTGGCAGAGAGGACCGCTTTGGCCAGCACTTTGAAAAAAGCCAGGGAGGGATGGAGGAGAGGGAGGAATGGGAGCCTGCCTGCTTCCAGCTCAGCACAGCCATCGCTCTGGCTCGCCAGACACATCTGAACCGAGCCGGGAGAGCGATGTAGCTGCAAGGAGAGGGGGGAAAAGCGGGAATTTCCGCGGGACCATCGCTCCCGGCCGGGCTCCCGGCAGCAGCGGTGCGAGCAGCCCACTTACCCTCCGAGAGGGAGATGACGGCCAGGGCGAAGGCGAGCAGCGCCAGGGCGCGGAGGTCCATGCTGGGGCGGCTGGAGGAGGCGGGCAGGCGCTGCTCTGCTCTGCTCTGCTCTGCTCTGCTCTGCTCTGCTCGTCCCGGCGGCCAAGGCGCTCTGCTGGCGGCCCCTCCGCCCCTCCCGCTATAGAGGGGCCGGGGGCGGGGGGAGGAGAGCCAGGGGGAGTAGCTAGACTGTGATTTATTGCCCGTGGCATGTTATTACATCCTTCCTCTTCTAAAAAATGGTTGGAAAGAAACCAAAAGAGCGAGGGCTCCTCTCTTCGCTCCGTCAGTCCGGCAGCCTCCCCCCAGGCACAGCGCCTGTCCCCCCCCCCAGCTCCGAGCCCCGAGCCCCCTGCGGGACCGGCGGCTCGGGGCTGCGGCGGTGGCCGGCATCACCGCTACCACACACAGCCCAGCCGGGGGAAGAAATTGTTTCCTCACCAAACTGTGCCACCCCGGCCCGGCGGCTCCTGAACCAGAGCTGCTGGAACCGGGATAGCGGTGGGGACTCATCCCTTAAGTGTTCACACTGGGGAGAGAAGAAAACTTCTACTTCACTCCCGTGGGTGAGAATCTAGGTTTACATAGGCGCCCTGGGTACCACGTACAGCGCCTCATGCGAAGCATCTTCCCAGAAGTTCATGTGGGCTTTTGAGGGGAGGAAAGGCAGACGGAGAGAGAGGAGAGAGAGAGGCTTTCATTTCTTGCCTCTTTGTGTTTGGCCCTAAACACCACCTCTTCCCTGTATTAAATCAACCCAGTAGTGCATTTGCTGCCAACATTCCACTTCCTTTGTATTGCAGATGCCACTGGGCTCTCTGGCACCTCGGCTGAAAGCCCTGGTAGCCCTGCAGGGTTCAGAGGCCCAGGGGTGTCACTTGTCCTCCACTATTATAGTATTGTCAAGTGTAATTGACTTAAGCATGTCCTTGCTGTCTGCAGCCCAATCCTACAGGGCCCTGTTTGTTGCTATTAAAAATTTAAAATAAACATCTAAGCTTTGATTGAATTTGGACTCACCATCTGCATTTAAAACAGGCACCTTCCGCTGGGCCACTGTGGGGTACAGCTAATCCTTGTATGGAGATGTTTGAAGGACAGGTTCATGATGCCACCAAAAGAACCAGCATGGCTGTTTTGTACCCTGGGTAACTGCTAATTCTCTCAGCCACAGCCCACAAGGCCGGACACAGGAGTCCAAACATTGCATCTTGCTAACCTGTGGCTGTTTCACTGAGAAAAAATAGTTTCTAAAGGCCGGGAGAAATGCTTGCAGTGATGCTTGGTGATGAACAGGATCCCTACCTGACAAAGACACACATCCAACTCCCTAAATCTAGTTACTGGTATTTTTCAGTCCCTTCTCACCAAAGAGCATTGAATTTGTTTAGGCTGATCTTGCTCCCAGATCACCTCCTTTCTTTTAGGTGAGGTAGCACAGTAGTGCACGAACTTGATGCACTGAAAGAACCAATAATTGTAACCAGTGCTGTGAGCCTGGCTACTGCTGCCGTGACAGCTGTGACAATCTGCAGGGATGGGAGAAGCTCATCGCAATTGCAAACACTGCTAGGAGTGCTGCTGTCCCCCCAGTGCTCCCACTGGCACACGAGGACATCCACACTGCAATGGAGACACTGTTATATCCACACCACACTTAGAGTCACAATTACTTAGAGTGATAACACCTAAAGCAACAGCGTGACTCTGCTGTTTCGATTGTCACAGAGAGAAATATCTCAAGGATCTAATCAAAGAGACTGGATAAATGTGGAATGAAATCAGAGCCAAATCTTTGTAGCAGTCTCCCCCTCGGCATCCCGAGACATACAGGCGTGTTGTGACTGAAGGTGAAAACTAGTTGGGTTCTAGGAAATGTCTGGACAGACCTTCGGATGAGTCAAAGAGCCACAGCACGCAGATGAAAGGCTCCCTCTGCACCTCGGGACAGCTGGGTGAACCAGCAACAAGGCAGGAGGATGCCTCGGTCCCCCTGCACCTCGTCTGTCCTCCCCCTTCGCCAGAGCCGAGTCTCCCGAGGAGAAGGCGACAGGAGTGCCAGGACTCGGCACCATCCCCCCGACGCTCCCCATCCAGCCGGGGAGGGGGATCCCGGCGGGGCAGGGGATGGGGTTCATGTGCTCGGTAAGTCCCCGGGAGCCTGGCGGAGAGGTCACCGTGCCGTGCTGATGCCCCAGCCGAGCTGCGGGCGAGCCGCGCGTTCCGCGCTGCGCATCCCTGCCCGCGCCGCGCCGCGCCCAGCCCTGCGCGCATCCCCAGGTGCGCTCCCCACCACAGACAGCGGACACCACGGCGGGCCGAGGGCTTATTTCGGCAGGGCGATATCCCGGAGCGGCGCAGGACGAGCCCCGGCGGTATCCCCGAGCGGAGGGGAGGTGCTGTGTCGGAGCGCAGCCGAGCCCGCAGAGCGGGGACAGCGAGGGACAGCGAGCGACAGGAGCCCGCAGCGCCTCGCAGCCCTGCACCGGGGCTGCCGCCGCGGTTCACGGCTGTCATCCTGCTCCTGCATGAACAAGAGGTCTCCAGGCAACAATCTCAATGAACTCCGAGCGATTTTCATCAACGATGATTTTTGGCTTTTCTTCCCGTCAAGCACAAACTGCTGCTTACGATGCAACAACTATGAGCTTAAGATTTAAGCAGCATAAAGTAACAAAACCAAACCAAACAAAACAAAACATAAAAACCCCCTCTCAATAGGAGTCTCGTGGTTTAACCCCCCGCCCCAAACTAGAACTAGGAACTCAGGGACATCTGAAAGAATTGAATATTTAAAAGGAAAATCAAATGATTTGCCAAGTGTTAAATTCCTTGAAAAGTTCGTTTCAACTTAATGTTAAATCCCACAGAATTGACCAGTGTTTATCTGAATGCTCAAAAAATGCAGCCTACACCCCTTGACGATCTGTGTGGCTGAATATCTCCCTCTCCCCCTTCTCCCCCCAACCAGCTGCAGCCAGAACTCCTTAATAGCCAGTAAATTCAATCTTTTATCTGAATGCTAACAAAGAAAGGATGAATTCAGAAACCTTAAATAGACCTACTGTTGACTTCAACACAGCTTGAGACAGTCTTTTTTAATAATAAAATATTCCAAATTTTTAGTGTGCTTGTATCAAATTACATTTCCTCTTAAATGAGGAGATGGCAACATTTCTGTTACTTAGAATTTTAGACTGGCGTAACTCAGCAATGAAATCATTATTATCTGAAGCTGTTTTAAATTCCCATAGATTATGTCTAAAACAAGCCATTTCTGGCCAGCACAACTTATTATTAAGAAAATTCTGTGTGAGTCAAGAATTAAATTTAATGTCCTTAGGTTGGAAATAGTAACCTTGTTTTCACCTTGTTCTCACTAATGATATTTCACTGAGATCTTCCTTAAAGTTTCCTGGACTTACTATCTGTAACTAAATGTATCACTTTTTTGGATGGCCATAGTGTTCACACAGAATCTATATTTAAGTGGAGTTAAGATAAACAGTGCATCTCAACAATTTCAAGTAAAATACATTACAGCACATTACCTTGGATTCTAGAGTTAAGGAAAATTACATTTAGAAATCTGTATTTATTAGGTTGTTGGACTGCACAATAAAGATACAAAATCAACCTTATCTCTCTGTCTGGGCATCTACTAGCCCCTACAATAATGATTACAGCAGCTTAATATCATCTCTAGATGCAGCTCTTTTTTTTTCCAAGATTATGTTTTCTAAAGCATGTTTATACAGCTTATTTCCTTATAGTAGGATACTGTGACAGGAAGGAAATGAAATATGCTAAAATGTTAAAATTTATATTAGCTACTGCATTCTATCCTTAGTGTGCAAAGTTAAGAGTATTTGGAGATTTTAGGTGCTTCAATACTTTTATGTATTTATATTATTTCGTGACTTAACTCTGACATTATTTATCTTATTTAAAGAAAAAATATAAAACCAACAAAAACCCAACCCAACCAAACCAAGGCATCCATATAAAATTCTTCCTTTAGTTACTATATGACCTTAACTTCCATCTTACTGTCATTTTTGTTTTGCTTAAGAATTCATTTTTTAAAATAGCAGTCTTACTCTTGCAACATTCCTACAGAACGTTTTTCTCCCAAGACTATTAATCAGGTGAAAGCTTGAAGACAGTCATCTTGCTGCACATTCAAGCAGCAGCTAGAAAAGGACAACTGTAGTGTGGCTTGAAGATCTTTCTTGACTCCTGTCTTTGACCTCCTTGTTTCAAGTGCTAAGACTATTTTACCTCATTATTAACATGGCAGGGTTCCAAAATCAACCTTTATAGAGGTCCTGTGGCAAACAGGACTTATGGTAATTAAGTATTTTCAGCAGACCAGTATAAACTAAGAGATGTCACTTGTTGGATTTGTCTGTAGCAAGAAAAAATAATTTCCCCAAACAACCAGATTTCAGATAGAATTGCAAGAGATCTGTTCTCATAGTAGTAAAATAGCCTCCAACATTCACATACACAGAGATATCCATAATGTATGTTGGCCCTGAAAGATTCCTTGGAGGGCAGAGGGAGAGATCAAATAGAGGTCAAGTGAGTAACTGTTTATAGATGGTTAACTAGAATGACAGAACTGTGGTAGCTGCTTTTGTAGCAGTATTTAAAAGTTTAAGCTTGCTTCCCTGGGAGTTTTGCATGTGATTTCAGTGGATATGAAATTGGCCCTTAAGGCCAGACTCCATCTCTTCTTTTATGCCAGCAGAGTACATCCCAATTTGGTCTAACCTTTCATGAAGAAATTCAAAACCTGATAAATTTTGCTTGGGTTTAAGTTTTGTTATGAGCATAGCTCTTGGCCTTGCTGCGAGGAGTTTCCTGAAAGCTTGGGGTAAAACAGAGCCAAGTTTGCCATGTTCTGCCTCTCCCTCTGAGCACCAAGCTGACACCACAGAGGGGATTTTATTCCAAGAGTGTTTCGAACTGTGTGGCTTTGCTTGGGTTTCGCTTGGACTGTTCAGGTTCACTGAGCTTGCAGGTCACTGCAAGGAACCTGGACCTCAGCAGGAAAGGTTCTCTATTCCCAGCAAGAGGAGGTACCTGGGAGGTCTGGCCAGGGCCAAGCTCAGCTCTGCCTTTATACTCTCTCCATGGGAAAGTGATGCATAGACAACCAGAGCATTGGAACTGAAACGGTTTAAGAGTCTGCAGGGAAAAGATTTAGCCCACTGCTCAGGTCAGAATGGTCAGGGGTCCTTACAACACCCAACTCATTTCTTTCAGGCTTTCATTTACTAATCAAATATGAGTCACATGCCCCTTGGGATTTTTTTTTTCTGTTATTATTTGCTTTTAATTTAAGATAGGCATGAACAAAACACCACATCCCAAATATCTATAGACTTTGGGGATTTTCAGACTCTGAAACAAACTTTCCAGCTGCATTCTTCCTCAACAAAGACCAGAGTTTTGTCTATATTAACAACTTATGAGGTGCAGTAAAAACAGATCTACAGAGCAAAGCAGTCATCCCATTCCATTTTAAGGTTGTTTATTTTTTTTAGTCTAGCTGTAGTCTTGTCCGAAGAACTGAATTGCTATTTAGCAAGAGGACTATGTGCCCTTCTGGAGTTAATTTCATGACTTTTTTCGTCCTAAACCAATCTCCTTCACACATTCAGAACGATGCAAAGCCCACAGGGATAGGGCTGCCCAAAGCCCATGGCAGAAGCCGATGCCGGCTGTTGGGGCCGGAGGAAGATGCGAGCGCGGGCTCCGTGTCCCGGGTACCGCCCGTGCCGTGTCCTGGGGGGCCCTCTAGCGCCTGCAGCGCGCTGGGGCTGCGGAGCGCCGGGAAAGCCTCTCCTCCGCTCCAGCTCCGCTTCGCTTTCGGCTCCCCAAAGCCTTCTCCTTTCTCCTTTTCTTTGTCTTTATATTTTTCCTGTTTTTCTTCCCCCCCTCCTTCTTTTTCTTTTCCGTTTTCTTTTTTCCCCTCTTTTTTTTTTCCTTTTTCTTAACCTCCTCCTTTCTGCAAATATTCAGGAAAAATCTGAAAATTGGAATTTTTATAAATGCCTGTTTATAATTTTTAAAAAAAATCCATTATTTTCGTATTGCTTTGAAAAAAGTCCTAGAGCCAAATAAAACCATGAATATAGTCATTTTGGGGAAGAGGAACCACAGAATTACATCACATAAAAGACAAGAATAACCACAGAGCCACAACACATAAAAGGCCAGAGTAATAGGTAAGATAAAAAACGAGCAAGGAAAAAAAAGGATGTGGGAGGGAAAGGCTAGTGTGCTATGTGCCCAGAGCCAGGCTTTAGGGCCTGGGCAACTTATTCAGGAAATATCTGCGTGCTGATGAGGCAGATAAATTAAATCTAGTTTAGAGATTTGTTCTCTGGACTATGGGCAGCTGTTTTATTCTCACGTTGAAGAGAGATCCAGCAAATGGATTGTTTGTGGTGATGGAAACTTTTCATTTGCTGGAACTGTTCTGACATTCATTGTGCAAAGTTGCCAGATGGCAAAAATGTTTAGTTTGCAATAAACAATCAGTAACATCACTCAAGATACATGTCACTCACATGACAAGAATATGTGTCTAACAGGTCCAGGCCTAACTGGGGTGTGCAGATTGGGACACACCAAATGCAATCATTTGCTCACTTGCTGGAGTGTGTTTTACTCAGGGTTTTCCTGGATCTTACAACCAAGAGATGACTGCATAACTGAGGTTTTCAAAGTCAGTTCCTAAACCTTTGCTCACTCAGAGGGAAACACTTGGCCAGAAATGAGTCCCTGAAGGACACACCCTTGACCTGCCACTCCCCCAGCACATTAGCAGAAATATCAGCTTGTCATTTCTCCTCCTTTGAGTAGCTCTGGTCTTGTGGCTGTAGCTACTCTTCCTCTCTCCTGCTTCAGCATTTTGAGCCTGAATACGTGTTTCAGGAGATTATCACCATTCATACCAAAGCACAGAGGGAGTAAGACCAGTTGGTACTCCTACAGTATCATTCAACCTAATGGATCCCCAGCTGCTTATAAAACTTCAACCATCCACAAAGAGCATCAGAGTCATTCAGTTACAAGACACAGAGAAGTACAGAAAACCATCCACCCCTTTTTTCTCACAGTGCAGGGTTGTTTCTGATTGAAGATTTATTGCCATTGTGTTCAACTGGTGCTTAAAAGTTTTTAGAGATCCAGCTTCTATTTCTTCCCTCAGGAGGTCTTCCTATAGTCCAATATGACTTACCATCAGAAGTCTTTCCTTTCTAATATCTCTACTTTTAAATCCTCCCTTCTGGAGCATAAAAAATCTATTTATGCTAATTTACTACTTTACAGTATTCCTCTCTGGAGATGGTTTCTGTTTCCTCTTTGACCCACACAACCAAATGATTAATGTCCATGTTATTTCATTGTCCTATATCATGAGTCCTAAAAATGTTGCTCTTGCTGTATCTCAGTTCACAAAAAGGCACTGAGTTTTGCTGCTGTGTAGGTGGTTTTATACTTTTAAACTTCTGTGGCTTTGTTAGTTCACGAAAAGCAATTTGCATGCAATTTTCAGCCTGTCAAAGACCATATAGGTGAAGGATTCATAAGACTGAATTTCATGTCAACAAGTTTAGCCATGATTTTAATTGACCAGACCAGAACACAAATGTGCAAACAGCAAACATTTGACAAAAGCATCTGTGTAGGGGTTTTTAATCTCATTTTCAGGAGTTGCTCAAAACTACTAGCCTCAGAAAAATCAGTATATTCATAACTATATGGCTGCAGGAATTGGTTCCTCAGAACTTGATTCATTCTGTAAAAAACACTGAGATCTATACAAAGCAGTTTAGAGGAAGATTTGTCAGACAGCTTTGCATTTCTTCTAATCTACAGTGAACTGCTCACATTTTCAGGAAAAAGAACGAGCTCAAAATGTGTGCATATGTATTTAAACCCCTGCACCACCTTCTTGTTTTGTGACATGTCCATTAAGCTAAGCCCTAAGAACGTGACATATACATTAAGCCAAGCTCTAAGAACATCAGTCTCCCATAAGGGAATAAAGAAGGTGTCTAAACTTGGCATAGTCACCCCCTTCACACATGCATACAATCAATTCCCCAGCATCTGCAGCACAGTTTACTACAACTTTTTTTGGTGTGTGCTAATTTAGCGTGTACACAAAGCTCTGACAGTGTATCCCAGGTGGAGGGACTGATCCTTGGCCCCACTCCTATTCTGTAGAGAAAACAGCACAGAGGTGTCAACATCTGTTAGAGCTCACAGCTGGACATTCCCCACGTGCAGTGAAGTGCCCAACACAAGCCTGCCTGGTGCTCTCACCCTGCCCTGGTGCAGCTCCCTCAGTGGTGTTTGGGGCAGGTCTGGTGTGGGACCTGAGCTGGGTGTGTTACAGAGCAGAGAGACTTCACTGACAGAGCACAACCAGCTGACAGCCACTGGGACATTTACAGATGGAAAGGATGCAGAGAAAGATGCATGAGAGCAGTACAAAGGCCACATTATTTCAGATCAAAGGTCTGTGTAGCTCAGAATCCCCTCTCCAGCCATGCTCAAGAGCAGATGCTCAAGAGTGGAGGGCAAGCACGACTGAAGCTCCCTGCAGCAAGCCCTCCTAGCACATGGCCAGAGTCTGGGCTCAGCTCCAAGAAGGATGTGAAACTCCTAACATCCCACTGATTTCAGCAGTTTCAAGCAGGTTTCGCATCATTTGATTTTAGCAGGGAATCAGAAACTTCAGTAGAAAGAAAGAACTGTGGATATAGACTGTGTTTTGAAAAATTTTACACTGCTCTCCCTGAGAAAACAAAATCCACCTTTCTTCCCAACCACACCCTGATTACAAACTGCCTTTTTTAGCTCCTGCAATATCTGAAAAACTGCAGTTGGAATTTACAGAATAATAAATGTCTGCCCTGAAGATAAAGTCAAGAACACCTGGAAACAAGAATAATATTGTCCCTTCCTTGCCCAGCAGGAGCTCATGGTAATATCCCTGTGCAATAAAGTACCTATCAATAACCTCATTGGAAAAGCCCAAATGGTAGAGCTACTAAGACAGCAGACATCAGAAAGGGAATTCAAAGCAAAGATAGACTTTAGGCTTGAAAGACTGGTCCCAGAATGTTCCATCTGTGAGGTTACAATGGTGTTTCTCCATATGTCCAGTTAGCAAATTACAGCCAACTAGCTTTTCTTGTGAAGAACAAAATTAATTTCTGTAGTGTGCCCATCTAGGGACATAAATCCTGGTTTTTTGCAATCCCTTTTCCCAGAATAACACCACAGCAAACATCCACTTCTCTTGTAACTGAGGAAATGAGGAGAAGGAATGTGCCTGGACCAAGCCACTCTGCACAAGAGGCCAGTATCTGATGTGCTGGCTCGTAAATGACACAAGAAGATTTTCTCTGGATTTGCAGCCTCATTGGTTCTGTGGGGGCTGTAGTTTCCCTTTTACATTTCTTGGAGGTGTTGCATGTGCTTTCAAACAGGAGATCTGATGTGGAAACAAAAGCTTTTCAGATCTCCCACAGAAGGTAGCTTTTTCCTCCCAAGCAAACACCCTGGCCAGGTGGACTGCCTGCAGCTGCAATGCAGGAGCAAGAGTAAGTTGTTTAAAGGTCATAAAAACCCTTGGGCTTAGCTTTTATTTGTGGAAGAAAACCCCAGGTGGCAGATGCTTCTCTGCACTCCTCATAATGTGTGCCATGAGAGTGAACCTGCCTGAGAGGTGTCTACAATACAGGTGGAGAAGAAAGCAGCTGGGTTGGCTGTATGAAATATATCTCTATGTAGACATGGTTGTGCAATGTTCATTGTAGGTCTGTGGGGTACCTGCCTGGCCTGCAGCTGCCATCTCAGAAATACTTGAGTCTAGAAGCTTCTTACCATCTGATGGGCACGCTGCATGTGAGCTGTTCAAGCAGCATTAGAAGCTATATCTAGGCATCCAAATCCCACACAGAGGATTCTATCCTGGTGTTTTATTCCCATTTTAAAGATGGAAGAACCAAGGCAGAGTGTTATTGGCTGCAAGAGTGTCCTTTCCTTTGGGGTGAAACAGTGTCTGGAAGACCAAATCTTGCTTGCTGCAGATGAGTGCTGCCAGGTCCAGCTGGCTGGTGTGAGTATTCCAGCCCTTGGAAAACAGCTGCTCAAGGAACACTATGGCACTAAGAGCTATTTATGGAATTTGAGATTACTTAGAAGCCCGTACTGAAGGCAAGGCTAAGCCCAGGCTCTCAAGTGGAGCAGATTACTGCCTGCCATAGCTGCAGTGATCCTCAGTACAATGGCTCCTTGTGAAAGCTGAGGGATTTTCAGATGTTGCCAGAGATAATTAATATTCCCTGTCTTCCATTTACCTACTCCAAGCCATGGAACCGACCCCAAGTCCCTCATGGGACACAGGACAAACATGCACACAGCTCAGGGAGTGATTTGCCCTGGCATGCTGGTGCTGTCTGCAACCCCCATGAACACACCCCCACTGAACATGAGCTCAGCCAGCACCACTCACTGCTCTGTGCCTTCAGCTCGGCCCAAACCCAGCCTGATTCAGTTCCACACTTGGGGCAGAGGGTTCAGGGATGTTGCAGTGACCTATGCAGCTTACAGCCAATGGCCCTGGCAGAGAATCTGGTGTATCTGTAAGAAGTGTGCAGTTCCTGGCATGTATGTGCAAGGTGGTGGCAAAGGAAGCAAAAGCGGCTGAAGCACATGGCACAGCATCTTCTGTCCTGACTGACACAATGACAGCTGCACTACAGCACTGCCTGAGAGAATGAGGACTGATGTGGCTGATCTGTACTGCCCTGCTTTGCCTCCTGAGCCCTTGGGGGAAAGTTGCTGGGAAGAGATCAGCACTAAAAAGCAGCAAGAGCAGTTCCAGGCATGGAGAGTTCAAGGCTATCAGATCCTTGGTGGCCTGGGACTGCTGCTTCTAGAAGGGTCAATACAGAAAGGATTAACTCACTGGCAAAGGGCCCAGTGAGTGTGGGGCTTCCTTCCAAAACCTCCCAGCCTGAAGGGCTTTATTCAACCCCAACTCCAGATGCTACAAAACAAGAAGAATAGGAATTTCCCAAACATTCACTCTGCCAGGGCTGTGAGGCTCAAAGAGAGAGGAAGAAGATCATGCTTATCAGGGAAAACAGCCCAGAGCACCAAGGTAGAATACTGCTGTGAGGCAGTGGCACAGACAGATGAGCAAGAGCTACCTGGTATTTGCACTAGGACCTGACTCAGAGAAGTCAGCTTCCATAATTTCCACTGTCTGCAAGCCCAGAGGTTGCTTATGGCATGGTCCACAGCCAGCCCATCTAATCTCCCTATTTTTTTTATTTCTGCCACCCTCTCATCCTTCCCTTTGCTCACCTTACACATTTACTCATAGTTATTTTCCACATTTTTAAAATTTTTGTTCCTCCAGCTCCCAACTTCTCCCTTCCTTTTCCCTCCTCTCCTCATTGTCTTGCTCTGCCTCTGTTCTGTCTCTCCTTTTCCTCATCCTGCTCTTCCCACATGCTCCACTTCCCTGGAAGCACTTGCTGGAAGGCTGGGTCCCACACAGCCGTTAGAGATGTGTAAGCACCAGCGATGTCCTTGGGCATGTGGAACCTGCACCTTTATGAGATATTGCCCAAGACATCTTGTCCTCAGGAAGGAGGGCTTAGAAATATCTGCTGTCTGTGTCTTTTACTCTGTGGCATGTATCAGAGTGTTCTTTCAGCATTCCTGTGTGGCCAATACTAAGTCCTCTCTCTCCTTTCATAGAAAACATTTAATTTCTAAAAGCTATAAAACTGTGTAGGTTAAAAAGTACATCAAGGTTTGTGGACTCCAAGGTTATACAATACAAGGAAAGATCTTCTGGTCTGAGTCCAGATCCCATAATCACACAAATAACCCTCTTATTCCACACCTCTTTAATCCAGTCTGCTGACAGTCTTTCAACGGCTTGAAATGTTAAGGACTTTCTCTTAATTGCGGCCTCAATTTATTCTTCATCCATTTATCAATAACTTGTTCTTGCATGATACAGTCTATGGTGTGATGAATCTCTTCTCCCTCACTTACAGACAAAACTTTTAGCTAGTCTTTTCAGGAGTTTTTTCAGATCTGGTAATGACAAACCTTTTGGTGTTTACGTGTCCATGCAGTTAGCACAGAAGTCACAAGCAGGACTATCTGCTACAGCCCCATCGTGCAATCTTCAGTGTCATCCTTCATCTATTTCCACTTGAACAAGGTTATCTAGCTGGTGCCATCTAACTCTGGAAGGTTACACTTCATTTAGATGTATTGAGTAAATTCTCAGCTCCACTGATACTCCATCTTCTAACAGCAGGGGTAAAAGGGCAGACGATTGTTTACATTGGTTTCAGGCTCAGTCATAATGTAGGGTTTTGTTTGAGTGGAAGTGCAGAATTGGAGCAGCTGGCAAAATTCAGGAAAACTATAGGATTCCCTTCAGATCAAAGGCAGTCACTTTCTTCTTTATTCCCACAACTGATCTTAAGGAACTCTCTTGTGCGCTTTAAAAGAAAAAAAGTCATCATTTCCTCCTCCATCTCTTTTTTCATTGAATCTGATTGAAAACTTCTCATCAAAGCTTTTTCAGTAGATATTTGAGCTCTTGGTGAAGAGAAAAACGTGCCCTTGGAAACATTCAATTTTTCACTAAATAAACAAACCAAATTCTTTTTAGATAAGAACGGCAGAATCAGGGGAGAAGAGCAGGAGGATACTGGGTCTCGGTGGAAAGGCAGTATGTTTTGTGTCAAAATGGAATATATTTCAACAAGCAGTACAAGATCATCAAAAGTTCCTTAAATTAAACTTCTGAAAATCTCCAATGTCAAGCCAAAAAATTGTTGCAAAGTAAGTCTGTCTCTGCTTGCCAGTTGTGTTGGCTCCATTGCTTTGAACCTTAAGACAGCTTCTGAGTGGACTGGTGTCTGAAGTTGAGATATGTGCTTGTACTTCGTTCCAAAATTAAAATTTTGTTTCAAGGAATCTCCATTTGACCCCACTTTTTGACATAGTATGGGTTTTGGGAAGCTGTCAGATGGCCATTTGTGCACTACTTGTCAGAGAGGGTTAGGAGAAAGTTCCTTTCTCTTAAAAAAACTTGCAATCCAAGGAGAAACCTTCCTTTTCATGGCATGGCAAACACCAGAATATTGCACTCAGAAGCAATCTATGCAGTACATAAGCTGCTTTTTCAAACACCTGGAAATCACCTGGCCCTGGATAACCTATTTTCAGAAGTAAGAGGTCTTGAACCCTTATAAGCAGACACAGAAGTGTCACTGGAGCAGAAGCAAGAGTGATCTGCAGCTGAGCAGATCCAGGAGCAGAAGGCACCAAGCACATGTGGGCAATCCCGGCATCCAGCAGCAGGCAGTACTCATGGCTGGGCTCCCAGGTACTGGAGATATGGATACATTCATGCTGCAGGAATATCAAAACTTGTGATTTTTTATAAAAGCCACCCAGAGGATATGAAGGCCACCAAATGCCAGTGACTTGAGTAAGAACTGCAGTTCAGCTTCCCACCCAAGATTCAGCCAGTTTTGAAGATGGGAATAACCTGGAGAACAAAGCCAGAGTCTCTGAAGTTTGTATGGAAATGTAATGCAGGTCTGCTGCCAGGGCAGACAGCACTCTTGGAGGAGTTTAACTTTGGTGTCAGGCTGCCCTCCTTTGCAAAAGCCAGTGATGGATTTTGCACCACTGAGTTATGCTGTCCTATGTGACTGTAACTCTGTTTATTTTGAAAACTTGCTGTGCTGGAGGGAATTTACGAGCCAGCAATATTTCTACTTTATAGCACTTCCTTCATCCACATTCCTTTGTCTGGTCATTTACACGGGCTGGGCCCACGAGGAGAGGTCAGGGGGGCACTCGAGTGGTATCTAGAGGCTCAGAATAGAAACATGTTTTCTCACACAAAAATAAATAAGGGAGAAATGTTTCCATTGCAGAAGAGGAGCACAGGCTGGGATCCCAGCAGAGACCTACCAGGGAACAGCAGTCTGCCCAGCCAGGGCAATTAACAGCATTTAACAACAGACACACTGCACATAACGTGTCTATTCTAGTGACACCCTCTCTGGCTTCAGCACATTTAAGTCTGGTCGCTTAAAATAGTCAGCAGCTGAAATGCAAAGTACAGGTGCAGTTGCATCTGAATGAACAACCAAGGACCTGTCTAAGGAGCAGGCACGTGTCTCCCCTGTGCTGCACCTGAACTCAAAGCAGCTACTCCCCTTGGATCACAGCTGAGCATTTGACATTTGAAGAGGCAGTAGATAAAAAAATCCCAACTGTCCATACATACATATATACACTCTCACTCTACCGAGAAGAGGTGGATGACCCATCCCTTGATGGAAACATTCAGGGTCAGGTTGTATGGGATTCTGATCAACCTGATCTCATTGAAGGTGTCCCTGCTTATTTCAGGGAGTTTGGACTAGGACCTTTAAAGGTCCCTTCCAAACCAAATTATTCTAACATGCTATGATGCCCCATCCTTGCCCTTCTCAGGAGTGACTGAGATCCCAGCTTGGAATACTGTTCATTCAAAGTTGCCTGAAATCTGTATCTCATAAAATTTCTTTATCTAAATCTGCAGCAAAATGAAAAAGACATCTGTGGATTTTAAGTATATAATCCCCCAGCCAATCCCACCAAAGATCAACCGACCATCCAAGCCTGAAAGATCTACAAGATCAGCACAGTCTTACTAAAATACTAGGAGCACCCAAAAGAGCAGTGTGACCATCACCAAAGTTGGGGTAGCTCTGGTTAGGCTCCAGTTTCCAGCTGGGTCAGCAAGGTGCCACGTGGTGGTGTAAAGCTGAAGGAAGCTCTGTCACCATGTCCCTCACCCTGCAGAAAGCCCAGCTGATGTGATCTGGCCATGTACACCTGCACTGTGCCTCAGACATTCCATACAGAGGACTTCTCCCCTACATGTGCATGCAGACCACCACCTGCAGTGGAAGGTCTTGGCTACTTTAATACTTTTCACATATTTGTTATGAATCCTGTTGGTCTCACTCCTGCCTTCCCACCCCAAGATGTCTGTATTTCTGCTTTAGATTAAACAGGCAATTCCCACACAGGCAGTTTGTTAAATGTCCTTGCAATGACAGACAATACCTTAGAAAGACACCAAGTGCTGATTTATCTGAGGTTACTAGCTACAGCACGTGGTTTAAATCAGATCCTGGCCCATGACAGTGATATAAGGGAGAACTCTACTTAATGGTAGTGAAGGGAGCACATCTCCCTTCCTTAATCACACACAGATTTCCAGTTGGATAGAGGCAGGGCTGCCTATTTGTCCTTCATTATACAAACCATAAACACACACTCTGGGTATACCCAGAGCTTGTCCGCTCTAATCATCTATCAAGAATTCCAGATTCCTCCTGTGTTTTCCAAAGATTTTTTTTTACTATAACATCCTTTCCTAAAAAATTTATACAAACTAACTTCTGTTCTCATCCTATTCTCCTCTTTTCCCAATTGAACTGAAAAGACCAGGTTCCCAAAGAGGCTGGTTCTCCATGTAGATGTTCTTGGGTAAGTAACAGAAGTGTCACTTGCAGAGATTCTAACATTCAGCAGCCTTGATTCTGTGACTTTCGCTTTTATCTTAGTCTCAAACAGCTCATCCAATGTCATTCATCAACTCCAGTGCCAAGCCAGCCAGATCAGCTTATGCCATCCCTGAGCAGCAGCTGGGTGTTGCAGCTCGATCATGGTGAGTGCTCATCCAGCTGTTTCACAGCTGGATAATTGTGAGAGAATCTCTTCTCACTGAAAGAGATTCAATGACAAATGGTTGGACAACAGTCTTACCTTAAACTGCCATGGCCTTTTTAAGTTATGCCCAACCTAAATCAGATGGGACATTTCCTAAGGTGCAAAGGAGAATGGAGTGCCAGTTTCTAAGTGGCTCTCATGGCAAGTTGAACACCACAGAGATTTTTGTGGCTTTGAAGAGAGAATCCAAATACTGGACATTTGGCTCCTGCCTTAAATATCCTTGCAAAGTTTTTTTTGGCAAAGACAATTCTACCAGAAAGATTCGGGGAAAGCTTTTAAAATTCCATTTGCCATTGGATGTAACTCAGACATGACATTTGTAATGTCATCAGAGCAGAATTGCTGACGTGAACAAGAGTGTTGGCAGCAACTTCCATGGGACCAGAACTGGGTCCAGTTTTCACATTTTCTAAGCATTTTTTACTAAATGTTATTTTGTATAAAGAAGTATTTGTTTAGAGTCCAGATGTTCAAGTAACCTCCTGTCATATTTCGTCTGCGTCCCAGTGCTCCCATCTGTGATCTGAAGTGTTACGAGGTAAAAGTGGAAGGATTTATTTTGATCTCACTTCCATCTGTTTTACACTCCACTGACTCCCTTCTTGATTTGTACCAGTGTTTGAGAGCAGGGCTAAAGTGCAGTGGGTGCACTTCTGCACTGCTCTTACCAGTGTAAACCTAGAAAACAGGACATTCACTCTGAACTGACCTCTGAAAATTATTTGCAGAATTATTGGGATAAACAGTTGTGATCCAGGAAATCAGCAAACTGTGCAGGCACTTGTTCAGGGAGAACATCTGCTATGAAACACTTCAATTGTTACCCGTGCTTAACAGATGGGCACTGCTGAGGCTAATGATTGTGAAATATGAACTTTATGATGTTTCTGAGCAACCCACAGCAATGTTACTACAGCATATCCAGTGCTGACATCTCTTTATCTACTCTCAGAGTGCTCTGAAGGCAGCTCTGACTTCAAAACTCTGGGGCTTTATACATCAGTGCCAGCCTTGATTACAAGAATAGGAAATGTATGAACACTTCCCTTAATTGCTGTGATTATAATCAAACTGACAACCTGATTTGGGCCAGAATGGCCCATGGTCATGGATGGCAAAGGTTCCTCATGAGTGTCAAAATAGCTGTGTATGCTGGGGGTTGGAGATTTTCCCCCTCCAATTCCTGACATGTGCCTCTGTTCCAGGGCTTGTCAGCGCTGTTCTCCGTGACTGGTCAGATGGGGATGTCCAAGGGCAGAGAACCATGCTCACTACTTTAGAACCAGACAAAAATTAGTGTCAGGGAGGTCTGTGTAGGCACTTAAGATCAATTTGGAGTTTGCACCAGCTTACATAGTTCAGGCATTTGTCTAATGTTGCTGAGAGGGTGAAGATGCATCTGCAGGCAATTAAAGACTCCTGGTTCCAGTATTTAGTTCTGTAAATAGTTTGTGTTGCAGAATCCCAGCTGGAGGCAGCAGGATCATCAGCACTAGGAAACAGGGATACTTGAATTCCAAATGGGTAAAAGGTATCCTACAGCAATACAGAGAACAGCAAAACAAAACTAAAAAAAAAAAACTGTCCAAGAAACTCAGAATGACATAAACCTTCTGCTTCCATCTTCACTCTGTCTTAGCAGAAACTGGCAATAGATCCAAGACAGTGGGGGGGGAGTGGGGGGGTGGGGGGGGGTGTTTTTTTTATCTCTTTATGCTGCAAGAAAAAATTCTCAGAGCACTTTGTCGGAAAGAAATCATTAACACAGGAAACATGCATTAACAGAGACTGCAATAATCTTTGTTACCAGTGAGATGGACCAGGTTTGTCTCCCAGCTGCATCACTGGAAATCCACCAAGGGAAGCATTTTGGACAGAAAGATTCTCCAGAGCCTGGAGCACAAACTGTGTCACAAAGATTACAGGAAATCTTCTGCAATGTAGTGCTAACATTTTACAGGAGACCTGAAAATTTCCATGCCTGGTGCAGAACAGAATCCCCTGATGCTCAGCTATCCTGTTCCTCCCCAGGCCTGGCTGCTGAACCAATCCTAACACAGCCAGCAGCCCAAGGTGATATCACTTGCTAAGTATGAAGTTTGGGATTGAAATGCTTTGTCCTTTCTCATTTTGCTTGCCAGCACTATCCCTCAGCTCTAGTCAGGGCCTCTTATTTGCCTGAGAACTGAATTTAACCAGAATAGTAATAGTTTGCATGCTCATCTGACACTAAAAGAGAAGAATTGGTGGACAGATTATTGGCATGTGGAATTATATCTTTTCAGATTTTCTGTAATAGCATGGCTATTAAACCAAAGATCATTAATAATACACCATTTAGCTTGTTTTTGAAGGGTGGAGGAAGGACTGAGAATATATGAATAAAGAGAGCAAGGAGAAGAAGCTGGAACTTCTCCTGGCAGCAGGCAGGGAGACAAACCCCAGCTGTGCTTGCAGCACACTTTGAAGTATTCGTAAGGCGTTGAGATAGCACAGTCATTTCCAAATGTATTCACTCACAGTGGTAGTCCAGCCAGCTGGCGTGTCTGTGCTCCAAGCTGGGAAAGATCCCTGGTCAGCAAAATAAGATGATACTGGAACTGGGGCTGTGAAGAAGCCTGACTGCCTGTCTCTGCTACAGCTAGTGTCTCCTGGTGGAAATGTGCATGTTCACTTTTAAATTTTGCTTTTATAACAGCAGAACCTGGTATGGGTTTCAGGTATGTAATATTCTGCTGCTAATTTTTTCCCCCCTGCACTAAAAGAAGGGATTATGAAAGCTGAGATGCTTTGGGCTCACTTAATCAGAAAATGCCAGTCTTCAGATTTCACTTTTTCTCTCTTTTCGGGCTCTTTTTGGTTATCACACGAAAGATACCCCCTCACCTCTGAACTGAAACTGCATATCAAAAGGAAGAGATGTTTAATAATAGCAAACACAAGATAGAGTTCAATCAATCATCCCACTGAGTGAGGAATTAATTCTAGGAAAGCACCTCTCAAACCCTTCCAAATCCTCCAAACCCCTCCAAGCCTGAAATACTGGACTACAAAAATGCTGAATAAATGGGAGTTGTGCAAATCCCACGTTCTCCACTCCATTACTACATGACAAGCCATTTAGTTCACACTGTTTCTCTGCTGTCTGACAGTGCATATCAGCTGAAACAGGACTGGCAGTGACCCCAGCTGACCCTAGTAATGAAGGGGAGATGTTTGTCTAACTGGAGACCCATGAAGGCACCCAAAATGTTGCCATTCCATAAAGGTGGTCACTTCTTTTCATAGGTCTTGATTTCCCCGGCTAATTGATTGTATTGTTGTCTTTCTTATACAATACTGTACTAAAGCACAGAAGGATTTGTAAAACGATTTGACACTGTTCAGCCCTGAGACAGGTAAAATTCCTGGTTCTCACCTGAGATGCAACAATCTCTACCACATTCACAATCATCACATCTTCCCTCACATTCTTTTTGAACTGTCCTGATGCAATTGAAAGGTATGTATGAAATAAGCTATAGTTGTATAATGCTTTATGACAAAATGCTCTTTGATTTTGTATCTTTGAAGATGTATCAGCCCCAGACAGATATAGCTTCCAGTTATGCCAGGGAGGTTTAGATTTGATATGAGACAATTTCTTTACCAAAGGAGTTGTCAAGCATTGGAACAGGCTGCCCAGAGAAGTGGCTACACATCTTTAGAGCATTAAGAAGTCTGTACTCGGTAAGGATCAGCCCAGTCCCACTGTCCAGGTTCTCAGCTGCAGCTTTGCTCATCATGCCCATTATACAGTGGCCATTCCAAATTCAGTCATTAATCTCATACCCAGCTAGAAGAGAGCACCAGGGAGATTTGGTAATAATCTGCTAAAGCTTGAAGCTCCCAGCAGGTGCCATCTGCAAGCCTTGCCCTGTCAAAAAAGGGCCACTTTGCTCCCCATCAGCTTTGATGAGCTTCCTATAACCCAGTGCTCTTCTCAGGTGCTGCAGCTGGTGTCACTGCAGGTTGTAGGGGGAAAGTCTTACAGTGGGAATGGATGCTGATTTTTAAAAAATCTGTTCTATGAAAGATTCCCCTGGTCAGGCTCAAGACCCCCTGTGCCTGGACAAGTGATCTCAGCAGACAGAATGTGCCCTGAAATAGAAATCATAGCATAGTGACAGGGCCTTCATCTAGCAGGCAGGACTGATGCTGCCAGAGTGGCAGGCTCTTCCCTTGCAGCCTGAGAACATGGCACATCCCATGGGAAACTGCAGACCTGTAACCCTGATGTGAGAGTGCCCAGCCTTACAAATGTAAGGGTTCTGAGGGGCTGACACAGCTTCACAGCTTCTCTCCTGACTGCTGCCCTTTCATACCTCATTATTCATATTTATTCTGATGTATATGTTTGGGCTGGATGGGAGAACATGGGCTTTTTCTTTTTTTTTTTTTAGTAATCAGTAATTAGAATTCCTATTCCTCCTGTAGGCCAAATTCAAAGACTGATATACAAAATAGTATAAGACTGACTTCTTATGATTTTCTTATCACCTATCTTCAGCCCCAGACACATATGGAAACCACTCATTACACATCTAGGGCAAAGCAAAGCATCATTTCAGATTGAAAACCTGTCTCTGACAAATATTTTTTGTATGCTTCACTTATTTTTTATTTTTACTCTTCTCTCACACTCGGGGGATGAATTACAATGAGCTATGAATGATACCACTCTTACCCTAAACGTCACAGATAATTCAGGTCAAATTCATAGGTAATACAAAGGAATCAAAGTGGAAGTAATAATGGAAGAGTCCAGAGCAACTCTCTCCCGTGTCACACAATCAGAAGCCAGAAGGAAGGTGTGACACACAAATCTGAACTCCCTCT
Source organism: Rhabdornis inornatus (assembly GCA_013397075.1). Lineage (NCBI taxonomy): Eukaryota > Metazoa > Chordata > Aves > Passeriformes > Rhabdornithidae > Rhabdornis > Rhabdornis inornatus. Next base: position 1,006,541 of record VWZS01008965.1, on the reverse strand, counting down.
GGGACCTCCCTTTACCAATGTAAATCTTCTCAGTAAACAAAGTGTGACAATGCTTTTTCATGCAAAGACTTTGCAATAGTTATAGTGCTGCCATAAACTAGTGGTGAAATTATTCAGAATGGAACAATCATTTGGTTTGCTGCCTTCAGTCACATAAAGACAAAAAGCCCTGACAATAAGGCAACATCATACAAGAAAAAAAGTAGTAAGACAGCCCTCTCCTCATGACAAAGAGCATGGCTGTAGCATTGCTGATTTTTGTTTGCGTTGTATTCACCCCAAAGACTTCCTGAATGGTTCTGCTAAATCCTGCACCCACAAACAGAGCAGGCAGTTTCTAACTGTATAGCACAGTCAAGATAAGGTCAATTTTAATTTCTGCAGCTCTTTCTCATGCCACCCAGAAAATCCCTGCTCGTTAAGGTCAGTCAAATACTGCCCTGATTTGGGGGGGTGGGCTGCATAGATTTGTGAGCAGTAATACTGTTTATAGCTCTGCAAGGTAAGAGAGGGTTAAACAAGTTTTATGTTCAGAGCACCTAAAAGGGTCAAGGGGTCATTTCCTTCATGTGTAACCATTTGACCAGGTGCAACTGTGGAATTTTCCCTTCCTCAAAAGCCTCAAGGTATAGATTACTTCCCAGAGGTGCGTAATTAATTTAATTGCCCAATCCTCTTTGGATATGGCAAAACTTAAAAATATTGAGCACACAGTGGCTGGAGAGACTGCAGAGATTTGTTTGACAAATACCACCACCAGCCCTAGCCTTTTGCATGAATCATCATTTAGGATTAGGAGGGAAACGGAAATGGAAATGGAAATGTCTCTGTCTGAATCCCAGTGAAGTGAGTTCAGCACTTATTTCCATGAGTTATTTCTGCATTACCCTTTTAAAATCACTTCTCTTTCCCCTGGCACTTCAATGAGCTAATGACCCAAAGTATATGACAAAAGTGCCCCAGATTTCAGAGTCCTGAATATTTTCTTCAGACTCTTATCAGAAGCAGCTAATGTTTTTAAAACATGCTAGTAAAGCCTATTACTTACAAATAACTGAGGAAAAACAAACAAATGAACCAAATAATAGCTATTCTCATTTTTTGTTGTTGTTTTTCCTTATTATGGATACATTAGACCTGAAATGACCATTTTTTGAGTTAGAGTTATTTTTCCAATTTGTTTCTGTGTAAGGAATGTCATATGCACCTCGCTGGAGCCAAATGGAAAATTCCTCTTTTGTTCAAGATGACTAGGATGGTGTACCAGAAATATGAATTTTGAACAAGAATTTCCAGATGAGGCAGGCAGAGCACACGAGCCCAGAGGTTTAGTCTCCACTAGACACTGTAAGGCCTAATACACACTTCTGTAAGTGCTACAGTCCTAGGTCCTGAGTGGTCCTGAGGTAATGTGGACAGTCAACACTTCCTAAACTCCACTGAAAACAAATAGACTCAAAGTCATTTGACTTAGATTGTCTCTTGGCCCTGTCAGTCTCTCTCTGAAATTAGGGTGGACTTAGGTTTTGGCATACAGTTTTACTTTGTGTTTGGTTTTGTTTGCTTTTTATTAGTAGAGGTTTAACTCAACACCTGAGAAACCCTGCATGAAACAAAGGTCTTCATTAAAATTTTAACACCCTTGCTGCCTCAGTTTAGAGTCAGGAGAGCTCCCACTATGCATGTAATTGTTTTTCCACAGTAAAATGTTCTTTGCTGAAGGATAATTGATATGAGGCTTAAAATTCTAGCACCAAAATACCCCAAAAAATTAATAACTTCTCTAAGTATTTGTATGGGCCTCTGATTCCATCCTCTGGAGTCCCATCATGTTCTTCAGGGGTGGGCTAGTAAATTGTCTTCTTGGCTGCCTCACTGGCCAAATTCACCCACACACATCTCATATTCCAAGGAGTCTGATCCCATAGGTCTGTGTAATGTAACCAGTTTCTTTCCTGCAAATGTGCACTAAGAACATGATACCATTTTATTTCTGATGTCAGAACACAGGCACAGGCAGTTTACTGGCCTCTGAACTGATGGGGAAGAGCCACCAGGCACTCAGTCCACAGGCAGAGAACATTAATCAATATGCACATGTGTGTCTGTGTACACAGACCAGACTGTGGCTGTACCAGTCAAAAGCTGAAAGACATGCCAAGACATAAAATTACTGTTTACCAGTATCACCTGCTGAAACTGCCCATACATGCAGGATTGTACTTGTTATTAGGAATCTCTTTCCTGATTAGTCTATTCCTCAAACCCACCAAAAAGATGAAGGCACTTCAACCTATCAATTTACCAGCAAATATCTTCATTCTGTTCACAAATTAACAGCTGAGGGAACTCTTCAGCCTTCATCCTACTGATCCCCTGCCCTTGCTTGCTGAGGGAGAAGCTAGTGCACTGCATAAAACATGCTCAAATCCTTACAGCTTCCCTCATCCTCTGCCATATGGGCTGCACTACTGTCCCCTCAGCTGGTCACAAGAACACAGCCTCTTTCTGTCCCAGAAAGCCCAGCCAGACACACATTTCTGCTGTGTTCTTGCTTATACAATCAGGCTAAGCCCCAAAATTCCTTGCTCCTGCAACAGAGGCTTCTCAGATGAGTTTGGTGATATTAGAAATGTGTGCTGGGCAGCAACATCTCCTTAAATGTCCTTGGCCAGCCATAGCTTCACATGTTTGTAGCCTTTTGTCCTAATCAAAAGATCTAAGGGGAGTTCAGCGGAATAAAGCAGCAAACCTGCTATTGGGGGAGAGGAAAGATCAGGGAAGATCATGTTAATTTATACTAGTCTTAGCCAGGCAACAGTATAGTGAGTTCTATACTGATATTTTACAGTATCTACCCAAAGCAGGAATAACCCTGAGTGAGATCTTCCTTCCTGTGCTAGCCTCTACATCCTACAGAGGATCACGGCAGTCTGACTGAGCCAACAACCATCCTAGGGTGGAGGTCTGTAGTCCCAGGACATCTGGTGCCTCCCAGGATCTGCCACAGGGGGTTTTGTGCAGGGGATGATGGATAAATTCTGGTGTACAAGTTCTGTGTGTAATGCTGAGATGATCTGAGCTACATGCTAGTGTGGAAGATGTGCTTAGCCAGGCTGCCTCAGCTTTGGCTTGGGCTGTAGCAGAGTTTTCTCCAGCTCCTGGAGTAGTCTAAGGCTGGGAAGGCACAAATGTGGCTTAAAGTCAGTCCTGCAACTCTTCCCAAGGATGGGAGTCATGTGCTGTACCAGCTGGAGACATCACATAACCTCACCCTGTCAGACCTAAACAGTCCCTAAAGTCTGTGTGTGTGCAGTCTGTCCAAAGCTGTGGGAGCAGGGACAATGCATGGCCACACACAGCTCAGTACACTTGAACAATGCTTTCCTCTGAAGGATGGACCTAAACTTCAGTAAAAGCAATCCAGAAGTGTAGGAAGTAGAAGATGTTAACTAGTAAAGCCACTCATCTTGTAGTCCTTTAGGGGTGATTGTGGTGGAGCTGCAAGATTGATTGAGGCTGGAGCTGCTTAGCTTGACAAAGTGATCTAGGGAAGGTGCAGAGACACTGCAGTCATTTGCAGGTATTGAATGCCTCTGTGCAAGTACCATGGAGGACAGGCAAATTCACTGAGGTGCCAGAAAAATGAATAGGAAGGGATAAAGAAAGGAAATTAACAAGACATCATGGCTGTCAGGAAGAATTTGCTGATATTACTCAGAGGAATAATCCCCCTGCTTCAAACACATAGAACTAAACCAGATAAAATACAACAAAAAGAAAAAAAAATACACAGTAGAAAAAGCAATCTGGACTCCTGGACTCAGCTTCCAAGGGTGGAAAGAGAAAGATCCCAGGAAGACTTTGCTGTCTATCATCTCCAGGTTTCTCTGAAGTTTTAGCCTCTCCTGGGAGTGCTCATTCAAATTTACGCAAAGTTGAATTAAGTAACATTGAGCTACTACTGTGTATTCCACCATAAATTCCATTCAGAATAAAATGAAAAGGTGCTTCTGGAGACGTGTAAGATCTTGTTAAATGAACAAAACCAAGTGGGACTTCCTGCCTAGATATCTTTTCCTTGAGATTATCCAAAGGCTCTTTCTTGACAGAGATTCCCCAGATTATTATCATTGTTGTTTCCTGTAATAAAAAAAATTCCTTAAAAGTTAGTTTGAATGAATGCTGAATCTGTGCTTCTCCAGCCAAGGAGCCCTTCCCCAAAACCACTGGAGGCTGTTTGCCACTGTTTTATGTTAGTCTGTCACTGATGGATTGACTGAGTGCCCAACCATGTCTGCCTGCCAAAGATCAATGGCTTCCTCCAGAAAGGAGTAGCCTGGGGGGAAGAGGGATGCCTGGACCAAACAGCTTCCTGGTCTCCCATGCAGTTTATGGGTCTGATAATCTTCTTGCTTATCTCAGGGCAACACCAGGGTTCATCCACTTCCATAGGGAGTAGAGATATGCAGGATAGTGACACTATCAGTGCAGAGCTCAAAAAAATCACATAGATCTATCTTTTCTAGGTTTCCTCAATGTTTTATTATCAGGAGAACATAAGGTAAAATACAACAAGGAAGACAATAGTGTGACAGACTTCCTAATGCAGCAAGTGATAGGCAAACTTTGCAAAATTCAGATGTCATTTGGTCTGGATCAATAGCTGAAATATGTTGAAGTTCACTTGTGTGCCACCCTGCATGAGAGATACTGATAACCATAGGGAATCCCAAGAAAAGCTGATGAGACAGTTGGGAGTCTAGAGCATGTGGAATATGAGAGGCTGAAGGAACTGGGTTTTTCTAACATGGGGAAGAGAAGGACATGGACAGGGAAGGAACTTGTAGTCAAGACAGCTCTAAATAGAAGAACAAGGCTTGATTTGGATTTTAGAAACTGGGGAGCTTAATGCACACATTGATTTGCCAATATCTGTGTCCAACACATGATACAAGATTAAGTAGATTTATTGTAGCATTTTATTCTTCACTGAGTTCAGAACACCTGAAGCAGCAGCAAATTGTGATCCAAAGTCTGAAAAAAAACCCCTGTATGGGCTCAGAAAACATGATCAGACCAGATCTTGTTTCTTGTTAGGAATTAATTTAGAACTGCAGTAGTGGTATTTTGTTTGGCCTTTCCGCCCAGACTGGCTTTAACTCACTTCTCTCCCACTGAATCCAGTGAGTTTGCTACCAATAAAGCTGAGGATGAATAAGATACATTTACACACCTCTACAACAACAACATGAAGAGTTCTGGCTGCTTCTTTGTGCTGCTCTATCCTCCTGACTTATCCCACTGTGGGCAGCTGTACTGCTTTCTTCTTCCTCCAGAAAGAGAGGCAGGAGATGCAAAGAAACAGTGGGAGAGTGTTTCACTTACACTGGGACCCAGTCCTACCTCAAAGACTGTCCTATATATCCATCTGTGGTTAATTATGAAGTCACAGAAACTAGAAGACAAACATTTCTTACTTTTTTGTCTTCCATGACAATGGGGTGGATTGTTCCTATCATTCCTTTCTTGCCTTTCCTCAACCCTTCTCTTATGTCCACCAACTTCTTCACTCTTTTATTCAGGCAAATCCTTTATATTCTCATTGGTGAACCTAATACATGCTGCAGGAAGGGAAACTAAACCAGATACAAGAGAAACACTCCAGGACAGAAAGGAGAAACCGTTTCTGGTAACTAAAACTGAATCTCTAATCATATTTCTGTAGATAAAGAATCAATCAATCTCTTAGATATACCAGTGGGGAAAATGGCACTTTTATTTTTTCCCTACATGAACTGCCCTGTTTTATCTGGAGGTACAATTTTCCTCTGAGCCAGGCACTAGAAAATGGTTAGAGTGATCTGCCTGAGGACAACTGCCCCTTCCTATCACCCAATTTATTCCTAGTCTGCAGAGAGCACTGCTCTTCTGCTGCTGGACCCATCAAGGTTAAGAAGAGCACCAAAAGGCAGGAGGTCATAATCTGCTGAGTGAAACTGCTGAAATGACTTTGTGCCATTGTCTCTAAACACTGTGTTTGCACATGACCTCTGCAGAGCTGCATATTTGAAAGGCAGTGCCAGACAAGGAGCCAGGCATTAAGGCAGCACAACTCAGAGTGACTGACTTCAACTGAGTGATACTGGATGACACCAGAGGAAGATGCAGTGGCCTCACAATATTTGACATCTGCCCCTCTATAAAGGAAAAGGATTTCTTGGCAGATATCCTACCTTCCATATTTAAAATTTGAAGAGAGTTTTTATTGCTTTTTAATTGGGATGAAGGCAGGAGTATGTTTTCTTTGGATCTTACTTCAAAGCAGACGATCAGTGTTGCTGAAAATAAAGAGCCTTGTTTAGGCCTCTTCTGATCTTACCCGCTAAGCAAAATAAACTCACATGGGAGCATCCCCCTCCATTCACACTCTCAATGCATGTCACTTCCCTTGTGGGTTTATTAAAAAAATAAGAAATGCTAGGCTTCAGTCTGCAGAGAGCAATTGCCCCTTCTTAAGAGATTCAGGTATCAGCACCCCTCTCCAAACAGTCCTTTTGGCCCCACACAGCCAAAACAGAAAGACAATAGTCAAGAGTTCTTGTCTTCAAGAGTTCTTGTCACCAAGTCCTTGTTTCTTTCTATACCTTCATGATTACAAGAAGCCACCTTGGGAGGCCACTAGTTAAATACAGGACATAACAAACAAAAGCTCTCATATGAATCCTCCCCCTTCAAACATTCCAACTTGATGTTTCTCCTGTCTAAGATGTCCCATCATCTTAACTGATGGGGAGCTAAAATGCTTACATTTTCCTGGCCTGCATATCTGTATCATCTTTATCTAATGCAAGTACATTGAAAACGGGAATAAGATTATGTTATAACACTGATAGGGAGCTTTCAAATTAATTGTTCCTCAGTTGTTGTCTGTGATTAGAAATACAGCATTCAAGCTGTTAGGGCAGGAAGTAGTGTTTTTTCCTTCCTCTAAATGTGAAAAACTGAATCTTCCAGGGTATGTTGTGATTCCTCCAAATTAAAACTCAGGATCAAGTGACTGACTGTGTCCCAAAGGTACTGCACATCTAGATACTGAACAAGAATTGCAGGAGCACATCTGATGACCAGAATGTGTGCTGTACTTCTGAAGACCCCTCTAACGGCTTGCTCAGCATGATTGGGTCCCTACAGCTTTCTTTTTCAATGTCAGGGCAACTTGCTTTGAGAATCACCTGGATTCATCAAGTGAAGATGTGAGGGACTTAGGGACAAATTTCAACCTGACAGTCTACCACAGGACTGGAATCACTGGGCCCCAGAAACAGCCAGAAATGATCAGTAAGTGTATGCACATCAGCAGTTTTATGGCAAGGAAAATGTTGGACACAGCTCTGTTGCCTCCTGTTGCAGTGCAGCTGAGTCTCAGTAGAGGCTTCTGTGTGTACCAGACATTTCTTCATTTAACCAGACATCAAGCACCCTGTGCATCAGAGTGCTAATCAACTTCTCAGTACAGTACAGGGTATGTTGGTAAAGAACACAGGGTCTGGGAATCCACTATAGCCATTTAGAAAAAAATGTTACTGATGTGCTTTTTTTAAATGCTAAAATTTCGAAACCTGAAAGTATTTGGCTGGAGACCATAACATCTCTGTCATGGAGGCCCTGCAGGACCTTCTGGGAGCTGTATTTCATGTATTTCACACTCCTGTTTTCCCTTGGGCACGATCCTAGGTTGGGCTAGATCTGCTGTGATGCATGATCCTCTCTGCTCTTGTTCTCATCTCAGGCCTTGAGGCTGACACAAGAAGCGATGGACGACATATCCTGAGTTCAGCAAGGCTTATGACATTGTCCCAGGTGACATTTTCAGAAAGAGTGAGGAAAACACAGTCTAAATGAAGCTTCTCAAGACTTGATGCCAAAATGATACAAAAAAAAAAAAAAATAGAGATCAGTTTTAAATTGCATAGACTCACCCTAGAAAGATATATGGAACTGGATTACTCAAAGGTCTGTTCTGGCTCTGGCACTACTCTTTGTTTCTGTTAATGATTTTGGCAATGGAATAGGGATTACCTTTTAAAGCCTAAGTACGATACCAAAGCAGTGAGATGGAACAGAGGGAATAAAGGTTGGATGTTGTAATTAAGTTAAAAACCCCAAACCACCGAATACCAAAACTCAACCAATTTAAACAATTATTAGAAAGAAAATTTGTGGCTTGCCTTGTTGCAACTCTTTATTGACAAAGGTCAAATACTATAATTAGGAAGAAATAACCAACTGAACAAAAAAATCGAGAGATGGTGAATGACCAAGAACACAAAAAGCCTGCAGCAAACATTCTGGGGATTGCACTGGATAAAAATCTGAAAGTCTTCCAACACTCCCACCCTGCTGTGAGAAAAGCCAACTTGAAACAAAAAGAAGTGCCCCATGACAGACTTCGCAAAAAAGTGCTCCAGTCTGTTCAGTAGTGGCAAGGTCTTAACTGGAATAGGGGCTGCAGTTTTAGGCACTGAACTAAGGACACAGATAATTTTGGGAGATTTCTCCAAAAACAGTGGTAATAATCAGAAGACTAAAACACAAACAAATGAAGAAACAACTCAAAAGCTCCCACCCCTTACTGAGGAAAAGGATTTTAAAACTATTATTTAATATTTGGAAGAAAAGCCTGAAAGCCACAAGTCTTCAAAATAATATGAGGGGAAAAAAATCTTCAATAGCCATAACTAAACAAATACTGGCATATAAAACTGAAGAATGTTTGAAGCTTTCATTGTTGCAGATTCTTAGAAACAGATTGATAAATACATGTGAGGAAGAGGAAGGGTGCAGTCAATCTCGCTTTAGGAAGACAGGTTAGGTGACCCATTAGATGAAAATTTCCTCTCCTGTTATTTCCACAAAGTTATGATTCCCTGTGTGGTGAGCACAGCACCTACACCAGAGCTGCACAGGCACACGAAGCCAGCAGCTCCCATAAGACACTATGAGAGCATTTCAAAGTGGAATACTGTCTTTTAGCAAGGATGCTACAAGTAAGATACCTCAGTTTTCAAGCATTCTAGATTTTGACAAATACACTTAGAAATTTCTAAAGGAAGCAGACCATTTTTCTCCAGCTGGAAACTTTCCGTTTAAGTTATAAATTTGACACAGAAAAGCATTTTTGAGGCAAACGTTCAACCACCTCCTTGTATTGGGTGAGCATACTGGAAATGTGGATTGTTAACTCTATAGTCTTCACAGTTTAGATAAAAAGTAGAAGAAGGAAATGATGTTACCTTTCACACTGGAGAGGGTACATATTTGTGTGAAGTTATTATATGTTTAACACTATTGCAAGCGATCCAGAGCTTGAGAACAGCCCAGGAAGGAAGTGGGTAACACAGCAGAGAAAAACAGGATGCAAGGTTTTGACTTCAGCATCTTCTTTCTTCCCCTGAGCACGAGGTTGGGAGCAGAACTCAGCCCCCAAGAATTCCCTGAGAGTCAGTGCACTTAAATGTATAGCTGCTTTAGGCCTCTTCAGTAAAAACACTGATCTAGCAAATAAAATCCCACCTCCTGTGATTTCTGGCACCTATGTGATCCTTCCCTACAGCACTGCTGCTCTTCTGTCAAACAGGCTCAGCCCAGTGGCTCAGTTGGCACTTGGCAGTGAATTATCACAAAACTTTGCTGTTTTAGCTATCTTTTTATCCAGCCCAATCCACAAAGAGCCTCAGCCTTTGGAGTCTGATATTCAAATGGCAGGGTTGTATCCCCCCTCCATGTCAGTGTTAATGGTGACCACACCTTTCTTTGCCCCTTGGATTCTGCTGCTTGCACTGGAGTCTGCCGTGACAACTCATGTCACCCTTCCCAGATGGCACTCAGCACTGGGTGCAGAGCAAGGACCCCTGTATTCCCCAAGAAAATCTCCAAATGGTCTTAATTTTAATTTGGGGGTGGGAGGGAAACAACCAACCCAACAACAAAAAACAAGCAAGGAGCTTTGGCCTCATTCTGGTCTTCTTTCCTTCCTCCTCCATGCACTGGCACTCCAAATTCCACTGTGTGCATGGTCAGCAGCCAACAGCAGCTCTGTCTAACAGGTCAGGAACATGGCAGAGGCACATACACCAACTCGCCAGCCCAAAAGAGAAATAGGGCAATCATGAAAACTCCCCAAACCCTGGGGGCTTTTCTACAACATCAACAACTCCTGCAGGTAGTGCTGTAGTGAAAACTCAAAAGATAAAGGAAGAAAACCTCAGAGGTGTTTACGCTGTTCATGTAAGACATGCCAGTTTTAATGGGCAGAAAGTACTCAACAGCCAAATCAGTAAATATATTCAAGGTGTCTAACTCAGTGGAACTCCTTGTGATGCAGGAATGCAGGGGATGCAAGTGTGGCTGAGGACTTGAGGTCTTTCATGCACAGGAGACAGCTAAGGTACCTGCACAGTCGCTTTCACCCAGCCTGCCAAGGAGGAAATAAACCTAAACCTTTATATTTAACTTTTTGTAAAGCCTATTTCTTTTTGTGCCATCTTCTCAAGACACACATACACACTGCAGAAGAGTAACTCCCTTTTGCACTGACTGACCCCACCATAACTCTTGACAGAGCTCTAAGGCGATAGTGAAGCTGAGTTATAGCTAGAGTGGGTGAAGCAACAGGCATTTGTTGTTTAAACACTACACAAGGTGTTACTCTAATTACTGGTGGAGCCCACAGGGAGGTGAACAGCAGCTCCCAGCCTAGTGCAAAACGGCAGCCCCTTGATTTGGAGATTAAATTAGTGATCGGGTGTAGAGCAGAAGGGAAATGGGTTGGTGGGGGAGGGAGGACAACATGCTGGTGGGAAAGGAGCCCTTGCTTTTCCTGTCTGAACCTAGCACCTTGGCCTTGGCTCTGCAGCACCGCCAGACTCAGAAAATTTTCTTTATCCCCTCCAGGCTAGAAAAGGCTTTTAGTTGCATGTGGCAATGGTTTTTCTAAAAATGTTTCAAGCAAAGGCAAAAACAAACAAACAAAACAACCCCTAAAAAATCCAAAACACCACAGCCCCAGACAAACGTAGGAGATTTATAAGCAGTTCAAATCCTGGGTTATTCCTTCACTAATGGGGTTTGTCTGGTGTTACTGAGATCAGAGCCTGGCCACTGGTTACAGGGAACACAATGGAATTTGAAGCCTAATTAACAAAAGAAATGCCTCCACCTGTCTTTAACCAGCCCACGTGTTTCCAATTGGGCTTACAGCCACAAATGGATAAAATTGTGCTAAACAACTCTGAGCACATGACAGAAAAATAGCCTCCTGAGTTATGAGCCAAATCCAGATGCTCGAGGGACCACAAGAATCAAAACAAGACCATGTTCAGGGATGTAAATGAGGGGGAAAGGGAAGGATAGCTTTGCTGAGAGAAAACCTTAATACTCAGCAGCCTGGTTAGGTGTAAATGGCAGTGGTTATGAGGCTTGTGGTAAGATATTGGTGACTACCTCAGCATGAAGGGGTCAGGGGAACAGACTTCTCCACAACCCCTTATCTCTAACATCTGCAATTAGGACTCTCTTGCAACTTATTACATGAAATTTGTGCACTCCAAAGCAGCACAGCTGTCTTGTCCCTGCACACAGCTAGGCATTTCAAAGGAAAACATACAGGAAATGTCCAGAAAGTAACAACAGAGCCAAGTCAGGAACATTTTGCTCCTCAAAAGAAAACGTTGTCTCTCACTTTGGAGAAAGATAAAATCCTCCAGCCATCTGCTTTTATCCAAGGGCTGTGGTATGCACAACAGCACTGTATATTGGCTGCCCAAGCATAGCCCTTTAGACAGCTTTGGTGACAGATTGTAACAGGCCTGCTGATACCTCCTGTGACCCTGAATCAAAGGGTTCACAGGCATCACTGCTGGGCTGGAGTCACTTCACTTCTGTAGTTGAAATGTAAATGTTAGTAGTTAATTACAACCTCTTTTCATCCTAAAACAAAACCTTTTTTGCTTTGTCTGATAGTTGCTAGCAAGCTGCTGCTGCTAATTATTCAGCAATGGTAGCATCCTCCAAAACTCATAAAAATGCAAGGAGAATTCAGATAAAATTTTGGGTCCCTGTTGTGTAAAAAGTGCTATCCAGATGGATTATTTGCACCCAGCCCCTAGGTGCTGTCTCCTGCAGACAGGAGAATCAGTGATGCTCAAGAGAAATAGTGATGCCTAGTGACACTCCCCCAGCTCAGGGCACACAGATCAAATCAGGTTTGCTTTCAATGAAATGGCCTAGGTTGAGCCTTCTGGAGTTTTCTAACAAGTTACTGATGAACCAGAAATTTATCAGCCAGCTCTGGCTCCCTGGTTTCCACCAGTAACAGAAATGACTGCCAGACACTATCTCAGTCCCAGTGTTTAGGGACCACCCAAATGCTTGAGCAGCCACTTCCAACTCAGGCAGAGCCAGTTCTGGAGCTCACACAGGGCCTGCACAGACAAGGAAGATGGTGCTGCTGCACTGTGTGGGTGCAGAGGACACGTTTAAAGCCTCTGTACAGAATGTGTTCAGTTCCAGAAGAGTCTGAGCAGCTTGGTGTGAGAGAGAACCTTCTTAACAGCACAGTCTGGGAGGGCAATGCCAATCCTGAGCTGGAGTTGCATATTAGAGAGGAGAAAAGTGCACAGTAGCACTGGCAACAGTCCTGGCCAAAGCATCCCATGATCACTTCAATTATCACTGGAAGTTTTCTAGCTCTAATTTATATTTTAAAAAATTAAAATATATTTTGCTAGATTTAAGATTGTTGTAAGTCTACTGGATTTAAACCTTGTGATAGGTATTTCCTATAAAAGCTATGGCCAAAAATCAACTTAAAAAGATGCAGCTTCTGATATCGAGTCACGTGTCTCTGGAAAAATGGAATTAATTACTGTGGAGATAGACACTCCAACCTTCATCAAACCCTGTGAATGCACAGGTTGGGAGGCAGCAAACCCAGGGAACAAGTACAGTCCAAAGCTGAGTACAGGGCAGGTGAGGGAAGGAGAGGGGTGGGTTATGCCTGGCCAAGTCCTGGAAAGGAACAGTAGCTATGTGATATGCCAGTTCTGCCAGGGGCAAGTTTGGGATGTAGCCAAGCTTCTCAATACTCTCAGTTCACTGTGCCATGGAATCTGAAGCATGCCCTGCTGGTAACCAAGTGTCGTGGGCACTGCCAGCTGGTCAGGCTGTTCAGTTCCTGCCCTCACCTCAAGCTGGTGACAGGAATGCCAAGACTGAACTTACCAAGTCTACTTCTAAAAGGGATTATCAGCTCCAGCTTTCTCCCCACCAAGGCTCTGTGTGCCAGCAGGCCAGTCCAAGGAGAGAGGGGTTGCTGAGCTTTTCTTCCTGCTGTAAAAGGGAAATGTGCTGCACAGCACAAAGCCGGGGTGTTAGTGGTGCATCCACCTTTAAAGTGCTGAATGCACTGCCTGGAGCTGGTCATTGTGCTGGTTATTAGTGCCTGCTTGGAAACCAAGGGGGAAAGGCGAGTTGTCCTCTTCCACAGAGTGAAAAGGAACCATCAGATAGGAAAAACAGGACTGCTCTCCTGAAGTCTTCCTGGAAGAGGAAAGGTTTCTCCCTTGGAAACATCAGTAGCTGTGCTTCTAAAGATCAAAGCAAGTCATAAGGTTGTGTCTTCAAAGCTCTCCTTCCTCCTTGCTGCTACTGACCATCATTCAGCCAAATCTACAGCCAGTTATGCCTGTCCTGCCCTTGGCCATGGCTCCATGTGACTTAGTCATGGATGACATGGGAACACACCTCCCTGGCAGCAGAAGAAAGCTGGTTTGAAAAGAAAGGTTTCCTGAGAAGAAGGGACTGATGAGAGATCTCTGAGAAGGCCAAGACAAACTCTATAATGTAACAAAAGGGGTTTGGATGAAAGACAACTTGGAATAGCATGCTTGAGAAAAGAGTAAGTTGTGAAAACTTAAAGGAAAGAACAGGCATAAAGAGAAGGACAGAACAAGTGAGGAGGGCAGAGAAAGGACATGGGGAACATGAAGGAGGAATTCAATATGGGGAGATACATTGGCATCAACCTGGGAGGCAAGCTGTGCTTGCAGAGATATTGAGGAGCACACATGAGCTACAGCAGCCCTGCTGGTAATATGACAACACACCTTGATGTCCAAAAGTGAAAGCCTCTGAAAAACCACCCAAACACAGACACACTCTCATGTCTGGAGAAAGCTATTTACCAGTGGAAACATACCTGTGGTTGATTAATAAATAAAGGAGGATGATTTGCTAGATTATTTTTATTATCATAATTAATATCTGTTCTGAAGTAAGATGAGTTATTGTGAAATTTCTAGGGTTTCCTGCCAAGCATATAGCACCAACACTATAGGCATAGAAAGGACATTTCAGAATTTATTATTTTATTCAGTTACTAGTTTCTGGAGTCCACATAAGAAAAACCTACCCCCACACACACACAAAAAAACCAAAACAAAAAAACACAAGCAAACAAAACCCAAAAGAAATCCCAGTCAGCTTCTTTTGTTTTATATAGTGACAGACTATCAGGAAGATTTTCCTTTACATCAAGAAAAACATACACATTTCCAACCTCTGTGCTTTTAGCATTAATTGAAATCTTCTATGCAGCCTGCAGTGTGCATGGGGGGGGATCATCAGCAAAATAGTTTATCAAGTCTGTTTTAAAAGTTGCAGTGATGGAAGCATTTAGCCCAAAGTACTAAATCTAAACAGACCTGACTTTTGCTTCACATACAATTCATATTAAAGCACAAGTTCATGTCTGGCTAAAAGGAGAAACAAACAAAACTTGGAAATGGAGAAGGGGATGGCTTTGAAAAATCTTAGACTGGAATTTTCAAAGTTACAGTGCATCATGATTCAGATGCACCATTCCATTAATTTTAATAACTACCTAAATTCCCTAGGAAGCTGGGAATAACTTCAAAGTTAAATTCTTCTTGTATTTGGATACTTCCTTTAGTTGACCTGGGTTTGTTCTTTCACAGTGAAAGGAGAGGTGAAAAGTGTTCTGTGCTTTCTGCTCAGACAGAGCTATGCAGGCTTCACTGCCTGAGCTTGCTGTGGCCATCATCACTGCTGCCTTCTCTCCCACACCCTCAGCTCAAGCCCCCTCAAATGCCATTTGTTTGCCTTGCTGCTGACAGAGATTGCACAGATCACTTGGGAGAGGACAGTAAATCATAACTATATGACAAGCTGCTTCTGACAACAGGTCCCTCTTGTCCTGTTTCTGGAACTTTTTTGGACTTTATGTGCTTTTGTGGTCTGAAGTATTCAATAAATCTCTTTGAACCTTTCAGAGCCTCCCTTTGTGTTTCTCTCACACAGTTCTGCAATTACCTGTTGGACTGGGAAGGTCCAGAGCTGACAAGTCACTTTTAGCCTGGCTATAGTTATTGTATCATCTCACTAGCCAGCTCTTCATTAGTTTTCCATATTAAATTTTTATGAACAAAAAAAATATTTGAGCAGCGATTGAAAATGCACCAAGAGCAGAATGCATAAAACCTTGAGCTCAACACCTTTCCATCTGCAAAAACATCCTTATAATTCCTGTTATTTTAAACAAGTTCTTCCTCAAAGAAACATAAACATATTAAAACATGAGAGCTCTGTGAGAGAACCTTGCAGAAGGACTGAGGGTTTTTTCACTGTAATTCAGTCTCATTCTGCCCTAATTTTCTTCTCCATGACATTGAAATAATAGCAGGGCACATTTTTCTTGGTAGAAAACATCTTTTTGACAGTTTTTTTCCCATGAAGGAAAAAAAAAAAAAATTAAAAAAAAAATAATAAAAAAAAAGATACTTTGTCTGAAAACTCAAAGCGGGAGAAACTGAAGGGGTGGTTGCTTTAAGCAGCTCTCTAGGTAAAATTAGACATGAAGAAAGTACTGTCAGCAGATGGTGAGCAATTATGTTATGCATCCCTTGTCTTTCTTGGGATTTATTGTCAACCTGTTATCTCCCTGTTCATTGCAATTATTATTACTAATCTATTTTAATTATTAAACTGCTCTTATCTCAACCCACAGGTTTCCTTTTCTCTGATTCCTCTCTCCATCCCCTTGGGGGATGGAGAGGAGAGTCAGAGAACAGCTCTGTGGTGTTTAGTTGCCTGCTGGGGTTAAACCACAGTACTGCCCTAAAAAAAAAATTGAAAGCTACCCTCAATTCCACCTAAGGAACATTTGAGAAATATTGTTATCAAAACTTACATATACATTTCAGAACCATGATTGTAAGTTAATTTCATTACAATATTTACTCTTTAAGAATCTTTGAAATAGATGAAACATATGGCTTACATATGATTCACATCCTTGAAAGACATTTGTAATGTCAGTCATTTGAAAAGTCTTATCCGATACCATAACATCGAGCAGTACATTAGTAACATGTGTTTTATAATTTTTTCTTCTGTATTAATCACATAAGAAAATGTATGAACATAGTCTTAAGAAAGGGAATAAAAATCTCATGAGCTTAAAAATCCAAGGAAACCATAAAGCAGTGACTCTGAAGAGAGAAAAAGGACTTTAGGCCTAAAGAAACAAAACTGACAAGTTGTAAAGCGCTTTCAATTGAAAATGTGAAAAACCTTGAAACATATGAGAAACATTTTGTTTCTGAATAAATACGGTTAGACACCAATTCGCAGTGGCTTCTGTCTTTCCTTAGAAAGGGTTTAATTTTTAAATAATTCTAAAATAAAATAATATCCCAATTTAAATATTTAAAGCTGCATGAAAATGGCACTGTGGATTTCAGTTAAGACTAAAGCACACCTGGGTGTCCCTGGAAATTAGCTGTTTTTCCAGCAAGATACTTTATCAGAGTAAATACTGCCCAAGCTGTGCAGACATCTAATATACTGGCAGGACAAACAGTTCCATGGAAGAGCAATAACTCCTACAGGGCTACTCACACAGCCAGAACTCCTCCACAAGTGCATGGATCAATTCAGTAGCAACTCCAGTGCACATATGTGGAACTCTTGTGCTAAAGAGAAGAGCTTAAATCCCTGATTTCTGTTTAAATCAACAAACACTCTAACTATATTAATAGTTCTGTGATGCTCTTCAAAAAATCACCCATCAACCAAGCACTAACAACCCTTCTTCTCAAAAAACAACCAGCAAGCTGTGCAAGTTCTATGGCCCAGCAAGTTTTTAGATGCAGTATTTTCTAAAAAAATGCATTCTTTCTCCCCATGCAATAAATAATTCAAAGTTGTCATCCCTGCATCTAAACTCTGCTCATCTCAGAAGTTTTAAGTACATCAAAAATCACTGTGCAAAGTGAATTAAAGAAGTTGCCACTTTAGCTGAGGGCTGTGAAGTTACAGATAAAATGGTACTGGCTTCTATGGGTTGACTTTTCTGGGGCTTGCTACATTATAAGAGCATTGCATTTAGTCCAGGAGTGGCACTGGAGAAGCCTGAGTTCTCTGAGAAGTTAACTTCCACAGAATTATTTGTGAGCTGAGTTGAGCTCATGGTTAATCATCACTTGGGCAGATGCCATCCACATTTCGGCCATTAAAACAGATCAAGTAACAGCATATGCTTCTGGCAGAGGGCCCTGAAGGGTGAGAGGGATAACACCAGGTTGAAAGTAATCACCTTTAGGACCTTAGCTGAAACCTGCTATGCAGTTCCCAAAATGTGGGGATCTGCACTGGCACTCTTCTGGAGAGACCCATCTCCCCAGCTGAAATGATATTCTTCCCTGAAAGCACTGCTGAGCCTCAGCCCTGCCTCCAAGTGCTCCAGTGACTGGTGGGATATGGAGGTTTAGGCACTGCTCTACTGTAGCAGTCCCTCTTCACACCATGTATTCTACATGTTACACTGAAATAAAACAGCTGGGAAAGCTCCCTATTCACAGGACAGTGGTGTGAAGCCTTTGCTGCTAATTACTGTTTCTTAAATGGAACTGTGTTGCCTGAAAATCCCCTGAACTTGAGAGCCAGGAAGCCACAGCTTTCTTTGCCAGGGAAGTCATATAGAGGAAGAAACGTGCCTGAACAGAAGAGCTGATACAGCTCCAGGCCACCCCTGGAGAGTGTATCACCTGAATAAAAGGGGAGCATGGCTGGTATAAATCTTTTGAGACCATAAGCACTTCCTCTGGTTTTAAAAGCTCTATATTCTAAAAGGTGGGCCTACAGGTGTTCAAATCTTAGCCAGGGTGTGCTGCAAGCCCACAGTGGTTGTGGTGAGGGCAGTAACAGGATCACTCCTTAGTCTCACAGTCCTCCCCACTCTGGCTGGAAAAAAGGAACAGCAGGTCTTTCCACGGCCATCATCCTAAGCAGTGACAGCAGCTGCAGTCACACAAGGGTCATTTGTCCCAGTGTCTGATTCCCAGCACCAGCCTTCCCCTCTATCCCAGCTCTGTCCTAGTCCTAGCTCTTTGTTCTATACCGTATCCATAGCTGTAAAACAGGGGAATTCAGGTCCTACATTTCTCAGGCTTCAGGACCCACCAGCCCAGGGACACTTCAGCATTTAATGAACTGCCTTCTCTTTTGACAGACGTGTCTCCAGACAGGACAGTTTTGACTAGGGCAAAGATATTCCACATATGTTTTTGATTAGGATCCACCCCATCCCAATATATTCTCTGCTGTGCTTTATGCTCTGTTACACAGGGTCAGCTTCTAGATCTAGGTGTAACATGACAAATTGTCAGTGACAGGCTGCAAAGCCCCAGACCAGCAGAAAGGGAGGCCCACGCTGCTCAGATCGGGTGTCCACAGACAGCTGCTCACTTGTCACCTAAGTGACATGAGAATAACATGTCAGGTTTCTGCCTGTTACAGAGTTTTGATGTTACCTTGATAAAATGTTCTCTCTTTACTAGCCAGGATGGCCACAAGGCATTTCCAAGAGATGTGTCCATGTCACCATTGCCCTGATGCTCAAAACCAGCTGGGTGTATGGAGAAGCACAAGAGACCTAAAGGTGTTCTGGGATGTGGCAACCACGCACAAACAAATTTCCTGTTACCTACAAGCCACAGTGGGTGAGCTGCTGAGGATCAGTGCCAGTGCTGATGGTTATGCTGAGAGGCTGTGGGCTTTCTTGTTTCCTGCAGATACATGCAGATTAAGGCTCAAACACTCTCTGTCAGAAAAGGAAGTGGCCACAGAGTTCTCATCCTGCAGATAAGGCTGGGATCCCTCTCCCACTGGAAACATGGGCAGCTCAGTGTCAGTCTCTGGACATGTTGGGGTGCAACCTCTTCTGCCACACACTGAGTACCCTCCTCACTGCCATGGCAGCAGTGACTGAGCTTGCTTTTACTTCCAGGTCTGTCACAAGAGGCTGAACCACAAACAAGCTTCAAACTTTAGCTAAGTTTTCTCTATAGGAAGGGGCATTGTGGAAGTGCTCCCTAACTGCAGACACATTCACAGTAGCCATGAGTGATCCAGGACAGCCTTGGTACCACCTTAAGCTGCATCAGCTATACTTGCCTAAAAAAACTGTGTATTACATGACCTCTGACATACATGTGCTTGCCTTCTCAATTTCTATCCCACAAATGAGGAATCTGAGGCACCAAATAATTCTGGGACTTCTTGTAGGTCCTCCAGAAAGTAGAGAAATAGATCAGCCTTTACAGACCCTCATCCTGTACATTGCCAATGCTATCTGCACCAACTACACACACCAAAGCCAGAAACCAGAGGTGACCTGTAGAAGGGAAGTGCTAAAAATGAACTCATTCCAGAGCAGGAAGGGGACAAGGCCAGTGTGCAGAATGAGTTCAAGGGAGTTATTGGAGGGAGGAATAACACAACGGACTGAAGCAGGTGATCTGTCTCCAACTGGGCCACTCTTCAACAAGAAGTATCTCTGAAGTGGGGAAGATTTTCCCTTTCTTTTCTGTGCTGTGGTGCTCAGCTGCCCCTGCATTTTGCAGGGGCACTCAGCTGAGACTCATCCCAGAGCCCTGCATTCAGAGCACATAAAAGCTCATGCCTCCCCCTGTGCCTGTGTGTCACAACAGTGTCAGCCATGGCACTGATCAGAAGTGAACTACAGCAGGGCTATTGCACAGCCCCCAGCACGGCCAGCCTCTGAAAAGAGCTTTAAAAACACGACTAAATGAGATACTTCTACAGGAAAGCAAAGATTCAATACAGGCTTTATAGATTAGTAATATTTTGCCTGTAAAATAGCGTTCTTGAAAGAGTGCATTTGACTTGCTCAAAACAATTTCTCTAAACTTCTCCAGGCTGAAAGGCTTCTTCTAGTCTTACGCAAGCAAGGATCAAAATTTGGCCTGTAGCCTTTCCCTCAGGACTAGCTAGGCTGCCTGCTGTACATCTGTAACATAGACTATAGCACAGGGGCATTTTGATCTCCTGTAACCCACCACCTGGTAGCTGTTGAAATCATTCTGTTTCCTTCCATTTACTACTTGCCTTTTTAATTTGTTTTTTTTTGTTGTTGTTTTTTTTAAGAATTGGGGCATCTAGTCAGATTAGGTGGTTCAGAATTTCCAGTGGAAAAAAAAGCTGCTAGAATTGCTAAAATGCTCTTGGCTGTGTCCTGTCAGACTAAATCCAAACCTCATCAGTTTTCAACAAGTCCCTGTGAACACATTCAATTGATATGAAATCAAACAGACAAGGACGTTTTGCTGGAGCCAGTTGGTTTTGCTGAGGGTAAATCCCACCCAGCTCTAAGCCACAGCCCTGCTCTGCAGCCAGCACAGCTATTTCAGTCACACAACCAGGCACACACACTGATGCCTTCTCTCCTGTTAGGCTGTTCAGTGATGGTTTTTTATAAAATCCTGGTTGTACATCAGCTTCCTCCAGCAAAGAAAAGGCCACGTCCTGAAGTGTAAACTGTCTTAGGGCAACTTTAATACAGGACTTGCACTTTTTGAGGGATGTTTTACCTTTGTTTTTAAAGAAAAGGTGACTGATCTGGTAAAGTGGGAAAGAGTAATTTTAAGTTGTTAGGTTAGAAGAGAAGCTAGGCTTCTTCTAGCATATAACATGCAATGTTGTACATCTTCTTGTCCACCTGGAATTTACCTGAAAATAGCTGCTACCTTTGCACAAAATGAGGGCCAGACTAATTTTTCTGAGGGGAGGTACACAGGTAAGAAGAGAGGGACTACATGTGTGTAATTTACAGAACAGAGGCACACAGGACAGAGCACAGTGCTGGGGGTCAGTGCAGGAGAAACACTGACAGCATGATGGGTTTGGGACAGAGCTGGTGCATTACAAAGGGTAATGTGCTCATAGAGTATCCAAGCCACTATCTACCCCCCTGTGTATGCTCCACCAGCAGCTCTTTTCCACCTTGCTCCATGCCCCAAACACACAGACCAAGCAGACTATTTGAATCAAAGCAAACCCATGGCAAAGCAAGAGACCCAGCCTGTCAGCAGGGGCTCACCAGCCCCTCACCACTTAAGAACACCAGGATCCTGCCCCTGCCATGCTCACACAGCTCACAGAAACAGCCACTGCACAAACCCAAGCCCCTGCAGAAGCACATCCCTTGCCAAGAAGCCCTCACAGGTCCCCAGGTTGAACAGAGGGGCAGGTCCCAGCAGGAAGGGTTACCCCACCAAGGACTTCTAGATGGAGAGGAGCAGACTCAAAGGGCATGTGGATGTGCTTGGGGCTGTAGGTCTGGGACACCCCCTCCCCACAAAGTCCCCTGTGCCCAGGGCAGGGGAAGGGCCCCTTTTCAGCATGTGTGTGGGCTGAGCAGGACATGGAGACCCCCCAGCCACCACCTGCCTGCAGACACACAGCCTGCACAGCTAGTCCTGTGCTGAAGTGCAATTAAATTCCTCATTAGCTGTAATTAGCAGGCACCTGACACTCCTCAACAGAAGCACAGCAACAGAGGGGCCTCTCCCTGGCAGGAGAGGGCCAGTGGGATGTCAGTTTTTGTAGCCTGTTTTATGAGCTATGGTATGTCTGAGCTCCCTTGTACTGTGCTGGAGCCTCACTAGAGGCAGCACCTGTGAGCAGGATCCTGATCTGCATCTCATCACTCAGCTGGGAATCCCTGCTGATTTCAGCAGGTTGTGGGTTAGACCTTGCCTGAATAGGCTGGGAATAACAGCCAGGCAGAGCCTTAGGCTGAGCTGCAGCCATCAGCACAGGCTTTTCTGGGGGCTGGGTCTGAGTGCTGCTGACTGGACTGAGAGCAGCTCCCATCAGTAATCCCAGCCCTCCCGATTGGTGCCTCTATACTCTAAAACATACAAACCAAGGTTTCCAGAACTCTCCTTCCCTGAATGAGATCTCTTGCCAACCATCTCATCCAGAGAAATCTTCCAAGTAGTAGAAACTCCACTTCATATTCCCAAGGTGGATAAAAGGTTACCCAGGGCAGGGAGACCTGCCTTTTAATCAGAGACGTTATCCATTGCACTTCTGGTCCTCAGCAAGTCAAGGACATCAGGCAATATAATTTTTCCAACTTCATAGTCAGATGGAAAAGGGTTCCTAAGTGGGCCAGTGACCATTTGGTACAACTTACTGCTTCAGCATTTGTGGGTGTCAAACTGCTCTGTCTCAACAAGGCTGCTAATGTGTGTGGTCCAAAGGACCTTGATTATTTTTAAGACAAAATTATCCTGGGGATGAGTGACACCAAGAGGCAGGGTAAAATCAGAAGAGAGGAAAAACTTGCAAGTTCCCACTCTCATTCTTGCTTCACTTTGAGTTGGTTTTACACGGGACTTTGCTAAGTGGGTGCAAGGCTGTGGGCTGATGCTCTTCAATTCCCATTCAGTGTTGTGCTGTTTCTCCCTATGATTTCCGTGCTCTCACCAGGCTGGTGCTGCTGCCTGAGTAAGTGCACTGCAACACAAGCAGGAGAAGATGGCAGGGCAGAATGTCAGTGGGTGGTTGTGCCAGAGCTGCTTGGACAATTTTTCTTTGAACAGCCAGTAAGACAAATGTTCACTTCTTTTTGCAGCAGAAAGGTTTTGGATCCTCTTAAAAACCTTTCACAATCAGCCACCAACCTGTTTATTGTATGTCCACATCCTTTGATTAGTTCTTAAGCAGCTGGCCTTTGCTTTGCAGCACATGAGCTCCCTAGAAGCCTTGATGCATTTATCTTCACAGATAAATGTGAGGGAAGGGAAGAGCTGCAAACTTCCTTGGACAGAGCACATCTTTCGATGCATGTCTCTTAAATCCTAGACCAGCCATTAAATCCCTCCCATGTTTAGTGGTCTCCAACTCGTTCTTTAGGTCATTCATTATTTATAGTATGTGTCTGGCTGTATGGTATTTCATTACTGCTGGAGGAGGATGGCAAACACAGTCAGGAATCTGTGTCCTCCTTAGCCTCAGAGACACTGCAGAACTTCAGACTCCTTGAAGCTAATCCCATGCTCTTTTAACTAATTTGTAAACTTTTTATTTATAGGAGAGAATCCATCAGCATGATATACAGGTCCTATACTGTCAGTTTGTCATATTGAGCCTGCAAGCTGAATATAGAGAAAAGCTCATAGAAATCACTGTACCATAAAAAATGTCATTAATTCTAGTTCACATATTATCTCCAGCAGTAGTTCTTGCTGCAACTTCACAAGAGTAAAAAGCCTTTCACAACTGGATTCTTCCCCCAATGCACCTACTAGCAAAGTGCCACTATCTATCTTAATGTGATAAGTAGCCTGAGCTCTCCAATTCCTATAGTGCAAAGCAATCAAAACCTCTCAGATAATTTTGTGCAGTGTGTAGCTTTCCACTGCAACCTCTCTAATTTTTCAGTTTCTTTAAATGTAAGCCCCATTTTAAAAAGTACACAACAAAGACTTGGAAGGGGAGGCACTATCTTTTATTAGACTAAATTACATAGCTGGAGAAACTAGACAAGCCTTCAGCTAGTGAAGACTAATAAAAGATACTGCTTTTCTCCAGCATCCCTGCCTTGCTTGTAGCCTTAAACCACCTCATCTTCAGCAATTCCAGTGCCACAAAACAAGCATAGAAATCTTAGAAAGGCTGAACATCTAATCTGTACTGCCACAAAACAGCATTATTATGAGGACTGCGCTGCCTGGGCTGGTTTGTTGTTGTAGGATAGCTCTCCAGTACTAGGCAGCTCCTATTTCTTAAATATAAATCACCACTAAAACCATTTGCTTGAGTTCAAAACCAACAATGGTGTACTCAAATTGCAATAAATTAGTTATGTAGAGTAACACAGAGAAACATCAAAAGCTACATTAAGTCAAGGGGAATACAGTAAATATTTTGATAAGCTGTTGTCAGAGCACAATGCAGCTATTTTAAAGCTATAGCTTCAGTCTTTGTCTGGCTATGGATATTGGATGAGCTCCCTTTGCATCTTCCTGATTTGTCTTCTCCTCAAGCTTCAAAAGTTAGAGCTGGGGTAAAACACCCTCCCACCTTCAGGCAAGTTTTGAGATACAGCTGCCCACGATGTACATGAGCTGAGACCTTCAGTTCTCTTTCCCAGCAGCTAATGAAGCGCCTGGGGAACAACCTAATGCCAAAATATCACATGTACAGAGAAAAGCATTTCAGGAAAGCATCATTCCTAAGGAGAATGAAGAGGACTGTAAATCTATCCAGCTCAACCTCCCCTACAGCTGGGAAGGTCTCTCACTTCAGATTCCCTCCATCTGTCTTTTCAGCATTGATCTGTCACCACAGAAAGCTGCTGACAGACAGCCCCGATTCACACAGCCATGCAGGAAATCGTGATAACCAATTATCACTGTGCAGGAATTCATGTCCCAGACAGGCATCCCTGCCTACCAGTGTCTGCAGTGTAATACAACCAAGTACCAGCATCATTGTAGCAGCACTTTTTAAATTTAGTTTTAAACAAAATTTCAAAAATCAGCAGCGTCATGACCTCATGCACTCTGCCTTGTTCAATAATGGTAGTGACAGCTGCTTATGCCAGAGGGCTGGGAATGGTTTGTTCTTTTTCCTCAGGAAAAACAATACCCAGACTTCAGAGAAGGTAATAAACTTTCAATCAAGAGTAGACCTGCCTTGTATCCTCCTTGCCCAATATCTTGTTCACAAGAGCAGTGTGGACCTGGTGAAGCAGCTGTGAGACAATCCTTCAGCAGATGACACTCAGTAATTAGGATTTCTCTACCTGCTCCCATAACCATCCCAGCAGACTTGCACGAATACAGCCTTACCCACTGCAGCTACCCCAACACCAGTGCAAGAGAGCACATCCTGCCCTTTGTCCTCCTCCATAGCAAGGGAAAAAAGTTGTACCAATACAAAAGACATCACATTCTTGACATTAAAGCTGAGTTGATGTTACTAACACAAAATCACATCTTTACAGAATTATATTGACCAAACTTCTGTGAGGAGACCTGGACAGGGAGAATAGCTTGATGAAAAACAGTGTCTAAAAGTACAATGAGTGAAAAAATTAGATTCTGGATCAATTATTTACATGCTGCCCCAAAGCCCATATCTTTAGACCTGTTTAGGAAAGGATATTTATTTTACAGTTAAAGAAAGATACCAGGAGATACAATAAGCTATTTCAGACATTAAATAAAAGCATTCCTGAATGCTGAAAATGATTGCGTACAGAGCAGGCACAGAGAAGGAGCCTTTGAGAATCCTGAATAAGAAAATAAATCTCTCTTTATTTACCTTGGAGACTCTTTTTTTTGATGTCAGCTCAACTTTTCTTTGAAACCTTACCATTAAGTTGCATACTGCAAAAGGGAAGCAGAGATGTTTATTTATCAGCAGAGAATCACAAGCCACTCTCTGCCCAGGATGGTCTCTGCCCTCTTTACGACTGCTGAGATGGCAAATACATTTCCTAATCCTGGACAATGGTATTTCCTAATCCTGGACAATGGTATTGCCCAGGATAAGAAATCCCAGCAGCAGTTTGCAAACCCCAACTGTTTGTGGGGCACCCAGAATGATGTGTGAAAAGATGCAAAGCAAAGGGTGAAATTGCTTGAAATTGCATTTGTCATATCCTATTCTTTATGACTATAGAAATACAATTTTTATTCCTGTTCCCTCACCCAGGATCATAGGAAAAATCGCCATATTTTGTGAGTAAGTGAGTGGAAGAAAAATCATTTGGAATTAAAAACTAGTCTGTAGTGCAAAGGTTAAAAGATAAGGTTTTCTCATGTATACTTCCACTGCAAAAGCAGCCTTCCTGTTAAATCCTTGGTAATTTCATGATGTAAGAGGCACCTAACAAAAAAGCACTGAAAAACATGGTAAACTTCTTGATTATCACAAGGCTACAGCCTGCTAGAAGCTCAGTATTTCCTCAGTTCCTAGCCAGAGCCCTTACCACCCTCATCATACACGACCCATGCAGAGAGCTGTGCTCTCTCCACACTGGGCTCTTCTCAGGGGTCTGAAGCTGTGAATGCAGGGACAATGGGTGGGTGTTTTGTGCTGCCAACACTTGGTGGTGGGGCAGGGGCTGAGATCTCACCCAGGCTGCTCTCAAACAGCAATCTCCTGCATGAGCTGGATTTGGTTCCTAGAAAAAAAAAAATGAGGTGCTTGGTTACTGTGTTTGGATTTTCTTCAAATGTGTCTTCACAGGCACTGGATATATTTCTACATGGACTCATAACTGCTCCCTTCTCCTGAGGACTGGAATGCCTGAATGCATCATTTTCCTTCTACCTTGAAAATGTAATTTCCTATTGCCACCAGTGCCAGCAATTCTTGCTAATGCTTTAAAGAGAGCCTTGCCCCTCTTGTACACCTCTATGTTTTCACAATCCCTCCCAGTTAATGGCTGTCTGTAGTAGATGAGGAGTCTTAACCAGGTGGTGGATCAAGGCCATGGAGAGCTGCTCAGCACTCAGGAAGCTCTGGGCACTGTTCCTGGGGTTACACATGGGGCAGTGCAGTGAGGGCCTGGAGAAGCAAAGGACACAGTGTGGGATAAAGCACAGAACTGCAGCCCATGGCCTGAGGCAGGCTGCAGCCCATTGCATCACTTGTACACCATGGAAGAGAAAATCCCATTACTTCAGCAGGTGCCTTCAGACACATCCTCTGTGCTGAAGCAGTGCTTTCTCTGCCAGGAATGTCCTGGTGCATTTTCCCCATCATCATAAACCTTGATGCCTTCAGCCAGCTCCTTGTTTTTAGAGACTGGTTTCAGGAAACCAAGATGCCCAGCTTAAAATCTCTAACTGTTTTGTGCAGATGATCTCTAAAATGAAAACTAAATATATCTCCCCTAAAATGAATTATTAATATTTATATTGATCCAGGTTCTGAGAAAATAATTGAATGTACTTCTACTATTTGGATGGCTAAATATTTCCAATTAAGAGCATTATGAACAATGCAGAATATGTTTGCCTTGGAGGAAGGCTTGAGGATTTAAAGCTCATGTTAGAAACATTAGCTGCTGTCACTAATGTGACTTGCTGACTTGAATGTTTATTTTTTCTGATTTTTCCCCCATTCCTCCAATTTTTCAATTAAAACTTAATTGCCTGCCCACTCACTTGCTGCAGAAGTGAAAGGGAGATTATAAGCTGTCATAAAAACCTTCTTTGGTCTCACATTTCTCTCTGGCAACACAGAGAAAAGGTCAGTTGTAGTGCTGGCCTACACACTAAGCCACACTTGTGGCTTAGGGCCTTGCTTTGGGAATGTTCATTGGGTGTTGGATGGTGTGTTCATGTCCCAAATTGCTTCAATTTGCCTGAGTGTCTTCTGGTGAGCTGCATTGCCAACTCATCAACAGAAGTCAGGAGCCAGCTCCTGGCTGACATATTCCTTGTACATTCCTCTGAATTGGATATTTTAATCTGATTTTATGGCTTATTTCCATGTTGAATTAAACTAGGGTTGTCTCTGTGTATGTGACATGAACAAAGAACAGCAGACCTGTGTCCCAGCTGAGCAGCTGTCCAATTGAGAGAAATTTCTGCAAAGATCATCACCTTGAAAAACAGGCTGAGCAGGGACAGCACAACACTTTACCTGCTAGGAGACCACAACAACTTACTGCTATTGCATTCAGTTCCTTGAATAAGCCTGTAGCTCTAAAATGACCAAGGACTAGTTTAAGCTTGCAACCAGAGCAGTGGCTGGGGGGAGGCTGTAAAGGCAGTTGGTGTATATGTACAATGATAGCAGCAAGAGGAGAGATTAGATAAACAGAAGATCATTTACAGCATCATGTGCCTCACAAGCCTTTCCTGGCAGGAGATGTATTGCATCCACTCCAAAACAATTAGCTGACCTGACAAGCAGGGAATATTCACTGGGGGTAGGTAGCAAGGGTAATTTGCACTGAGACCCTTAGGCTATCAGAAGAGCAGAGGCCAGGGTTTTTCTGGACAGTTTTATGGCCAGCTGTTTATTTTTAAGATTAATTTATTGTTCCTGGTGGGTGTGGTGCTTTAGCATGCTAAAAGAGATGTTGTGAGTGTCAGGAAGAAGATCCTTACAGGAAGAACCTGGAAGAATATTTTGTCCTCCCTGGTTTACCAAGTGGGGTGGAGGTCAAGAGTTTGGATAGACCTTGAGCAGACAGAGCAACAGGAAACATTACATCTCACACACACATGGGGCATGAGCTGCCATTCCCAGTAGACACACACATCTCCTGCCTCCAAAAGGGAGCAGAGAGCCTCCTGGAACAACATTTTCACTCCATAGCACAGTAAATGAAGAGAATCATACACCTGCAAGGATTTTTTTCTCACAAGATACTGAACATTGGAAGTGTCTCAAGGCTTTTCAGTAATTAGAGGGAAATTCCTGTATTCCTCTTTCATCTGTGATTTTGGGGGTAGCAGCTTTTTCAGATGCAGCAGAGTCAGTCCTGAGACAGAGCTGTAAGGAACTTCTAGGGCTCTGAGGCCCCAGGAAGTGTTTTAGAGTAGCTCTTTTCTCCTGAAGCTCTCACGTACTTTGTACCATCCCAGATGCAGCCCTACTGAACTCTTGCCATTCTCACTGGCTGGAACTGCCACATACCTGGGAAAACCCCACACAACAACCCAAATTGTACCCCAAGGGCACAGGCTGAGGGACAGAGCTTGGGGAGGGTGCAGTGCCCTGGAGAAGATCACAGACCTGTTGGAAGAGCCATGGAGTCCTGGAGCCCCTTGCTCAGCCATGGTCCTTCCCATGGTCCTGGTTAGCTGCTGGCTGGGCTGGGCTGGGTAAGCCAGCATTTACCTGAACAAAAGATTCATGAATACAGCTGCTCTGTGAAAAATCCTTGTGAAAAATGCTCCTTGTCATCCCTTTTAGCAGACTGTTTTCATCTGGATCCTTTTGGCATTTCCAAGGATTACCCAGATAATCAGATGAAAAATGTTTGCAAGCACTTTCTGTATCTGATTGGTTTTCCTCATCTGAGCCTGGTCTCTTGGAGCCCATGGCATTGTGCCTATTTCTGATTGGAAGGCTGAAGGATTTTTAAAAGGAGAGAAGTAAACTGCAGATAATAACGTTTTTAACCTTTCTGCCAGGTGGTGTTAGCAGCAGGAAAAGGCAGAATGACAGTGTCTAGAGTTTCCATTTAATATAACTAAATAAATGGTTCTAGCCTCCACCTAATACCTTGCCCTCTAGAGTTTTAGGAATGCAGACTGTAAATCCCTGATCACCTTAATTCCTGTTATTTTCTGAGCCCAAAGTTTATGTTATTCATCAACTGACTGAACTAAAATCCTTCTGAGAACTCCAGGCTTCTTGGTAAAATCCCCCTAGACCTCACCTGTCAAAGAGTCCAGGGAATTTTTAAAGCCTTGTGGTATCCAGCAGCAATACTGCAGTGTTTGAGGCCCTACTGCCATGGAGGATGGCATGAACAGATCTCCATCGCTGAGAAGGCATCACCAGAAAAAGGAGTTGAGAACCAGAAAAATCTCACTGTGGTTTGGGAATTTCCCTTCACTGTCTTCATTCCAGAGCTACAGGCAATCTTTTAGATAGACTGAATCCATGCCACAGAGTGCCTTGAAAATTTTGTCTGAAACTTGTACTTGCTTATCATGAGGAAAGTTACCCAAATATGGCCTGTGTCTGGTGTGCAGCAGTCCTGTATTTCTTTAGTCTAAGTGGTTCCTATCCTGAACAAAAATGGAAAGGTAGCCCAGCTTTAAAAGTCAGAGGAAAAGTTTTTTTACTGCTTTTTTGCTGCTTTTGCTGCTTTCCTAATCTGCCATCATATTTTTAAAATGTTTCAAGGCAATATTTTTCAAGAGTTAATGAAGTAATGCCAGAAAATCCATTAATAGGTAAAAACCCTTATATACAGTGCAGAATGGATGGATAGAGTTTTCTTTTTTCCACGGACCAAATTCACACTGGGCATTTTCGATACAGAAGAAATATTTTTCATGACACTCCAATAGCAGATTTTGCAAGAAAACTATCAGGAGTTATTTGGTCTCCCACCTACCTACTGTGGCTTGAATAGAACAAATCTGTTTCCAAAAGCAATAAGACACTTAACTGATCCCAAAGCTTAAAGATGCTTTCTAAGGCTAAGTGACAGGTTTATTTTTAATACAAGACAGAGGAATGCAGAAGAATACAGAAGCAGATCCTGCTCTACTGTATCAGTGGAGGAACCAAAGCAGAGGTTGCCTCTTTCTAGACCAGCCTGTCACTGTCTCCTCTCATGCTCTAACCAGAGCTGACCTGGCTTTCACAGGTTGGACTGCCTCCATGGTAGATACAAAAACTACTGAAGGTCACCACGTCCTGTGCCCATGAAGAGCATAACCATATTTAAGACACCCATTTGAAATAATCATGTCCTTTGGACACCCACAAAAGTGCTCCTTGGTGTGGGGATCCCATGGTTTGAATGGACACCTGCTTGAGCTCATTGGTGCCTCACTGATAACTCAGATTCAGCTATACCAATGATTTGCCTATTGTACTCTCCTAATGCTGTTATATAGTCTCACAGCTGTGTTTGCTGAATTTCCATGTGTATATTTATTCCATTTATTAAAATCCACTAGAAACTCGTATAGAAAGATCTTTGCTGCTTTATGCATTTACAATAGGACTGGTAAGCCAGAGAGAAAAGATATTCAACAAGATGTTTAAAGGCACTTTTAAGGCTCAGTTTCTGGACAAACACCCCTGTCCCTCATTTCTTCCACATTACAGGTGTCAGCAGACATAAAAAGTGGCAGGGTGGATGTGCTTCTCAACCCTGGGCTGCAGAGGAAGAACCCTGCAACATTTGGTAGCCACTGATGTTTCTGGGGCTGGAGAGTTCATGCCAAAGAACACTGTACTGCTGGCTAGCCAGAACCAGACAAAAGGCAATGGAAGGAGGTACAGAACCATGGCTTTATTTGTAAGGCTACAGGTGAACAACACCCACAGGGTGAAAGAAAATTTTAAAAGACACACTCTTTGCTGCCTCAAGCAGAGTTCCTACAAAGACTGCATCTAAGTCTTGTTTTCCATAGATGATCCAGATCTCTAAAAATAGTACAATCTCAGGAGTAACAAAAGACATCCACTCCGAGATCTGCAAAAGTTTGGATCAGGATTTCAGGCCATTGGAAAAATAACTTTTGCCTATGAGAGAAAGGGAAAACCCAGGGACCCACTGATTTTGGTATAGAGTCTGGATAGTTCTGGTTTAGATAGTTTGGTATAGAGTCTGGATATTTCTTTGGAGGCTCATTTACCTTTTTAATTTATACACCCACACTTCACCACACATGTCCAATGTACGTTTCTGATAAATTCTTCTTCCTGGCCTTTCAAGTGTAGGATCTCACCTTGCTTGGATGTCCTTGAGTAATGCTCATAGGAATACAACCCCTGAAATGCCAAACAGATGTGAAAATGCATCTAAAGAGGAATGTATGGGTGCTGTCTGTCTGTCATCACCCCTTTCACCATTTTGCCTCCTCTCCTTTCATCTGGTGCCCACCTCTGCCAAGCTACAGACAGGGGAGCTACATGAAATGTGAGACAGAGCCCTGTTTAACCTGACCTTGGTTTCTGCACTCTGAGCTCTCCACTGGTCTTTATTTGGCTCTGTGAAATTCAGCTTCACTTCACTGAACATTTACTTTAAGGTGGAAGAGTTGTGCTGGGGTATTTTGGGCAGGTTCCTACCAAAGAGCTGGTCTACCTTAACAAAGATCATAAAGATAGGAAATCTCAGGAGTAATTTGTACTTACATTGGAAAAGCACTACCATCACCACCCCCTACATGTGTAGCCAGTCTAAGAGGCTGTTACCTTTATTCTCAGTTTGCCACATTGTTTAAACCGCAATTACTTTTTCCCAACCTGTCCTTAAAAACGTTGGAAAAGGTTGAACACTTCTAAGAAAGCAGGTTTGGCTATTTTTTTTTTTTCAAAACAGATGTTTTTCCTCTGTTTTTTTTTACAACAAGAACAGAGTTTTCTGGCAAAATAAACACAGGACTTATTATAATAATTAACAGAATTTTGTTTGATAGAAATATAAATGCACCTAAAAACTAATAAGCATTATATGACCAGTTTCTAGTTTAAAAAAAAAAAATTAATCACATTCCCTCCCCAAAAGTACAAGAAATTTGCAGCACATCCCTAAGGACTTTGTAAAAACACACAGTCCAAATTTCTCAGTAGAAGTTAAAAATAATGTCAGTCTGAAACCCACATCCACCAACATCTTCAGCTTCTTATAAGAAGGGTATTTTTCTTTCTCTTTCAACCTTTTTTCCTAAATGGTAAATTCCATTTTCTATAGGTAATTGAATAGCTAAATTAACCAAAATCTCTACTACAATCTTCTTAAATTATAGCTTTTCCCTGCAAATGCTTTGAAAGTCTCTGATTTCCAGTGCTTTCAAAACAAAGACCAATTCTCTCCATCCTGTTCTGTGCCACATGGGACAGAAAGCACGTTCTTGTTGCCCATATTGAGAAAAGAGAGGGCATGATTTGCTTCTTGTCTGTGTCTGAATGACTCTGATGCCTGCAGTAAAATCACTCCTAAAGTTTTTACCACCATAGAAACTTAAACTTTTCTTTTCACAGTATTTGCTTTTCTTCAGAAGTCCATAGATTTACTCTGGGCATGTGAATAATTTTGGTGCCCTTTTCCCAAAGAATATCCTGTTAACAAACTGTGCCCACCCCACTCAATGATCTTAAAGGTATTTTCCATCCTTAAGGATTCTCTGAAAACATAATTACAAGGCAGAGAAAAGGATTGTTGATAAAAATAAACAAAACAAATCATTACTTAGTAAGAATGGAGTGAATGTGATCTTAGTGTAGTGGAATTTGTGTGAAAAGCTTTAGTTTAGGGAACAATATGTGACCTTTCTCTTTTTCAAGAGAAAGAGGTTCTTGGCATTATTCAGCCTGAAGAATTCTTAATTTGCTTGAAACCTGAGCCATGTTGATACAGATCTTTTAATTACTGTTCTCTGTTGACCTGGACAAAGCATTGTGAGAAGACTTCAAATCCATCATTCCACTACTTTGACTTAGTGCTCACCTGTTCAAAGGTTTGGTTTTGGTTGCTTTCTTTTTCTGAAAAATTTGCAAGCAAGCAGAAAGAGAGAATATTTTCTACTACCAGTAAGCTCTTTCAAGCAGCCACTGCAAGATAGGAGAAAACATTTTTCTACTCGCTGATCCAAAAGCCCAGAATTAGATTCCCAGAGACAATAATAATGAAAACCACAACAAAACAAATTAAAACAAATATATAAACAACAACAACAACAAACAAAACCAAAACCATGACTTGGTTGATTGCACTGGAATGAATTCGACCAACAGATGGCAGCTATGAAAAGCAGGATGGGTCATGTTCCCAGCCATGTAAACAAAATGAAATCATTATAACCCATCTGCCATGTAAAAATGTTTCTAGTCCTGCTCTTGAGACAAAAGAAACATTCTCATGTCCATTGATTTTGGCCTATTTGCAGCACAAAACACTATGCAGGGGTATTCACATGCTTCACTGTTCTCTGGTTGGTCTGTGACTTGGCAGCTTTCTGGGCACACTGGTTTTATTTCCTCTGAAGAAAACCTTTCTGCACTCAGAGAGTGAAAATGGAGGAGAAACTAAAAATGCAGGAATTTGCAGGGACTGTTCTGCCAGACGACGTGTAGGGGGCTGGAAATATCCCAGGAGTAATAAAAACACCAACATGCAAATATCAAAGCCTTGGGAGGAGAAAAAATAAGGCTCACCAGACTGGTGTGTTAGGGGCCAGTGCTCAGCCTGGGAACAGCCCAAAAAGCATCTCTGTCCTATAACACAACATAGGCACCTGGCCACCAAGTGTACATTTGGACACAAGGCACATAAATCTCTCCTCTGAAGATTCCTAACCAAATCCAACAAACACCTCCTAATATCAGGGCACAGTCAGACCTGGCCAGACACTGAAGTGGAAAATGCTTTCAGTAGAGATGAAAGTTTCCCTTCTGGTCAAAGTCCCCATTCAGGTGACAGTTTTTAATTGAAAAAATATAAATCTGTACAAGATTTTTTAAAATACCTGAATTATTTCTAGCTACAGGAATACTTTTTGGTTTAAAAGAGTTTCACTTTTGAACTGAGAAAATTTTTCTTTATTGTTGGCAATATTTCTGGGCATTAGCTGGTGCAAGAAGAAAAAAAAGTGGGCGAGGAACCTGGGATTTCCTAATCCTTGTCATTTCCACATGGGCATTCCTGGTCTCCTGCCTTCCAAAGGAGCACTTCAGCCAGGAAAGACATGAGGAGCAAACAAGAGGAAGAATTTGTACAACAGAAGTTCTACTCTGATCTGTCGGGCAAGGCTCAAATGTGGTGCAAAAACAAAGACAAAGGCTGCTTCTGGTGACCTCTTCTGTGCTTTTCAGAAAAAGTCAAGAACAGCGATTAGAAAACACAGGGATTGCTTATTTAATCTGGTTTTAAAAATGAAGTAAGTGTTTTAATGGCACAAAAGGCAAGAAAAACAATGGAGACTAAAGGAATCTGTTCTAGAAGGCTCAGGGTCAGGAGTCATAGCCTGAAAGTGCTCTTTGGGTGCACATTTGTCTTTGAACTCATGATTTCAACATCAGGCTCTGATCAGACCAAGGTGCTGAATAAAGGCATCTAAAAGCAAGTATGCAACACTGCAATGGCTATAAGGTACTCAGGTGAGTTAGAGAACAGGACAGACAGTCAGCTGCTCATCATTTCATGCAAATGTTAAACTATCTGGTTCCTTTGAGACTGAACCCCTCCACAGAGTCAGAAAAAGCAAGCAGATTTTGTGGGGTAGTTGGCTTGCCAGTTTGGAATATTTAAAGATCCTGATAGGAGCCCATCTACATCTGTAGGCACTTCAACATCTTGGGAAATCAGATCCAGTTCTCCAAGGCTTAAGAGTGATCCAGAGTCAGGGAATGCAATTAAGCAAATAAGTCAGAAGCAATAATGTCAGAGCCAGTGTTTCCTGCCATCCACCGTTCCTGGGGCAGTAGACTGAAGGCAGAGTGGGGCCAGCCCGTGGGCACCCATGAATTGATCACACAAGGGGCTGCATGTCTGAGCCTAGCAATGGATCCCTGGGAGGGTGGGAGAGGGGCTGGAGTGTGGAAGGGACATTAACCACCAGCTGTGGTGAGCAATGCACATTCACTGCCCACTGGGAGAGGGGAACCACAGCATTTCCAGTTTGTGATTTGCAGATGCTCAGCAGTATTCTGCCCACTGGCCCTGAGCCAGCTCAAGTAAGGCGGTAAAAAATTTCTTTCACTTTATGCATAGGGGTAGTGTGTTGGATTTCATGAGGATGACAGGAGTGTTCACACATAACCCCTTCTTCAGACAGAGCTTGCAGACACCTACTCAACATGAGTGATGACTGTGAAGAAGCGTCCCAGAACCAGCCTATGTTTTCCTGTGACTTCTTTTCCCCATCTGTAAACCAGCTACAGCATTCACACTGTGAGGTGCTGAGAGGGGAAGCACAGAGATTTTTAGAGGCTGCCTTTAAAGCAACTAATGATAATGAGCTGAGCCAGGAACCCAGTGGGGTCGGATTGTGTTGCCATGCAGGCTGTTTCTACTGGAACCGAAGCAGAAGCTGTAAATGTCAGGAATTTGTCTGCCAAATGGAGCATTATCTGTCAGCAAAGCCTGCCAGTGTGATGGCTGTGACTGGGAGAGGTAGTTAAGTGAGAGATTGCTCACTGAATCAAAATTATTTGTCATGGATTATGCGTATGTCCTCAGTCAGCCAAGGGATAAACAATCAGCTTTGAAAGAGATGTACAATTTGTAGGAACATAACACGAGCACCATGGCTACACTGCTGAGTGCTCAGCATGCTCTGCAAAAGGATTGCCAGTGCCTGGAAAGTGCAGGACATGTTGTGCCCCTACAGCTCTCACCTTGTTCACTGCTCAGTTTGCACAGTGTCACCTCTCCAGGCCTCAGGGCAGCTGGAACCAGGACTGCTGACTACATGGATTTTGTAGCTCATATGAGATTGCTTTGAAAAGCCAGTTTCTGGTGGGGAAGAATCCATTTTCCTTCCTTGCTTTTCTTTATTTTCTCTCCAGAACAGTTTCAGTTATTGAGCCTGACTTTAGTGAAGTTCCTGCAGCAGTCAAGCTGCTGCCCAGTGAAAGAGGGACGCAGCTACTCATGCATTCCTGGATGTCCACCTCCCAAGCTGGTTTCAGTTGCTACTGATAAGAGGGAAACCTTACATCTAAACTCAATCCTGTTATCATTGCATCTCTGAGCTGCTTTCCCTTTTCCCTTGTCTTTCCCCCACCCTCGCTCTCACACATACTTATTGCAGACTTGACCTGCAGGTAAGAAGAAGCCATGTTTCCCTACTCCATCGCCTTACAGCAATGTGGCAGTTCCTGGCACAAATTCCAGTACAGGAATCCATCCATAAAATGCACCAGCTCTCTCCATCCCATCCACTGCTGGAGCAGCACGCAGGTGGGGTACATCAGCATGTCTCAGCTCTTCCTTTAGACTGCAAACACCCAGGTGTTTCAGTACACCAGTATCCAGCAGCCCTGCTGAGCCACTATCCACTCTGGCCTTTCACATGCAGCAACACCTTCTTTTACCATAAACTGCAAGAGGCAACTCCATAAATCTGACAGACTTTCCCAGACGCCAGAGACATTCCCTGTTACAGAGTACACAGTTCTTTCTGTCCACAAGATCCATAGGTTTTTACATCCAGAAGAAAATGTTAGTCAAGCAAGCTGGTATTTGGCATCACACTGGCTGGAGAACATCATCCCCCGTGGTGGGGTGAGCCCATCCTTCTGCTGAGGAAAGACGTCTTTTAGAGAGACACCTGGTCTTGATTTAAAACTACTTGTGATAGAGAACCCAGTACAGCCTCTAGTAAATTATTTCAGTAGCTCATTCTCTTCACTGTAAAAAAATCTGCACCTTATTTCCATGCTGAATTGTCTGGCTTCCAGTTCTCTGGATCTGCTTGCACCACACCTCCCAGAGAACCATTCTAGCATGCAGCTCTCTCTAGCATGCAGTTCCAGCTTGAGTAATGCTGGAACTGGTCACCTTTAAAGCTTTGCTTGAACTACATCTGCAAGTTCTTTTTGAAAAAGGCTTAATCCCCACACAGGCACATGTGCTGATCCAACCAGGAAAAAAAGGCAGATGCCCAAAGACCGTTCCCACCCAGTTCCTGACAGAAGACATCCACAGGTGTTTAAGTACAAATACAAAATTCAAGGGAGGCAGAATGGCCTTTACATGACACATCTCTGCAGCTTCAGTCCTCAGGGCTTTACAGGTACCAAACTGAAGGCTTTAGTGAAGTTTATCAGCTGAGGCATAAGGTCATCCAGTTTCTGTTCCCATGGTTTCCTGACTGCGTGGACATAGGCAGATTGAACTCCCCTGTATTTGCATATCACTTCACATAACAGAGGAACCTTCAGGGCAGGTTTTCTAGGTACCAGCTCACCCACTTTTATGACCTCATCCTAAAACTTGGTCAAAGATCTGTGATTTCTCACCAAAAGTCCCCAGTCACTTTCTCCTAAGGTTTCCCTACTCAGAGCGTGACCAGGATCACGGCTTGCTACCTATCCAGTCACACTTATACTAAATTAAACACAGAGAAAAGACTTTTGGCTGCATTTTGGCTGTCTCCTGGACTCACAGCTCAGCATTTTTGGCTCAGTTTACACCACCACTACAAATGCCCTAAATTGACAGTATCTGGTTTACATTTAAGGCAGTTTATATAATTCCTTTGGCTAGGTTTTTGCAAAATTTCCAGCAATGTATATAGCCAAATACAAAAAAATCAGAGTCCATTATTGTGCTTTTCCCTGACAAATATCACATGCTTCCATGTTTACTACTACTGTGATTCCACATAGGTACACCAGCCTCAGGCCAGGCCCCTTTCTGTGCTTGATGCTGTACAGATACTGGAAGAAAAAGCCACTGCCTCACACAAATGAAACTGGAGTCCTCTGGGATCCTGCCACCTCCTAGAATGAAGTGTTGTTTCCTCCCACACATGACGGTACAGGGCACAGAGACCACAAGTGAGTTTCAGATATCCTGATTGCCTGGCAAAACCATCCTCTTACAAGTTTGGCCAGATTTGAAGTGCACCAAGTGACAGCAAACTGGAGCAGGTAGCCAACTCTGGTGCTGACTGGCAGATCATGTGATACACAGCGAGAGTTAAGGGGGAAGAAGTGCTGGCTAAGCCTGACAACAGCCCAGATTAGGAGATATCCCCCTCCTAAATTAAATTTGAATAGGACATAAGGCTTTTTGTTCCTGCCTGGGAAATCTCTGAGCACCTCCTAGCTCCATGACAGCAAACTTCTGGCACCAAGCCTGTAGCTCATGTAACCCAGTAAGGATTGCTGGCAGAGTGCCTCCCTAGTGGGAGGTGGGCTACAGGTCAACACCTGATTTCATGCTGCTAGTCCAATGCCAATACTCAACTGCTGCACAGAGCCAGAGGGCATATATTTGCTGAGCACACTCTACCAACAACACTGAGAAGATTGCTGGAGCATAATGGTGCATGGGAAGAAAACTGATTCCTACCGTGACATTGCTGGATTCAACTCCATTTAATTCTGCCCACTTGCTCTCAACAAAGCAAACAGCATATAAGATAACTGGCCATGATACAAACTCCTGGAGCGCTGATAGGAAGCTCTGAGATTTCTACAAGCATTTTTGTGGTCTGAGTTTTACTTGCAGGAATATTTGTGGAGAGCAAGTAAGTGATGGGAAGCATCAGCATGGCTTCCCATCTTTTATCACACTCATATTTCAGCATTTATCTTCCTCGACAGACTCACCAGCCTGATAAGTAGGTCACAAAGAAGTGGTAGAAAATTTTCCCATTTGCAAAATGCAACCCAGCAGCATGACTGCTTGGTATTATGTTGGTACCATTACCACTGTACCCCTCACTTGCAGTGCTGGAATTCCTTGGTACGTTCTGTACTAGGCTGTCAACAGGCAATGCTCCCCCAATGCCAGCCCCTTTAAACACACTGCAGACTGCATCTGGAGGAGAATAGGAGGCTAAAGTCTTGGCATAGTTTGCTGTTAGTTGCAAGCCCAAGGTGCAGCTCCCTGAACTTCAATGCTCATGCCTGTTGCTTGCCAAGGTTTAGCAGATGTTCGCCAGGGCAGGACTGGTCAAACCCCTGTACAGTTAGAATGGGCCACACATACCCATTGCCTTTCTGCGCAAAACCACAACGGAAATAAGACTTCTAGGAAAGGATAGCAAAAAAGAGTAAGTTTACAAACCTCAGTCCATTCTCTAGTTGCACAGTTACTGGCTTTGTGACTTCAGTAGCATGCTAACACAGCAATTAATTACAACACATTCTGGGCAAACACAGGTTAGCTTACAAATGCATAGAGGCAGAGCTGGTTGTTGGTTTGTAAGTGATCCGAAAAACTGTGGTGGTCAGTATTTTCCTTCTTCGGTAACTCTGGTGCTCTATCACAATCCAAAGGTACCAGATGCTTAGAATGCAGACTATAATCCAATTGGAAAATTCCTGTGTGGAAAAATTGGACAAAGCAACGACTGAGCTTTGGGATGCTCAAGAGAGCAGCCTTTAACTTGGGATCCTTTCATTCAGAGAGGCAACGAAAGAGGGCTATAGGAAAAGAAGCCAAACATAAAGTGAGAACTTCAGATAAGAGAAAGCTGCCAATTATGCAGCCCCACTGCTGCAGCCCTGACCCTGCCCTGACAAGCGTTCAGCTCAGATCCTGGGACATTCTGCAGTTCTCAGCTCTGGCAGCACAC
The DNA here is from genome assembly GCA_013397075.1 of Rhabdornis inornatus. Taxonomy (NCBI): domain Eukaryota; kingdom Metazoa; phylum Chordata; class Aves; order Passeriformes; family Rhabdornithidae; genus Rhabdornis; species Rhabdornis inornatus. Next base: position 966,177 of record VWZS01008965.1, on the reverse strand, counting down.
CAGAGGAATTGCAGATGCTTTTTGTGCCTGGGTATCACCTGGGTGTCAGGCATTTCTTAGCAGCTCTCACAGCTGGGCCACTGCTGTCTGCACACACAGCCAGCGTTAATTTTAGTGCTGTGGTGCCTCAAAAGTCACCTCTACATCACCTTCCATCATATGTTTGCAAGATGGGTCAGAATTTCAAGCCTGTGCGTGATCACAGTGATTTCCAGAGAGTCACTGGAGAGCTCAGGGACTGCATTTATGCTTTCCCTCTCCAAGTCTTAATGTTCTTTAACCTCTTAATAAGATTTCCCCGTCCCCAGAGGGATAGACATCCTGACTTCAGCCCAGCAGAACAGATTGGCACCACTGTCCTACATCTGCAGACTATGGGGTTTGTGTCCCTGCAGCCTTCCAAGGGTAGGGAGTGTTGTATCAGGGTGCCAGAGGTAGGTGCAGGTGCTCAGTGTGAGCACACCATGTGTGAGCACACATGGTCAGCCCAGTGGGATCTGCCTGCCACTCCATGCTCTGCTTGCACCACAGTCTGCAGTGTTCAGGAAAACCTCTGGACTACTGTTTCCCCTCCCACCTTCTGATAGTCTAAGCCAAACTGCAGCACGTGGAGGTCTTCCTCTTTCTCTTGAAACATGAATGTGCTACAGCTGGTCAGCAGATTATTTTTTAAAGAAAAATGGTTGTAATATAATCATCCGCCAGAAAATCAATTTGCAGAAGCAACAGCTAATTTTTCTTTTTAAAACATCAACCCCCTTTCAAATATTATGTTCTTCTTCTTTGTTTTCATTTTTAGGAACCATTTAAGATTTTAATTGCAAAGCACGCACAGACTCAAATGTCATCCAACATTAGAAATTTGGAAACGTCACGGCATTTTCTAATAAAAATATATTTTCTGTAGAAACTGTCAGGAAAAAAAAAAAAAGAACATTGAAATAGTGCTAATGAAGAGCATATAAACCCAATATCCTCAGCTTTCTGAGTCCTGGCAGCATGCAGACAAAGGGACCCCAAACTCAGGAGGAAAGTGAAGTGTCTGCAGCATGGTGAGCCCCTCTTCTCAGTGGGTAACCATGCAAGAACATGATTTCATAGGACCAGACACAGCAAGCCCATCATCCCAGTTTGGTTCTGTGCTGAAACCCACACAAGCTGGTCTCTCTACAGCTTCAGGAGAAAAGCAGCTGTAAGTTTATTAGGGCCCCTGCAGCCCTTGGTGTGAGAGGGATGTTAATCTTTGCCAGGTCTCATGCTTCAGTCATCACAATCTTCATGCACACTGCAGTTTTCTGCTGCTACCGTTTTTATTTAACTTGTCTATTTAAAGGCAACACTTTAAACCTGTATTTCCTTTGGACCTGGAGAAGAGCTGTTGTTTGAAATGGATTGACACAGCCTATTGTGCCAGCTGCTTACAGAGATAGAGCTGCCTGAGCCATCTCAGGCTCCCTCGGACTTGGCAAATCAATGTTTAATCCTTGTGAACCTTCTCCATGTCCATGCTGCGCGTGAGGCTGGTGGTGGACAGGAGTTTTGTTCGCTAACACAGCCACACTGAGAACCCAGAGCGGCAGGAAGCACAGATGCTTCCCAAGATCTAGAGGATGGCTTCCTAACAGCAGCAGAAGGAAGCTGGGCAGCCACGGGGGCTGTTGTTCCCTCCCCACAGACACCATGGCTGGGGATTCATGGCCCCTCACCACAGGGGAAGGGCACAAGGAGGTGCCCACAGGAGCCTGCACCAGCCAGGCTTCCGGAGAGAGGCCTGGCTGCCAGGCAGGGCATTAATCACTGCTGTGCTGCCTTTCAAAATACTGTAAAAATGGCCCCAGGATGCAAGCAGCTGCCTTGTTGTTGTTCCCCCTCCTCGGGCACCCCCGCTCTCAGAGCATGGCCGAGGGCCCTGCCATGGGGAGCAGAGGGCCCAGCACAGCGCTCCCCAGCAAGGAGGCTCCAAAGAGTGTCCAGTGTAGGCTGGGTCTGGGATCTTCACATGGAAAACAAAACTCTCTGCAGATCCCCAGGTGCAGCTGAGGTGCTAGAGCCTGGATGAGTTTGGGAGGGGTGCACAAACCACTCTCCTTATGTGCTGCTTCAGTGACCCCTGGGGTGGCCATGGGCTCCACTCACCCCTGCCACAGCAGATTCCTGTGGGCTCAGTCCCCTCCCCACCCAGTTTCTGCTCTCCACTGACCCCTGTTTGCGTTATGGAGACATCACTGACCAGCTGGGCCTGACTCCTGGCACCAGCATCACCACAAGCCCCCCATTCTCACCAGAGCCTTAACTCCCCACCCCAGATTTCCAGCAAAATAGCTGAAATTCCTCAGCAGGAGGGGCCTAAGCCAGGCATGAATATGCAGGCCTACAAATAAACAAACTTCCCCCATGTTTTTTGGCCTTTTTAATATTTCAGTCAGCACAGGAAACTTCTGGTGAAGGGAATGGGCAATATTTCAGAGAGAGGAAACAGCCTGTTGGTCATGAGTTGAGCAGGGAAAGCTCCCCTGGGAAGGCCATGGGAGGGAAAGACACTGTGCATGTTCGTTCCTTGTCACTGCCATTCTCTTTCCATTAGAGATAAAATACTATGAAGGGCTAGTTCCAGCCATACAATCTTTCAATCTGAGTTGCCATTCTGGTCTTTTGCTGGCTGTATCCAAGGATACAAACTGCTTGATTCTGAGAGACAGAAGGCTAAAAGGGAGAAACAAATACTGATGCACATTGCAATTTTAGGTGAAATATCCTGGTTTTCTCCTGATCCAGTTATTATGAGATGCTAACAAGAAGCACTTTTTATTCTGTTTATATTCTGCTGTCAGATTTTTTCTCTGTTCTTCCTTCATTGCTTTGTTTGGCTCTTGAAACCTCTGAACTGCAGCTATGGCCAAAATGTTTCTTACCTGCTCTTGTGGAGCCATTCCTTGTACCACAGAGCCATGTAGTTCAAAGAGATAGCCCTACCTCCTGTCAGCTGGGGTGAAGTACAGAGTAAACCTTTTGCCATTAATTTCCCAGGGTAGGAGTCGGTGCTTTCTCCTCAGCTTGTGCAGCCCAGCCCTCTGGTCCAAGTGTAAACCCTTCTACAACTCCATCTCATCCTTTTCAGCACAGGAAGGGCTTCCTGATTTGCCAACCATGAGCCCTGTCCTGGACACTGATCATTGGGTCACCATCCCCAAAGGCAGCAGCGTCTTTCTTGGAGATAGCACTGTGTGACCCCCATGCTAAGAAGCAAGAAACAAATGACCCTGCAAAGTGCATTTGGAAAGATGGGAGCAAGGAATAGCCTCAGTCTAGGGAACTACCATGTTCAGACCAAGTGCATTGCCATTCACCCTGGCTGCTTGCTGCTGCCCTGCAGGAGACAGGCCCAGGGAGGGTGTCTAGGGGAGGGGGACATGCCCACCCAGGCTCCAAGCAGTGGCCGTGCAGGAGCAGGGCAGCGCCCAGCACAGCAGCATGTCTGACATCTGTGTCCAAACGGCGCTGAGCCCACGTGGTGCAGCAAGGCTGGGCTCTGCCTTCACAGGAGGAGACAGGCAGAGGCACATCTGTGATCTATTTCTTGTGCTAACAAGGATTCTCTGCATGAAGTCTTTTAACTTCTGATTCCTGTTCTTGAAGATGAGGCTAATGATAATCCCAGGATCTCCTATACAGAGAAGAGGAAACTTCAGTAATGCCTGCAAAATCCTTCAGAAAGCAGCCTGAGGATGAGCAAGGGTGATTTCACCGATAAGCTGTGCATTAACCTGCAGCCTGAGGAGTCAGGTTTGCTTCTGATTGCAGAGTGGAGCAGGCAGAGCAAAGAAGCTGTGTTGGAAATACTTCTACTTTGCCCACCCGGACTGCAGTGGGATCAGTTTAGGGCTGAAATAAGCTTTGGGGAGTCATTGAACTCTGACCTAAGCTAGAATAATAGGATGTGTTTATGTCTGACAATGGGGGAGCTTTGCAGAAATCTCCAGTGAGCTCTGTATGCAGCACTGTTTTTATGGTCCTCCTAAGAAGGGAATTTCAAGGGATCGTATATGCCTTAAGTGTAAATTATGACATGCGTTAAGGACCACCCGCATCAAATGGACGGTTGCCCCAGCCCAGCATTTTCATGGTGAATTGAGAGCAAATTCCACAAACCCTCTGGTTTGTGCTTCCATAGAATAATATATTTTCAGGTCAGCAGAGCTGTCTGCTTCTCATACAATAGGTCCTTTCTCCCCTTTCCTCATACCTGTCAATTGCTCTCTGCCTCTGCTGTAATTGATGTTTTACTTCCGAACTGTATGACTGAATTCTGGAAAAGTGTGAGGGTACAGCAGCTAGAAAAGCCTGTTGCAAGCCATAGTCAATGTGATGTTATCACTCCCAAAATCCAGATAGGCACAAGAAGGTCTTACACATACACTGTTATTATACAGACTGAGTTCAAGGTGGCAACACCACTACCATTGGACCTATTTTTGTAGTTTATTTCAAATACATCACACTGCATATTTGTAAGTAAAAAAGGTGTAATAATTTAGAGGTCAAAAAACATGTGGCTCAAAGAATAGATGTAAAGAGATACATGGATCAAGGTAATATGTAAATCTTCAAACTCTTCCTTTAGCATCTGCTCAATATTGTAAGCTATATGTAGTCTCTACCAGATGTTTCAGGAATGGGCAGCTTGTAATTGCCTGCAGAGTCTCTCCAGCTAACCTGAAAGGACTAGACTTAGGACCAAAAAGATGAGCCTACCTTACAGTTTGACCTGCATTACTAGGTTATAGCAGAAAAAATGACATCTCCTTGGTTAAACTGGAGGTTTTCTCTGTAAGCTAAGAAGAAATTATTCTTCCTCCAAGCTACACTAGTTAGTTTCAGTGACTCTTCTGAAGTACATCCATCTCATCCTTTCATTGCACTCAGGTTAACTCCAAAATCGAATCTTTAGCAGGTGTATGTCACTATTTTGCAGCTCTTGATCTCCAGTGATGTTACTGAGGTAACATTCTTTTCATCTTATCTAGAATAAAGAATCACTGATTTTTTTTTTCACTGACTAAATTTGAAACCTTTTTCTCTTAAGGATTAATCATTGCTGTTATTTTCAAAGTGGAATTTTTTTCTTCATAATATGCTGACAAATAATATTCTACTGTATAAATACTCTGTAATAGACTGCTTGCAGTTCTTCTGTATCCTGCTTTATTTCTTTCTAAATCTTCCTTCTGGTTTTTCATTATCCCTTAGAATGATTGCAAGAAAGTCAATGCTGTTACACAGATTGTTTCTTGTTTTATAAATCCAGGCAGGTCCAATATCTCTTGCTATCTCTCATACAGCATTTTTCAATATGATATTTTCCACTCTTTCTTCCCAATGTGGGGATTCAGTTTAATGTGGAGGCCAAACAATAGTTCTTAGCCTTGAGAGCAGCCCTCAAGTTGTTCTAGTGTATTACACTTCACACCTTGAGCTTTCTGTGACAATGAAAAGCTCCTGCCCTTTTCCCATATACAAAAACAAAACAGATCTCAAATTGCTGCCTCTTTCTCTAGTGCTTGTCCAGAGAATTGTTTAATATAACTCTCATCACATGGGACTTCTTTATCATAAGTATTGGACAGTGAGACATATCTCTGAAGAGGGGCTGTAATACACACTCTGCATGTTTTTCATGCCTTGTTTCAGGCAGTAAGTAGCAGTGGAAAATGCCAGGGAACTTCCTGTTCTTGTGGGAATTCCTTTTAGTCTAAATCCCAAGCAGAGGATTCACTGGGCTCCCCACGAAGACTGTGCTCTTATATCTCAGAGCCTGTAGAGCTAGAGATAACAGCGGAGAGAAATCAGGAGTTTAGAACTGACAGTAATGAACTGAGGACTGAGAACTACCCCTGACAAAGTGCTAGAATATAGATGATCCAAACCCAATGGTGGCCATCATAATTTAGAAACACCTCCCGGTGCAACTTCTCCCTCAGCTTCCCCAAAACACTCAGGCGCTGTGACATTACTGTTACCAGTGTTACTGAGCTAGTTCTCCCACAAAGTAACAGGAGGGACACCAGTGACTATCTATCACTGTTAGGTTGTGCACCTGATCACAGCAGCCAACCAGAACACCTGTAAGGTCTTTGTTCTTAGTGACTGTTCTAAACAATATAGAGCACCAAGTGTAACTAATCTGGCAGAACTGCCTCTTAGAAACAAGCCAGTGAATTTTGTCTTCCCTTTTTGTCGGTTCTGCTGTTTCCCAACACTGCTTTGCTCCTACCCTCTGTCAGGCTCCTTCTTCCCACCTCCTTTTTTCCATATGTGTAATTCACTTAACATTAGATGCACCATTTTACACTATATGTGTTTTCAAGATTTCTGCAGTATAAACATATCTTGTCAGTAGATTGTATTTACTGCCAGTTCATTGACAATCTGACCGTGGAATAAGCAGTTCAATTTTTTCCAAGTTAAAATTGTTTGGGTTTTATATAGCAAAAATTTCGTGTTGACCAATTTTCAAACTGCCAGCCATCTGTCTATTATTAGCATCAGACCCTGACAATGGGAATATTCTACTCATTAAATTACTGTTGAGCAAAGTGTTTAGGTTTTACCATTAAGAAAAAGAAAAGTTTTTCATGTTATGAATGGTTCTCAGGAGATACATGCTACCACTTAAAGCCAAAGCTAACAAGGTCCTCAGAAATCACGCTGTTTCATGTTTCCAGCTTCAGAACCAAAGGAATGCAGGCCTGGAAAGGACTTGCTGGATCATCAAGTTCATTTTTCACACCACCACACAACACAATTCCTAGAGGCTTGGCTCATGTTGGTTTCTATGTATCAACTGGTAACAGATGATCACTGTCATATAGGCCCCAAAACTTCAGCATATTTACCTATAGTCAAAGGGAACTGCAGATGCTCCATAGAACTCAATGGTAGGACTGCCAATTTAAGTGTCTAAAGATTCCTCCAAAGTTTAAAACCAGTAGTGTAGCCAGTGCTAAACATCAGACCTGTCTCATATCTGACATGGAGAGGTTTCACCCACAAAGCTAAACTGCCACTTACAGGCTCCTGCCCCTCAGGACTTCAAAGGTGCCAAGCAAGGCAGTGAACTCAGCACAATTCCTTTACAGCAAAACTTCTGTGGACAGCTAATGCCTCTTTCAAAGAGGTGCATCCCTCCACACATGCCCTGAAACTTGTAATATAAACTCAGCAGCAGCCATTTGCAGTCAGTGAAACTGATATTTGAAAAGAAACATGTATGTGCTGCCTCTGCTGAAGACCAGGCAATGAACCTCTGCATGCTGAACAAATTCCTGCAGGCATACTGCAAACTATAGGTAATTACAGACCATGGTCATTTTTGTGACATGCTGAATACTCTGACCTCGACTCAGCCAAATCTTCACATTGATTTCACATGCCTGGCCCCACCAGACAGCCAACCCACCTGTGAGGGTTTGGCTCTTAGTGACTTTTTCATAACAATCCATAGCACTCAGTATAACCACTACTACAACAGCAACCTTCAGGTGTCAGCTCAGAGATGCAAAGGAAAGGTTTATATCATCCTATTTTGGACAATGCATCTTCTAGTAGTAGGATGGCAAAGAGTTGAAGGAAGAAGCCAGCGTTAAATGAACACTAAATGAAGTTCTGGGTTTGTATCCAGTTGATGTTAAGAGGAGCAATCCCACTTCCAAGTTATTAATAGCAGCACACTTCAACAATAATAATAATTAAAAAAGACATCTGGATGAAATCAGAAGAGGGAAGCAGAACCTCATGTGCATAGGGAACCCAGGCATGTCCCAGACTCACTCACATATTTTGCTACAGAAAAGCCAGAGTATTTCATTGAGGGAGGAGGAGGAGGAAGCCAGACAGAATACACTTGAAACCTGGAGCTCTGCTACTTTTAAACTAAACATTTCTGCTTTTCTCTTTACCCCTGCAGAGACAGCTTTTGCTGAATATCCAAACATTAATGGAACAAGCCTTCAGGGAAGACAGCCAAGCCAAGTATCCCTGCCCAGAATTAGCTTTTCTCCTTGATTGCTCCCTTTCTTCATTTGTCCAGTATTCCTCAGCCTGTTTCTTTCTCCCTATTACGTACAAAGATCATCCTGACATCCTCCTAATTCATCTTGATTTGTACAGCAGGCTCCCCCAGCCCTAGGTGCCTCCAAAAGCATATAGTTTGCAGTGATTATGGAGAGCAGATAACAATTGCTTCTCACATACAAATCCCAGTCTGAATGTTCCTTGGCAGGGAGAAGGAGTTGCCCGCATTGCTCTGCCCTTGAAGAGTGAGAATGAGCTCACTGGGGCACCACGAGCTTTCTCAGTCACGCATGAGCCAGGACATCCTTAGATGCAAGGCTGGCAAAGGCAGAACCATTCTGCATTGCCTTCCCTCCACTTATCAACCAAGCCCAGCCAACACCAGCAAGACCAAACTCCACTGCCATTTGAGAAGGCAAAACCACCCTCGGTAAGCAGCCAAACACATCACACAAGATAACTGAGGGAGGTGCCTTATTTGTACCTGCACGGGAAGAGAACTGAGGGCAGGATTTCCCAGCTCTGCCATCTTGGGCTTGCCTGTTTCAGGAGGATTTGCAGTCCCTAAATACAAACCCTCATGATCCAGGTCAAGGAGTATTGGGTCCACAGATAGCAAAGCCACCAGGGACTACTATGTTCCTTACACTACACTTAATCCTGGTCAGAGGACTTTCTCCAGCAACTCCTATCTCTAGGCAAACAAAATCTAAGTGGGAGGATGTAGCTTTCAGAAAAGACATGCTCTCTCAGAAGTACTGGAGAGATGATTGTTCCCCAGAGTTGATCACCACATCAGAGGAAAGCTTCAGACTGGCCCCAGTGCAGACCTGTGAGTGAAAATAAGGATTTATAGTGCAGCAGACAGGAGGTAATTACAGTCTGTTTCAATAGTTACCTGGGGACTAACGACCTTGCACAGATGAAATGGTGAGGCTATTAGAACTGATTTTGTGAAAATACTCAAGCAGTCCTCTGACAGCTGGACAGACAGGGATGTTACCAGAATTGCTGGTCAGAGCGGTATCTGTCAGCACGCTGCCAGGGAAATATGCTGCAGGAATGGAGTCTGCTGCACATGTTGCCTGCAGGGCCTCCTGGAGAAACTTTGCTTGCAGTGAGCAATTTGTAAGAATGAGAATGAGGAAATCCCTTTTCCTTCAGTTAATGTTAAGTATCTTCCCACTTCCCCACCATTTCTATGAACACCATTATCATCTGCTATATAAATGCACAGCCCAGGAAGAGGCATTATTAGTATGGAATTAAGAGAAAGAAGAGAAGGATTGATGCTAGGAGGCTGCACTGGAAGAAATCTGGTGACATGTAGAAGGGGAAATTTTAAGGAACTAGTTTTTTTCTGGGGCAGATACTCTGTATGAACTTGCAGTGGAACAGAGAAAGAAAGCCTGCCAAGTTACAGATCTAGATGGAGTTCTTATCACAGACCACAGTCCCCAAGTCTCTTCTCTTACAACGGGGGAATGCCTTTGCAGTAACTTCTTCTCAACTAAAGAATAAGTCTTTTCCCTAAATAGAAATAATATGGAAAACTGATCTCATTTTGAGCCTGAAAAGTCAATACATTGCTATTACAAATGAAGCTATAAAAGGAAGGAGAGGTCTGTGAGGAAACATCACTAAGATATCAGTACTCATACATTTTTTACAAGATTTCTCTAGTATACAACTGCAACTGCTAAAAAAAGCCAATTATTTTAATAATTCAAAAATGAAATGACACCACAACCAGAAGCTGCTTAAGTGGGTTGTGAAAAAAATCCACAGTTCCCCCTCTTTATAAATTTCAACCAATTTCCTAGTCCCCTCTGAATGAACATCTCTGTCCTAAATTCCTGAATACCAACCAAAAGAACCCCATTTGATTCTGCAAAGGATCATAAATTGAAAGAGGCTGCCCTTCCTTTGAAAGGCAGAATCAGAATGAAAAATGGCCTTGATAATTGGACAGATAGTCCCAACCAACACGAAATTTGGAAGTTCAAGTACAAAGTATTACCATCAAAAGGAAAACAGAGGGGAGAATGATGAGCTATTCACTGACTGAACAGACAACTGCACAGCACAGAATGGTCAAGTCATAAACCCAGTGAGTCAATGGTGTGATGCCATTGCAAACAAGACAAATTTCCTTCTAAGATGTATTATCACAAGTGTTATGTGTATATAGCACAAGAGCAATGATATCACTCTTCTGGAATACTGTATTCATTTTGGGGCACCACAGTTAAAGGGAGATGTAGAGAACTGGAAGAAGTCCAAAGGATAGTAATAGGAAGGATTGAGGTATTTGAAAATATGGCCCAGGAAGGATAGATGAAAGAAGTACATTTGTTTAGTCTAGAAAAGAGAAGACTAAGGAGAGATGTAATAGCCATCTTCTCACATTTAAAAGGGCAGGAAGATTATGATCAATTACTCTCCAGGTTCCCTAAGAGGAAGAGAAGAAAAACCAGTTTTTCTCCAAGCAAGGCAGATTTAAAAGGGTTATTAAGAACACTTTCTGACTATCAGCATAGTTAAATATTGGAGGGTTTTTTATAAGAAGTCAGGCAAACAACCACAAGCATTTTGTAGAAGTAATCCTCCTGCCTAAATGCAGAGTGATGAAGGAGATCTCTGCAGGCCCGTTCCAGCACTGTAAGATCATAATCAATCTATGATTTTTCATATTAACTTTAGCCCTTAGGAAAAACTCAACACCTGTGGCTTCTCCAGCTTTAGGAGGGTTAAGTTGACAAGCTATAAAATTCCATCCTTTGTTTCTGAGTACACATCAGAATTGTACATCTTTAGAAGATGAAAACTGATAAATACATAATATACACATGAATGAACATGAATGCACACTTTCCTCTGGGTCCATAGGAGACCATAATTTGGCTCTGAATACCAAGCTTCTCAGAGCCATTGGATTCCCAGAACCACATACAGAGCAAAAAACTGTTTGCAGTATTTTATTACTGAGTTATATTTATATTTCTGCAGCCTGTTTTTTAGTTTGGTAATAAGGTTCTTTGCTAAAATATCTGGAATCAGTTCTGCTCTGGAAGAATGAGCTGACATGAATTTGAGTGTCTTCAAATGTTCAGACACCTCCTGTCCCTGGAGCATTCCAGCCAATTAACTATCCCTAGATATCTAGGTTTCTTGTCCAGCCTTGGAGATACTCCAAAGCACTCTACAAAGTTTGTTAGTCTCCATTCACTGCTGCAATCTGCCTTTATATATTTATTCTGTCACCATAAAAACACTGCATCCTTTGGGGAAGAAAGCAATTTCTTTGGGGAAGAAATAAATTCACAGATGGAACTCAATTTAGAGGAGTTACCAATAGCAGGGGAGACAGTGAAATTGCAAGTGAATTTGGAGAGATTTTAAAACACACTCTGAATCATCCTAGGACCCAGACTGGGGAAAAACGAGCAAGATGCTGTGAATCTGGAAAAGATAGCTCATGCGGTTACTAGAGAAAAATCACCACCTTTTTACTCCATACCAGGTGACAATGAGATAGTTTAGTGCCCTTTCCTGGGAGATTCATCCCTGTACAACCCAACAAGAAGCCATTTAGATAACTGGGCATCTTGGGCATTTCTGTAGCAGAAGATGCTGGTTTGTTCCTCCACTCTGGCATGTTCTGTGGGCCTGGCACCACTGCTAAGCCCTTCCTCACTCTCAGCCTTCGTGGGGGAGAAATAGAGGCACTTTTGCTGTATCTCTCAAATCCAAGAGGAGCTCAAACCCCTGCAAGAAGTAACAAGGTAAAAGCACAGCACCCCTGTGCTGCAGCTGTGGTAGGGAGATGTGCCCTTCACTGCAAATGCTGTGTCTACCCCCAGGCCCTGGTGATCAATTCCCAGTTTTGTTCAACTGCTGTGTGCATGCATCAAAATCTGCCTGACCCTTGCCTTTGCTTTGTTCTTGCATTGATTGCTTCAGCAGCCTTTTCCAACCCCTCTGCCAAAGGTCTTTCCTTCCTAGTGCTGGCTGGCCTCTGCTCAGGATCCAAACTTGGCATGCTGCAAACACCAAAATCAAACATATTAGCAGGGAATTGGAAAGCTGTCATGATCCCTCCTGGTCCTCCTTCCCTGCACAGTAATGTTTGTGGGTAAGACCAAAACACTACTCAGAGGAGTGTATCACTGAAGGAGGAGACCGAACAAGACAATTGCAGGGAGCTAACTTGATTTGCAAGTGCACCCGGACCAAGAAATAAATGACATCATTATCAGCAAATTGAAAACAGATCAGGGGCTGAGTGTGGACTCTAATCACACCAGGAGCCCAATGCTGCTTAGAGGGAGCATGGTTCTGGGGGAGTTTAGAGAGGGTTTGTCATGGTGATAGATGTCGTCCCCAGATATGTATCCTGTGCTACTAAGCTGCTCAGCAAATGCACAGAAAGGCTGATCTCCAGCAGTCATAAAGCTCTGTCACAGCCACAGGGCACACACCATCACCAGCAGAGGGGTCTTGTGCCTTCAGGAGGGAAAAGCAGCCAACTAACACATCCAAAGCCCCAGTGGTTTCCCATTTCCATGCTATTTGCATGCTGCAGACAGATGTCAGCTGGTGTTTCTTGTGGTTCAAAGGTGTGGGTCAAAGTCAGGGCTGGTTTAACAAGGGAGTTTGTTGGCATTTATCAAGGACAAGTGATTGGAAGATGCAGGTATTTAGATACCTGCCTCAAAATCTTGGGATAGGTAATGCCTGGGGTCATGACATTTTTGAATGGAGGGTTGGATTCCTCTACCTGCCACAGGGGCTCTGTGATGACAGGGAATTTGGCAGGGACCCATCCAGCTCCTTCACCAGGGGTGTGGATAAATTCCCTCTCCTCTTCTACACACAATTCTCCTTCTCCTTCAGCACAGGTAGTTGTTCAGGTATTGTTTGACAAACAGGTAAGTAAAATGAATTTGAAAGATATTTTTCTGGCAGAAAACAATGTTTTCTGCAACAATATTAATAATTGTTGACATAATGCTATAAATATACATTTCCTCAGTAATCCTAAAATTCAAAATTGTGGGAAAATACACCAAAGATTTAACTTTTTTCTCCTTGGGAAAATGCTTCTTCCATGATACACATAGACCTGCTCCTGGCAGGTATTGGCTTCACATAATGAGAGGAGGCAAAACAACAGCTCGAGAAAACTCAACTGTTCCTTCCCCAGCTCTGGTGGGGTTACAACAGGGAGTATATAAGATGTTCAAGTCTTTTCAGTACTGCAGGCATCCCACACTTTATTGCCTGCCTGCCCCACCATACTCCCAGACCACTGGTGCATGGACAGACCCCATTCCTCCCCAGCCTGAACCTTGATGCAGGCCATACAATCTGTTTCCATCCACAGCCAAGGCTTGCTGAGCTGCCAAACTGTCCACTTCCTTGCCAGATCCATACATTCTCATCCCACAGGGAAGCGGAAGCTGAAGATTACAGTTCCCACAAAACAAAATCCCTGTATTATATTCATGGTGAGGGCTGCTTCAAAGCATCGTGCCTGAGAGAAGGCAGCCCCTGCCCTGCTCTAGGCTGTGTATGGGGCTGATCTGCAAATGATGGGAGCCACAGCCCCTCAGCATCTCAGCCCAGCTGCTCTTGGGGACCTCATATGGCAAACACAGCAGAGCCTGTGCACCAGCACTGTGCTAGCACAGCCCCTTGACTGGAAGATGGGGTGTGAAGCAGAGTTTCTGTGGCCTTGCTGCATCAGAAGATACCTTAATGCTTGCAGGAATAACCCTGCCCTGACTTACACAATTTATCACATCCCAGCTTGATCAACTGCACATCTTCACAGCCTGCAGCATCACTGAGCTGTGAGAAGGGATTACTGCAGAGTAGGATGCTTAATGTAAGTTAACTTATCTACCCAAGGGCATACAAAGAACTAGTGACAGTCAGGGGAAATTGCAGAAATCCTGAATTCTGATATTAGGCGTCTCCCTCTCAAGAAGATGGGTGCCTAACTCCTTTGGACAGCTCTGGAAACCCAGATTTCATCTGCAAGAGGGGCACGTGGTTAGGGGAGGAGGAAAAGGCTAATGTCAACCAGGCAGCTCAATGTCAGGTGTTCTGGATTCAGTTCCTGACAGTTTGCTTTTCCTTCTTCTGTATGTACTCAAGCACTCTTTAATTTAGCTTGAGTGACGATTCCTGTCTCAAGGGTGCTTGGTGAGCAGCCAGCAGCAACCCTGTAATAAAACACCTTCCCATTGCTGATAAGAGAGCATAAGGGAATTGCACTGTGAAGCACCCAGCCTGGAGAAAGAATGCAGGTAGCCTGCGATGGATCCTCCCCCAAAACGGCCTGAGCAACAAAGCAGAAAAATCCTCCCTTGCTGATCTTGTTTGACAGCTGTTTTTTACAGTTTTGGCTGGAACAGCACACAGTCATGACCTACGCTTGCTACACTGCCTATCTGCCATCTTTACTCAGCCAGATGGGAAACCATTTGCCATGGGGGAGACTCCTCTAACCAGGGTCTGGTAGGCTTACTCAGGAATCAATTCACACCAAAAAGCAGCTTATTTTCCCTGACATGGTATTCAGGGCAAGATTCAGTCTCTGTCCAAGGGAAAAAGCCATATAGCCACAACACACCACAGCCTGGAGCTCCTCTGACTCTGGGTGGCACAAAGACGACTCTGAGGGCACCAGGACAGAGCCAGAGCAGGCCTGGCCCCATACCAACTGATGGATGATGGGTGAAGGGTACCAGAGACAGTCAGGCCTCATGTTTTGTAAAATAATATTTTACAACTGCAGGTTTTATACTTTTTATGTGTAAACTCCTGCAAACAGCAACTGAAAAGGAGAGGGCTTCATTTCTAACATCCACGAGCCAAAGCATCCTTGACACTGCAACGTAGTCTTTCCTGAGCCACTGAATTTCTCACCAAGCCATGTAAAAGGAAAATGGTTCAAGGCCAAAGAGAGAGGAACTCCCATTTTCTCGCTCCAGCATGTTTCTTTTGAGGCTGCAAATTAACACAGGCAGGGCCCTTCTCTGGGCACGGTCCTGCAGAGCACCATGGCCTTAGGCAGGTACCTCCAACAGCAGTAAAACACCAAGCCAAGTCACTTTTTACAAGCTGGTCAGATACACAGCTACAAGTCCCCAGTGACTGGCTGCATGCACCCCTTTATGGCAGGATACAGGAGGACAGAGCCTTTACAGGGCTTCTCTGTGCATTTCCCAAAATAATTGTATTCACCCTAAAAGCTGCATCTGGGAGGCAATCCCAAATTTCACTTCTGAAATGGCTTTCACTAAACACACATTTGGGCACCTGCTTTTTGGGCATGAAAGTACTTACCTGGTAGCAGTATTGTTATATGACCAGGAGAGTGCTTGCCATGAACACAAGAGTTTAAGAGATGAAAAATTCAGGATGCTCTTTCAAGAGAAGCTGCAGAAAATACACCACTTACTGCCCCAGCCCAGTAACTGCTGCCGTGTCAGCAAGTATAGCTGCTCTGTAGGGATTAGAGGAGGAGCACTCACACAGTGCCCTGAATATCTGACATTTGTGCAGGACAGATATGCTGACCAGAAGGGAGCCACTCTCCCTCCCTTTTAAAAATATTTACATATTTTACTTTTTTCTCCTTCTTCCTAAACGTACTATTGAAATTGCAGGGATTATATGGAAATTTGGACATGAAAACATTATCCAGAGCTAACTCCAGAACGTTTACATCACTGTTCCTTTCACATATGCCTGTCATTTAGAGTCCAGAGCAAGCAGTAGACTCCAAAGGGAGCTCATCCCACAAGTAGTAGGATCAACTCACAAATCATTGTCCCTGGATCCAGCATCCTCCAATACAAAGCCATGTCTGATATTTCCAGGAGCACAATCAGACCACAGCAACATTTCCAGCCAAGCAGAGATGAAGTAACAGGCTTGGTCTGGTCCTGTTTGGCTTCAGTTAACTGCCAATAAAAACCAAAAATGCAGAGTGGTCACAGGCCTGCTGATAATTTGGGATGTTTCAATTTGTGAAACAAGCTCCACGTTTCTCTCATGACTAGGCATGGAATAACAAACAGGCTGATCTAGTTTCACTGCTGCTTGGATTGTCAGTTTGATTTGTTCTCAGATGTTATAGGTTACATACTGCTTTACAGAGACATTCAGCAAAGCAGAAACACACAGAGGTCCATGAGTTAATGACATGGTCTCACAAGGATTTCAGTCACATGGTAGTTGCAAGCTTTTTCTGAAGCTGCAGCATGGTAAGTTTCTCCTGAGCCCTCTCCCTCCTTTGCTTTTTTCTTTCTCTCTCTTTTTTTTTCCTTTGGTGGGGAGTTATGTTTATAATTCCTAATGAATTCAACTCCCTGAGCCCCCTGCTCAAAACATTAACAAGGTCTTGCCCCTCTTTTCAGGCACTTATTTTCACAAAACATGTGTGAGCACAATTACCTTTGAGAACTGTGCCTTTCTTGTAAATTTGAATGAAATTAGTTGCCATAATAAGAACACCAAATGGGTGAGATTGAAAGGCACTCATACATGTACAAATGAATTTATTTTGCAACTTTTGCTTCCTTATGAAACCAAAGTAAAAAAACCCTCAAAACTAAACACAACACAGAGAAGAGTGAAAGTTACTGAAAATAAAGATGAGAATAGAAACAAATGACAGCCAGCATGAGCATCCATCTATTTACCATTCACTGAATAAAGACAGTATGCTTTTTTTCTGTGCCTCAGCTGTCTCTGGTGGGATATTCTAGTCTTTGCAGAACAGACTCAGCTTTACTTCATTGTTTGACATTATTTTTATTGCTAACCTGGATGGCCCTGGAAAGAAAAGCATTTAAATTACAGAAAAAAAAAACGGTTTGCAGACTCAACTAGCTTTGTGAACCCATAAAGCAGTTTCCAAGGTTCATAAAACCTCAAAAGCCAGAAAATCCTCCACCCCGATTTCCTTCATCCTTCAGCCGCAGTCTCGCTTCACTCATTGCAGGATGTTATGAGCTCCCTCCTCTAACGGATTGTAACTTTTACACTCAGAGCTGATTACATTGCCTTCACTCTTTTTTGACATCTCCCTGCTGGACTGGAGCCTGCATCTGAGCAGAATCCCCCAGGTAATGAACCTGACCCTCCTGCTGCTGGTTGAGCTGAATGAGAGGTGGGGTTACTTGGCTTTGCTCTGATGCCAAGCAATTGTTTGTACAACAGCACGTAAGTCCCTAATGTATTATTCTCTATTTTTCTTTTCCATTCTGCTGAATGAAGAGAAATCCTATTCAGCTCCTGGGCAAGGGGAGTGCATCCTCTTTGCAGCACCCCCAACTGGGTACCAAGTGATTTGAGGAGAACAGGAAATAATTATATTTTAATCCAATCAGCAAGCCTGAAGCAGCCTCCACCTCCTAAGGGCCACATTTTATGATCCAGTAAAGCCCTGAAAAAGTAATATTTTTCAGAGGGAAATAATTTACACAGAAATGCAGCCTGTGAGATTATTCTGAATTCCTGGCAGATCTTGTGACCCAGGTCCATGTGTCCCATAGCCTGTGTGGCCAGTAGTTATCAGTTCAGGCTGCTGCCAATACCTAAGCAGGCAGTTACAAGCCTCTTACAGGAAAGTGGAGCCCCAGCAGGGAAAATGCCCTGGTCATTTTTTCTGCCTGACACCACTGCAAAGGCAGACATCCACAGGCTGTGCAGAGAGGAGAGGTTCTGAACACACAGTAATTAAATGAAGCCTCCATCACATTTTCAGAGGCCCATGCTCACAGCCCTTCTAAGTGCACTTCCAAAAGGGATTCTCTGATGCTATCTAAGGTTTGCTTTATCCTTGATATAAACCTGCATGGTGCCACTGCTGGGAGATACCAGATGGTGCCTGTGGAAATGATTCACCTGCAGCTGGGGCTTTGTGAAAGCTCAGCAGCAGGCAAAGGCATCACCACCACTTGATCTGATGCTTTGGGTGATTCTCAGGCAATTGAAACAAGCACAGTCACTACAGCCTCACAGGTCCAGGGCAGCTTTCCCACAGTATTTTGCAGTGAAAAAAAAGGCAGGATGTATTTCCATCCTTACTCCTTTGAGAGCACTGCTAGACACAGCACACTAAGTTTGATACTGTCTATGGCAAAGGCTGAAAACAGTCCCAAGAGCCTTGTCCACACCATCAGTGTTTGCTGCAGCTGGGGACTGGGACACTTGGACAACTTTGAGCAATGTTCATGCATGTGAGCAAGAGATATATTAGAAACAGAGCCCCCCAGCCCAGCTTCTCCTCATGAGGACAATTTGGAGAGACAGGGAAATTCAAACATTCCCACCTCAGCCCTACACACTGACAGCCCTGTGACATTCCAGGAGCTGCAGATGAAGCCTATAAGGTAATTCTGGGGGAACAACCAGAAAAAAAGCTGACTCACCAATGACAAAGTCCAGCCCAGACTGAGAATATCAAGGGAAAAATAATGAAAAGGAGACTAAAATACTTCACAAGTAATGGCAGTAAAAACAAGCTGGTGACCTGCATCCCTTGAACACAGGCAGAATGGCAAACTTCCTCTAACTACCCGAACAAAATAAAATCAACCCCATGTTACTTCTATTAAATTAAGAAAGATGCACACATTGGTCTGAAGCAGGCACCAGCAAAAGAACTTTAGCTCAAACATCAAAATGTTGGCAAAGATATCAGCAGCTCAGAAATGGCTGTTAGAGCTGGAGCTGTGCTCCACTTTGTAGGCAGTGCTGCTGGGCCCCCACTGCCACCCACAGCATGGCACAGTCTTTGCCAACCTGCCCGGGGCAACCAAAACGCCCCAGGGGCAATCACTGCTTGCCTGGGAAGCAGCAGAGGGAACCCACCCTGTGACCACCACGCAGAGAGCAGGTACACTGGGGGCAACAGCAAGCCAAGGCACAGAGCTTGAGCTTCTCCCCACAGCAAAAGGCTACTGAGACCTTCTTTGAAAGAAATCTATACATAAGTGCTATGCAGCTATTGTTAAGAACACTATGGAAATGCTAAATAAATCATCTACAGTAAACACTTGCTAATCAGTCTTGATGAACAGAAGCGTAGTTTCAATTTGGATTTAGTTGCAGTATTAGTCATTTACAGAACATACATCGAGTATTAATGGTGGCATTTCCTTTTCCCATTAAAGCACGTTCAGTTTTTCTCAAAATACAAACACATGCTTCTAAAGGGTCCTGAAGAAGATCCAGGATCCTTCATGCACAGCAGCTCCCATTGTGCAAGAAACCTTGAGCTGTTTGCAACATGGTACTAATCACAATGACTGCCAGCAGTCACAGACCTTTATCCAAACAGGGAATTTTAACTCACCGAAACAAATTAGTTACTTATGGGAAAGAAACCCCCCATTTTGCAACCACCACATCTAAATAGGCAGACAGGCTCTTTCTGCAAACCAATATGGATAAGTGGCTGCAATTTTCTTAAGCTACCTTTAAAACATGGGTTTTATTTTCAGTTCAGCCAGAAATGACCTTGTGTGACTTCGGTTCTAGCCTCTCCTCCCCAGTCTGCAAATTATTACTCTGTGATGGGCAGAAATGCCTCACTCCTATTACCAGTGTGCTTCAGCCAATGTGCTATTCCTTGGAAAGACAGTGGCAGCCAGAGTCCAGGGCTGGAGTCAGAGTACTTGCGGAGCTACATTAATTACATAGCAAGAACAACTGAGAAAAAATAAACACTTCTCAAGTCTATGACTAACTGAAGCTGTAAATTTCAAACACTTATTACAGAGTCATAGCTTAGCAAAACAACACGGGACGTGTTACATATCAGAGGGTAACCTCTAAAGAAGGACTTATGCTCTGGGGAAAGTTTTAAAACAGAACAGGATGAAGTTTATGTGCCTTTTTTCATGTGGTTCTTATAATTAACAAAACTGTCACAGAAAATCATCCTAAAGGCCTGGATTCAATCCAGCCTTCTCTAACACACATCCCATCATCCTCTCCACTACTGAAATATCCATACTGTATTCGTTAAATCATTAGGACTAGTGAATAATTTTTCAACACAGTTTTTCTCCAGCCCCTCTGTTTATAAATTTCCTCTAGGCAGATTTTGGGGATTTATCAGTCTTTTCATTTAATAGAGCCAAATATAGCTTCTCCCAAGGGACCAGGGCACCAGGTGCTTCCCAAACTGTGTCTTAACACATGTTTACTCAGTGTACACAACTTACTGCTTAGTCTCTGTGCCTGGTCATTCAGGGCATGTGCCATGATTTCTGATCATGACTACATAATGTTACTTGACTTAAATACATTACCTTTGCTTCAAAGTTAAATACGAAAAAAAAATCTATTTCTTAGATGCATGCATGTTGACCACACACACAAAATTCACTCTCCATCAACAATACAAATTCTACATGTGCAAGAACTTGCAAAACATCAAAAAAGGAAAGCTGCACAAAAAGGACAAATGGTAACTTAGCTTCTCATTCAACAAAGTGTTTACAAACAGGTTTCAGCTTTACAAGCACTTCTCTGTACAATCATAAAGTGCAGGCACAGGGGCCTTGGAGTTAGATTTTCTCCAAGATATTTGAATGCTCAGACCTGGATCTTGGCTTATTCCATAATGAAGATCCACATAAAGGAAACTTACACACTGCAGGGAGGATGAGGACAATCCTTAGTCTGAGAAAGTTTAGCTCTGGGTATTGGGGACGGGCCATTGTTCACTGAAGGTCACAGTTCATCACGTCCAAAATGCTCTCAGACATCTCTATTACAAGAGCAGCTGGGATGAAAACATACATAAGGAGAAATATGTTGCACATGTTTTGTTCTCCATATTCTCTCTCTCCCCATAGGTTTTCTCAGATTCAATCAGTGAGAAAATCTGGCTAGTTGAGAAAATATGTAAACAGATGTGTTAAGCCATGCAAATATCTGGAAAATGTCTGTTCAGTGTAAGAAAGAGTTAACTATGGAAAGACTCAGCCAGTGACTGCAATAATTGCAGCAAGAGAACAATCAATTTTTATCATCTTTGCCATCTTGATTCATGTAATTTTAAAAGAGATCTAATGGAGCACCAAGGTACTTGTAACTTTTTATCTATCAGTGGTGTAGCTGAGCTGTATGAATATAAACAACAGACTTGTGCTGGTTACAAAATAGTCACTGCTTATCATGCTCACCAAGGTGCAGATGACATCTGTCTTTCTAAGTCTAGTTGTAGAGTGCAATAGTGGAAACACAAGACTGGAAAGTTCACCTTGTTCATGAGCCAGGTTATTGCTTTGTATACACTGACAGGACTATTTATTTTGATTATACAGAGTGGTTTGAAAGAACAACTCAAAGCCATGCTCTCATTCTTAGTTTTGTTTTTCATTCACATTGGCTGTTGTAGATGCTCAGTCTGCTTTCCAGGTATTCACATGGAAGTGACTGAGACATGCCAAATTTACCAGCAGCTTCTCATTAGTGCTTCTTCCTTGATTATGACATCTGGTGAGGTCGATGACAATAACAGAAGAAAAATGTGAAGTTCAGTCATTTGGAAATTACTTAAGTGGAGGCCATTTTGCACAGTATGATGTTGAAATGTTAGGAATGATTGAGGCCAGATTTATAGCTCAAGCAGTTTTACATCTGTATTTCATTTGTGTGTAACCAATACAAAAAAACACCTTTAAAACATTTTAATAATTTCCCAGCTGACCAAGAGCTCCAAATATTCTGTCAGCAATATAACCTAGACCACAGAATGGTTCTTGTTGAAAGGAATTTCCAGAGTATCATTATATGGCTAGTCCAACAAACCTGTCCTGGTCAAGACTGTCAGTATCCTACTTTTGTCTCTGCAGAATGATTTTCAACTGCTGGTCAGTAGGAGAAATCCCTGTAATACTCATGTATATGACAAAGAGACTATTCACAAACTTTTAGCTATGAGGAAGGACAGCTCATATTTACCCTTCTTCAGTAATGACCATCCTGCAGATTGTCCTGCTAAAGCAGTTTCTCTCCAATACCATCCACAGCTCAGCATGACAGAGAGTCATGCAGAAATAGGGTAAGTTATGTGAATTTGGTGACTAGGCTGTTACCAAATTAACTACTTTTCACAGTTATGCAAAACTCTTCTCATTTATAATGATACTTTTGGAGTGCTAAATAGCTGTTGAACATGTCTGGTCAATTTATGGCACACTGAACACAAACTGAGCTTAAACTGTACTTATTGCCACCCAAATTTGTCCTTACATAGCACAGATCCAAAACTTCAGCCAAAATTATTCTCTATAACACACTTGATTAACTCTGCCAACACAATTAACAATGGCCCAGGGAGCTAAGGTTAACAAAATAAATTAAGCCATCTTAGAAGCCAGTCAGTGTACCAAACACAGGCATGCATTACTTTGCAATGAAGTTAAGCTCCAGTTCAGTGCCTAATCACACTCTTGAGTGCTCACCCACAAGACAAAGATGCACTTAAATGTCCCTCATGTCCCTAGAAAGGCAAAAATAATAGTTCTTTCCTGACAAGGTAGCTCTTCTGCTTGCACACCATGTAAGGCAAGGTGATAAGCCAAAATTCCCATTCAAGACAGAGTAGATAAATAAATGGAGTAAGAACATTTCTAAAGCATACTCAGAATCATTGCCAGCAACAAAGGGAGGTTTTCATGATTTTTGCATGCATTTGAAATTCCATGGTTGGGTCATAAACCAAGATGCTCTGATTAACTTCAAAATTCCCATTTGCCAGTGTTATTACCTTTGAGCTAGCAATCATCATTGTTACCTGTCTGCCAGACCTCCTACAGGCTGGGAGAGAAACAGGTTTGATGAAAAACTGACAGGATTTTCTGATGAGTTGCTCTACTCCCAGAACTATCCTCTTTACTGACAAGGCCCAATGCTGCATTTGCAAAAAGCAAATTGAAAGATGAGAAGTTCCAACTATTTTCCCTTCTCACTGCCCTTTTTCTCTCCTGTAGGCAAGAAAGCTGAATACAGTGACTGAAGTGACGGAAATTCCACTGACGAGGGAAGGGGGTTTTTTTGAACAGATGCCTGTTCCTTTTCAAGTAAATGTGTTGGTCTCTGATATATGATATGCATATGATAAACGTAAAAGTTTTTGCTGTATTTACTTCTAAACCAGAATTCCCCTCTTCTCTGAAAGATTTACTATCTCATTTTGGCCCCATGGTCACAAGGATTCACTTTCCTGTGTACTGGCTGATGGGAGCCACACAGTTTTTTCTTGAGACCCCTTGAGCACAAGAGAGCCTATCCACTCCATCTAGACATCTTTACCTCTTGCTTGAGCACATCATGGTTTGTCTGCACCCTTCCTTGCTGATATTACCACAATCTACCCAGGCATCTTTGGGCATTAGAAGGGAATAATGAGCTGCACAGCACCTCCCAAACCAGATTTAAAGATGTAGCATTGTATACTTTAACAAAAAGGGATTTTACATCACATATTATAAAACATCCTGACTTTGCACTGACGAGACCTGAATTTCCTAGTAAAGTAAATTTTATCCAAATAAAACAAGTAGAAAATAGTAATTGCAGATAACACAAAATGCCCCCCTTTTCATTGCATCAGGGTGAAAGGGATCTCCCCTCACCTAAAGCATGCAAAGAAAAACAAATTCAGTCTGTAAAAACAAGCTTCTTGTACCTCAAAGATCTCGTGAGCTAAGAGAGTTTGCAAGGCACTTGGAAGGTAAGTGGCACTCTGATAATGACAGAAATGCCTGTTTGAACCACAAGTTGGAGCTGCACACGTTGAATGTCACAGGGCTGAACTGTGAGCAGAATAGCTGACCAGAGCCTCATCTTGTTTTACCAGACCAAGGCCATTCCCTGAGCTTAACAATCCCTGTTGTCCTCATGGATCTTCCTGGGGCAGGCACCAAGCCTGAAGATAAATTCTCATGTCTGTAGCTGTGACAGACTGTCTGACCAGCAAAACCTGGTATGCAGAGCTGGTCCTGCAGGAGCTGAGCATCTCAGACAGCTGAGCTGCCGCCCCAAAGATCCTACTGGACTGATTCACATTTCATTACTTTGATCTCCCAATGATATTTTAATTATTCAGGACTGTTTGAGCTGGAGATCTCTTCCTGATTAATCCATGATCCAGTAAACCACACAGACCTACTCAAAGTAAAACTTTAAGGCAGACCCCTGGAGTGAATCAGTGGTATCATATGCTCAAAATCAGAATAAAACTGTTTCGCTGAAGTGAATATGATTACAGAGAAAGCAACTGCTTCAGTAAAGTCCCAGAAAGACACTAATTGTTGGCAAACAGCAACTATTAGCAAACACGAAAAATGATAGTGTCAAGATACACAATGTAATTATCTGTACACAAAACTGCAATATGAACCCTGTATAGCTATGAATAAAAGGCTTTGTTTGTTAAACTGGCCATTTCTCAACACTTGGATGAATGTGAACAAGTTCAAACATAAATCAAAGATATAAGCCAGGACGCTTCAACACTGGTGATAAGTCTTCAAGAGTCTGGACTGGACAACAC
This sequence comes from Rhabdornis inornatus, assembly GCA_013397075.1. Taxonomy (NCBI): domain Eukaryota; kingdom Metazoa; phylum Chordata; class Aves; order Passeriformes; family Rhabdornithidae; genus Rhabdornis; species Rhabdornis inornatus. Next base: position 941,513 of record VWZS01008965.1, on the reverse strand, counting down.
CTTTCAAATAAAATATATTTCCATAATAGATGCTGTTTATTTTCCTCTACTTCCCTGTTGGCAAAGATACCTACTGACCAATTTATTTTTCACTGCTTGCAAATTTTCTGGCTGCCCCTTCTGATTGTAAACATTGGTGGAAGAATATTTACTTGTTTAGCAGTACACTCTTGGGAAGAATGATAAAAGCTATTCTTCAAAACCCTGAAGCATAGGCCAAATTTGAGAAGAAATTACTTTGGCAATGTCAAATCTTGCGATTTTTATTCTACCTCTTTAACATGCAAGACATTTTATCCAGAGAAAGTACTAAGAAAAGGAAGTGGGAACCCTGGATTTTTATTTTAGTCTCACCATTTGCTGAAATTAAACCTAATAAAGTACCTGAGCAGCTCCTACCACTCTAGGCAACCACAGCACAAGGGCAGCTTTGCAGCAAGGACACTCCAGAGGGGAAGACGACATGGGTTTGCATCAGTGCAAACTGGGACCATGGTGCTGCTGTGGACATGGTTGTGGGCACTGAACACCAGGCTGAGTGCTGGTCACATGAGAGAGAACCAACTTTTGTTCCATGTTTCCAGCCATTGTTAATTTATGAAAAGCTAGAAAATTTGGCCCAGACAAATTTGCCCAAAATTCAGAAGTGAAATAAAAATAAGGCAACAACTGTAGCCTTTTTATTCCCCAGTAATTATTTCTGAAGATGCTCCAGATGGCTGATTCATTTTAACAAAGGTGCAAGGTCAACAATGTTCCTTTCTCTTTGCAAAGCTCATATTAGTCAGAATCAAAGCAAAATTGTTTCTCATCTTCCTTATGAATTTAGTTACAATACACACTAGCTTTGCGACTGAGTATTTTTTTCATTGAACAAAATCTGAGTTGATAAACCTGTCGGTGAAACACTTGCAATGCTTCTGATAAAGGAAAAATGCCTGGTTTCATACAAAAAAGTGACGAAGTTTTTTTTTTAATGTGATGTTTTCGTCTTCTATGGTCATCAACATGATCTGAGTTCCTTGGAGGAAACCAGTCTGACATGATGCTGATTAAGAGGAAAGATTTCTGTGTGCCTGTTGCCCTAAACACTGGTCAGTCTTTGGTGTCCCTGTCCAATGCAGTGAACAAGGCAGGGGGGATTACTCCTTCCTGTCAGCTTTGCTGTGGAGTGGTTACACTGGAAGAGCAGTCACTATCCTGTTACATATCCAACTCTTTTTCCCACCAGAGGTCCTGAGTTTTGACTCCTTTCCCTTCCAGTAGATGATTTCTGCCTGAAGTTTATCCTGTGTGGTCTCCTGCCAAATTCTTTTCTAGCGGAAGTTTGTGGCCCATCAGACAAGGCTTTCAACTCACATTTGGAAAAGCCATCCTTGCCTTCCCTGAGAATGCACAGCTTACAAACATCTTGTCTTAAAAAGTTCACATTTTTCATCTGCTTGCACTCATACAGAACTCCCAGAAAAAGTAGTGTGTAAGTTTGCAGTGTGATTTTGCAGTTGTTTGCTTCAAGGTTTTCTTAGCTACTGAAAACTCTGAATTCCTTTGTCTTCACTATAGACACAAGAAAATCCAAGACAAATTAATCCTCTTGGTGGGAAAGCTCTACCTGGACCTTTCAAACTGCATGAAGTGGGAGTTCAGTATCAGCTTGCTGTAGGAGCAGAGTAGTGTGTTCCTTAAGCACCTTGGACAATCCCAAGCAGAAATGATCCTATCTGGGAAAAGGGGAGAGACCAAGCCCTGCTCACTCCACTTGTGTTCACAGCTGGCTCTTCAAGACAGGAGGGTAAATATGGAATGCCCCATGCAGTAATCTTGCCCTCAACCATCATCATGCTGTATTTCACACCTCAAGCCCAGACAAGAGGAGCAGCAGTGACTGTCTGATACTCTGATTAGCAAATCAGGAGCCCAGTCTTCTTGCTGAGCTGAGAAGGCAGCTGTTAATAGCCAGGCTTTGGTGATTTCCAGATGGCATGACAGGAGCTGAAGGAAGACAATTAACAGGTAATTGCAAATAGTTTATCAGGGAAACTATTTCCATCAATGAACAAAACAGTTCCCCATCAGGCTCCTCAAGTTCACTATATAAAAATAACAAACATAATTCTAGGCTTACCATTTCTTAAGTGATTTACTCTTTGCCACTTTGTCCCTATGTTCACTCAGATAGTTTGACTTAGTGCAGCCCAGCTGAAAAGGAAAAATGCCTGGAACAGTCAAGTGCGGAGAGCATCAGCTGTGTCTCACAACTCCCCAGTATCCTCCTCATATGCTTCATCACACAGCATTTATACACTCAGTCCCACTTGAGCTAAAATGATCAAGAAGAGCCAAAACCACTCTTAGAACAGCAGAGAAAAGCATCCAGTGTAGGCAGCATTAAAATACAGGTCAGACTATTGCTCCACAAAACATGAGAACACAGGAAAGGTAAATCTCATTAAACAGCTCCTCACAATTTTCTTCCCCCTTAATGGCTCAGCACGGGCTCCTAAGCCCTGCTGTCTGCACAATGCTATTACTTTCACCTCCCTTAACGTATCCTACTCACCACTCCTCAGTCTCTGTGCCCCAAGAACACATTTAACAAGCTCCTGTGAAGGTAGGGCAGCATTACCCCCAGTTTACAGACAAAACAGCAAGACACACAGCTAAAGACCACAAGCAACTATGCTGAGAAATGAAGCACCAAGTTCTACCTCATTTTAGGTACCTGCCTGAAGTGGGGTCAGCATAGGTCCTTCACACTCCCCCAGAATAACACTAATGATACACATCTACCTGTCAGGGCCATGCCATCTTGAGTGAAGGCTGATGTTTGAGGACATGATTTGCACAGTCTTTACACTGTATTCCCACGTTTTAACCAGCATTCACCATCTAGCCACACTGATCTTGAGTGCACAGCATCTTCTCAACCCTGCATATCCCCTCTAGACAGCCCCAAACCACCATGCAACATTCTTCTTGTACATTCAACACACAAGACAATGACAGTGATTAACCTGCCTCATATGCAACCAATTACCCAACTTTACAGGCAAGTCCTCAAGACTCCACGTTTCACTTCGTCTCCATAAGGTCATCCATCATGATAAAAATGCCTATCTTCAGCACTGGCAAATTCCTCTTGGGACAGGTAACTATCCTAGAGGTAGAGACTATTTGTACAGCTCTCCTAGAGATATATAAAGCAAAGAGGAGCAATCAGAGAAAGAAAGGCCAGAGAAGGTATAATTGTATGAATCTGAACAAAGGAAGGTTAATGGAGATTGACTGGAAGAAATGGCTCCTAGAACAAGGAGGAGTCCAGGAAAAAGTGACAGATTTCCCATTACTTGAGACCATTAAAGGTAGCTTGGACAGAGTTTGAGAAGGAATAACAGTCCTGAGCTTTTGCATATATCATATGCCAAATAACTACTGCAGAACTGGCTTGCTGCTACAGCATTTATTTTCTGTATAATTTTGCAGATATTTCAGCTGCACAGGGGAGCTGTGCTTTACTCACTTAATCTTGTTAGGTGGAAAGCAGTAACCTACTCACTGCTGATCTCCAGATTCAGACAGGTCTCTCCCACTCCCTGCTGGCAGGTCGGCAAACGGTGTTACAAAACTCTTCTGCACCTTCTTCCTAGGCAGAGCATAGGGTACAATGTTAAAGCGACCCTTCATATAAATATCACTGTATTCCTTAGCAGAAAGTTCACTGAGTCTTCTGGTGTAATTTATGTTTTATTTTAGCCAGGAAAGCATCAGAACTACAGGAAACAAAAGTAAACATATTAAACCAAGCAGCATATTTATGTCCTCATGATCCTGATATTCTAACTGCTCAAATCAGAGATTTTGGCAAACATGGAATAACCTCCTTTTGTCCTTTAGGATGCCTTTGAGAGGGAGGAAGATGACCATGCACTGAAGCAGATTGTCCTGAACAGTTGTGGAGTCTCCCCCACTGGAGATATTCAAGAGCTACCTGGACACAATCCTGTGCCATGTGCTCTGGGATGACCCTGCTTGAGCAGGAAGGTTGGACCAGATAACCCACTGTGGTTCCTTCCAGCCAGACCCATTCTGTGACTGAGAGCTCAGTGGAGCTGGTACTTCTCATATTACAGGATTGAAATACAGCCAGGACAATTATTCCAGTCCCGAATCCAGGGTCAAGGTGTACTGACACAAACAGCGCACACTGCTCTGCAGACTGTGCAGATGTCACAGAAGCCTCGAAGGAACTTCCAATTTCTACAGATGTATCTTCCTCTTCCTGTAAGATCTCAAAGAAGTTTTTTCCAATGACCTTTTCCTTCTGCTTCATGGGAATGTTTTGGATTGTCAGTTAAGAGGGGGAGCCAATTCCCTTGAAACCAGCCACAGCCTCAGCACCCTCTTCCACCCAAGTGATCACCTCCTTCAACAGCAGCTCTAGCCATGGTGTTCTGGAGGAATCACCACCACCAGCAGAGATGAGACACAGTGTTCCTCAGAGTCTGATCTGTATCACTTGAGAACAGATTGTTCCAATATGTTGCACTGGTTCCACGAGACAGACAAGTTTGGGATACAAGGTGTAATTATAGTGCAATTTCAACTAAGGGTCAAACTGTGGTCCAAAAAGGCAAAAAGGTCAGTGCTATATCTAGCAATACAGCTGGATGGTGGTTTTGCACTTGGCTACAAAACTAAGGGAAATCCTAACTGGGCCAAAAATAGCCCTGTCTTCAGCCATGATTTGCTGCCAAGCATCAATCCCAGAGCAAATTCTGAAAGGATATTTGCTGGGATTTACAGTTTAAGGAATGCATTATGCACTCCTTTGTTTTAGCAGGTTTAGGCTGCAACTTCCTCTCTTTCCAGAAAGTTTTTTTTTACCCAGCTCCTTCCCAAGCCTTGATTACAAAAGAACTAGATGAAGAGATCCTCCTTTATAGAGAGTGTCACAGCTATCAAGTTTTACATCACAGCAAAAAAGAAAACTAGCACATTGTCCTGCTGTAGCTTAAACAAGGATTTAAGGAGCAAACACACAAAACAGATTTGCCAATTAATCACCAACAGTGGGAAATTGTCTCAGAGCACCTCCTAGGGGATGAAGTCTGAGAAAACATCTGGCAGGGAATTGGATGAAGCACTAACCAGGACAACAAATAAGTTAGCAGAGCATTCAAAAGGCAATATAAAGGCAGTATAACTTGTTCAAACTCTAAAATTCCCTCAAAAATTCAATATACTCAAAGGTGTTGGACAGTGCTTAACATCAAAAGTCAAAAGCTGGACCAAAGTGACATGAAAGAGTATACTAAGCAAAAGGTTGAATAGGACACCAGCTGAAAAACGAGGAGGAAAGCAGAGATCAGTAAATTCCCATGGTGGCTGGAACCAGTACTGTAGATGGGTCAGCCCTGGCACTACAACTGTTTCTTGGGGCTTTTACAAGTGGCTTAGGCCATACACAAAGCACAACATCTTTATAAGAATTCAAAGAAATGCAACACAGGAAAATTATTTTTCTTCAAATAGATCTTAGCCTTGAAGTAAATTTTTGGAAAAAAAATTGTGTGGCTGCTTCTTTGCAGTCACAGATATGCAGCCAAATGACAACAGATTACAGATTTAATGAAATCCTCAGTCTGGCTTTTCACATTGGGTCTGCAAATGCTCACACACGTCCATGAATGCTGCTACTCCCAAGGACTGGAGACAGAACAAGCCCTCCATCTGAGCCCCCTCTGAAAATTACCTCTGCCATCAGAGGTAATACTATATATCCTATTAAGATTTTATATATTTATTTATATAAATATTTATTTATATATCCGATTAAGATTTTGGCAGTTACAAATGGGAACTTGGTTTTAAAGCTGGGCCAGATACAATGTCAGACATGTGCTCATGTCAGCCAATCATGAAGTGTCATCCAATTTTAAGTGCAAATAGCCTTCTAGTACCATGCACAGGGACGTCCAGGGGAGCAGAATCTCTACAGCCTGCTTCAGAAATAGATACAGCTTGGGGAAGGAAAGGCTGAGTCAGTCATAACAGCAATGAATTTTACATTGGACTGGAATAGAAGGGCCTTTCCAAATAAAGCAAACATCACAGAAATAATTGGCCTTTACCTGATGTCCACTAAAATCAAAGATTTATCTGGGCCAGGTAAAAAAACCTTAACACTTGAGCACAGAGAGCTATGCCAATAAGATCTGGACAGAGATAAAATGGATCCGGAAGATAACATGAAAAGTAGAACGCAAGACTCTGAACTTCTCACTCACAGATATCATGGAAAAGGAAAAACCCTGAAAAATTTTAAAAAAAAATTGGCATGTTTTTACCTAAGTAATAATATCTAACCTGACAGCAAATTGTGGGTAAAATCAAACTAATCTGATCCTTCTGGAATAGGCAACATTTTCACCCTGTTCAACAACACTGGTGAAAAAACAGGATAGATATGCCTCTTGTCTAGAGATAACTTGCTTCCAAAAAACCTTTGGCAAAGTGAGCAATACCTTCATATCAGAGGATTCTCATTTTTCTAGGTTTCTTATGAAAAGGTTTCTTATTTATCTATGCTTTCCAGAAAGTTGTCAAAAACTATTGTAATCTGAGCAAAAATGAACTAATTTATCTGAGCAAAAATGAACTGATTTCATCTAGCTCACACTCATGAGAATTGTCATTCACTTCAGCAGGACCGATTTGCACCAAAAAAAAAAAAAAAGGGAAATCAGGTGGGAAACTTCCTCATGGTTTTGAATGTACTAACAGTGTGCCTCCCAAATATGCTCATGTGCAGTTGATAACAAATGCAGCAGCAGATCCATCATGTTGTTGGTAAATATTTTGAAAGACATTCAATCCATGAGCAATCCCACTATAGTAGAGAAGGGTATCTTAAAAACTGCTCATGAGCTCTCCTTTGCAGGAAACGCCTCTTATTAGCACTGGAAAAACACCAATTTTATGTTTGGTGAAGCAAAGGCAAGCACTGATTACTGCAGTATCATGCCAATACAGAAGTGCAAACTTACTAGCATCAGCACCAAGACAGAAATCTATGGCAGCAATGCAAATGCAATACTCTACCCAGCTCTCAGTTATGGTGCCTGAGCCAGAAATATGGACAGAATAAAGAACTGAAAAATTTGGGAGTGTGCATGACTGCCCACAGCTGCACAAAACCTGCAGGAGAAAACTGCCTTTCTTCAAGGCTGCTGGACAAAAAGGCTTCTCACTTGAGATCTGCTTCAGTGCTCCCTAAGCCAAAAGGAAGACAAGCTGGTCCATAGGGGACCAGAGCAGAAATGATTGAGTCAGAATCTTCACACACACTAACAACTTGAAGAAATTAAGGGAGGAGCCCAGGAAAAACTTGGCTGGCAGTTCTCAGCCTTCTGCACCTGACAATGTGAGCTGCCAATTTGTTTGGATATCTTGCCATTTCCAGTTTGATGTGACATGGGAAACAAAACTTCTTGTCCAGACTGCTATTTGAACCTAGCATTTAAATCCCAAAGGAAGAGGCTTCATTAAAGATGCTAGTTCCCAACACAAGACACATACCAAACAACACCCCAAGCTCTAGCTAATTAACCTTTTATCTCCTAAGCTCTCTGCCCTTTTGCTGGAATCACACCATGGAAACACCACTCTTGCTCCTGCACCTGGTTTTCCACCCTTCCCTGTGATCCCAGTGCCTTTGGCTCAGAGCCTGAATTTCCCATCTCCTCCAGGCCAGCCCCTTGCATCCAGCGTTCCTGCAGCCTGCCAGCCAGATGTGGAGCTCAGCCTCAGAGCCACTCTGCTTTCTTTTTTACTCACACTAAAGAGCTGCAGCAGCAGTTGACATCTATTTGGTTATACCTTTTTAAAAAATCATTTTACTTGCATACATGTGATCAACTGAAAAGCACTCACAACTGCTGGAAAAAGCAGATAGAGTCTCCAGCTTGTCCCGTGGATGCAACAGACAAGCCAGGACTCAAGTTCTCACTAGGAATACCTCCAGACCACACTGGACACAAGAATCAGCCCAGGAAGCCAAGCTGTTATACACAAACCATAAACTATCTGTCAACACCCAGAACTGATCCTGCCCAACTTTCTAAATAACCCAGACCCACATGGTCATTCTGCTGTATCTCAAAACTCTGCAACATTTCTTGGATTGCCCATCTCCAACTATCAATATATTGAGACCCATATTCTCTGTACACTCATATTTTGAAGACAGAAGCTGGGAATGAAAGTGTTACCCACTTCTAAAGCCCTTCCTGCACAGAAGGTGTCAGAACAAGCAGCAGCCCACTGCCATTCCCATCGCTCACATGAAAAAAATCATTGATCAGGAGGAGAGTTTACTGCTCTCAATACCTTCCTAATGTGCCTGATGCAGACATAGAAGCAGAGCGCCCCAGGTAGGCAGTGGGACAACAGCAACCTGAGAACACGATGCAGGAAATGAATTAACACCCAAAGCAAAAAATACATATGCATTTTAAATCAAAGGGTCCTATAATGCCTGCCTGGAACACTTGGGAAAACTAGACAAGTGTAGCAAACATGGAAATATTGTCCTGCTTCCAGGCAGTGAGAGATTAGTTAAGTCCTGGGCACATCAGTTACACAGGCTCAGCTTAGAATCTGTTTACACAGAACTAGGAGTGCATATCCTGGATTTGGATTGTACTTTGAATTTGTACAACCTTCCTTAGGGCTTCAGAGATCTTGAACACTAAACATAACAAAAAATAAATTAGATAAAATATAGCAGAGCTGAAGCCCTAAGAACAGGGGGAAAAAGACAGCAATACACCCTGTACTTCCAGTCTGGTTACAAACTGCAGTGAACAGCAAACTTTCCAAATTCTTTTGAAATATTTGAGTGCTGCAGGGATAGCGTGATGGATTTAAATTCAAGACACCGAAGAACTATCCAAGAAAACAAAGCCTTTGATTTGCACTCAAGTAAATCTTCCTCTGGATTAATCTGCCCAGCTCTGAGATAACACGTAGATTTTTTTTTCCTTACACAGCCTAACATAAACAAATCCCCCACATGCAGTGAGTGGTGGGGCAGCAAAAAGAAAAGCAGCTTGTACTTTCCAAGGAATGGAAAAACACTTTGTCATTCACTCCAGTTTGGCTTTCAGAAGTGCTGCCAGGCCACTGAGTGTTTGATATTATCAGTCTGCTACCAAGAACTTCATTTAAGCTCAGGGAGCTGCCTGCATCGCTGGGTGATTCCCAAAACAACAGGGGTCTGGGTAACATCACCTCACCCACGCCTGCTCTACCTCTCTTAAACATGACAGAGCAATTGAGCTCCAGCCTGAACAAGTTGGTGGGTACTCATACAACTGCATGGACTGGCATTACTGGTCCCCAAGGGATACAAGGCTATGAAGGCAGACTAGCAATTTTTCATCACTAAATAAAATCAGCCTTTACAACTGCTTATCACTTACTTTTTTACCTTCTTCTCCCATCAGCAGCAGTCTGATGTTCCACTGCTTGTTTCAGGAACAAGACAGTGTTCTAGGATGGACCAAGATGCCATGAGTTCTTGTCTAACCTGGACAGATGTTATAGAAAAAGACATGTCTTGATTTCTGGTTCCAAATTCAGTTTTGGTCAGTAAACCCAACTTCCACAGTTACACACTCTGCCAGTCCTGGCTGGACCGTGCCCTTCTCCAGCCTCACAGCCCAGGCTGTGCCCAGGCTGCAGGGGCTGACTCTGCCCTGCAGGCTGTGCCCAGGGTGGAAGGCAGCTCCCTGGGGCTGGGCTCAAACACAGCCCCTGCACAGAGCCCGCTGCCTGCAGCCTGTGTGGGAGCACATCAGTGCTGAGCTCTGCTGGGGGAAAAGATCTCAGCTCCTCAGTTGTATGCTACAAAATCCCCGCTGTGTCTGTTAGTTTGTTTTCCTCAGCAGCAATTTTTTAGGAACAGCTGACCACTCAGAATGCCCTTTCTCTGGGACTGAGAGCCAAGCAAACCCAGCTAGCACACACAGCTGCTCCTTCACAGCAGAGTGTTTTGCATCTGGCCAGATCAATCCTCGAAAGCACGTTGAGAAAACACACTTGGATAGCAGTCAATTAACACAACAAAAGACACTTGAAGTAGTCCTTTCCCTGCTAAATGCTATCCCTGCAGCCAGTCTTCTGGGTTTCTACCACATGCATTCTCTTCATGCAAGGGAAATTTACCTATTCTCTTCTTGGCACATCTCAGGCAGCACACTACTTCCTAAAGGCACAGCCATCCGGCTGGGATAGCCAAACTGAGCCCAAGGCAGCAATGTGGGTTCTTCAAGCAGTTTCTGCTCAGTGGCAGGTTCCATTGCTAACAAGCCTTTTCCAAATGACTGCACAGTGTGTACTGCATTGTAGCAACAGTTGTGGAGATTCCAGGCGCTGAAGACTCTTTGGCCCTTACTCTGATGCACTCCAACATCTTTTCTCACATGACTACACTGAAGCACTTCTCAGCAGTTTGAAACAACAAACCTTATACACCTCTGTGGAAACTGGGTCATGGACCTGCACTGACCATCCCAGGACCACCCCACGTGCTCACAAAGGCAGGATTGGAAAGCAAACCCAGACCTGTCAGCTCTCAAGACTTCAGCAACAAATCACAAGCAAAAATCAGGACTGGCAAGAGACCCAAGTCTGGCAGCTCTCAAATCCACTCAAATTGAGGCAGATCTCTGCTGAAGATAGGCTGCAGTGCTGCCAGGAGAGAGCATGGACAGACACACAGGCTGCTGTTCAGGGCAGTTTCCCGTACCTGAAGGGCTCCCTTTTTACACTCCTTTCCAGCAATCGCTGTAGAAACAGACAGCAGGTTACAGACATCAACACATTATGTGGAAAGCTAAAGGAATCAAGAGAAGTAACTCATGCCAATTATTTTTCAATGCCCCTGGCCTTCACCTACTGCACTGTGCACAGACTGGTAGGGAGAGAGTGGAAAAAGCAGACACCACCTCCAGCTCAACAACTCTCATTAGAACCAACTCACTGCTTAATAGGGAGGTCCTGAATTCAGGGAGTTCAGGCAAGTATGGCATTAGATTATGCCTATATTTACATCTGTCCCAGAGGGCCACATTTCCTGTACTGCAAACCCCACAAGAAGGGGTAATTAGATTTTTCCTTCATTGATGTTTGGCTCTGTTACAGAAGCTTTGGCTTTTTGTTCCTGCAGGAACTTCCCTGGGGAAACTATTTTCTTGAGTTCTACTTTCTCCTTCTGCCTGGCCTTTGCCTGAGCAAGGGTCACAGTGGGCCCCCCAGCTGATCCTCAGGAGGTGTCCAAGGCTGAGGCTGGCCAGGATCTGCAGAGATCAGCCTCACTCTGCATTAGGCAGCACCTTGCTGCCACACACCCTCCAAGGAAAGGAAACTGCACACAATCTACAGCTGCTCATTCCACGCCCTATGGAGAAGAACACCTGAACAGGAGATGTCCCCAGAGCATTCTTGTGAGGCAGTGAGCATGTGCATCCCAGAGGTGCCAGCCTGGACACGGAGTCCCTGCAAGGCTGAGACTCCTCATTAACACACCACAGCCCAAAGTTGTGGCACAGGGTGCCCACTAGCCTGCAGATGTAGCAAATTAGACTAATTCCCTCCTAGATAGTATGGCCGGCACCCCCATGCTAAAACCTGAAGTTTATCCCAAAGGCTAGCAGGCAATGAGTTGGAGTTGTGTCTCATGCTGCTCTCCTCACATACATCATTTCAGCCTGAAAACTGTGTAAGCAGCAAAAGAAGTTCCTGAGAAAAATCTAGTGACCCCTGCAGCACATTGTCAACACATTAATTCACTTCTGGATAAAATTCTAATAGATTCTGACCTCCAGCATCAGGAGGACTTTCTTCAACAGCCACGCAGCCTGGCAGCCTGCTCCTTTGTTCATTCAATGCCCACAGAAATTTTTCAATAGAGTCAATAGCAGGAGCATACATCAGTTTCTTCAAATCGTTAATTCTGTCTGTAGACACTTCCATGAACTTCCATGAAAGTGTGTAGACACTTCTTTCTATGCCATCCATAGAGAAATCATTTGGGAATATAGCCATGGCCACACTTTACTGGGAGAAACACACTTAAGCCTATAAAGGCCAATGTTCATCTTGAAAGGTTGTGTCATTGCAGCAGTTAGTCACAACTGTATTTACTACTGTCACACAACCAGCTCCAGAGAGGCCAGGCAAGGTTTGTTTTGCTGCCCTCTTAAGCACACAGTGCAACAAACATTTGATGCAGATGAGAGCATGCAAAGGGTTCAGAACATGGACTTCAGTCACATGGCAGCAGCACCCTTTCATTCCTGCCCCTTGTGACATGTTTTAACAAAATGGAATGCATTTCATAGATAAAGGCTCTGCTAAAGCTGGGCTTGAGGTATGACATGCAGGACTCAGCAGGGCTGTGGAACCCAAATTCCAGGTAGAGCTGAGATGGTGCCAGAGTCCTCAGCAAAGGCACAGTGTCTCTGTACATGCCAAGACAAGGTACAAGAGAACCAAGGGGTTCCAGCAAATACTGGGGAGTATGAAGGAGGAGAGTTTGAACATTTATGTCTGACAAGTTTCCTTGAAGGAACACAAGTGACATGAAAACATTGTGACCTTGTGTTGGCCTAAGTAGCAGCAACCAGTATCATCCCACTGCACATGGCACAACTCTCACCCCAAATACTACACCCAGAGGTTATGAGCACACAGCAGCTCAGACCCAGAGCAGATCAAATAACAAATGTATAGAAAGAACTACATTCCCCCAGATCTTTCCCAGGGGCTTAGGAAAGAGTAAGGAATGAGTCCATGAGACAAGCTCAGGCACCACAGGGAGAAGAAATGGCCTGGCTGCTTGCTGGGCTGATAGTGCCAGCCTGACTCAGTCCCCAGCTGCAAGCAGAGCCCAAGCCAGAGCAGCCAGATGGAGACGACTTGGTGGGCTGGAGCTGAGGAAAAGGACATCCTGTAGGAGCATTGCAATTCCTCAATTCCTCTGTACAAAAAGCCTGAATTACATGCTGCTGCTGGGATCCAAGAGACAAGGCCCAAAGCTGCTCATCTGGCAGCAGTGAGACTTCAGCAAGGAGCAGTGCAGGGAGTTTGGGGAGAGATTGCTTTTGGGTAGGTCCCATACAAAACAAGCCTCTTAACCACTGCTGAGAAAGCAACCGAGCAGAACAGCATTTCTGCCAAATTACTTCACTTTTGTTGAATTTACTTCCCTACGTAACACAGCTGACAAATAAACAGAAAACAAGATCTTTTAATAAATAGAACATTTACACCTCTTAAAGATAGTGCAAAACCTGAAACACAGGTTTGCTTCCAAACAGTAACAGAGGCAAAAAAAGACCCCCATTTCCCAATCCACCCATCTGTGCTCACGCTCCACCCCAGCAGCTGTAGAGCTTCAGTTCTGCCTAATACCTCTCCAGATTTATTGGATGCCCAGCTAAAAAGCACTGATTGTTCCCCATTGCAGTATTTTGCCATGGGTGAGGAATGTGGGAGGGATCCATAATATTTTTATGACTATTATATGACCTTCTGTTAACTTAATGGGATAAGTCACAGGGCCCTCCCTGAGAAGAGGGCAAGAATCCCTTGAGATGTATGCTCATGGAGAGGCATAGAGGTCAAACCAACAGTGGAGCCTGAACACTGTCAGGAGTTTTAATTATGAATTATGAATCTAGGTACTATAGTTGCTATTTCAGGAGCTGCTAAATTAACATGCAAGTAAGAAACAGGAGGATCTTCTCAAAAGATAGGGCACTTCAGCCTCCCACCCATTAAAGGATGTGAAATTTTAAAGTTCTAACAGCAGTGATTTGTGGTGCCTGATTTATCAAGGCCATAGAGCACCAAGGCAAAATCTTGCTTTCACTGCTGTCTCTGCTCATCCCAAGGGGAAAGTTAATCCCCCAGAAAATCCCTCACCAGAACAGACAATATTCCTTAAAATAGGATATCATCTCTCCTCTGTTCACTTTTCACACCCTGAAGAGTAAAATTGAGTGGTTTCTGACTGAAGCTAGATGATGCAACATTGTCTCATAAGAAAATGTTGCTAGATTCAAGCTGAGAGTTTTGCAGGTAGAGATAAATCTAAAGCAAGAATAACTTTGGCTAGAGGTGCAAATACGAGAAAAAGAGAGCTTGGAGTCATTAAAAGAGAATTTTCCTTCTGGTCAAGACTACTGTTTTCTGCCATTCTGAAAAAGGCTGAAATTGCCTTTGAATTTGATGCCAGAGTTGGAAACAAGTTTTGTCATAGGCTACAGGAGATTCACAATCCTGTGTTCCCCAATCATAGGAAATTTAATATCCATCAACTAAAAATGCTGCCACAGCTTTTCCATAAGGGACACTGAACTAGAGACAGTAAGTGAAATCTGTATCTGCTTGCATTCCTGAGAGGCAGCCTTAGCATCAAAACAGGCACACTAAGCCCCAACTCCTCTCAGGGTTCAGGATACCCTGATGTGGATGAGAAAACCCCATTCCCAGGAGAGTGATGGGGGTTTCTGGGGGGCTCACTGTGGCTGCAGAGGGGAGGGTTTCAGCACCTTTCCTTAACAGAGCACTGCATTATCAGGAGCCTGGACACACTGAAATTACCTTCCTGGGAGCTGCCACTCGCACTGACTCAAGAGAAGGTAGAAGTCGGGTGCAGAGCCTGCTTGAACCTCAAAACCACATTTATTTTCCCCAGCTTCTTTTTTTTTTTTTCACCAGCAAAGCACAAAACAGGCTAGGGTGTCAAAGAGTTTCTTCTTAGGGTCGGTGGGTGGGGAAAGTACAGTTTCATTCTCTTCATAGTTAAAGCACATCTCATCAGAGCACATGAGGCAATTTACCTCCTCAAGGGGAGGGGACTGCTGGCACTCAGCTGGTGGAAACAATCAGCTGGCTGGAGGGTGATCCTCAAACTCTATTTGCTTGTGTGGGGGGCAATCCCAACCATGGCAGGGAAGCACC
This sequence comes from Rhabdornis inornatus, assembly GCA_013397075.1. Classification (NCBI taxonomy): domain Eukaryota; kingdom Metazoa; phylum Chordata; class Aves; order Passeriformes; family Rhabdornithidae; genus Rhabdornis; species Rhabdornis inornatus. The sequence goes on along the minus strand of VWZS01008965.1, from coordinate 926,483 downwards.
CACTGCCCTTCCATAACTCACAACCAGCCTCAATCAGCAGCTACACAAATCTACCAAGGGCAATGAGCAATAATTTAGTACCAGTCACATCACCAGCTGGGGTGAGCAGCACCATCTCTGCCCAGGACCCCAACACCACCAGCAAAGCCCTTGGTGCAGGACGGCCAGGGAAACAGACCCTGGAATTAAAGGAGAGTTATGTACTTCAGACTTGTGAAAGTTTAATTTACTGTGCTTATAGTTACTAAAGGAAGGAATTAGTTGTGCTGAATGCAACATTTCTACCAAATACATCTAAGGTAATAAAAAAAAACTTTTCAGCTGGAACCAAAGCTGTCTGTTATCACAGACCACCTCCAGCAGGCCTTTCAGGTGAGAGGTACCTAGAGCTGCAGCAGGCTGTGTGCCACTGGAGATGCTGTCAGAAACAGATCCACCCCATTCCCTTCATGTGTGTAAGGTGTGGGAGGAAGGTGAATGCATCATCGTCTCCCAGCTGTCAACAAACAGCTTATTTTTTCTGGTGGGGTGGAAGGGGACGATGCTGTTCACAGAGGGAGGGTCACTTAAGAGACCTGAGTTAAAGCATTGTCCTGGAGTTACCTCCAGCCTCCTCAGTTTTGACTCATATCCCCCCCTTAACTTCCATACATTTTATCCCATCCTCATTTTTAGCTTTCTAATTCCATGGTGGCCTCTCAAACATACTAAATATAAATGTGTGGACCCAGCTATGTAAATAAAGTGGCCCATGTGGTGAGCACACATGAGGGCAGGGGGCCTTTCCCATCGATGGGAGGGCTGATTGCCAAGCAAATCCCAAGCTCTGCACTCCAGCACAGGGAAAGGGAGCCTAAGATTTAGGAGCAGTCACAACTTTTCTTGAAATAGCTGATATTTTTTTCTGCCTAGGGTAGAAAATGACAGGCACTGGCACACCAAGATCTGCCTCCATCACCAGGAGATGGAGACATGGAGGAGAGAGGGTCAGGGGACAGGGAGATATGTAGGGAGAAAATTTATGGGTAAGTGGCATGCAACCAGAAGGGATTACCAGTCTTACTCTTGTGTTGCTGATATATGTGCACATTAGTGTTCACTGGGGTGCACACCTTATGGGTACAGTTAGGTATAATTTGAGTGACTCCTTTGTTCCTTCCTGCAGAAACAGCTCAGACTCAGATTTGAAAAATAAGTGATGAGGCAGTTCAGGCTGCCAGACAGCTGTATCACTATTTCCTGTGTAATATCCCATGGTGGTAGGGGATGTGCCCCTCTGTCAGACAAGTGGATGTGTCAGGGTCTGCATGGAGGGCAGTGGGACTGGGTGTCAGGACTGCCAGCTCTCCCTGGTGCCCACCCTCTGACAGATAGTGGGTGACTTTGCCCACAGTGAGTCTCTTCTGATTTAAGAGGTTTTTGTCAAGCTGCCCACTCTGACAGTCCTCTGTGCCATCCCACGAGGGCAAAGGAGCAGCAGGGAGGTGGTCCAGGGCACACAACTTCCTCAGATTGTGAGTTCTCAGGGTGGGACAGCAGTGAGAGCACACCCAGGCTCTGGATCACTAACACAGCACTGAGCCTGCTCCTAACCCGCAGCAGACACAAATGAGGCCATGCCAGGTTCAGGGACTGGATCTCAGTGCAAAGGGAACACTACACAGCCAGTGGAACACAGGATTACAGGGGATGTCCAAGCCAGGCCAATATAATACAAATATAAATCCCATCACCGCAGAATCACCTGATGTGTTGGACAAATTCAAATTTAATCCCAGCTTTCTAGGTAAGGCCAGGACTGTCTCCTCTTCTCCCTTTGAATCACACTAGCCATGGCAGGATCTCAAGGTTTTCAGAGAGGTAAGCATCCATTTTTTCAGAGGTAAGCACCCAGTGCCCAGTGCCTAGGCTGGGAAACCAAGTTGGCATCTGGGGTCTCCCCAGGGATTTGTCTGACCTCACCCAACCTCCATGTCCAGGAGGTCTCTCTCCTTTGCTGCTGCTTCTCCTTGTTCTCAGCGTTTTCCTATTCCCAGCCCCAACTAGGGGTGATGTGACCAAACTTCTGGTTTTAAATCTATATGCTTGAAACCCTTTCAGACAACATAGTAAAAGGGGTGATGGATCCTGCTCTGCTCGTTTGCTCTGCAGCCTTTTGGAGGCAATGCCAAGTAAAATGAAGCCCCAGAATAAATCCTACTAACAGGAACACTTTTACAAATAACTCAGCTACACAGCTTCCAAGTCCTTGAGCATTTCTACATCTCTGCAGCCAAAACCATATGTTTTGTATTGCTTCACATAAATCTCCCTGGTTATTTATCTACATAAACCCTTCTATAAATTGCTCACTGGGACTCGAAACGCAGCAAGCAGGCTCTTTGATGTGTCTCAACCCCCAGGTGCATCAATCACTGCTGTGCACACCTTGTTTGCTCCCATGCAGGGAGAAGCTACCAGTCCCCTTTGCCAGAAAAGAAGGCAAAGAGTCAAATGGTTTTGATGGATGGATGAATGTCTGTGGGATAAAGCTCATGCACAGAGCTTGTTTATACTGAGCTACTAGCACCCCCTCCTCCCACTTACTAATAAAACACTGCTCCACCAGCCTTCCTTATGAAATATACTCCAGACCAAGAGCCTGCACATGAATATTTGATCTCTTTGTGAGCTCCTTTTACACTACTGCACTTCCTCCCGTGGTGGCAATTTCTCTCTCTACAGGAATAAGTAAAACAACAGCCTTGTTTTGTGGTGTTAAGGTAGTATTTTAGTCTTGTTACAGACCTGCTCCACACAGAGATGGACCTCACCCTCCATCATTATAGCACAACTTTTAGTTCAGGGGATGAATCATGGGTTTAGGTTAGACTTTAGCTGAGTAAGTTCCTTGATTGAGAGCTAGCATTGTATTTCACAAGGGAAGTGAAGACTTACAGACAGGCAAGCAAGATTCATCATCCTTGAGTAAGCTGTGCTGCTGATAATGCAGCGTGACACTATCTGGATCAAGGCATCACCCTGCCTCAGTTTTCCCATTCAAAATGAAAATTAATCAGTGCAATAGAAAAACTGAGGATATTTACTTCATGTTGACACAGCTCTCCTGTTGGCCTCATTGTGGGGTCTCAGTGATGAGAGTCAGTCTGCACACATGGAACACTGTAACATGTCACACTGCTCCAGGGAAAGCTACCCCTCATGAACACCCTCTCACACCTGCATGTGGCTCCAGCACTGCTGCTGCAAGTTGCTGTCTCCCAGGGTGATGGCAGATGATAGAATTTTTTTTGTGGAGTGGAAGTTGAAGGAATGGAGAAGTCAGAAGAGAGGAGATGGAACCTTAGAGCAGCTTGGCCAGCAGTTCAAACCCTTACTGTGACAGCCCAAAGCTCATATCCACTGACAGCTACTGAGGAAGGATTTGCCTGGCTTTGGGAGCAAGCTACAGTCTTTATACAGGGGTCCCAGCAGCAGCTGAATTGTAAATTTAGACAGAAGATGTGTGACTGATTTCACCTCTTCTTCAGCTCCATACAAATAGGCTAAGGCTACTCTGGACTATCTCATGGGTCATTTTTCTGCCTCTTCACTGCTGCTGTGTAGTTACATTTGGTGCCCTCTGTACTCTGCTTTTTTGTGACCTGTGGTGTGGGGCTGGACTTCTTTAACTGTGGTCCCCTGCTACAAACAACACATTGTTATTATTAAGGTGGGGATGGTCTTTCAATCTTCAATTACCTCTGTATTTGATTACTTCAGTCCCATGGGACCTCTTGTGGTGTGAGGAATTTTTCAATGTCAGTAGGAAAAGTGGATGTGTGCTTACTGAATCCATGTGAGGTGAAATCCATGGCCCTCACACCCAGATCCCAAGCCATACCCATATTGCAGTAAATGATCCTAAGCACAGTCTTTTCCATCTGCTCTGCCTGCCTGTGTATGCCTTACTGATCACTTCTAGATGCCTCTTAGACAATGCTAACCAACATAGCCACCTGCTAAAGGACTTCCATCAAACTCAGGCTCTGGGAATGATTTAGACTTCAGCCCAGACATGGGAAAAGGAGATGGAGCTATTTTTAGTGTGATAGTCCATTGAGAGGCACTGATGCCAATTTCAGCATGATGAGTCTCTCCCAAGCTCTGGAGCTGACTGATTCATGGTAGGGGGTTCCTGTATGTGTGGGCAACATGGTCTTTGTGACATGTCATCTTTGAACACATCTGGAATTCCCATGGTTATTGCATGGGAGCAGTTCACAGCAAGGGGCAGCAGGCATAGAGGACATGCAGGGGCTTGTGCAGGGGGTAGCCATGCTTTAAGATCATATAAGTAACTCCCTACATGTTTCCTTTCCCTCTTTACATGCAAGCTGAGATCTCCATTCATCCACCTGAGAGCCAAGATCAGTCTCACAGAGACCAGAGATTCCTAAGGAAGAGGGACAAAGCCCCAAAGTCCCCACTGCCAAGGCCAGCACTGAGCTGTGCTCCCTTTGCCCTGGGCACACCACAGCAACCCCATCAGGCTGAGGGTCCCCCCTTGCCCAGTCCCTGCCAGAGCTGACAATCAGCTCTGTGGCTGTGCTGCCTCACATTGGAGTGGAGACAGTCCCACTGGAGTGGGCTTGTACCTGCAACATGGAGCAGCCCCCCTGTGCACCAGGCACATCCCTGAGTGTCTGCAGCTCTCTGGACAGAAGGCTCATACATCTCACTGCCTGGCATCCTCTTCCCCTTGTTAATTTGGGGGGGGGCATCCCTATCCCTGTCAGGCTTCTGCTGCCTTCATGGTATTTTGTAGCTCTCAGCCCCACTCCTGCTTCAGTCCTCCTAACCACTCACACTGCTGCCAGCAAAGAAACTCCACAGGCAGCTGAGAAGTGTTGAGATCGAAGGTATTTCTTGCCTTGGGGCTTAGATTTGGAATTACTGCCCTGACCTTAATCTCAGCTCTCCTGATGTCCCCTCTCCCTAGTTCCCTGTGACATTCCTTGTTTAGCTTTTACTATCCCCCAAAGATCATGCATTTCAATCATACAATTAGAAATAATACTATTAGTAATAGGAAACAAAGATTTAACTTGGGAGCTTTCTTTCCTCTGGATTTTGAGACAGTTTCTGCAGGTTTTTCTCTGCAGTTTTCTGAGTTAGAAATGTGTTTTCATGGAGAGTCTTGCATAATCACGTGGTTCTGGGAGCTGGACACCAATCTCTGGGAGCCCCGCTGTGGAACTGGAGATCAAATGCATAATAAATAAATGTAATTTTGATAGTTCCTTTTATTACAGCTTAGTTTAAGAAAAACACATGGGTTTTCAACACATATATACATACATTTGCCTATGTATGCATACATCCTGATCACACATCTCTCTGCCAAATACTGTGTAAAATGTCACAAGCTCAGCACACATTGCTCAGCCCACCCCCTTGAAGAGCAGAGCAGCACTGGGATGGGGATTGATCCCAGCTGTACAGAGCTGTGCCCCACTCCTGGGGGATGCCCAGCCAGGAGCCCCTCACACATGCTGCCACAGGGAACTGGTATTAGTCCACATTTTGGAAAGCTTCTAAGGTTGGTGTCAAACAGGTGACAAATAAGAGAAGGGAAGTTCATGCTGACATGCTGGGAGGTTGCTTTCCTGAGCGAGGGGCTGGGGTGAGGGCTTGCAGGTTTCAGGGAAAGCAGAAATCACCAGCAAGTCAGAGTGATAGAGGTGCTGTAGAGGTCTGTGAGATCCCCACAAGTGCATCAGATGTGTTTCTACTTATCCATTTTCTGCTTAAGATTGCCTTTGCCACTGAGGTATCAACCTCAGCCCTCTTCCCCAGTATCATCCCCACATCATCCCACACCACCATGTGTGATGAGTTTTATTAACGCTGGATCCTGGATAAAAGCTCAGCCCCCCCAGCCATTGCCAGGCACGAGGCACAGCCTGGGCAAACGCCGGGATATCCTGGCCCCAGGATAAATGCAGTGTCTCTCCAATTGTGCTGGCAATGAGGGGGTCCTCAGGAGGGGCTGTGACTAAAAAGGCTCTTCAGCAGCCCCTCCAGCTCACCCTCTCTGCTGGTTCAGCCTGCAGCACTGGAGCTGTGCACCAAAACCTTCTGGGGCTGGCTGGATGTGGGACAGTTGGGGCACTGCACTGCTGAGCCTTGGCATTTCTGCTGGGGTGAGAAATTCCTGGAGGAGCAGACGAGTGTTCAGCAGCGTGTTGATCCCTCTGATCACAGAGCATAAAGCAAAACAGGCCAGCTGTTGATTTATGTTCACTGCAGCTCTGGGCTCTCCCCGGTCCCCTTCAGATCCATGCTGTGGCTATCATGCTTTTCTTGTTCAAACAGTAAAACTTAATGATGCCCTTTCATGCCCACCTTGCAGGGGGCTGGCTGCAGCCTGCCTTGCACAGGGAGCAGCCTGTGCAGTGGTGGGGTCCTGCTGTCCCCTGCCGGGCATCCCCAGCACGGCTCGCAGTGCTGCCCCGGGTTTGGAGACTGCAGAGGGCATCATTTCCTGTTAGAGCAAAGGAAGAGGTGGCACACTTCAGATTTTCTCTTTAGCTCTGCTGGTATTGTGACTTCAGGCAGCCCTGTGCCATGTTTTTCCCTGGCTCAGGAGCAGAGGGAGGTCTGCCAAGCTCGCCTCAGGATGCTGTCAGTACATTCAGACTGGTTTGGAAAGCAGTGGACCTCTGGGGATGCAAGGCAGAGTGAAACTTGCTGACTGCAAGGAGATATTGGTACCCAGTGAACCCACAGCTGCAGTTCATTGGTGCTTCTGACCGACTGGGTCCATCTGCCATCAGCCTGCTCTTGTGACAGTCCATTTCCTTTCCATGGCAGGTGACCTGGTGGAAGGCGGGCACAGGGAGGTGGCACCTGGCACCACTGCAAAGGCTCTGGGCAGCTGCTTGCTGGCTCCCTGTCCTCTGGTGGATAAGGGAGAGCATTGGTGTCAGTCTGTCTTAGCTGGACACTCTGCTGTTGCTGAGAGGAGACCAAGGCTGCTGAGCAAGGCTACCTGACAACGGTGGTTATAGCTAAGGGCTATAGCTAAGGAGGAGAGAAGAGGAGGTGAAGTATCAGAAACAGATTTCCAGAACGTTGTCCAAGGCAGGCTGGGAACTGTTTTTACACTTTGGGCAAGCCAGGTTAAGCATGTTCCCACAGGTTTCTTCTAGAGCACAGTTTGTGGTACCCTATGCCCCAGGATAGGATCTCCTCTATCTGCAGCACTCCTGCAGCATCACCATTTTGCAGAGACAAACATGAGGTGAGTGTGCTGCTCCCCTACATCCTTACTGGGGCAGCCAATCCAGATGCTGCCCTGTGGCCTTGGTCACAGAAGAACGGCCACGGTGGTCCTGCCACAGAAAAACTGACTTGAGCAAAGTGTGAGTAGGGAGAGATGAAGACAGAGACTAACACAACCATGAAGCCATAACCCTGAGATAATATCCTCTCAAATCAACACATACATCAGGGGAAGCAGACTGTAAATGTGAATCCTGGCTGGCAGCCAAAGTGCAAATGATAACCCTCTGTGCAAGAGTAGTGGTTTAATGTGCTGTGGGGACCACTGCTGTTACTTGTCCCAGAACAGCCTGTGCTGGTGCATAGGTTTTGCAATGTTGGTTACAGGCTATTAAACCCCTCTAATCTCAGAAGTTGTCAGTCCTCTTCTGTTCATTCCTAACTGCCTACATTCATTCCTAAAACCTCACTAAAACACACCTTCATTAAGGGTATCATCTCCCCACTTGAACAGAGGCAGAAGGAGAAAGGACCCTTCTACTGGGAAAAATCAAATTCATGTGAGGTTGCTTTGTAGGAGCACTAGCCAAAAAATCCTAAATGGAAGGAAGGACCTGCTAAATGTGTGTTGATACAAATGAAGTCTGAGGATACCATGCTACCCTGCTGGGCACTGGAGTGACAGGAACACCTGGTGCACCCAGGAAGAGTGAGTGAAGGCTTTGTGCTGCTCCAGGCTAAGGGTCTCTCCACGTGGAGGACAAGGACCCTCAGGAAGGCTAATACAGGCCCAGAGGATGGAGGCTGGGCAGCCAAAGGAACACAGGGAGGAGACACAAGGTTTAAATTGTTAATGTATTAATCTGCCTTTTCCAAATAAATTCTGTTTCTCCATGACCACCACCACTGGCACCCATACATTTACATTTATTTAAAACCCTGGGGCATGTTGCTTTCCAGAAAGGAAATACTGCTGTCAAGGGCACTTAGACAAAGTCATTTACTTTCTGGGTGAGAGCTCAGTGAAGTTTAGTAAGAGTGCCAGACTAAGAGCCGAGCATGCTGCACTCCCATGTTGGCTACAGGGACCCTCACCTCAGGAGGAGGCAGCAGCTTGCTGCCTTGAGCAGTGCAGGGTGCTGCTGAAGGATGGGTGGTCATAGCTCAGGGCTGCAATGTTTTCTGCATCTCTTCAAGCCTAAGCTCATGGCTCTAAGTAATTCTGAAAGACTCTTATGTCTTCCTTTCCTCTATTTGCTTTTAAACTACTTTTCTACTTTTCACATTTGTAAAGAGACACCTTCAATTCAATACATCAGTGTTAAAAAAAGAACATGACAGCAAGGAAAAAAGCATCCAGACTGCACAACCTAAAAGAACTTGTACAACCTGTACAGCCTGGGAATCCCTGAAATTTGCTCAATTGGTTAAAGCATGGTGCTAATAACACCAAGATTGTGGGCTCAATCCACATATGGGCCATTTACTTAAGAGCTGGGCTCAATGACCCTTGTGGATCCCTTCCAACTCAGAATATTCTGTGAATCTGTATTCTGTAAACTCCAGGGCCTTTAAGCTGTTTTGGTGATTAGTGGAGGCAGAGGGTGCTCCTGGAGCCTGCAGCAAAGCACCATTACAGGGCATGGGGATCACCCAGGCAATGCTCAGCCATAGCAGGCAGGGCAGCAGGTACCCCAGCTGGGTTTTCCCTCAGCCTTCATGTGACCTTCCCTGCTGGCTGCCTCTGATTTCCACTCTCTTGAAAAGGAAGGCTCATCACTGAGTCACCAGTTGTGGAAAAACAGGTAGTTCCATCAAACACCCAAGGTAGTGCAGGAGGACAAGAAGAAATGGGAACACCCAAAGTGTGACAGTGCCACAAAGCAAAGACATGAGTTAGGTTTGCACCATTCAGCATCGCCCCTCAGGATGCTCTGGAAACCTTTCTCCTCTGGGCCTTTCCATTTTTCACATGGAAAATGTGCACTGTGCCCAAACCTTGTCAGGATAGTCTGCTGCAAAATCTCTGCCACTCACAACCTTGTGAATGTTCAAAAAACCAGTATCAGCAGTTATTTACAGCAATCATGAACCCATTTCATAAGCTCAGGCTTCTCTTTTGGCTGGGAAAATACCAGTTGGAAATACAGACCAAGAACCCATGGAAGAGAAGCTGTCACTGTGTCCTTGGCACAAGTCATCTTTACTCCCAGGACAAGTCAGTACAACACATACTGGCCAGGCTCAGCTTTGTGGTGTCAGGCAGGTGAGAAGGGATCACAGGGGGACAGGTTCAGCTGGTTGCTCCCTCCCTGTAGGGCTGGCTGGCTGTGTGTGAGTTGAGCGTGATTCACCCAGTCCCTTGCTCACAGCAGCTTCCCATCCAGCACAGCGAGGGGCAGGGGCTGCAGTGACTCTCCAGACTCCAGCTGCAGCACAAGGTGAGCTCACTGACCTGTGAACCCACAGCCCTGCAGGCACCTCACGTCCATGCTGCCCACTAGGACTGTGCTGTGCTCACATGACCCTCCTGCTGGGACTGCCATGCCAGGACTGCCATGCTGCTGCCCACGCCACCTCTTCCCTAAGTGGCAGCAGGTGGAGATCGATGGTGACCTCCAGAAAGATCTCTTGTTTAAGCACAAAATACTGTGGGGCTGGGATCCAGAACAGCCCGTGTTTTCTTGTCTTGTCCTTCAGACATATGTAGGGCTGCCCCTCTCCTGAGGCAGTGTGTCCTGCAGGGACAAGCCAAGGACCCCCAGGCTGTCTGCCAAATCCAAGGCAAAGAGGTCAGAGTACCTTTGCAGCTCATTCCATATGTTATGACACTTGTGAGACCCTGGTGCTGTTCAAATGGCTCTGGTAGCTACAAAACAAAAAATGCATTTCACTGGGGTTCCCAAAAAAAGATGGGGCCAGATTTCCTTTGCTACAGCTGTCCCAAGTCTGTGGGACCCCTGTGAACACATTTGGTCTTGTTCTTGTGGTTGCACATCAGCACAGACCCTTCCCAAGCCGTACTGGTTGGAACCTGGGTGGTGAGCAGCAGCCATGGCCGGGGGCTCAGCTGCAGGAGGCAGTGGCCTGGGGTGCCCCTCGTGACTTGCCAGAAATGTGCTGCTCTCCTGCCAAGAGCAAACATCGTCATCCTCACAAATGGTTAACCTGCCGGGAGCTGCACAGCACTAATGACTTCACATTCGTTTAATCAGCTTGGGCTTCCAGAGCCTCCACCTCAGGAGCAGGGAAGGCCGTGCACCCATGCACTTGGGGTACAAACGCTCCCAAAGCCGCACCCCTGCCTCACCAATCATTAATCACCCCGGGCCGGGAAGGAGCCAGCAGGCAGCAGGAAAAGGCCGGGTCTCCACAGCCCCCACGGGAGCAGCAGGAGCAGCGCTGACCAGTTCCCTGGGGTGGCAGCTCATTGCCCGACCACCCTCCCCTGGGAGGCCCTGTGGAGGTGGCCAGTCCTGCACGCACTGCCCTTTCCTCCAGGAAGGTCACTCAGTCCAGGACACGAGAGGCTCTGCCTGTTTCTGGAGCTGCTGGGCTACGCCTGACGTGGGGGCTCTGAAGAGGAGTTTGCGCCTGGCTGTACCGCAGTCTTCATCTCTTCGCCATGCAGCACAAGGCATTTTGGAGTGCCCTGGAGTACACCTGCCGATTGCTGGGCATCTCCACCGCAGCAGGTAAGAGCAAATTCTCTTTGTCTTTGGGACTAAAAGGCACGGAGTGGGTGCTGCGACCTCCAGGCTGCCTCCCTGCCTTTGGCCAGCTGCAGCATGGCCCCATCCTATGAGGGGGACAAGGAAACTTGCTCACTTTTGCTTTGGGACCCAGGGTGGGGGAGTGCTGGGTGCCTGGCCAGGCTCTTTCCAAATGCCGTGGGAGGCACAGTGAGACATCAGAAAGGAAGGGCCAACATTCAGAGGGCAAGCTAAAGCACACACACACACACACAAACAAACAAACAAACAAAGAAAAACAAACAAACAAAAAAAAATTAAACTGTATTCTTCTAAAGCAGACATAGACATGGGCAAGATGTGAATGATACTGAAAAGCAAAATAGTCATGGCTGTGCAAAACTGCTGGGCTACACTGTGGGATGTGAATAGGAAGGAGGAGCTCCTTGAAGTGTGCACAGTGAGATGTCCTGTGCCAGGCAAGGTGCAGAGGTTCCATCCCAGCCATTGTGGCATAGCAACTGTAAAAGCACTGCTCTGCCTCTCTAGCAGCGTGTCAGGGAGCAGCTCAGAGCAATTCAGGTTATAGCTGCAGTACAAACTCAATAAATTCACCCATCTGCTCCCTGGTGAGTTGATCCTCTCACCTGCTGCCAGGAGCTGCTTTGGACCAGGGTGTTCTGGGTTTGGTGACACACCCAAGAGCTTGGTTTCAGATGAAAGGCAGGTGTTTTGAGCCAGGTGTCAGATACAGTGTCTCACGAAGATGGAACACCATCTCACATGGAGCATCTCCAGATGAGACTTGGGGAATCACCTAAAGCAGAGGGCTCAGGGGTTGACTCTGGCACTGCTGCTGACTAGCTGTTATGGGACACGACAGGCAGCACTCTCTGCCTCAGCTTCCCCATGAGTAAAGCAGAAATCAAAGGGTCTGATTTGTCTAAACGCTGGAGGGGTGACCCAGAGGTTCCTGGTGAGAGGTGACTTGAGGTGGTACCTGTGGTTCCTGTTTCAGAGCCCCAGGGATTTCAGAGTCAGACACTAAAGAGTAAATCACAGCAGACCCTCCTACCTTTGTATTTCCTTTATCAGCTGCAGACAGTCAAGAGACACTTCACTCAAACCAGGGACAAAGTAGAAAGCACACAGGTCAGCTGAAGTGTGCACAGATTCCCAAGGACACAGCTGGGGTGATGGAGGCCCTGGAATGTGCTTTAAAGGACTGATACTGATAATAGGCAGAGATCTGAGTTTCTGAGTTTGTACAAACTCCCAGCAGATAAGACCATGTCATGATGATACTGCAACAGTAGGAGATGGGACACAGCTTTTATCAGAAAATGCAGATCTCTTCATTTCTTCATCCCCATCCCTTTGGGCCTCCATGAACCTCACACTAAAAACATTCTCACTTAAAACTCCAACAAAACTCATAGAGACCTTCCTGGGAGAAAATGTGAGCTTGTTGCCAAGAGAAAACTAAAGCTAAAACAACAAAATTGAAAGTAGTTTACGATATAGAAATGTGTTAATGGAATATCATCTTTCTCTCCTGCATGATTTCTTTTCATCATTTTGCAGCATTTGCACATCTTTCTTTAATTTTTCTTTAAAGGAGCACTGAAGTTATCTGTCTGCTTAGTGTCACAGAGCATAGAGAGCTGCACTGCAACTCACTGTGTTTTCCCATAGCTCTGATGCATTCCCAGTATCACCTGACTTTCCCAAAAGGCCCATGAAGAATGGGATGTGCCTGTGTTTTATTCCTATGTGTGTTTCAATGGAGTAAGAAATCAGCTTGATGCAGTGTTTAGTGCCTGATGAGGTGTGTGAGGCTTTTGAATGAAATGGAAACCATGCAGAAGAAATTCCCGTGGGTTTTGTTTGAAAAAAGACTATGAAATGGAGAGTGCATCAGCCTCACTAATTGATTCTGAGAAGGCCTGGCCAGCTCCTTATGCTGCTAGCAAATACAAGTTACCCACATAATATAAACCTCTCCTTCCCCCAGGACCTTGGAGTGTAATGGCTCTCTGCAATGGTGAGGCTACAGGGCTTCCTTTGTATCAGAAAATGGCTAACTTGACTTATGGCAAGTTAGCAAAGAGTCGTCAAACAGCCCCGTGATTTGCTGCAGTGTTTGCAGCATCTCTAGTTCAGTGATTCTAGGCCTTGTGATTTTTGCATCTAGGAAAGAGTTCCTACTTATTTCTTAATTCTCATGCTTTCAACTATTTAATTCCTAATCATGTGCCTTTAGCCACATGGTTTGGACAAGATCCAAATCAAGGCAGTGACTAGTCCAAACAAACACATCGAAACAGCTCTTTTCTTCTTGCAGATTCTTCATCCAAACAGCTTTGTGGATAAAGCAGAAGCTGTGCTCCCCATCCAGAGCAGAGGCCTGAGCTACCAGTCAAGCTGTAGAATTCTGCATTCATCCACAGAGAATGAATGAATGAATGAATGAATGAATGAATGAATGAATGAATGAATGAGAATGGATGAGAATGAATGAATGAGAATTGATGAGAATGAATGAACTCCACATTTGTAGGGAAGATTAAAAAGAATGGTCCTCAGTCACAAGATAGTAAAAGACAGTACTTTGCATGTAGGATTACACAGCTCCTGCAGCTTCACAGCCCTCTGATGAGACTGATTTCTCTGTGCTCTGCTCAGGGCTGGAAAGGCAGTATAGTAAGGGTAGCACATGGGCCCCATGTATTCTCTTGGCTGACAGGGGCCAGTAGCTGCAGGAGACACAGGGAAAACACAGAGGGATTTCTTTCAGCCCTGATAGGAAAGCTGACCCTTGGCATTGACCTACACTGCAGTCTCGATGGACACCAATCTGTGTCCTTGTTTGGGAGCCTGGTACCCTTCTCCAGATGGGGCAAAGCGCAGCTCAGAGAAATGGATCCAACCTGCACCTCAAACCTTGGCCAGTGTGCATGGAACAGGACCAGTGGTGAACTTCCTGAGCACGAGTGAATGGGTGGGGACTGCTCGGTGAGGGGTGGAGACATCAGGTGCAGACAGGAGGCTGCCCAAGGCAATGCTCTGGCTGTGAAACCTGGCCTTCATTCAGCTCCACACTGCTGACACTTGTGCCCTGTGAACTGGCACAAGTTGTGCTGACCAACATGCTGCAGCTGGTGTGAGGCATTACATATCTGCTCCATTTTAGAAATAATCTTGAAGGAAACTGAAGGATGTTGAAGGAAATTTTCCATCCTCTAAGCTATTGACCAATCCATCAAAGATTTTAGCCTTGCTAATACTCTTAATCCCCCTAAAACTGACTCCCTGGTGTTCTGTACTGGCAGAGGCACTGAGAGAATGTTCATTCCCTGTTTTTAATCTGACTGTTCCCATTATATGTTTTACTGTTTGGCTAGCAAAGGATCCTGATGCTATGGCTACAGCCCTTCATGAAGGCAGCCAGCACAGTTCCTCTGCTCTGCAGCCACGTGTTGGGTGCAGCAGGCCTGGGCAAGCAGGGAGGGCAAGGGAATGGGGCTGGCAGGCACTGGGGGGACCTGGGCAGAGAAGGAAAGGGCAGTGAGCCCTGTGGCAGCTGAGAGGTGGCAGTATGGCAGAGGGTGGAACAGTCACAGGACACTGCTTCTCACCTCCCCAGCTGTCCAAAGCCAGCTGGTCTTCCCAGAGCACCTTTCCCCAGCCCACACAATGGCAAGGCTGCCATAGTAGGGGTGCAGCTGGGATGAGTATCAGGGCTGTACATCAAGGGCAGCACTCAGCTCTGACTCTTCTGGGCTGGTGTGTCAGCATGAATCACTGGTGCTGGCAGTCCTAACATGCTGCCCTGCATGGGAGAAGCTGCCTTGCTAGCCCCTGGGGAAATGGGGACATCTATCCTGGGAGCTGGGAACTAACCCAAGGGAACTGGGAATTAACTCTTCAGTCAGCAACTTTCCTGCCTTCTCTTTCTAGTGCTGATCGGTGTGGGCGTAGAAACTCTGCAGCAAGGACAGTTCAAAAGCCTGGCTTTCTATCTGCTGTGAGTATTTTTGCCCTTGAAATCAGAGCTGGCAGGGGTGACAAAGTCAACCCCTTCATCATATGTAGCACCAGACTAAACAGTGTCCAAGGCTTTGGGTATTTCAGATCTCCATACTGAGGTTTCAGAAAAACAAGATATTTCTGTTAGAAAAAGAGATGCTACTGCAGACTCAGGCAGGCTAGAGGTGACACTGGCTGCAAGTTGACTGCCCAGGGGCAGAAGGGCTGTGAGTTTTCCTCCACAAACCAGATGAGCAGAGGCTGTGTGCTGTTCAGACCCCAGCACACAGACTGTGTTGAGAACTGGATAGTAAATTCTGGCCCCCTGTGCCCTTTCTGCCCACCTGGAGAACATACTCAAACACAGCCCTGTTCCCCTGACAGCTCCACCTTTCAGTTTTTCAGGGGCTGCAGTTACTGTCTGTGAAGGCTTCTTCTTTATCAGTTTGTTCCTGGAGATGTGCTTCACGTGAGTAGAACCTGCCCACTACTCTCCAGCCATGGTGGGACCTCCCAAAGGGACCTTGCCCCTTACAGGCAACACCAGATCTGGGGGAGCTGCAAGTGCCAGACCAAAGGTCCTGCCCCTAAGACAAGTGCACTCAGACAGGGGGGAGGTAAATGGATCCATGTGCACAGCCATTTAAACTTATATTTTAACCCAGGCTTGTGCCTTAATTTCCTGAGCATCAGCACAACAAACCCTGATTTTGAGCATCTGCTTAACACAGTTTGTAGGCACAAGGTACCAGGGTTGAAGAAAGAACCAGATCCCCCAGGTGAGTTTCAGCTCCCTCCAGAGACAGCACAGAAGTTAAAATGTAGACAATCCTTATGTCCTTTTCAGAGGCTGAGCACTGCTGCTGTATTCTAGCATAAACTCAAAAGTCCTCATAGCTTAGAGGCAACACCTTGCTCCAAATAATAGGCACTTGATTAGTGATCAGCTGAGATGCTGGCCTCTGGCAAATGCTCTTCTCCCAACAGGAGATGTTCAGGCTTTGCTTACCTTCCCTGAAACCACACCCACCTCCTGACAAACTAGAGTGAGGATCTGCACATCTAGATTGGTCATGGTTAGGACCAAATCTTCTTGGTGTATGGTTGGTGCCTCATCCCACAAGGACCTCTCTCTCCCCAGTCACAAGCCTGAATCCCTGGCACAGACCTGCTGGAAGCGAGCTAGACGCCCAGGGAGCTTCCAGAAATTCCTGGGGTACACGCTGCTCTCAGTGGCTTGCTTCCTGCATCCCATCCTTGTCTGGCACGTCACCATCCCTGGTGAGAAGCTTGGCTGGGGAGTAGTGCAAATGGAAGTGCATGGTCTGTCAAGGGGTGGGGATGTGCAGAGAGCTGGGCTGGTGGCCAATGGCACTGGGCTAGCTGGACCAGGTGCTGCTTGACAAGGTCTTCCCACTTGCCAGAGCCCTCAGCCAACATAGTCTTGTCCCCAGGGTCCATGCTGGTGCTCACTGCCCTGGCCTACTTCCTGCTGAGCAAGAGGAGGAAGAGCCCAGGGCACAAAGAGACGCATCCCCAGGCAGGTCAGTATGTGGACCCTTCAGCCACTGAGGCAGCCCCAACCATCATTGGTGACACTGAGCAGACCTACACCTTCCATGGGGCCCAGAGGGAGCAGCACCGCTCGCTGCTGGGCCATATGAAGAGCATCCTGAAGGGCAGCAAGGACAGGAGCTCAGCCCCAGAAACTCCTGTCCAACCAGCAGCCGTGCCAGTCCCTCGCAAGCAAGTGCACTTTCAGGAGAAGGTGGTGCAGATCATCCCCTCTGTCAGCGAGAACTTGGACGATGTGGAGAGTGAGGCTGAGGAGACCACGTCAGACACAACACCCATCCTCACCCCACCTGATGCCCCCATCATCATCGCCCCTCTCAGCTCTGCTGGCCTCTTTTGAGCCCTCAGCAGGAATGAGGACAGGACAGACGTGCTACCATGGAACAGATGCTCCAGCCACCCAAGGGCCTCGGGAGGTGACCCTTTTTGGTGGCCCTTTTTGCCTTCTGTACTTTTGGGTGACAACTGTGCCACCCCCTCCTCAGGGGCTGCCTGCACTCCCTGGTCCCATGCGTTGTGGCAGGTCCAGGGGACAGGCGGTGGTTCAGCCAGGGTAGTGCCAGCACAGCGAGGTTTCTGTCCCATGGCCTCACCTGTGTCACCCCTGCTCAGCACTGCACACACTGCAGTGCTCCTGCCTGGCACCACAGCCATGGTGTGTGCCTCCCTTCTGCAGCAGCAGGCAGGAGGAGGGGACACCTCCGTGCCCCAGAGCAGCCTCTGCTGGGGCACTCGTGTCCCTCTGGCGCTCACTGGACATTGCAGAGCTCAGGGCTGGGCTGCATTCAGCACAGGGCACTGCAGCCTGCAGGCTCCCTCACAGCACCTGCACCTGCTGCAGCAGCTTGAGACATGCAGAACGTATTTCAGAGGTGGGCTGAGACCAAGCACACCCCTGGCATTAGCACCTGCTTAGTGCCTCCCCAGGTACTCTCTGAGCCCAGCAGGCAGATCATCCCTGGCCTTGGGGACATCTAAGCAGGAGCAGAGGCCTTCCGGGTGTCCCCTGCTTGGGCAGCCCCCTTGAATTAGAAGAACTTTGGGATGATATGGCAGCCCAGGTCCTGAGGTTCAGCAGCACGCTGGCACAGCAGACTGTGTGTAACTCCAGTGTGTGTAATTATGGCCCCCAGAGGGCAAAGGCAATAATAAAATTACCATACTGCCCCATCAGTTTCTTCTATGCCAGCTCTTCCCTGAACCCCTTAACTCTGTCTTAATCCTGGCATAACTTCTGCCTTTTGAGGACCATTCAGTTGTAATCAAGCATTTTCCTCCTATGCAGCTCCTACCTGAGGACATGTGGGAAGAGCTCAGGTGGCTGGGTTCCCTTGGACGTGGGACAAGAAGCCACTGTCACTGTCACTGCTGTTGGGATGAAAAGCTATAACTGCTCTGAGCCCAGACACATAACACTGGGGGGAAGTGATGGGAATTAGAGAAGGTTCCTGGGATCTGCCAGACTATTTATAAGGTAGAAGCCAGTTAGCTGGCTGTTTTCTTGTAAATATATTATTTCTTCTACATAAGATCTCAGCTCTCCAAGAGGCAATCACCATGTTCATTTAGGAAAGCAGTGTAGGTCAAAGTGTAATCAGAAGGCAACTGAGATAAGAAATCAGTGCTATTTTTTAATAAACTTTTTTAAAGTGACTTCTAATTTGTCATATGGATGAGGAAGAAGATGAAAGATACTGACTCACAATATTTGACTGCCTGTGTTTAATAATGAAACTGTTGACAGGAGCAGTTTATGAAGGGTTACACACACTTGTCAGTCCTACAATGAGACATGGACAAAAAACTTTTTGTTGAATCACCAACATCTAAAATAGTAGCTGGTATCAATCTGCTCTAAACATGATGGATGGATTAGAGACCTCCTGTTTCTGGCTGCAGAAATTAACCTTCCACCCTGTCACGGTGTACTGGGGAAGAGTCACATACACCTGTGCCTTTAGGGTGGATTTGCGCCTGTAAAAATATCTTCAGAAAATTGCACCCAGTTAACATTGCACAACTGATAGCAGCAAGCCCGGGATCCAAACACAGCTTCACTCTCAACCTGGTGTATTCATCACATTAGGAGATAAAAAATTAAAGCTATTTTCCTCTAAAGTTGGTGACAAACATATCTGCACCAACCAAGGTCCCAACACAGCCATGCTAACAGGATACCCACCCTGGCCTACTCTCCCCAAAAAGGCAGAGCTGGTTCCCCAGCTTGACCACACATCTGCTCTGCAATTAGAGCCACTTTCATTAGCAAAGTCAGCTTTCTTCATCATCCAAGGCTCTTCTTTGAACACTGCATAATTAATTGCACACAGGGAGATAAACTTCATTGAAAAGGCACTGCTACCAATAAATCGAGCAATCTGCTGACAAGAGAAAGACTGTATTACTGGAGACTGTTGTCTAGCCCTCAGCAAAGCTCCTGGGCAACCTGGGTGGAAACAGATGCTCTGCCACAAATTTTGTCCTTCAGCCCTGACTCGATCAGCCAGCCCTATGATTTGTACCTTTGGGCAGCAGGGCCAGCAGGCAAGGGATGAAGCAATGTGGTGACAGCACCTTTGGCACTTTGAAATGCGTAGGGAGCAAATTTAATTGTTCTGTGAAGTTTGCAGTTGCTAGAGTCCCCACAATTAGGTTTCCATTTTTAGCCTCATCTTTTAAAAGTCTGTTGTAGGTTTCCTTTCAGAACCAAGACTGGAGGAAGCTACAGGTGAGGTGTTTTTCAGATTTCATGGAGCCAGCATTGGACCTGGTTGCTTTTTTTGCACGCTCCCTTGTGTTGGCCTGGTTCTTCTCCAACCCCACAGCTAGTAGGCTCAGGAGATAAAGGCTGGGAAAAAAAGCTTCTTGCCTTCTCTGTGGTATTAAATTGCCTGTTCAGTTAAGGTCCATGGCTGACTCACCCTGGAGTCTGCCAAGAGCCTGCATCCATGCTGGGGAAGTGGCTGCTCCTTCAAAGGCAGACAAGCTGCACCTCAAACAGCACCTGAGCTGCTTCCCAGGTTCTCCCTGCCAAGGAGTCCATTTGCACGTCCCCCTCTCTGCTCCTCACCACCCATCCCACCTCTGGTGCCACCTCCAGCTCCATCAGCACACAGACCTGTTAGCCCAGAGGAACATTAATTAGGAAAAAGAAAGCAGGTGGCTATCTTCTTGGGTAATGAGCCAAGTAAGTTCAGGGAGGGCCAGCCACAAATGAAGGGGATGGGGGATAAAAGAACCTCTTTCAGAGTCAGCAGGCTGTTAGAGCAGCTCAACTGCTTAAAGAAACAAAGCCTCAGGCTTTCTTTAAAACCCAATGCAGAGGAAATGTTCAGCCTCAGGGGGTGTCAGATGACTTTGCAGATGCCTCAGAGATTATTCACTCAAGTGTGCGCTTCTCTGTTGGCCTCACTCCCTACATCTAGCTGTGAGAGACATCCCAGGGGCTATTGAAAGCACCAGAGATGCTGTAGAGGGCTGTGGGGGGTCTGTATGAGAAATGCTCTCATATATGCTTGGTAATTGCAGGGAAAGAAAAAGAGGGAGAACTTGATGCTATTAACTTTGCAGTGCACTGTATCTGAATATGAGCTGCCTGAGCTGTAAGTCCACACACCACTACATGAACTCTGCTATGTAATTTTTGCCTGCATTGCAAAAATTCATTACTCGGCTGGTCCATTGAGATTAATCCACCGAGTTAGAGTGCATAAAGCTATAAACTCCTGTGGATTCACATACTGAAAGGAAATTAGATGAATCATCCAAAAGAAATACATGTGTAAGGTAAAACTCTGTGAGGTAATTCTGGCAGAAATTGTTTCCTTCAAAATTTCCACCAAAGATTCCCCTGCATCAGGAAAAATTTGCCTGCTTTACATGTGAAGTGCAAACACTCAACAATGCTACTTGACAGCCCCCATCAAAATGTAGTGAACTGGTATGTTGCAAGCAGTTACTCCATTTTAAGTTTTATATGCAGGAAAACCAGATTTCAGTGCTTCACTTAAAATTCCTCTCTTCTTCCAATACACACGTAGTTGTTGCAGAGCCCTGGAGACAGACACTACCTGCCCCACCACAGTGCTCTCACCTCACACCAGGGACTTGGATGGTCGCCCTCCTAACTCCCTAAATCCCCACATGGACTCTGGTCCCCCATTTCTCTGAGTGCTGCTCCATATTTGAAACATGGACATTAATGTTTTACCCAAACAACAGCAGTGTTAGGAAAATAAGGCACACTTGGAGAGAAAAGTGTTCCATTTCTGCAGTGTCAGTAATTAAAATCAAAAATGCCCTGCTCGAGCCTGTAACTGCAACAGTTGCATCATCAAACACCAGTATCAGCATCAGTGGCATTGGTGGCTTCTAATTCAGTATTGAGTCATATCCACATGCAGGAGAGGACCTGTCTCCACTTGATTCCAAATGCTACACACTAACACACCTGCAACCCTACCACTCTTCAGCCCTGCACCTTCTCCTATCCCAGTCAGGAGATTCTCCCATGTGCTGGGACAGAAATGCAGTTTCTGTTTTGGCTGGCCTCCTGCATTTTGTGCTGTGAGGGAAGTTACAGAAACCAAAACTAGATCCCAAACCTTCCTGGGATTACTTGGAGCTGTTAGCTCCCTTGTCTGCTTGGCATGGTGCAAAAACAGGAATATGAATTCCAGCCACCATATATCAGCTGACATACCACTAGTGAAATGACTGCATAGGTTATATCCTAATGAATGTTTGAGGTAGCTTTTGGATTCTAACTCTAGGCAATTATTCACTCAGCATGTGACTTTATTGAATCTTGTTTTGAGGCTCTAGGCAAACACCAGGAACCAACCCAGGTCTTTGGATACAGACTAAAGAGGGAATCCAGATGTCAGACAGAAAAAAAAAAATGTAAATAAAAAGGAAAAAAAGGGAAGAGTAATGTTTATTGGCAGCTCTTCCTCATCACATCCTGGACTTCCTACAGCTTAGGAGGAAGTTGTGAACAGCTCTTAACAATAACCCCTATCCCACTCTCATCTCTTCTTTCTGCCCAGCCACTTCTTCACCCCAAACTTTTCCCCTTCAGAGCACAAGCACTGTTTTGAAGGAAATATTGTCCTGATCAAGTCACACTAAACAAAATTATATGCACTATGACATGATTGAACAGTTCCTTCCTGCCTCTCATTCTCCAAAACTCCTCTGTAAGAGAAGCTGTGTACTACCTCCTCCAAACTGACATCAGGAAACTGGGGGCATGAGTTTTGTTCCCCATGGAAACGGGATGCCTTTCATGTCCAGCGCCCTGTAGTGAGGAGTGGGCTTCTGCCTGCCAAAATTCCGAATGGCACAGGATTTCTCCCAGATAAAAGTGGCCATGACCTGGAACCCTGGCTGGCATTGGAGTGCCAACTGCCTCCTCCATACTGGCATCAGGAAACCTAGGCAGTGAGATTTTTTTACAGAGAAAAGGGCAACCATTCATGTACAGGCCCTGTTACAGGGACCCGTCTCCTGCCTGCTAAATTCTAAATGGCGCAGGATTTCTCCCACACCCAAGTTACCACCACCTAGAACCCTGTCTGCTCTTGGAATGCCAAATGCCTCCTCCAAATTGACATCAGGAAACTGGGGGGGGGTGGGTTTTGTTTCCCATGGAAAAGAGCAACCATTCATGTCCTGAGGCCTTTGGCCAGGAGTGGGCTTCTGCCTGGTAAAATTCAGAACAACACAGGATTTCTCCCACCCAAAGCTGCCACCACTCAGAACCCTGGCTGCCTTTGGAGTACCAAACACCTCCTCCATACTGATATCAGGAAACTGTGGGGGTGAGTTTTGTTTCCCATGGAAAAGAGCCACTATTCGTGTCCAGGGCCCTGCTCCAGGGACTGGTCTTCTGCCTGCTAAAATCTTGAATGGAGCCGGATTTCTCCCAGAGCAAAGCTGTCAACGCTTAGAACCGTGGCTGCCTTCGGAGTGCCAAACATCTCCTCCAACCTGACATCAGGAAACGGGGGGAGCGGGGCCATGTGACACCAGGGGTGGGGGCACGTGACACTGGAGTCACGTGGTCAGCGGGAAGGGACACGTAAAGATGTGGGTCACGTGGTCGGTGGGGCGGGGCCGCGTGATGCTGGGGATCACGTGGCCAGGGAGGCAGGGCCACATGACAATGCAGGGGTCATATGGCTGCGGGTTGGGTCACATGACCACAAGGGGGTCATGTGGTTGGTGGGGCGGGGCCACGTGACACCAGGTGGTGGGGTCCCATGGCCAAGGGTGCGGTGGCTGTGTTTGTTGGTCACCAAGGTGCCCAACCTTGCTTGCCAGCCCCCAGGCCCCTGCCCCCTGACTGCCCCCACGCTCCCTGGAGACACACGCTTGCAGCTTCGTTTTGGATGAGGCTTTCAACACTGCAGAGGGGGCTCACATCTTCCAATTTGTGCTTAGAAGAAAGAAGGAAGCAGACACAGGGAATGTGCCTAGAAAAGAGAGACTATACAGCGGTCCTAGTTAACTTGTTATGTTTTTCCAGGGTTTTTTGGCAAACCTCAACTTCCAGCTCTTGCTGCCTGCTGATGTAGTACGTTTAAAAAAAAAATTAAAGCATTTGTGCCATAAAAAAAAGCAATTTGTTTTCTTTCTGTTATGTTTTTTTGCTAGACTGCATTACTTCCTCCAATAGCATGAGAAAGCAGAAGAACACAAAAAGGTTTTATTGTGCACAAAACTGAGGGGAAGAAACTCTTCTACACTAGTTACTCTCTAAGTCACACTCAAGTAAAATTCTCTGGGGGAATTTGGTATAATGATAAGACTTTTGGTATAGTAGCACTCCATTTCTCCCTTTCAAGGTGGGGAGACTTGCTCTGGGTTCTTTATTACTTCTTCTAGTTTTGTACCTGTTGAGGAAACTGTCCCCTTTTCTGTGTATATAAGTTTGCAGCAGCATGGCAAGGGAGCTTGATCTGAGAAGTTCTTGGGGGATTGGACTTGAGAAGGAAATTGCACCTTGTAGCAGCTCCTTTCCCTTAAAAACCCAGGCTCAGGCAGGAAAGTGAACTCCATCTTACTAATCTCTAATTAATTCTTATTCCATCTCAGCATCTGTTTCTCATGCAAGCATCTTCAAGCTCAGAAGAAATCATCAGGTGCAGAAATTCCGTGTCTTCTCCAGCATAGACATGTGATGTGTTTGACATTGGGCCTACGTGTTGTGACAGGGTAAAAAATATGACAGTCTTACTGTCAACATCTCTCATGGAAGTGCCCTAAGAAGGAAATTGCAAACAAATTCTTGCTGACTGTTTTGGAAATGGAGAAGCCTCTGCTTTTGTCATTACTGTTCCTGGCTCTTATCCAGTACTAAAATACTGCATTTCTGCTATAATCATTGTATCAAGCTCATTGTTTTATGTTTTCTTCACTTCCAGCTAGTAATCACAGAAACAAACACTTCCTTATTCAAGCAGATTCCTTCTAAATCAAAATTCCATGTCTTTTTGTTTTCCACTTACATAGCACTTTCAGCCATGGAAAAGCTGGCATAAAATGGCAAAATATTTTTTGCTTTATGTCCCACAGCTACAATTAACAATGCCCCAGACACCTTAATTTCAGTGCTGCTTGTCCTGAAACCCTGCCACAGGTATGAATTACTCCATCAATACTGTGTATCTAGACAGAGTGCCATGACAGATCGTGTGAGACAAACTTCCAGACAAGGCAAAGTAAAAAATGCCACATGGAATTACATTGCTGTGGAAATGCTATTGCAGTCACTGTGCTGGTTCTGCCCCGAAACAATGCCCTGTGTGCCATTCTGGACAGACTCTCTTCTTGTTACTTGCTTGTAGCTGTGAAAACTCTTGTGTCACCTGTGAAATGCTCACGCAGCCCCTCTGGGCTGCTCAGAACTGCCATGCACAAACTGACCTTTATTACTCAATACTTTCATTGAAAAAGTAATTATTCAAATAACTGCCCTACAACCAGCTAACTCTGTAAAACAATTAAAAACAAAAGTGTAAGAAAAATCAAGCTGAGCAATGTGTTAAACCTTTTTTATAGGACCTGTAACCCACATGTTACTGGCATTTAGATCAGCCATTCGGATGGGTGTTTTTTCTTATTAAAAAGACTTTACATCTCAGGCAAGCATAGTCAAAATTACGGGTTGAATGGAATTCAGTCAAAGCTAATCCCAAGTAGAAAATCAGCAATGGTAATTGTTAATCAAATTTTACAGAGTTTTCACTTAACTAATTAGAAATTACAAGTTAAATCATATTTCTGAAAACATTCATCTGTTTTACAGTGATTTTAATGCTGGAGTTACTAAGATGAAAGATAATTTTGTTAACAGCATTTTGCCTTTGTTCTATGATTTTAAGGAAGGATATCCTTTAAGAAAAAGTTTGACATCTATGAAAAGCTTTCTTGTAAAGCTGAGTGGGTGTGTACATGGCTCAATACCTGTGAAGAACAGCTGCTAAGAAGAACTGAAGCCAAGTAGAATTTCTGTGGTTTGTATTTCATTTGACCTATTTAATCATGTTTTAAATCTGATTTATTCAAAATAGTCATGAGACACTTTAACAGACTCTGAGTTCACGAGTCTATAAACTTACTCTGCCGTGAATGAATCACTCATAAATGGATGTGTATGAAAAGCAGGAGAGGGCAAATGGAGATTTCTTTTCCTTCTCCCTGAGCAGAAGTATGGCAACATACAGTTGAATTTGGAACTGAAATTGCCACATATGTTAGGAGTGTCTCTTTCCCCCTCAAAGCCCAGAAGGCAGATTCAAAAAATGCAAATATATAGCAAGCATAAGCAAACATGGATACATGATGATTAGTTGCCCTGTATATCTTTTCCATCAGCTTTTTAATTCTGAGATTGAACACTGTGCAATCCTCTGCTGTTGCACATCGCTGTGTGGTTTTGTGGCAGGAGCAGCAGGACAGTGTGCATCTCCTCCCCGTGCAGAGGGAGGGCAGTGCATGGGACAGAGAGCCGTGGCACACCAGGGTGTGTGTGGGAATGGCTCATCCTTGTAGCCCCACGACTGGAGCTAGCCAGCTTTCCCTCAGCTCATCCAGGAGATACCACACCTTCCCATGCTATGGTTGTATTTAGCAAACCGGGTTCATCTTTAATGACCACCCCTAACTATTACTAATAAGATGATGTGCATTGTGTAATAAGAACCTGCTATTTCATTTTGTCTCGCCTTGGTAAATCCACACTGCTTTGGTTGGAAATACGAGGGTATTGTCTCCAGTTAGGTGCAGTGATACTATTTGTGACTGTGATTTCTCAGACAGAACTGCATGTGTGCCCACTGGGTAGCTGATGCACCGTACATTTGATGTCTCAAAGGCAGCAAATCCTCTGGGGTTCACATGCTAACAGAGCTAACCTCTGCAGCATGGTTATACACACACTCTCTGTTGTACAGATCTCTGCAAGCCAAAGTCTGTTGCAGGTAAGAAAATATACCATGGCTAGAAAAGTCATAATGGCATAAAGTAGCCTCACCACCAGATTAAATACCAAAACCAAGTATATCAGTAACAGGAAAAACAAGCGAATAAACAAAAAACCCAAAATCTTCTAACCTGCACAACATCAAAGAACTGGATAAAAAGCTGCGAGATTATCTGTCAAGTATTCTGAAGTCCAAGGATAATATCCAACCAGATACAATCATGCTAATAATACCCCGGCTTGTCATAGCTATGAAAGACCACAATTTAAATTATAATGATGTTATAAATCAATGTGTTTACTAAGATTTTATTGAAAGGTTGGTTGGCATTTCCATAAAGATTGCTACTCCTGGAGTCATGTGAGGATATCAGACACTGAGCTCCTATGCAAAGGGATACCTCTGTCACAAAGAAAAATCCTGAAAACTGGGAGCACCTGCTGATCCTGAAGAGTTTGTTTATGGCTTTGAATGCACAAAACTGACTAGTCTGCATCACCTGGGAAAGGGAAAATGTTTAGAATTCCTCTCATAAATGACCATTTCTTTCATCCTTCTTTTCCCCTGTAATGTTCGGCTACATACAGTGTAAATTTTCGGATCACTGATGTTCAGGATTTTAAACAACTTGTGTCCATCAGTCATTACAAATGAAAACTTTCTTTTACACCTGAAGATCTGGCTGTTGCTTTGCATAAACCAAGTGAAGTTTACCTGAAAATCCAGTCTTCATTATTTACTTACAGTTTTGTAAATAAAGCAATCTTTAGCAGATTAAGATAAAACACGGTCCAGACATGATCGAGCAAGAAACTGGTTCAGCCAAAATGACTACATACAGAGCCTGAGTCAAATCCCAGAGGCAGGCAAGGTTCTCAAAGGCATCTGAAATGGCACTAGTGCCTATTGGTTACTTCTTGCTGATGGATGCAGGATCTGATTGCTGTTGTGTTGAGTAACCCCTTCTTTTGCTACTCTCCACTCTTTTTCCTGTGTCCTACAGGTAACAGTGACCAAGGATTAAAGAAAAAGGAAAAAGCAGAGAGATTAGTGCCTGAAATTATGAAAAAACCATTTTCCCCAAAATTCCCTCTGAGGTGAATTGCCCTGTGAGAGAAACTGTAGCCACTGTGAGCAGAGGATTACATGAACACACCCTGTGTGCATATACACCCTGTATTTATGATTTTACCATCTGGTAGCTGATGGCTGGTGTACCACATAGAGAAGTCAGTTTGCTGTAAGCAATTATCTAGCCCTGGCTTCGATTTAGTTTTCTAATAAATAAAGTCCAAGGCTGTAATTCTCTGCAGTCCCAAGTGAAAATTATAGACTGGTGGTCACAGAAGCCATCTCAGAGCTGACCTGCCCCTCGTACTGTTCCCCCTCCCTGGCACCACTGGCAGGATCACACGTGGGGAAGGCATCAGGTGGAAGATCTGCTGATTTTAGCAATCCTGCAGTGGGGAAGGCAAGGCTGTCTCCTTCTCCAGATCATCCCAATGGCCCTCCTCAATGTCCCTTGCTAGAACTTGGTATGGAGATGTGGTTCACTTCTGCACAATCTGGAGCAAGCTCCAGGGTGCTGAGCATGCCAGGTGAGAATTCACAGTACACAAAATAGTAATGATTCTTTCCACGTGCATGCCAAGATCCCTGGAGATGGAAACTCCCATCCATTTTTGGGTGGATCCCATTTTCGGGTGGATCCCATTTTCTCTGGACTGGTCTAATTTCAGTTTCTCACTTGTTAAAAGTGAACCATGCACAGCCAAGCAGAAAACAGTGATAGTAACTTCAGGGTGCCTCCTAATCCAGTGCCTTCTATGGAAACAAATGCTTTCTTATGAAACTAAAAACATAGGTATCCAGTATATGCATCACATACAAATTTGGCACTGTACATTGCCTGCAAGTTTAAGGGTGAGTCTGATTGCAGAGGGTCCATAATATCAGAAAAACTCATTTATTAAAAGTACTTGTGCGTGTCTTCACTATTTGAAAATTATACTAGTCTAAAAAAATAATTCTGTTTTGCAATGGCACAATCCATTTTCAAAACATGAAGATGAGCAATCCAGCAGGAGTATAGAAGCATACCATGATTTTATTCAAAGGCTAAAGGGGGGATGGTTCAGCTGCCTTCCTAAAGGAACAATGTTCAGGAGATTATGCTGCCTGTGTGTTTGTCAGCATGTTCCCTGGTTTTCAGCATAGTCCTCCACAAAATAATTAAGGCTTTGTTGTTTGATTACAAAAAAGTTGACGAACTAGAAGAGAAAGATTGCAGGTGTCCTGCCAGTAAAGATTGCAGCATGATTAGGAAATTAGAAGAGGAAGAGCAAGAGAGATACTTTAAATATTTGACTGGAGCCTGCAATTAACTGTAAGGTACAAACTGACAGGAAACCGGGGTGGCTTCATCAAGTGCTCAGGGAACAATTTACTAAATAAAAAAGAATTCTGATAGGATTGAAATAAAATTTTTACAGCATTGCTAACTGCAAAAATTTACCTGCCTGTTAAAATTTTGTTTAAATGTTTCTTTCAGATACTTTCTTTTTCTCAAGGCAAAAAAGAGTGACTTTTTTATCTTCAGTAATCCCTTTTCATCTTCAGTAATGCATTTAATAAAGTATTTTTCAGTACAATTTGTAATTACAACATGATTTATGATTTAAATAAAAAATCTGACATTCCTTAGGGCACAAAGGGAAGGATTTCAGCCACAATTTTCATATGCTTATTTGAATATTTATTCAGCTGAACAAGATTGCAGCTTAGAAGCTGCTCAGACAAGTAGCAGGACAGTTTGTGCACAAAATTGTCCTAATTGGAGGCGCCAGCTGAAGCACAGGAAGGAAACAAAAGCCCTGGAGATCAGAATTACTTGAGAAGATCGAATAACAGTGATGAGTGACCCAATGTGCCAGTCATTAGACACGGACACCAGTCACTTATTTCAAGATGTCAGGATGACCTGGACAAGACTATGGGTATAAGCAGTGCTGTCTGATCTGGCTGGGCATTGTGCATCAGGGAGATGTCAGCCCAGCCTTGCTGGGCTTACAGGGCACAGTGCAAGTGGTACAGAAAGTGATGCTGCCAGGGCCAGATCTTAGCTGGTACCCCTGTGTGCTGCTCTGCAAGGCTGCTGCCAGCTCATACCAGAATCAGCCTGAGTATCACCAGACCACAACTTTTTGGAGTGAATACCTGGCTAGTTGTCCTGTTGGTTTTCAAAAGGAAAATACAAATTACCAGCTTTTCAGACCTGTTCTGCTCTAATATTGGAGCCTCTCCCCTGCAGATTGACAGTCCCACTAGCAGAGAGGGACACAGTGTCCTCTTACACAGACCTTGGGAACTGACTGCTTTTCAGATGGCCACTGCTGTCTGCTCCAGGGGAGCGAAACAGCCACAAGACCCCTCTGCAAAGGGATCTTCCTGCCTCGAGACTCTTCAGAAAATGCTGCCAAAGCAAAGAGGTCATCCTGATCATCAAAAAGACATGGATTTCTTTTGGGATGGTAAGAATTATGCCCTTATCTGATATTGTTTGTCTTAGTGAAAGAATACTCCCTTGTTTAATGAAAACTTTTGGTGTCTAGTGGAACATTCAGTGGAGCAGAGCTTGAAAGAGGTCCATAAGTTTCATTTGTCCTCTGTGCAATGTTGTGGAACTATGTGTTGGCACTAACATTTTAGAAGTTAACTTCCTTCACGTAGCAAGAGTATGAAACATTCTGTTGACATAAGTAAAATAGAACATGTAGGTTCTTCATTTGGTTTGGAAAGTATCACTTTGGGGTCAGCAGGCAAATTTTGTCTTTATAAGGGAAAGCTTCCATTGAAAACACAAACTGTATTTGATAAGCAGCTTTGCTATTTAAAGTGCATTTCTATAGCTAAGGTTAAAATACTTTGATCATGTTCCTTTTCCCTTACAAAATATCAAAACAATATTCTACATCCTAAGTACAAAGTAATCATCTTAATTTTGTAATTATTGTATATTTCAGTTTTCATTGTTTACAGTAGATTATTTTGTGGGGGAAAATTAATGTTGATGCTCAGAGCAAACCATTAGTTTGTATTGGTAACTATATCTTCACTTTTTAAAGAAAAAAGATCAGATCTATGAGTCAGCAAAACTTTTGCTGTTTCAAAAGAAATTCCTACAATGTATAAAGGCACAAGTGAAAAAATAAATGCTTTATAATTTGGAAAGACAGGTCTATGACTATCTAACCTGCTGCCATAGCAGAAGTTAGGGGGAAGTTGTTTTTAATGCGTGAAAAAAAATGAACAAACCATGATGGAGATGATTAGTAATGGAATTCATATTTGATGAGAATTTTCCAGCAGAAAGAAGGCAAGGAGAAAAGTGTTCATGGGAAGAGAGACAGGGGTCCCAGCCCACTCTGAGATGCTGCTAACTCAGCCCCCACTCAACCCAGTTACAGGTACACAAAAATCCCAGTTTGAATGGAGGACAGAGGTTTTGTGATGCTGTCTGTAACCTCTCCAGAATCCTCCTTCTTTCCCAGAGCAAACCTCTTACTTTAATTCTTAGGATTAAGAAAAACCAAAGCCCCTCTGCCCACAGTCCCTTTGATCCCTAAAAACAGCTGGGTAGGTGCTGCTGATGGCAGCACAAAGCTGACCAGAGACTTCAGTCTGTGCTTAGCAGAGCTCAATGGCCCTTGCTCACCAGGGGACTGCTGCACACTGAGTGCTCGTACTGGTGCCAGCTTTTCTGCCAGAGGATTTCAATTCACACTCCCAAGACTTTCGTTTAGCAACAAGTGCAAGACAAATAAAGCATATGTAATTTTCAGATTTCCACATGTGTAGGCAGGTGTGTAAATTCCTTTCATCTCTAATTATAGTTGATATCATTGGTATCTATGGGGGTGAAAAGATGCTGCTCTATACATTACTACAAAATTAGCAGAAGGATAAAAAAATAATTGCCTGCAGATTGTGAGGCAAAACAATTTGAACAATATAAAGCTCATAAATTGCAACACAGACTTCATCTTCATCCGTCCTCTGAGGTGAAGAAATCCTGGCTTGCATACATTTCACAAACTTCAGCACCAGCCAGAAAGTATTTCCCTTGGATAAGTTAACAGGCAGGCTGGTGCTGAGCTTTTCATGTACAAGCTGCCCCTTCCATAGGTGACTAGCACTTGAGCAGGAGGGCAACACTGCCTGGGACATTTCCAGACAAGGCATCAGCAGGGTGAGCAGCCCAGCCAGGCATGCAGCCCTTTCTGTCCCTCATGAGCCCTTCCTTTTGACACTTCTTACTTCACCTTTGTCACACAGAAGATTCATAATTATCGAAGTGCCAATGCAGAGCTACCTCACTCATACTTTATAAATACTGTGCCACTCAGTCCAGTTGCTGGTGACCCCAGGCAAGTCCATTGACCTTGATGATGACCACCAGAAATATTTTTGCAGGCCTGACAGAGCTGAGAAGAATCTCAGACCCAATCAGTGCCTGTTCTTGCTGGTGCTTTATGCTTCTGCACTTCTGTCTGTGTGTATGGACTCCACTATTCCTTTGCTGTTTGGAGGTGTAGGGTCCATTGCTGAATAGGGAGGGTCTGCCTTCACCCCCAAAATGTGCCTGTGCTGGAGGCCAACAGCACTCCAGCCAAGGCAACAGCATGGGGAGGGTGGCTGAGGGCAGTTGTTGCATGCTGCAGGGAACCAGGTATTATCCCAGGGATTCAGTAGAGAGCACACTATTAGACCCTGTGCTTGGTTCTCAGTGTTTTTCTCACTCTCAGGAAGCAACTGTTTACACCGTTATGACATGAAATGCTTTTAAAGCCATATGAGTGCACGAGGGGATCCTTCTGTTTTTGCTGCTGTGTGTTCCCTTGGAGACTCCTGGATGGCAACTTCCACAAAAACAAGTCTGTCTCTCAATAAAGCATACCTCCCCTTAGAGGCCCTCCTCAACATACTTAAAATAGCCAAACATTTTTGATAACCACGTTCACTAGCTGCATGAAGAAGCCAAAAGGACATACTTGATCCATGATGAACTGCTATATTCAGCTGTATAAAAATATCTTCCATTCCTAAGTAATTTCCAGAGCCAGGTCCAATTCAGGAGGAGGGAATGGGGAGAGCAAAGAGTTTACAGAAAGCACAAAAATGCTAGGGATTATCTTCTGTATATTGATGGGGGTTTTATCCATAAAAAGCACTGGAAAGGGTTGCATAAACTGAGCATGCAGTGAACAATTTATATAAAGGCACTTACTTATATAAGGGCACCTAGACTGACCAGTTTTAAGTTCATTTACATATGACCACACTCGAGAAGATGCAGCCACAACTCTGACAGCAACATCTCAACCTTTAAGCATTTCTACCAAATTCCATACCTGATTACAGTGTGAGTAACTTCCACTGAAACCTGACAATTTACAACAGAGTGGGCATATCTGGTTTTTTAAAAAAATCAGCCCAACATTCACCCTAGTTCACCTTCTTTGCCCTTCTCAAACACTCATTTCAAACACATACTGCCTGCAATGACTTTATCCAGTCATTTGCTATTTATGGTATTGTGCCATGTTTATGCAATGTTTTAGTGAGTTTTTTGTTATTGGAGCTTTGTTTTGCACTAAAGAATGAAGCTGGCTTTGTTCACGGTGAGTTAATAGCACATCTTAATGACTTAGAATAGCATGAGGTACTCAAAGGCAAGTACACATTTAAACAGTTCACTCGTGAAATTCTTGTCGAGCTTCAAATGACACTGAGACTTTAAAATGGTGTAAACCTGCTTTTCTTACAGGAAAGATGAAAGAACATGGAGTATATAAAGGAAATAATGAGAAGATTCAAAAAAGGTCCCATCCCATGTGTAGAATCAGTATTTGAAAACACTCCCTGTTCTAAACTAGCTTTTTGAAAACCATTTCCTCTCCTAATTTGCTGCCAGAAACTGAACTCAGATGTTTCTATTTTGCTTTGAAGGCCTGATAACAAGTCTTGTAGGAACAGTTCTTCTCCTGAGATTTTCTTTCATATTTCTCTCTGATCTGTAAATATTAAAGAAAATAACTTCTGAGGATATATTGAATATTTCTGATCCTAACCACAGGAAACACTGCAAGAAGAAAGCATGCTAGCTATAATATAAATAGAAATATCAAATCCTGCTCAAAACCTTGGTCAATGCTCATCTCAGTGTTTAAGCTGATCTGTTCTATGTGGATGAACAGCATTTGTGAGACAGAAAGAATATTTGGAGGATTAAAAATTGTGAACTGAACAAGAAAGAATAATTAGTTTCAAGATTTAAAAATACCTGGAACATGCAGAATGAAAAACCCACCAGCTTTATAGCAGAGTACACAAGTGAAAAAAAAAATAAAAAAAGATCCTCACTCATACTTCTGCAAAGCTTGTATTGTTGTAGTGAGGACTCCACTGGTCTTGTCCTCCACAAAAAGAAGAGACTGAAAAAGGTCACTGTCCTGAATGCCTTAAAAAGGACCTATCTGGACTCTATTCAGACCTACCTAATCTCCACTGCTGAACAATTCTGGCCCATCAGAGTATGCTTGAGACCACTGACACATGTGTGCTCATCTCAGCAATGTTTTCTGAGTCCATACAGATTACAGAAAAGCCTCTGGTTTCATAACTATTCATTTAGGGACTATCCATTCAATTCTACGGCCATTTAGAAGGTGAAATATAAGTGGAGGAAAATCTCCTGAAACCACTCCAGCAACAATGTAGAATTATGGAACAACAACAAAAGCATTAAAAAATAAAAGAAAAATATGTGCAGTAACATCTGTAGAGGTACCAGAGTTCCTTCCTTCCTTTCCAGATAACATGAGAAGCTGGAATTGGTAAGTTGTTAGTAAAAGAGAAAATTGTTGCAGGTCTATTGACAATTTCATTAGGTATGATAAGGTATATCTGTGAATATATTTGTTTTCAAAATTCCTGTTCCTGCTCTGCCACTCTACAAAGCCTGGTATTCTCCTTAAAAATCCAGCAATCTGTGATAGTAGAAGAGCCTTGTTGTAGCTGTGGTGGCTAAGGAGCTGAAAAGCATGAGGTTTGGGAATAAAAGGAGTCACCCCTCTCTGGTGCTGAATCAGGGAGAAGCTGAAGTGATAGTAGAAGGAATGAGTAGTGGGAAAGAAACAGAGGCTTATTGTCAAGTTGCTGCATGATTGGAGAAAAAACAGTGCATGACCATCCTTTCACTGCCAGCCCTGCTTCCAAACAGCCAGGAATTGAGTTTTCATTCTTCTGCAACTGCAGCTGCTCAGCCAAACACATGACTTTGGGCACAAGGTCAGTAATGCTTTGATTAATTTTTGATCCAAAACTGATGAAGGCTTCATGGGAGCTGAAAAAGATGGTATGAAACCTGAGCTTGAGGAGTTGCTTTACTATTTGGGAACAAATGCATTTCTTTGTGTTTTGCTTGTAAGTAGGTGATAGTATGGCTATTTCTTGCAAGATTCCTTTTGACTGAAGAGATTCAGGTCTGGCTCACCTAGCCTGAATTTAGGTAACTCTGGGGTAGCTGAAGAGGTATGGGAAGATGGCAAGAGAGAGAATCAGAAAGTGGCAACTTCAAACCAAAAGAAAGGGTGCTAGCTCAGTAAAATGAAGGTTTCTAAATGCCCCTTTTTCTACAAAAGGAGCTAAGTATTTTCAATGCACAGATTGTACCAGAATGTAGTGCTAAGGAGTTAGTGTATAAATTGTGTATAAATTGTTGTTCTCTGAGAAGAAAAGAAAAAAAGCTATTCATACTATTTGGGGGGAAAATAGTTTTAAAGTCTTCTTGATTATGAAAACAATAAATGCAATAGATTTTTTGGCTGAATCAGTCTGACAGAAAGATTTATCACTGGGACAACAGAAGTTAGGTGTGGCCTCTGGGGGATTAAATTGTGTAGAGAAGATGCTAATACAAATACTGCATTTTCTTCGAGCCAAGAGTATGTAGGTCTTCATACACAGTGGAGCTTCTATGTGTGCATCTAAGCAGGACAGCTACCTCCCAGGTTTTTTTGTTCCTTTTTTGCTTAACAAAACTGGATGTCCCTGCACTCAGTCTCTACCTAGCATTGCATTTAGCAAAGTGTTCTTTTCCTTTATCAATCCTCATCCCATGGAGTGGATAAATTTTGTCATTAAGCAGGTTTGTATAAATTTTGCAGCTATAAAGAACTGCTTTTTTTAGATACCTAAGTTTTTAATTAAATGATAAATATTTAAATTTTTTTATTTGCAATTGTTTTACTTTTTTTCACTAACTATCCATCAACTTGGTTATCTCCACTTTGAAAAGCGGAAAAGCTTCTTGTGACAATGATTGATTTATTTACGAGTTACCCAATAACTCTGTGCTTCACAGAGTTAGCCAGAAATGTTTCCAAATTCACCTACAGATCAAATGCATGGTATGGCAATGCAAGTGACCTTCTCAGACACATGAGTGAAATTAATTTCTCCAGGAGTTTTGCTTCTTTTCTTGGATTCATTGATACTTTTGCCTTGATCAAGAGCAACATCCTAGTCCAAACCTTAGCAGAGAGTCCAGGTTGCTGCCCAAAGCGCTCAGATAGGTGTTTGAAGTCAGCTTTGTTCCATTTAATTAGCAAGTAGGGAATACCAGACTGGCTCCATTCATTATCAGACAGCACTTTCCTGATCAGAAAAGTACAGAACCTGTCTGGATTGCAAGTGCAGAGGAGGAATACTTACAGATAAATATATTGGATTTTGCAGGGAGAAGATATGGCTGCTTGTTGCTGTGACATATTTGTTTCAGGGAGTTACTTATTCAGAAGAAATGAGAAGAATGAAGAGAGCTCTGGATCCTGAAGCCTTTATGAGTATTGTAAGTTGGTTGATGGAGTGACCTGAGAATGGATGTTACGCATTACTTACAGCAGAGGGGTTTCTAAGTGTTAGAAATAGCAGGGTAGATAAGCTGCCTTTATTTAACCTATCCTCTCTAGTCATTGTACATACTACTGCTTTCTCTTCTCTTCTGCCTGCATGTGTAACAGCCCATCTTCTCTCTGATAGAAATCAAAGCAAATAGTAAATCTCCAGACCTAATTTCCTTTTAAATATCAGTTACCAGCTTGCTATTGCTGGCACTACCTGCCTATCTGAAAGAATGACTATCTGGAATGTCAGCATTTCATCAGCAATGAAGTCTATAAACAACTTGTGGTGAGCAGCAGAGACCAGAAATGGCCAGCTTTTTAGAAAAACACCTCTTGCTAAGCAAGCTTGCTTAGGTCTTTCATTGTTTATTAAAATCTTGGGGGTTCTGTCCTAAATGGCAAAATACATTGAGTAATTCTCTGAGTACAAGATGTGAAAACCAACCCTCTTTTGTAACAAAACAGATGGAACGTTACAGGTCAAAAGTAATATCTACTTCAGAGCTTAAGATGGGCTGTGCTAGGGAATTCCCTTGCAACTATGCAAATCCCTTCCCTATGCAAATGACTGATCTTTTTTTTTCCCCATAATGTAGTCAGCTTTTCAGCAGTGCTTACCGCATCTATGCTGCTCATCAAACCATAGTTGTGAAGCTGTCTGGATTTCTCTGAGGGTAGTTTAAATAAACTGGTTCCAGGCTGTATCAAAGTAAATCAGAAGCAGTGCACGCAGACAGCTCCTTGTCTCCACCACACACCTCATCTCAGCGCATAAAGTCCTGCTATGAGCTTACAGGGATTCTTATATCACCAGAATGCAAGGGCTTGTGATGATTGTAGGGCAGGAGTGCAATACAGCTTTTATAGGACATATTTTAACTGGGTAGTAAACCCCTAGATATAAAATTTAAGAAAAGGAAATTTATTGTTGCTTTAGAGTTACATACATTCAGACGATTAATTCATGTAGGTTAAATCCCCAGCTGTATACCTGCTTTCTAACATTTCTTCATTGTGACTGTCTTATAATGTATGAAATGGACTTGTGCAAGCAAATGCATTTGTACCTTCTCTCCTAGAACGAGCTCATTACCTACAAAGGGTACCCCAGCGAGGAGTATGAAGTGATGACAGAAGATGGTTATATCCTTACCATTAACAGAATCCCTTATGGTACTCAGAATCAAGGAAGCCCAGGTACAGTTATTTAATATGACACAATACCAGCCTAGATAGGACATATTCTCAAAAGAGGTAACTTGTATTTTTGAAACATCCACCAAAGCTTGTATACATGAGTGAAATTGTAGCAGAGAGTTCTGGCTGACCTGAGCAACCTGCAAGATCTACAGAATTAATATCAAGCACACTAATTTATAATAAAAATCCACCATAATATGAAGCATATGCTTCCTAGTAGGAGTTGATGAGTAAAACTTAAAAAAAAAAAAATAGGATAAAGGTTACCTAATCAGCCTGTTTTGCAAAAGCTTTTCCAGCTTCTAATTTTACTTTGCTTTTGCTTACACCTGGTTAGTATCACTGTCTGATTAATATTTTGGGTAAAGGGAACCTCTGAAAACAATCCCACACCTTCATCTCTGTATCAGTGTTGAGAATCTCAAGCTGATGTGTCTGAGCTGTACAAACAATGACCAGAGGGTGCCAGGTTAGTTCACTCTGGTGTCAAACAGATCTTTCAATAAATTCTTTCAGGAGCTTAGAAGTTGTCTCTTAGAGAAAGAAGGGTTTTGTTCTTACGATTTGTTGATTCAGGAAAAAATCCCAGTATTGAATATGAGACAATAATGTCTCTGAACAACCAGGAAATGAAAAGATAAAAGCAATTATAAACTGTTTTTAGTTTTGCTTTATTTTTCAGCTTCAAGACCTGCTGTGTTTCTCCAGCATGGATTATTGGGAGATGCTAGTAACTGGGTCACAAACCAGCCCAACAACAGCTTGGGCTTCCTACTAGCTGATGCTGGATTTGATGTTTGGATGGGAAATAGCAGAGGGAATCGCTGGTCAAGAAAACATGAAAAGTATTCCATTGATCAAGATGAATTCTGGGCTTTCAGGTGACAGAACCACTGAAGGGGATACCCATTGGGATATACATATGCTACTTTTTAATAAGCATTCTTTACATTCACTTTTGCTGAGATGCCCCTATAAAAGCATGTGAACTATAATAGTAATGAAGACAACTTTAATTACTTCTTG
The DNA here is from genome assembly GCA_013397075.1 of Rhabdornis inornatus. Classification (NCBI taxonomy): domain Eukaryota; kingdom Metazoa; phylum Chordata; class Aves; order Passeriformes; family Rhabdornithidae; genus Rhabdornis; species Rhabdornis inornatus. The sequence goes on along the minus strand of VWZS01008965.1, from coordinate 888,242 downwards.
AACAGGTTCTTCAAACTTGAGGCATAGCAGCAGAACAACTCAGAGGAATCTGCACTGGCCATCTCCAAGACATTCCTCAGCCCTGGAGCCAGTTTTGGCAGCTACTTAGAAAGTAGCTAGTATTGTATTACACTAGTCTGTGTACTATAATAACCCAAAAAATCTTGAGTAGTATCTTCCATATCCAGTGCCAGAAAAACAAAGAACAATTGAATGATTCACTAAATCAGTCAGACTGTCCCTTTGCTGACAAGCTATTAATAAAAATGTGAATTCAATTTAAAGTCTGGTTTTTAATTTATGCATGTCTCTCTTTCAATATCCTGCCTGCAGTTTTGATGAGATGGCAAAGTTTGATCTTCCAGCGGCAATAAATTTCATTTTGCAGAAAACAGGACAAGAAAAGTTGTACTATATTGGCTATTCACAAGGTACTACCATTGGTAAGTTAAACACAAGAGAGGAATTCTTTGGGAAAACAGGTAAAATGTGATTTAAGATACTGAGTTAACAAATGTACCTGAAGTTTTCGTTAACTCTTTGTAGTTGTGAAATACTGTGTTAATATAAGCAATTTTCAACATGTAGGCATTTAAAATTTATTATAAAGATAATTAAGCATAATGGATCAAATGCACTGCTGCTGGAAATCTGTCAACTAAGAATTATGCTGAAAATTGTTGTGCGTGGGCCATACAAATTGTTTCTATCCAAGATGCAAGGGTGTGCCCAACAGCAGCTGGTCAGTTCACCAAAATAAACAAAACAGGAAGATGAGAGTACAGAAAGAGAAGTTGGCCAGTTAGGACCAGATGTACGCATGAAAAAAGAAAATACAAAATTGGATTGACCAGAAGAAAAACAACTTTTCCTCCCAATAGTATAAGAAATACATGAATGTACATCAGAAGTGTTCATCTATGTTTAATCAAGTCTGGAAGAAAGCTGCAAAATATAGAAAGAGAAATTTCTCTGAATAGGGAAAAAAAACCTACAAGCTGGTAACAAATGGAGAAGGGGGATTTAATATAAATCTAGGCTGGACCATAGTGTCTGAACAAATAACAAGGTTGCTTATAAATGCAAAGTGCAGAATATCATATATTAATGCTGAAAACAGACTAATGTAAAAATTATGGGGTTTTAACTCTTTTTTTTTTTTTCCAGCTTTCATTGCATTTTCAACAATGCCACAGCTGGCTCAAAAAATCAAACTCTACTTTGCATTGGCACCTGTCACTGCTATTAAGTATGCTAAAAGCCCAGCAACAAAACTCCTCTACCTTCCTGAAAAAATGCTCAGGGTGTGTGATATCTTACTTTCCACTGTTTAACCATATACTTGTTTGTTCAGCTCTTAAAATGGATAAATAGAAAGTATAGGGCTTTGTGAAGTCGACTCATTTGCATGTGGGCAGGTTTACCTTATGGTGAGGCCTCTGAAAATTCAGATAGGGCAATAAGAAAAGCTTTCAGTCCAAGGCAACAGCTCAACGTGGGGACAGGTCACCCAGAGAGGTACAAAGATGCAGATCCTCAAAGGTCTCCAAGATACCTCCAGCCAAAGCCACAACTGATATAAAAGCTTAAACTATGAATTGGAGATAACATTTAACATATCTCTTCATTATAAGTGATGTAACCCAGATTGAGTAATGCCCAAGCAGGCTGATGCAATGGAAAACCAAGTAATTTCTCGCTTGTTTGTGGAAACATCATCTGACAGTTGGAGAAAAGGCGAGTAAGAACCACTGAAATTGCTGGAGAAGTGTGTACATTCCTAAATTATTGTTACCTTTGTATTTCACAGCGTATGCTTGGCAACAGAGAATTCCTTCCACAGACTGAGTGTCTAACAAGGATAATAGCCCCTGTCTGCAGCCACCAAGCTTTTGCCAGGCTTTGTAGAAGTGTCTTCTTCAATCTGGGTGGCTGTAACCTGAAAAACATTGATGTGGTATGTATAACTTTTACCAGCTCTGCTGGGAGTTTAAGCTTATGCTCTCCAAATTCACCTTCTATCCTGTAGTGTGAATCCTGAATTTCTATCAGTACCACATTGCGGGGAACAGTCCCCACTACTGGACAGCAGTGTCTGCTGATTGCCCTGTGTCTAGCAGGGAACCACTGCCTCTCCCCTCAGAAGAGCATTTGTCAGTTCTACAGCTGACAGCTGCTCAGAGCCCCCCCAAATTCTGCATTCTGCCTTCTGACAGACCTCACCCAGGGCACCATATTGTGGTCCATGCTGTGGCTGTGGGTCTCATCAGAGGTATTTCACGTGCACACTGGAAAAGAAGAAATAAAAAGCCTATCTGTTTCATGTTTTCTCTTTGCAACACAGAAAGGAACACACATATTCCTCCTTGTCCTCATTCTCCAAGCCTCGGGCCATCAGGGTAGGAGAGTATTAGGACATACCTGGGCACCTCATGCTCTGTCCAGCTATAGGTCAGATCACCTGGGAGTCAAAATTTTGCTCCAGCATTTTTCAAAAAATGCCTCAGAAAGTGTTCACTGAGGAAGGATCACACAGCAGCTTGTTAAGAAACCCCTGCAGTGCTAGGGTGTCTTTTATTTCAAATATTTGTGCATTCTTCAGGAAATTGCATTTCCCTTTGCTGTTCTGTCCAACAGTGATCCTCTCTCACACAGAATCTGATACAGAATTCTGAAAAACACCACGCAGATTGGGGTCTAAATTGCTGACTTTCTGTTCATTCCTTCTTACCTGTAGATTCTTCTGGATTCTCAGTCATCTTGGAAAATGTTCTGGTCAGGGATTGCTCTTTCAGTGCTACTCCTAATATGACACGCTGCTGCGTGTGAAGTAGATCTGAGGGAGTCTCCAATCATGACACTCCAGTTTCTGTTGGTTTTATTGATGCATGACACTGCTGTAGCATATGTTTTGATGTACATCTGCATAGAAGGGAAGAAGAGAATGCTCACTGAATATTCTGTTTCAGAACCGAATCAATGTGTATATTGCCCAAACCTCTGCTGGAACTTCTGTGCAGAACATAGTCCACTGGAGTCAGGTATGAGCAAACCCCAGAAAGATAAAATAGGTGCTCACCTGGAGCTGAATAGAGAGATGCAGAGATAACCAGCTGTGAAACCATTGCCAACGTTTTGGAAACACATGCAGTTTGTGGATTGTAACTGAAACCTTAGTTCTCAGTTTTTCATTGCTCCTTCTTTTGCCAGCAGGGTAGAAATACCCTGTGTGATATAGGTACATTTGAAGCCAACAATGACATGTTGTGTCAAATGCAGCAGCATTTGAGTAAAAATATGTGGGCTGGAAGCTGTGTGTACACTCTTCTTATTGTGTATCCAGTACTTGTAAATTATGCCCACAGTTCTGTAGAGAGTTTACCTTTAGAAATTAGTCATGTTTCCAATGTGGTGTCAAGAAATGAGCAAGATTTAGGCTGCCACATAAATTGTCACATTTTACTATTAAAACCCTTGTTGTTTCTTCTCTCACTTTCAAGGCTGTCAGTGTCTGGACAGAGATAGAACCATAAAAACAAATACTTTATTTAGTAGAATGTTTATATCCCTTACCTACAAGGTATAACCATAGTACCTCTTCAGCAGCAGTGCTGGTGGGAGCTGCTTTTCTGTCTTTGGGCTCCCACCCTGAGGATCCAAAGAGCTCCCCTGGAGTAGCCTCTGGAGCAAGGCAGTTTTCCTGGCAGCCCCACGGGCTCTGGAGCAGTGCAGGAAGCAGCTGCAAGCACACAGAGTTTGCAGGGGTGTTCATGCCCTTTTCAGCAAAGCAAACACACAGATGTGTTTGAATGACATCTGCACAGGCACTTACTCAAAATAAAATTATACTTTTGGCTGTGAGTTTGCATTAGATAGTAGGTTTGAAAAATTGTTTTTGTAACCATGACCTGGACCTGTAACAAAAGCAGAGTGGAGGGAGTTCTGCAAATTGACTCAGATGGAATTCAGCATCTAACCACAGACTGCAAGCACAAACATGCAGAAGTAATACTCCTAAGTCTTTGTTGTCCTTACTGTTATTACAACTAAAGGAGCTAACAGAATTTCCATACTAAGATTCTGGTGAGGGTGTCTCTCAGAGTAGTAACAACCCATGCTAGGTAAAGTCAAGAAGGGGAAGAACTAAAAACGGTAATTTCTGTATTCAAAATAGAGTGGGAAGAGAAAGCATAAGATGGAGCCACTCACAGAGCTGCGTGTTGGCAACAAGACTGTAAGAATAGGACAAGGCAGTAGCACAGAGATGAACTTGCTGACAGCAGTTGTTAACAGCAGTTTTACAAGCTTGAACTAATTGTCTGCGAGAACATCCTCGGGTCTATCTGCAGAAGACATGAATGTCTTTCGTTATGACAAAAAGCATTTGAGTCCTTTTCACTTTTTGACACTTTTAAGTTACTATTTTTTTCACTTTTAATTTACTATTGGCTCTCTCATAGCTCTTTGAAGAACTGTGTTGGGACTTTAGATTGGAGTCAGAGGCTCATCAGGGAAAGAGCACACAAACTTCCCAAGTGATGGCTTTATAACTACCCTTCTTTTGTTCATCCTCTTAGGAGGCCCGCTCGGGGAAGTTCCAAGCTTATGACTGGGGCAGTTCAAAGAAGAACATGGAAAAATACCAACAGGTATGTTTTGGTGAAACAACCTTGAATAACGCAGAAACACACAGGAAGACAGCAAGGATGTAGTAGGAGACACATTTTCAGGACATAAGTAAATGAAAATATTATTACTTTTCAGTTTGGAAGTCAACAGAGAAAGTAGGCAAGCACTAGTGGCAATAATAACTTTAATACATTTTAAAAGAAAGAGAGAGGAAGAGAAAAATTTTTCAATTAAATGATCAATAGGAATAAGAGGAAGTAAAGGCAGAAAAAATAGAAAATTAATTTTGAAAAAGAAGAGTACACAGAAAATAACAAAAACATCTTGCCTACTAGTGTAACTGAAACAGATGACAACATTAGGAAGAGGAAAACTGGAAAACTAACAGCCATCCCTAGATGCTGGAAGCCAGAGACAAAAGGACTTTGTCCTCAAGCAGCCTGAGGAACATCTTTTGCATTCAAGATTGTAATCCCATCTTTGACCCTCCTACTCTTTAGGTCTCCACAACAGCCTGTCATTTCAAGTTACATGTTTTAATGATGACTTGCATGAAACACAGCTTCCTTTGGTTTGCCTTGAATTTGCTTGCTCCTGGAAAGTCACAGGAGGCCTTCTAGGTTTTGTGTTTGGGATAATTACTTCCAGTGCTCTTTCTTCATACCATTTGTGGTTGTATAAACCTGTCTCCTGTCCTTGCTCTGACATCTCTTTGCCAAACACAGGAGTCCTAAGCTGCTTTCCCTCTCCTACAGAAGCTATAACATGATCCTTTTCATCCTTGTCACATGTTGTGTTTTGTCTCCAGCCCATGTCTTCTGGGACCAACCAGTACTTCAAAAGGACCATGATGGGGGTTTATCCAGAGGCATCCTGACGTTTCTGTCTAGTTTCAGGCTCCCACCCTAAGATTCCCACTTGAGAGGGCAATGAGCCAACAATAACTTTGTTAGCTCAGGAGGTGTTTTACTTTTGGCTGTGCTTTCAGTTGAGTAATCCCTGTGAGCACAGACAGAAAAGACAAACAAGAGAACTTCTTTCCTCTTTGGTTTAGACACCTCTACTTTGAGCAGTGACAGAAGAAAGCCCCAAATGAATATTTAAAGTTGCTGTTCTCTCCCAGACATTCATTCCTGTACTGTTTTCCAGAGAACTCCTCCTCTCTACAACATAGAAGAGATGACTGTACCAACTGCAGTATGGACTGGGGGACAAGACCAGCTCGCAGATCCCAAGGATGCAGCCATTTTACTGTCTAAAATTAAGAAGCTTAGCTATCACAAGAAGATTCCTGAATGGGCACACCTGGATTTCATCTGGGGATTGGATGCACCTTTGCGTGTGTACAATGAAATTATTGACTTGATGCAGAAGTATCCTTAACCCACAACCAGAAGCCTTACCTGATTCATTCAGCTACACATAGATTCACTGGGTACAAAAACCCCCTTCTGTTGCATCTGGAGTCAGGGAAAAGGTTCCTCCTGCACACTGCATGTCACTCCAAAGCCTTTTCCATCTTGATAGTGCACTTCATGTTTTCTGGCAACCTTGTGGATCTGTAATACTTTTGCAGTTGATATATCTTCAATTCTGCAATAACTGTACTTTGCTAACAGAAGACAGGGTTTGCTTCCAGCCTACTCTCTTCTCTAGACTATAACAGTAATGAAAGCACTTCCTTTCTCTGGATACATTCTGTGATCTCTAGATGTTTTCCATTCTTCATATTATTGCTCAGTTTATTGGGCTGGCAGTTATTTAAAGGCATAGTGTAATCAAAATCTTATTCTAACAGTTGTGGTATTGTATAATTTTATTATTAAACAGATTATTATACAAGAAAGTGAGTTCATGTGAAAAACACCTCACTCCTGAAAAGAAGATTGTTTGTCTTTGTTTGAAACAGGAATGTTCCCTGTTTCCATGAGGAAGAGCAAAGGACACAGGGTAGACCCAACAGAAAACAATAGCCAGTACCATGGTTCAAGCATGCACCTGGAAGCTGGGAAACTTGGCTTCAAGACCCACCCTTGAAAAGAAAGAGAAATCCTTGCTGATTCAATATTAATCCTTTTGGCAATGGCAGCACTTCCATGGGACCATTTACTTCAAAGTTACACCCTGAGACCAGAAGAAACCTCACACCTCCTGCTGTTTGACATTAATGCTACTGCTATCACAGAGCTGAGATGATCTAACCTTTGTCAAGGCTCTTTGGAGTTTAAACACTAAAATGAAAAGTACCCAAACATTGCTAGAAAGAATCCATTATCTTCATCCCATGTAAATTTAGAGCATTTTGTCCACTACTGGAAAGACCTGCTTTCAAGACAATGCTAAAGAATTATTCATCCTATTAATTTCCTGAGGGAATTATGACTCTACCAATCTTGTTTCAAATAGGTAGTTACTGCACAAAACCACTCAGTTGAAGGGGAACCTCTGTGGTTATTAGGTTACAGCCATTATAGGTCACCATTCCTCCAAAACAAAATGCCATTAGCTTCACTGTGAAAAGGAACACTGTGCACTTAGGGGTTTCCTTTCAGCCTGACACCTTCATTCTCTTTTTCCATGAAATGTTATTGTGGGCCAAGTGTGGGATGCTAGCCAGCACAGTGCAGCTGTTGCACTGGGTCAGTTCACTGGTGACACTGTATGACCAAAGGACCAGTGTCTCACTCTGAGTAATGGTTCATTAGCCAAACAAATTAACCGTGGCTGTTACCACTTCTGCACCTTTCCCTTCCAAGAGAAACAGCAGGCCATTTTCATCTCCTGAGCCCGCTGCTGAAGGCTGTCCTGTTTCCTTCTGTTTCCCAAATGTAACTAGAGTTTGATCCAAACAAAACAGTTCCCCTCCAGACAAGGACATTCCTTCCATCAAATACAAATTCCTGGAGACAAATATCCTTCAGAGAGTCAATCTTTCAACTAACTCACTGCTTGTAGGGAAAATGTATGAGGACATGAGACCTACTTCGTAAGTTTTCAATGCTGTCTGTGCTAAATGCAACAGCATCATACCTGAAAGTAGGCAGAGCATTCCATAAAGTCACCTAGAAACGAGATTGCAATTGTGCAGCTATCTTGCAACTTGGGACACCATAGAGGAGGCAGGCATTTAATTTTCTGGAAAATCAGGAAAAGCAGGTTGAGCAAACAGCATTGGACACATCATGGGGACTGTTGATCCCACCTTGGGACATGAGAAGGGATGAGACATCATGTTGCAGAAGTCCTTCTGAGTGATCACTTTATGGCTTGATGATAGTTATTGTCACTTACAAATATCAGAGAAGTCAAGTTATAATGCTCTTCACTGAGAAATTATCGAACTACCTTTCTCACTATGCCAAACAATGTTCTTTGTATGCAAAGCAGAACTGTTGCTGTGCTGTCACCAACATCCTGTTGTTTCACTCCTTTCCTTCCCCCAGTAGTCAAAGGCATCATGCAATTTGCAATGGTGCTCCCCAGAACACATGCCTCTTATCTGGTGTTCTCCTAAATGCTCATCAGTCCATGATGAAACTGAAGTTCTTCTGAAGACAATTGTTAGTTAATCGTGCTGAACAGGCTGATCCTCATGTAGGATTCTACTTAGTTTATAGCCCAGCTGCCCAAGGACACAGAACAAGTCCTTCTGCCCACGGCCATCAAGCCAATCTCAGTAAGGATGGAGCCCTCAGGCTTACTTCAGCTAATTCAGCCATTAAGCAAAGATCTCCAGATAGTGTGTTTTCAGAGGTGATGGAAGTAGCTTAGGATAAACAAGAGCCCTTGTTTGTTCCTTCACTGGGAAAAAGGTTACATGTAGTGTTTAGGCCTTCTTTGGCACTGGAGTGTGCTTAATGCAGAATAAGGTGGGTTTCGTGAGTTGTGCTGCTCACTGGAAAACAGATTTAGGTCAGTCTGCAATGTTAAAGTTAACATAAACCAAATGAAACGCAATAGCAGAGACAGTGTTCTTGGGATACTATGATGAGAAAAGCTGTACACTTCCTCCTTTTCGTCTTGAAAGATTACATTTGAAGCAGCCCCTCAGTTGGGCAACAGTGCAGATCAAGGTCTGCCACAGCCCCAGTGAACTGCAACACCCAGGTCCCAGCTAAACATACTAACCACTGATTTATAGGCAGTGTCTACACTCTCCTGCTCCATGGTGCATTTTGGGGTGATGAATTAAACCAGATTATCTTTTTCATCACAAAGATTTCCCCACTTCTGAAATATTGCCAAATCAACACTCAAACACGCTCTGCAATACCTGCTGCCAGCTCATGACACTCACAGCTGCTTCCCTGAAGTGCTCATTTTGTTTTGACTTCCTTTTATTGGTGCAGGTCTCTGCCAGTGAATCAGTCTGCTGGTGGAGACGGACCAGCCACCGTGGCAGAAGACAGAAGCAAGGCAGTCAAAGCAGAGGTAAGTTACTTGTACGTACTTGCTCATGGTCTCTTTCTCTGTTTCCTGTCTCCATAAAGATGTGCTGCCTTGCTTTTGTGCAGTTGGTTGTAAAAATAAGCAGCGTTTTTCCTCTCTCATCTGTAAGCCTATTGCTATGCACAGAAGTGCTTCTCTGCTTAAGCTAGAAGACAAAGAAGTTTGACCTGCACAAAAGGGAGAAAAAAGGCAACTATTTAATTTTTTCCTACTTGTTTTCTTCCCTCTGAGAACAAGGGAATGAATACACAAGTATTGCAACAATGTGTAATCTGGACCTCCTGTTCCTTCCATATAATGCGCATGTATGCTTTCTTAGTGAGTAAGGCAGTGAATTCTCATGCGTGTTTAGTCACAGTTGCTCTTCTGGTTGGTGTGTGTATGCCTTACAGCTTCTATGAAGTAGATTTTAGACTGCTTAAGGCACAAGGATTGAAGGACAAATTTCAGAATGGCTTGCATCTTAGCTTCACTAAATCTTAAAAGTATGTAGAGAAACTGCCAAGGGCATTTCTCCCTCTGATCTTTTTTCCATCTAAGCATATTCTTTTATGATAGTTTACCATGCTCAATAGTTACTTATTACTTCATCTCACTAGATGAAAACAGCAGTTTGTGTCTCCTGTCTTTATTCCTAGAGTTTAAGGGAGCAGTGCCCTGCCAAGATTGATATTGCTTAGCCACCTGCATCTGAGTAGAAGGTCAATACCTGGAAGTCCATAAGCCATGCCAGCTAAGCCAGATGATCACAGAGTGCATTGAGGAAAGTTTACCTTAACAAGAGGAATAATTAAGCCTCTGAATTGCCTCAACTAATCTTGGAAGTGATTTGAAAACAAGCTGAGATATTAGCAGAACTTTTTCTTGCCAAATTGAGATTCCCAGTGCAGAGAGAGGCAGGTGTATTTTACTCCTACTAGAACAGAGTAAAACAGCAGAAAGCAAAACAGTGCTGCACTGCCTGGGTATATAGTTGTGAGGCTTCTTGTTTTGACAAAAAATTAGGAAGTATTTGATATACAAAGAGAATCTAATGAAGTGTGTTTTGATGTCAAATTTAAAGTTTTTGGTGTTTCCAAATGCTGCCTCATTTCAACTGTTTGATGAGTCATGAGGTTTGACTTCTTCAAATTTGTTCAGTCGAATTTAAAGGTTAAATTGAAGATCACTAAAAGTCAAAACATACTTTCTTTGTTTACCTCTCTCTCATCCCACAAATTCTGTTCTTCTTCCCCATTACTTGATGGGAGATACTTCCTTATTTTCTCTTGATCCTCATACTGAACATTCCTGAGTACAAATAAACCTCACAGAGCACCTTATTTCATGATAGCAGATGTCTTATGCTAGAAGCAGACTCAAGAAACATGTGGCTACATGAGAACCTCTGTTCATCATTAAAAATTGTATTCTCTATGTCTAATGCCTGGTTCCCAAAAGACTTGTCTCCTGAGCCTGCTTAACTTCCTAATGAAAACTGTAAGACAGGCAGGTCTCCTATGAAATTCACTCACAAACTGTGTATGCTATGGCTACTGTGAGGCTGCATGGATTGAAATTCTGACAATCTCACTCTTGCTGGCTGCTGCTGAACATAACACCAGCTGCCTTTGCCTGCCTTCCTCCCAGCAAGGCTGAACCCTCTGGAGTATTTCTTCCCTGACAAACAGTCCTCAGGAGCTGCTGCACCCCCATCACTGTGCAGGCTTGTATCTCAGTGCTGGACTTGGCAGATGTTTAACAATTACATCAAAAGTCAATTACAGGATGGACAGAAGGGTGAATGAACAAACACAACACAGTCATAGAAACGTGTCCTCCTGTTCTGAGGAAGCCCAGCCTGAAAGAGCAGTGGTGTCCCCAGCCATCACTGGTGAGGCATTCTTACAAGATGCTGTGATGAGTTGAAGCCTTACACTGCATTATGTCCCATGGATTCTACTGTTGAACATTTGGGTCTCCTGCCTGATCTTTATGGTCTTTATACACATGCAGAATGACTACTACTCTTCTCTTCACAGGCATCATTCTCTCCTCACGCATTAAAGCACAGCATAAACCAAAACTTTGGTGTTTGATGTATGATTTGGCTTTTCCTAAATGTGTAATCATGGTACTGAGCTTCATGGATCAATCTTTTTTGTGCTTCAGAAAGAAGAAGCAAGGAGTGCTGAATTTGTGAGCTCTTGCTCTCCACACAGTTTTAACCTATAATCCCACACTCAGAAAGTATCTGGGCCACAGAATCTGTTCTCTTTTCTAAGGGATGTTTGTGTCAAAATTATCTTGTTGAAAAAAAAATCTGGGAAGCTCAGAGATAGCAGTGTTCCTGCATTGACCTGGGTTCTAGAAAATAAAGACTAAAACCTGGAAGCATATCTGTTTTACATGGAGTTGGCATAAACTGGTACTAGATCTACTGCAGCCTGCAATTTCCATTCAGAAATGCTAATCTGGAACCATCAGTTGTCCGAGGAAAGGGCAAGGTCTCACTTCCCCATGACCAATACAAGATTTGCACTATGGACAACTATTTCTAAGAGGTAGTGGAGACAGACCCTTGGCAACACAAAGACAATCTCAGGATCCATTGCTCACTCCTCATGGCGCTTGCTTGGTTGCCAAAAGTAAGGTTGACTCATGGGGATTTTGGGGAGCCACACATGGTCACTTGTTCCATATTCTCAGAGGAACTGATTTCAAACAGAACTTGATCTTCACCCTGTGATGATCCTGTCTGAGAGCCAACTCTTACACCTGGGGCACATCACCCTGTGAGGAAAGCACAAACTGGCACTGAACGTGCAAGCATGTTTCCTGATGTCCATTAAATCTCACAGAGTGCATGAATTACTCCTGGCACCTTCATGAGCCTCATTATCTGGTCCCTCACCCCAGCACACCACTGACAGACACAAGAACAGCATTCAGTCCCAGAGGAAGAGAGGGCAGGTTCAAAGAGAGCCCATCCTGAGCCTCTTTCACCCCATTCCTGAGGAGACAGGAAACAAACAGTGCTTTCTTCTCCCTTCACCTCTGCTGCTGGCAGAAGGGTGGAGACAGATGAAGGCAGACAAGGTGGTGATGGTCATCTCAGGTGCTCATGTTTTTTTGTCAAGCTTCTTCTTGTGCCAAGACCTGGCCCTGTCTACCAACCCCAGTTCCCTTGTAATCTGCAGAGTGCTCAGGCATATTTCTTGCATGGTATCCCCAGGTGCTTTCCTCTCCTGTTCTGCAGCCCTACCTGTTAAACAGGGTGAGCTGTAGACAGCCCATCCTCACACAGGTTCTTATGCTGGCAGCCCTTGGGGAGCAGTTCTTGGGCCTTCCTGTGGAATTCCACACCGTTCTCTTCCTAACACAAACACCCCTGCATGTGCTCTTCCACACAGCCCCAAGATGTGGTGCCTCCTCATGCTGCTGTGCTCCCCAGGAATTGCCTTTTCAGCAGGATTCACAGCAGCCTCCACTCCAGGTGTTGACACAAACCGCTGCAAGAAGAGTCGCAACCCCGAATGCTTCATGAATGTTGTAAGTTGGGTTGCCTCCTCCCCTTTTTTCCTAAAGTTTATCTCCCAGCTGCATAGGTAACAGTCCTTGTCAGGAAAGCTAAGAAGAGCCCCTTCTGCATCTCCTGTTTTCCTAGCCTGCTGTTTCCAAAACCACTGCCTTAGGGTCACTCCCACAATGAGGGCTGGCTGTGAACGTGCCAGGGACAGATGTGCCCCTTGCACATTGCATGAGGACAGACATGTAGCACTGCAGTGGGAACTGCTACCTGCTACCTTGACTTCCAAGACTAGGCAACTCCCCAGAGCCTCCTGAGGGGCACTGGAGATCCAGACTATGTAATTTTAACCCCAGTGGGCAGACTCAGCCCTGGGCTGTGGACAGAGCACAGACTACATGCTCCAGTCCATACCGAACTGAAGAACAGACTTTGCTGCCTGCATTTAGGGTGAAGACCAACAGATATATGATAAATGTGGAGCTGTATCATGGCTCATGATACCTGTTTGAAGTCAGCTTTCTCAACATATGTTGATATTTCAGGCTACTGCATAAGCAGAGGAGGGCAAACCTGGCAAGAGAACAAAGAACCTTCCAGCACTAGCCTGGAAGAAACCTTGATTCTCCTATCCAAACAGTCTGGGCTGCCACAGAGAAGAATTCCTTTGCAGTGGAGGCAAAGGCTGGTTTCTAATCTCAAGTGAAGCAAAGGCCTGCCCTTCCATAGCAAACTGTTTGCTCAGAACAGTGGTAAGGGAGGTTGAACCCCTTCTTCAGATTCTCACAATGCAAACTAATCAAAGATGCCTTACCCTGAGTCACCGAAGATTTCCTCAGAGTACATGCAAAATTTGATATAGGTCCTATTAGTTCCTTTGACAAGATCTCCACCCTTGTTTGCTTTGCCTGCATAGCTTGCCTAACCACACTTTGGCAAGAAAGGATTCATTATGGAGCATCCCCACAGCAAGACCTATTGTATAGACCTATTATAGATAATAATAGACCTATTATATCTATATAAGACAATGCCCTATTGACATTGTCTTATATAGATATGGCTGCATATTTTATCTGTAGAAAGTACAGTCTGTATAAGCCTTGCATAACATGACAAACTATCTCTCAGGAGGGTGTTGGTTATTCAGATCAGTTCTGCTTTGTCCCATAATAGGGGGCTAAATACCAGACAACCACCATCTAAACAAGTCTGAAGATGACTTTGCTTCATCTTTTTACAAGACCTGTAATGTTTATTCTCAGCCATGGTCTCTGTGGCCGGGGCCTTGCACTGCCATCACAGCACATCCCACTGCTCAATCTGCACTGCTCATCTTGGTTAGGCTCCAGAACAGGACAGCTGCACCTTGACAAACTCTCCTTTGGCTTTCCACAGAGTGAAATTATCAGATATCATGGATTCCCCAGTGAGGAATATGAAGTTACAACAGAGGATGGATACATTCTTGCTGTGTACAGAATTCCTGCTGGGAGGAATGACCGAAATACAGGTGTGACACAGTTACCGGACACAAGGAAGGTCTGAGAGCCAACTCCATTCCCCATCTTTCCCCTTTTCACCTGAAATGGCATGTTCCATACCTTTCCATCGTCACAAGAGCACCTAGTGAGAAGTGTGACTCGAATACTGAATCTATCTGAAGTCCACACTTTCAGTGTCTCTGTCCTTATTTCAGACTTTCCTAATAATTTTGTTGCATCCAAGGGTTGGAGGTTTTTTCCTCTCAAGTGGTCTGGCAGGTAGGCTGGTAAACAGGATTTGGGGAGGTTTTACCTTAACAACCTAAATAATAGACATATAAAATAGTAGCCTGACAACAAAGCCTCTGGGGTTAGGCATACGAATAATTCCCAGGCTTGTGAAGGACAGAGATATTCTTAAGGGAGGAGAAAATAAATCATGTTGTCAGTGAAAAGCAAATGCATTTCATCAGTTTCACCACATTTTCTGAATTGAACAGAAATTTCTAGCTAGAATTTGAGGTACTCTGGGTACTGCTACTTTGATTATTACTCCTTGCTAATATTATAGAATTATTTATTTGGATGTCTTCCCCTAACTGGATCTCCTTTGGAGATCATTTAGACCAGCCAGACTCTCAAAGTAGGGTCAGCCCAGTTAGATCAGGGGGCTGATCTAACTGGGCTGACCTTAGCTGGATCTCAGCTCTGCTCAGTGGTTAACAAAGTGGATTTCCTTCTTTGGATTAATTTTTCTTTCCCTTCCATACAGTTATTCCTTCAGCAGTTTTCAGCTTTGGGTAGATGGTTTCAGCATAGGGGCTGTAACCTCACTTTCCAGTGCAAGAGGAGGTAGGACAGGCATCATCAGTAAATTCATTATTTGCCAGACCTGTCATAAAGTGGTTATGAAATGTCATTAAATGGTTCCTGCTTGCATAGAAAAAATCCTAAAGGTTTCTCAAACCAATATCTATTTATAGTTCTTCTGGGAGCTTCTAGAAGAAGGAAACCTCTCACAAACTGAACTCTTCACTCCAATATTAATTACACATTAATTGCTGTTCCAATGAAAGAATATTTTAATCTTTTTCAGGGCAAAGGCCTGCAGTGTTCCTACAACATGCTTTTCTAGGAGACGCTACCCACTGGATTTCCAACCTGCCCAACAACAGCCTGGGCTTCATCCTTGCAGATGCTGGCTACGATGTCTGGTTGGGAAACAGCAGAGGGAACACCTGGTCTTTAAAACACAAGACTCTTAAGCCTCGCCAGAAAATGTTCTGGCAGTTCAGGTACTCTGTGGAGAGAGAAAGACTCAACATAGAAACTCCAAGGGGACTAGATAGCTTCAGCCTGATGGCTTTTACCTAAACCAGCATCAGATCAGGATCTACAACAACCCAGGAGAGTAAAGAACCAGACAAAGATGGATGCCCACTACTACTCAGAGTTCAGAGCATTGGCTGGGGAAGAGATTTCAGAAACTGGGAAATGAAACAGGATGCTGAGGATAAGGGAGAATGTAGTGTGAGAGGGAGAGCAAGAACCTCAGCTGGAACATGTTGAGCAGCCTTGTCTAGAAATCTGATCTCTCACAGTTGAATTCAACCAAGAGAGAAATGTGTTTTGTAACCCATGCAGGTGAAAGCGCTGATTAAATTCAGTTCCCCAAGGGCTGCAGCCATCACATGAAACTGGCACTTGATCCACACAGAGCCCAAGGTATCAGGCAGCCAGGCTGCACAGCTGCACCCCTCTGCCCACTTCTCCAGCTCAAGCAAGGATGCAGACACAGTGTGCAACCTCCTCCTTCAATGCGTCCTGCTTGGTGCAATGAACAAAACTGACACTCAGTAACTCACACTCCGATAGTCAAATTGTCTGCCAGCTTTTTGTGTTTCTCCCTGCAGCTTTGATGAAATGGGTAAATACGATATTCCAGCAGAGCTGAACTTCATCATGAATAAAACTGGACAGAAGGATATTTACTATATTGGTCACTCTGAAGGGACAACTGCAGGTAATGGCAGGAGAATTATTAACAACCATTTATGCTCCTGTTTGATCCATAGGTGACTCTCCCCACTGATTCTGTTGTTTTTCTTGTTTGTAGAGAGCTAGAAAAACATAGAGATTTTTCTGTGTTGAGATTTGGAAAATATGCAAAACTTTTATACAACCAGCTTTGGTTACCATTAAAAAGCAAATCAACTTAATAGAAAATGCAGTGGTAGTTTAAGTTTTTAAATAAAAATTACATAGTAATGGTCATTTACTGAGTACTTCTGGTACTGCTACTGGGTATTTTTCTCAGAAACAGTAATTTACATTAAGTTCTTTTGTATAAAGACAGACAATTAGAATCATAGAATCATAGAATATCCTGAACTGGAAGGGACATAGGGTCACTGAAGTCCAGCTCCTGGCCATGCCTAGGCCAGCCCCAATGATCACACCATGTGCCTGAGAGCATTGTTCAAACACTTTTTGAACTCTGGCAGGATTGGTGCTGTGACCACTGCCCTGGGGACCCTGTTCTTGTGAATAGGATGGAAAAACTAAAAATATAAAGCAGCCGACATAATACATAATTTAAATTAATACATTTATTTAAATAAAATTGCTTGAAGGCAAGGAAAAATAATCTTAACATTATCAAGTCATGACTTAATGTTAATATTATAATTTAAATTGTAGTTCATGAGTGGCTATAACTGGCCACATTTCTGTTTAAAAACATAGTGCCAGAGACCAAAAATCAGGACAGCAAAAATATTAATAGTTTATTTTCACTTAGGTCCAGCCTTTGTCATTACTCATTTCATGGCCTCTAAATGCAGCTAAATTTCTTTTAGCGTAAGTTGAAAGTTCTTGATGGCTATGGTTTATGTTTAAGATCTATGAATGGACATTAATTAGAAAGGAGCCACTGCCAGTGGCCAACACTGCCAGTGTAACCAAGCCAGAAAAAAAGAGAAGGCAGTGTGGAAAAATCATATATTGTCACAAATTCTGATCTTTTCTTTCTTTACCTCTCATAAGAGTATGTAAGGACCCTCATGGCAAAACAAACCAAGCATCTAGGCTTTCTTCATCTGCCTGTGATGCAAGCAATCAATTGAAAATACTCAAAGCTCCCAGTATTCATCTAATTATTCTACGCTTTCATGAAAGTATAAACATGCATAGATCTTTAGAGACTCTTATTTGAAAAACTCATTTTTATGAGAGTTTCATGAACTTTAGAGGGAATTGATGTTATCTTCAAAACCTCACTGACATGTCGCCTACAAAAACAGTTCTGATGAAGACAATGCCCAGACGTGCTTTGAATCTTAAAATGCACTTTGCCTCACAAATAAAATTAGTTTCAGGACCTCACTTCAACACTTTCCTTAAGTAGAACATGCAGCACAAACATGAACAACAGACAATGGACTGCAAATCTACTATGATGTCTTGTTTGCTATCTGCTGTTTATGTTTTTAATTTGTCTATGGAGGATATCGTCACTAACTTAGGCTGTCTCTTCTGTGTTTGCAGGCTTCATAGCATTTTATACATACCCTGAGCTGGCTAAACGGGTGAAAGTGTTCTTTGCTCTGGGCCCAGTAACTGCATGCCTACATGCTACAAGCCCTCTGGTTAAGATAACAAATCTTCCTGAACCACTGCTCAGGGTATGTATTTTTTTCCCTCTAAGAGGTCCAATGCCTGACTAATCTTCACAGGATTCCCTCAGCCTGAGGCCAAGTGTTCCCAAACAAGTGACATGATGACACTTAGCTTGGGATGAATTGAATGTTCTCAAAAAAACTGTTCCCAAACCCTGTGGTGAAAAGAGTTCAGATACAGAGATTTTAGCAGGAGCTCCCAAACTTGTGAAACTCTGTCCTGTTTTAGGATTCCTGCTGTTTAACTAAAATTTTTCTGGCCTCATGCAGGAGGAGCTAAAGCAGAACTGTAATAGCAGACATGACAATCTCTAGGACTTTAAAAATGAGTAGGCATTAAGGTCAGCACACTAGAAATGGAAGGATAGCTTCCTTGAGGGTTGCTGATAGTAAAATGGAGGAGGAAGAATAAATGATGTGCTGTGGGGAAGAGGGTGTTCTAAGGGGTACTGTGGGGGTAAGCTCTTCCAGCACTCCTTGAATAGTGAGTTATGAAGGCTAGGCTTTTAGCCACAATTCTCTGCCTAAAATTCTTACGTAACAAGAACAAAAGGTGTTGCACTTTTCCTTTCCCTCAGCTAGTATTTGGCTGCAAAGGAGCCGCACACCAGATTGAATTTCTGAAAGGACCTGTGACACAGCTCTGTACAACCCTGGATAAGTTTTGTGCCCATGTTCTCTGTTACGTAGCTGGAGGCAGTGTAAAAAATATCAACACGGTGAGTATATGCAAGAACACCTACTCAGAGCAAAACTAAAGGGATTTTTGCAGTTGCCCTCATGCACTATATCCTTGTCTAGTTACCATCACACATGTAAATGTGCATAAACCACAGAATAGTTCTCAGCAGACTGAGAATGCCAGGAATTGTGTATTGTAAACAGTGGCAACATGGCTAGGGCTGGTGATGGGTGGGACCAACAGCTAGGCACATTCCAATGCCAGAAAGGAAGAACTGAGTTCGAACTGGAGCTATATTGCGTATGTCAGGATGTACCCTCTTGTGGGGCTAAGCCAACCAGATTTTTGTAACACACAGATGTTCTTTAGAAAGAGACAATGAATGATGGAGCCAGATTTCTTGGCAATACAGTTGCCAGTTTCCTTTCTTAACATATAGACACTGGGGTCCTCTGAACACTGCAATAGCTGAAAGACGGAAGAAAAACCTCTTCTTCCAAATTTTCAGACTATTTGCACCAAAACTTGGTCCCAAAGAACTACTGTAAGGGGCATTTTCCTGGTTTTGCTGGCCTTAGAACAGGGCCCCACAGCTCAATCCACAATGTGTAGAGCTACAGAAAGCCCTTCCACTGTGTTGAGGAGTGCAGCACACCTACAGTGGGATTCACAAACACTTGTGCATCACTCAGAGGGGACAGGAGAGACAGCAGTTTTCCCTCTGCTTGCCAATATGTGGATGCTGTGGTGCCAGTCCCCTTTACAGTGGCCAAAGCATACAGAAGCTGGCCTGTATAATTTTTATTACTGCAGTGTCTGTAACAACTGTGCCCAATTTTTTTGTCTATAATCCTTTTTAAAAGCACATATGGGAAAGCAGTTAGACTCAAGGGTTCAATGCAAAATCAATTTCAGCTTTTGAGTTGCAAAGCTAAACCATTAAGGATATTTCCTGCCTTGCTTAAGTCACTAATGTGGTTCTCAGAGCAAGACAACATAGCTGAGGAAGAATCCAGGGAGATGGAATTGGGACATCTTAACAGAACTATAAAAAACGTTTTGTAAGCTGTCTTCTTTAATATTAGAAACTCACTTTCTTCACAGTTTTATTCTGTCACAGCACTGGGTCTCTGTCTTTATAAAATTTCTGCTTTCTCTCCAGAGTCGAGTAGATATGTACGTAGGACATTCCCCAGCTGGAACATCAGCACAGAACATTTTTCATTGGCGACAGGTATAACTGCACTGACATGTAAACAATCTCTTACTACTGCTTTTTATACAACTGACAGTCTACAGGGAAATCCAGAGGCTTTGGATTTGGGAAACTGACCACCATACCTTCTCACCTACTGCCATGAGCACCTGCACATTTAATATGGTCCAGAATATAGATGTGCTCCTGAAGACAAAGATTCCCAACAGTCAGTCCCACAGGATACAGCAAGCCAGGAAATGGACACAAACCATGAACAGCTAGTGACTATGGTCTATTTTGCCAGCCTCTAACAAAATCAAGTGGCTGCAAAGCAAACA
The DNA here is from genome assembly GCA_013397075.1 of Rhabdornis inornatus. Taxonomy (NCBI): domain Eukaryota; kingdom Metazoa; phylum Chordata; class Aves; order Passeriformes; family Rhabdornithidae; genus Rhabdornis; species Rhabdornis inornatus. The sequence continues at coordinate 868,277 of VWZS01008965.1, read as the reverse complement.
CAGATACAGGGAGATAGAACAGCAAAGGCAATGCAGCAGGCAGATTTTTAGCCTGTATTTAAATCCTGGAAGCAAAGCTTTTCTAAAGCAACAGACACTGGGTTTCTCTCACCCTTTATTACACACCACTCACAAGTGAAATTACTTGTCATGTTTGTGCAAAAAATTAAATTACCAAAATAAACATATAACTCCAGGTATTCACTCACCAGTCCTGCAAGGCATATTACACAGGACTTATAATAGCCCTGACACATTATAGACATTCAGGTTCTCTTTCCGTGTGACAACTGAACCCAACTCTGCATGACAAATGGGGACCCCAACTTTAGTTACCTAAAGTAATGAAGCAAAATTTTAAGTAGCAAAACATACTGAGGGTGGAAGATAAGGATCAGAACAGAAAGTTAGCAAGAGAAAAGGCAAGGATGCCACTTACCCTGGGATCTATCCTCAGCACCCTGGAAGCCTGCAACCAGAGAAAGGTGTGGGAGTAACTACAGTCCACTACTTGAGCCTTGACTTAACTCACAGGCAGGAATATGCCTCCTGCATATCTCCTCCTTCATCTCTCATCTCTTTTATTTTGTCTATTCTTTTAACAGCTAGCACATACAGACCAGTTTCAAGCTTATGACTATGGCTCTAAGGAAAACATGAAGAAATACAACCAGGTAAGGCAAAATGGCTTCCCTCAGAACTTATGCTTTGGTTTTGGTAAAACTAGTAATAGAAAAATTCAGATTTTAGTACCTATCAGTACTAACAAGGGGGAGAGTGGTCCCAGATAATGTTTCAGCTGAATCACACACAGGTGTAAATGTCTATTCACAAACAAGGCAGAGATAGACTCTTACAGACAATTAACAGAAGTTCATTTTGCCTCCCCTACTGATACCAGGATGTGCTTAATGACATGTCAGCTTACATCTCATTCCAAAAATAAATAAGAACCACATCCAAGTCCTAGGACTGGGTGAGTAGAGCTCTTCACTTGCCCAAAAATCCTCAAAGCCTGCCTTTTGTTTAAGAGAGGAAGTGGATCTCATAGCTACAGTGACCTCTCCAGTGGACTGGCAATCATTTTATTTTTAACCAGCACATTTGACTTGCAGTGTCCTGAGCTGTACCAAAATGCTGTTTTTCACAAACAGAAATGCTCCAGAACTACAATCAGTCACTTCTATCTTGCACACTCAGAAATTTTCTGGGGTGAAATCATAAATGACTAAATTATTTCCTTTTCACTTCAGTTTCAAACATGAAAACTAAGACCAAAAGTTGCAGTCCGTGCACCCCAAAAAACTTATAGATCTCCTTACCCTGAATACACACAGGAAAAATCTCCACAGTCCTTGATTGATGAATACTGACTGTTCTTTCCATGCCCACACCTCTGAAGAGCACAAGCCAGGCCCAAACTGCAAGACTTAGCCCTGCTTTATAGAAAGAACAGGAATAGAATGGGTCATTCCACAGACAGGGAAAGGGGTTAGGGCAATGAACAATAAGAGGGTGGCCTTCATCCTTATGGTTTTAGTGTAGGCAGTGCAGAAGCAAAAACAAAGAGGTGCTTGCACAGAAACCTTTCTCTAAACAAAACTTTGATACAGCAGCACTCACTCAGGTCTCCTCCCTGTCTTACAGACTGTTCCTCCTGTGTACAAGATAGAGGAGATAAAGATACCAACTGCTGTTTGGAGTGGTGGACAGGACACATTTGCAGATCCAAAAGACATGGCAAGGCTGCTTCCTCGGATTACTAATCTCATTTACCACGAGAATTTTCCTACATGGGGACATCTTGATTTCATCTGGGGCCTTGATGCAACTGAGAAAATGTATCTGAAAATCATTGAATTAATGAGGAAATATTTTTGAAACCATGAGCAGAGTGTTGATTGTAAAAACCTCCAAAGTTTCTATTTGGTGATAAGGGTGGTATCTGGGAAGAGGTAAACACACAGGTACACATAATGGATGCATCTATAGGTATTTATTTGTTCCTATTTATTTCTTGCTTTCCTCATAATTTGAGTGTTTCCATGGTGTTACTGTGACTGCTGTCTTCCTGAGAAGTCTGAGGTATGTAAGAATGAAAGCTGAAAACATTAATATATTTGAATACATACTACAGGGATCACTGAATTTCAACAGTTTTTATTTCTACAAGATTAATTTTCCTAAGCCTAAATTCTGTTGTTCTCTGATAGATATTATTTACCCAGTTGAGGCATTCTCATGCCCAATTTTTGTCTTCCTATGAAGACCCAAAAGTATGATTTGATCTTTGCTCTGCTGAAATGAATAATTTTGTTTAAATTAAAATTATTGATCCCCTTGACAGAGAACCTGTCTTTTTTTCTTTTTCCCTTCTCAAATTACCCTTTAATGGCAACACAAACAAGAGATCCTCAAACACAAGAAATCGAGCAGATAATAGATGACTACAAAACATCAAGGAATCCAACCTCAAAAAAATTGATAGAAGTATTCCTCTTCCCTCCATGCCTAAGAATCACTCAAATGTTAGTTCATACACCCTGAACCCCTCACAGTTTCAAAGACCATGGATGGCAGCTGTGGAATAAGGAGATGTATACCCAACCAGCAAGGTGCACCCCAGGCAATACATCTTCCACCCTATGAATTATTCTTCACACTAGCAGTGAAGCTGTTGCAAGCACTCTGAGCTCTCAGCATTCACTTTTACACAGCTCTGTGTCTGGGCCATTTTGATTCAAGTAGTTCCTAAAACATGGCAAAGCAGTTGGATGTTTTCCTTTTCTGGCCATTATCCCTAAGAGATGGCGTCTCCATAATCCATGCAAGTGCCTCCCCTCTTCTCACCTACAAGCTGATCTGGAGTGTCTGTCCCCAGACTGCACACAAAATGTTTGTTATTACAGGCTCCAAGGAGCTTTGTTTCGTGGGGTGTTTCTGGCTGCAGCCTCAAGCTCATCTTGTTCAGCCAAGACCCTTTGTAGATGGAGTTGATATCCAATACAATAGTCACAAAATAGTGAAAAATATCTCTCTTTGTAATGCAGGAAAAATACACTAGCTTGTCCATGCACCTACTGTAGCACCCATTAGCAATGCTGTACTGCACTTCTGACAGCTTACAGGAAAAGGCCAAAATTGTCAACAAAAATAAAGATCCATTAGACCAAGGAGGCACAACAGAGCAGCATATGAAAGGAGTTTCCCTTTTATTGCTGCATTATTAAATCACAAAGCACTGGGCCACTTCAGTACATTGCTTTTTACTGCAGGTTTTCTTCTGCCTTCACCTAGGCAAGAGAAGACTCGTGGATATATTGTTATTATGATTGGTATTATCCCCTGCTGCATGCACCACTCTGTACAGCATGCTATCCTGTCTAGTCCCATGGGAATGATACATCTGGTTTCCATCAACAGCATTTCATTTATTGACTCTTTTTTCTTTAGTACACTGTTTATATTGGAAAGGTAGTCAAGAGACCTGTTTCTCTACTGAGCCAAACATATTTTCTTTACTATTTCTTAATGTATTAAAGTGATCTGGGAATTTACTTTCTTTATGGTCTCCAGCAAGGCATTGAGTCTCTTTTTGCTGTTTCTTAGATGAAAAAAAGACAATAGTCCTACCCTGGTAGCAACACAGTGAGAATTAAGGTGTGTGAAAATTGTAGGAAAGATGGAAGGAGGAAGGGCTCAACTGAGAGATTTGTTTTCCCAGTCCCTCCCATTGTAGGAAGAGAAATACCAAGAAGAAGGGTACCAGACCTTTTATAACTGCTGTAGCATATTGTTTAGTTCCCCTATGTAACAAGTAATACACACTCTAAAGAATATTTTATTTTTGCATTGGCTGCCAACCATCATATGCAATGTTTAGGCTTCCAGATATTTTATAGCTAGCTTTCAAAATCCACAGTCTGCAGAAGTCAAGTAATAAAACTGATGAAGCAGATGGGAAAGGCAATATTTTGAAAACTAATGTAGTAATTCATGGCTTAGTAAAATAAAATTAACTTCTTTCAGCCCACTCATGGCCTTGGGGTACTGACAAACCTCACACAAAATTGTCCAAGTCTGCAGCAAGGAATGGGTGGATGTGGACCGAGTCTTTCTCGAGTGTCAGCCCTCATCCTCTGCAGGACTTCTGCTGTTGTGAAAGGTGGATTGTCAGATGAGGTCATTTTCTGCATGTTTGAGAGTCCTTGATGGCTAAGAATCTTTTCTTATCATGCTTTCAATGTTGTGGAACTTTAATCTTCTTGCTATATCTAAGGGAGTCTCCCCATCCTGAAAGAAACACATGAAACACATTGCAATATGATAGGTATGGATCAAGTACAAAGAGATTTCCTAACTTTGCCACTTGCATAAGGTCCCCTGTCACTTCTGCTCTAAAATAAAGTTTTCAGGACAGGCTGAGCCTAATACTGCTCTGGCTGAAGAAAGGAACAGAGATCTCCCCTGCAGTAGGGAAAGCCTTTCCACTGTTTCCTGGGAGTAATATCCAAATGTAGGGAGCTCAGCTAAGATTTGATTTCAAGAGCAGCATAGGTAATACAGTGCTCGCCTCAGCTCAGTAGTGTGGATACTCCCAGGTCACTATTGTATTGATTTGGGCAACACTTGAGCTGTTCTGGTGACAGAAGCAGCTTGACTTATCCTCTCAGAAGAAGGGTGCTTAACAGCACAAAAACCACCTAGAAAGACTCTTATCTCTACCCTGCAGCCTACATCTTAGGAACAACTATAGAGTAGCTCTGAGCTAAGAAGAGACAACACAAAGATAGCTAAGAGATGTGCTAACTCAGGAGACATTCAGGCAGAGTTTACTGGTAGAAATCCAGCAGTGAAAGATTCATACTCTAAAGTTGCTCTTGTCAACAAAGGCAATGGAGCAAATGTTTCATACCAAAGAGGAAACAAATTGGCTGCCAGGAAGCTGTGCACCCTCTTCTTTAAACTGCTGTGCACCAGCTAAGGCCTACAATGCCTTACTGGTTGACCACCATGACAAGCAAATACATTTATCAACTTTACCTTCTTACCTGATTCTTTACAGAAGTGTCTGCATGAGCTTCAAGCAGTAGAGGAATGACTGCTTGGTTTTTCATTTCACAAGCATAGTGAAGGGCTGTGCTGCCAGACTGAAGGGAAACAGAAGGAGATTAATTTTATTTCTGTGACTTCTTTAGTAGAACTTAAGTAAGTAGGACTACCTGTAGCCTTATCAGTTTCCCCCTAACAGCTGGATGCAAAACACACATACCATTTCTTGTCACAATACACTACACAGTAAAACAAACATGTTACCCTGAGAAAAACAGGAACAAAAAAATTCATTCCTTCCCTGGGATGCAACTGCTAGAAGAGGTTTGATACATTAGCAAGAAGCCAATAATTTCAGAGGATCACATGAACTTGATCTCAGAAACTACATCTTAAGCAATACTATTTGCTTGCACTTCAGTGTTTTAGAATTTCATTGCTGATAAAACTGGTGTTTCTCCTTTTCTACCTTAGAGGAGAGGAGCTCTTTACCTCACCCAAATAGGCTAGTGGATACATGACTCTGTATATGGCAGATCAGCACACTCTGAAGAGCAGGAGACGACACGGGGCCTTTCCCTGTAGCCCACAAACCAGTTCCAGTTCAGAATCTTATAAATGCTGATAAACTCAGATGTTTACATCACTAGAATCTTTACAGAATTGGGTATTTAATACAGAAGTACCTCTTATGGATTGTGTTATGAGGGCATTGTTCAGAAAGGGAGGATTAGTTGATCAGTGGGGAATTATTTCTGTATACACTATAAATCTATTGCCTAAGTGTAAAGCAGAAACACTGAATCCTCCTGATACATCAGTCAGTTCAGTCCCTGATGCTCCTACTCCAACAATATTGCTAGAAGGTTCTGTAGTCTGTTTTTACTATTGTTTCCTGCATGTGAGCCACATTTGTATTTGCATAAGCACTTACAGAGTCTGCAGCATTCACATCAACTCCAGCTCTAAGCAACATCTTGACCAGGTGTTCATTCTGCTTTGTCTTTGAGACCTGTTTGGTGCAAGGGAAAGAGTAACACAGTAAAACAGTTCATCAGCATATAGTCTTAAGTGTATTTGCGCTAAATACCAGGATTTTTCCAAAAAGAGACATGGTCTCTGGAAATGCCAGACTGATGCAGTAATACAAATCTGTTACTGCACCAGCTACAGTCACAGCAAAATCCCTGCTCCTTCTGTTGTACACATTCAGTCTTGCTTTAAGAAAGCAGTCCATATTCTATAGAGGTTCCTGGCCTGAAACACTGCCATGAAAAATGTGTTCAAGAGAAAGATACAGGGTCATTCTTGCTTCCATGCAGACTCACCATGAGCAGGTATCCAATAAGCATAACTGGCATGAGGATTATGATGAGCACATAGTCAAGGAAGGTAAAGCGTTTTCTCACAGCGTAATGGAGGCAAGTGCGGTCCTTCTAAACACAAAGTAACTCTGATTAGTACCAGATTCAGTGATCTCACTTTGCTTAATAGTGACAAGAGTAGACCATTTCAAATTCCTTTCTTTTGAAAAGAAAAAAGCTTTCTTTTAGACTATCTAATAGAAAAATCTCCTGTGATTTTCAAGCAGAAATAGATGCATGCATCTTGCTTCCTTCAAGTAGAAGCACATTTAACACAGGGTCATGGAAATCAGGCTATATGTGCAAGGAGGATGTGGGATCCAAAGGACTCCATGAGTATGTTGGCAAACTTGGACCTGGCTGCAGAAGTTCAAAGGAGATAGTGGCTGTCTCATGTGGCTATTGCTGCCACACAGCAATGTAAATCAGCAGGAGGAATCACCGGAGCCCCCCTTCTTATGGAGGTGCTGGCTACTCAAGCAAGGACATGTGAGACCTTAGGACATCTCTTTTGGAACATCAGAGAAAAACAGGAAAATAGCAATTACCACCACAGACTCCTATTGAGAACAGAATTTTAAAAAATCTTCGAATATTGAATATACCAAAGCAACTAAAGGGCAGGTCTATAAAGTTTTCTGCTACAGTGTTAAACTTGCTACTGGTTACTGGTTGTCAACATGGAGCAGGACACAGGGCCCCAAAATAAGCAGAGAAGCCTTTTCGTTCCACTCGTTTCTCCACATATCCTCAGTAGGAAACAAACTTGAGGTTTGTCTGTGCTTGCCAGTGTCCCCACTGGCACTCCGATAATCTGAAAGGACAGTCCCACAAAGGAAGAGTCAGTGGCTACTTACCTTATTTCTGAGGTTGACATCAGCATGTTTTGTAAGAAGATAGTTAACTATCCTGTTGTTTCCTTGTCTACATGCACAAATTAAGGGGGTGTCTCCACTGAAGCTGTCCTGGACATTCAGATAGCTGCTGTTGCGCTCCAAAAGGAGATGAACTTTATTGAAATCGTTGCTATAAGCTGCCTGACAGATGGGCTGAAGGGAGAAGATAATATTGATCAGCACGTGTTTCACTAAGACATTCATACTTCCCATTCTGGCTTACTACTCACACACCCTAAATAACTTGTCAGAGGCTGTAGTTCTTGGTGCCTTCCAGAAGATGGTGGTAGGAGACACTCCTGCAGCTGCTACACAGCTCTCAGCCCTCAGCCCCAAAGACACAGCCTTTGCACGGTGGAATGGATTTTCTGTTCATTTTGGATGCTGTTTCTATAATCCAGGAAATAAATCCTGTTGATTTGCAGCCATTAGGAAAAAAAAAAAAAACAAAAACAAAAAAAAAACAACCAAAAAGCAAAACCAAAACCGGCTTCCATTCTCTCAGGAGTTGGAAGCCGGTTTTGTATTAAGCAGCAAGCAGGGACAAGCCCATGTGCCTGAGTTTACATCAGGCTTTCCCTTTGGCTGAGCACTGCTGAACAGAAGGAGCTGCTCCTGACTCATCCTTTCCCAGAAGAGAACCACATTTCAGGTGAAAGTTGAAAAAACAAGCCACATCAATGTTTCTTTTCTAGACCTTAAAATATCTAAAAAAATACATGACAGTGTGCCCACAGGTCAGATCCTACTTGGCTTTTGAGAACTGCTTGCTGGTCAGCTTTTTGCTCAGTATTTCTACACATCCTTGATCTAAACTGCAATTCCTTCCCTCTCCAGTGGCAAGAAGTCAGACTAAGGAGAAGCAGAGAAGGGCAGGAGTACTACAAGTTCCTAACAGCCTAATACAGGCAGAAACTAACATCTAGAGGTAGGGCAGACTGGTAGCATTTGAGTTCTCCAGTCAAAAATAGAATAAGTTTTTCTTTTCTTTGATACTGAGGATTTTACCCAACATTTTCCAAAATATAAATTTTCTTTAAATATTACCTGTAGTTTTTCCTCTCCATTCTCCTTTTTTTTTCACATCCTAAATACTCTACATGAAAAAGATCTAGTCCTGAACTCTGAGCTCTTTCCTTACTCCTCCAGTTCGTTCTCTCCCCTCTGTCCTCCCCTCTACTCCCACACTTTCCAGCCTTAAAAATATTCATCTTGTTTACACTTCTTCAGCCAAACCTTGATCTACAACACAGTTTTATCTCCAGCATAATTACTGCTTAGTTTTCTGGACAGCTGCATAAGAGAAGTGATTTGTTTCCAAAGAAAGTATTTACATGCTCACCAGACCTTGCACCACTTCTTGTTTTGCTTTTGTCAGACAAAAATCTACAAAGAACACATGCCATACTCATTTTGGTGTGATTTGCACACAGGTGCCATCTAAAAGATCATTTTTCTCTAGAACCTTGCTCTCTGTCATGTTGGTGTCTACTAGAGTATCTTCATGTCCAGGAAAGAGAAGATCATGTGGAGTCTGTCTGCACCTCTGATTTCCCTGCTACTCTTGGTTTTAGGTTGCTTTGCTTATTTAAAGATGCAGGAGATTTGCTCTTTCTTGCTTGAGTAACTGTTCAAATCCCACTCATTTGACATATAAATTTACTCCTTTCTAGGCTGGTTTTGCTCATTCAGCAGCTCAAGGACACGCTTTCCTGCTTTTCTTTCTGTACTGCCTCCAAGAGTTTTACTTGCTAGGTGGTTAAACCCAAAGCATTTCTCACTGATACTCTCATTGATCCATGGGATCTTTTTCCAAACCTTACACTACTGCTGAATTCAGTTCTAGAGCCATGAAAAATGATGGCACACAAACCACTCCCTAAGAGACCACATTATTTGGGGCTGAAGTCATGCACAGAGACCAGCACACACAAGTCACACAGCCTCTTTCACCTACTGAAACCAGCTCTTCTCAGAAATCATCCAGGGCACAGAGAATGTAAGGAAGCAGTTCTCATCCATACCAACAAGTAATACCTGGGTAACTGATGTATTGAAAGTATCTTTTGGATCTTTATTATTCCCCTGGAGTGGTGTTTGTTTGTAGAAATTATTCTCTCTGCATTAACATGTTCCATAAATGTTTAAAGAAAAAAACAACAAAGTAACACAAACTTTTTTCCCACTTGTATGGGATCTTTTTTGAGGCCCACTCTGCTGGTTTGTATTGATGAAAATACCTTTTAGTCAAAGAATGGTAAAAAGTCTCACAGACCAAACTTGTAATATACCTCCCAAATTGGCAAACATGACTCCATGGTTGGAAAAGAAAACATAGTAGCAGAATATTTAAGTAAAGGAAAAAAGCAGTATCAACAACTATAAGTTCATGATATAAACAACAATAAAGATTCTGAAAAAATGTGTTAGGAAAGTATAAAGATAAGGAAAATTCTGAATAGCTGGCAATCAGCCACTTGTCCAAGAAACACAAATGCTGTATTAGACAGTGTCTCCCACAGAAAGAGATGTTACAGAAGTCACTTTACTGGGATAGTATATAGAGTTCTTGTCATTTGGGTCCTAAAATAAGACCAGACCATGGCAGGAACATGAATCTCTACAACTGAGGAATATGAAGAGCCTGAACAAAGGTTGATTTGCTTAGCTGGGCTAGGGAGAGATAGCACTGTCAGTGTTCCAAAATAAATTAAAGGGTCAGTGTTAAAGACGACCAAATAATTTCAAGAAACACAGTAAAAAAAGTGATACATCTGACTAAGAAATTTAGCATGCAAATTAGAAAGAGATTTGTATTCATAAGCAGAGTAAAGCAACAAAACAGGCTTCCAGCAGCAACAGATTGGACACAAAACCTGACTGGCCCCAGGCTGGGGCTTGAGCACATGCCAGGATTTCTGTGGTTGTGAAGCCTCAGCCACAAATCTCTTTTCCACCTCTCACTCTTTTTGGGTTGTCACTCTGGCAACCTTATCTAAAGAAGGACTAACCGTGCTTAAGACAGTTTTAGACTATTCTCTGCAGTTTGCTCATAAGACAAGAATAGAATTTCTTATGAACAGAGACAGCATCTATCTGGAGTATCAGCAGGGAGGCCAAGTATGGAGTTAGAACAGTGTTAGGTACAAACAGTAGGTTCCATCCAAAACCCAAGAAAACGTATTTCCTTTAAGTCTATAGAAAAGTCTGTAGGATAAGAGACTGGAAAATCTCACTCAGTTTTCCACAGTGTCAGAAGATGGCCTCAGCAGTGATACAGCTTAACAATCTGTTTCATATTTGTGTTGTGGTTATTACTGTTGCTATGTTATTTTTATTCACTCATCATACCCAAGAGAGAAATAAACCTATGGGACAGTACTCAGAACACCTGAGCTTCACAAGCAAGGTGCAAGCCATACCCAAAGAATCCAAAGTTCATGGGCTCATGCTCAGCTGTGGTGAGGAGCAGGACTACATGAGCCGAAGTCTGATGACAGTGGAGGACACACAGGAGAGCTCCTGCAGCTTCCCTTGTTCCGAAAGATACACTGGCAACTGGAGCATAGATCTGTCTATGGAGTCTCCTTAAGGGCTGTGTGAAAAGAAAAGTTCTCCTACAACAATAAATTCTGAAGAAAGCAGCAGTGGGAACCGAGTTTCTCAGCTTGTGGAGGAGTGGTTTGCAGTCCAAGACACCACAGAGTGGCTACCCTTGCCTACACCACATCATTTATAAATCCCACATAAGTCCTGACCACCCCAGAGACTCACAACAAACCTGGCTCACCTCCACAAAGCAGCAGGGCAGACCCAGCACCGGCACAACAAACACTGCACCCAATACAGACACGGGCTCAGGTCTGAAGGGAGCGGGAACAGGACCCACAATTCCAGCTCAGGTGAAGAGGAAGAGAGGGCCTCTCTGAGGGCCTCCCTTCACCTCTGCTCTCACTCACACTTCAGCAGCACCAGCCAGCATTCAGACAAGGTGAACGGGATGAACCTGACAGTGTGACTTTGAACAAAACGTACAGTGCAAGGCAGGGAAGAGACCAGAATCCTTTAACCCTCACCAGAGATGCCTTTTCCCAGCCATAGAGTCAGGGCTAATCATGAGCTACAGCACAGTCTGCCCAGCTGAAAAAAAGCAGTGGGCAGACACTGAAGAATGGAAAGTAGAGTTTGAAAATTAGATGTGGCAATGATTGAGTGTTTAAAATCTCTGTTTGTACAATACTTCTTCTTCTGCAAGCCTTTCAGACCAGAATTTAATTGTTCAGTATATAAGGTTTCAGGAAAGGTGAGAAGTACTCATAGGACTTGCAAGGGGTTTCATGGCTGAGAGCACTCAGTACCAGATCGCCAAATAAGGGGTGCAAGAAAAGCAGTAACATTTTCACTATCAGGAAGGATAGTTATAGAACCAATTTTTTTATTTTTTTAATCAGTTGTGGAATATGTCAGGTCCTAGTAGTTTACCCAGGTCCAGATGAATGCCACATCTGAAGCTGTCTGATGTTTTCAGAGTTTCTTGCATCACTCTCTGCTTAGCTTTGCTGAGCTAGTGATAAATCTCCAGTCATTTAGCAAGTTCTACCATACATGAAGTAAAGGTTAAAGGCACAGTATGAAGAAAAAAGCATTCAACCAATAGGCAGGAGGTGAAGGTAAAGCCTGACTTGCAACTTGGAGAGCAATTTCAGTTTATAATTGCTTCCTCCTTTAGAACTCCAGGGGATTGCTTAAATTACATCAAGTTTTGCAAGTGTTTACAAAAAAAAAAGGAAGACACTTTGTAATGTCAAAATATTCTGAACCAATTCATAGCCTCTTGCTTTGCATTAAAATTATACCAAAAGCATGCTATGAACTTAACAGGGAAGTCTAAATTATGTTTAAGATGCTGAAGAATACACTAATATCCAATACATACTTCCCAGAAAAGGCAACTTACAAGTCTTTATTTTCAGTTCCCTAGCTTTCTATCCTGTATGAATATGAACCATAATTTACTCAGAAAACTGTATCTCAAAATGTTTAAAGAGAGAAAATGAATGTATAGGAAAATATTAACTAATAGGTATGAAAAATGCAGACAGCATTTGAACATTCTTTAAACACCTGTGTAATTAAGCTAGATGACACTGGTCTCCACTGCAATACTATCTCAGAGTAGTAGATCTGGAGAGAGGCAAGAAATCCTTCCAGAATAAGCTACAGTCTATTCTGCCAATCACCTTCTGAATGCACAGATTCAAGCTCCCTGTAATACTGAAAGAGGAGAAGATACTTGATTTTGTTGAAGAGCTTTTTAAAAATAAAAGGCTGGCTTTCAGCATAGAAATGTAACCTCTAAAAGCAACAGCTATGTAATGCTACCTTCAGAAGATGAAACACATTGCAATGCACCCTTGTCACAGTCACAAAGGACCAAAATCCTCATTTCTTCCCACACATACAAATGGGAAATTTACAACAGAATATGTTTAGGTAGAATTTATGCAAAAGTACAGGAAAATGTTAAATAAACAGTAGTTTGCGGACAAACCCATGAAGATAAGATAAAAAATATTTACCTTCCTAAAACAAAATGGAAGGAACGGAAGATTTTCTTAGGCATTAGCTTTATTATCTGTATTCAGTGTAAGCCAAGGAGTTGTCTCCTTTTTGCAAAGTTGTTTGTTGCTTGCACCATGTACAGAATCATTCTGATCTCAACACAGAACAACAGAAAATGTTGAACACATACTTTGTGAAGCCACAAGAATTATGCTGGTTATTGCATTTTCTTTGCTTCTATAAACAATACTACTGATGGCTTGTAATACACAAAAGAAAACATTTCCAAATGGAAAAAACTTCCAGATCCCTATAAGCCAGTGTATGGGCAGCTGCAAAGGAAGCAGACCAAGCCCAGTGAATATCCATACCTTCGACAGCGTCAGTAACTGCAGGAAATGGTAACGTACCTCTGAATAAAGTATCCCCATGCCTATTCTTCACTCTGGAGCTCCTTCTTGTTCAACAGCCCAACAAGTAACCCTCACTTGAATGCTCTTGAGCTTGTTTGGATCTGGTTAATAGTTAACTTTAAAGTATCGCTTTTTCTTAAGCTACCTTTCCTCTTAGTGCTTTCTACTTAGTAGCATAAAACAATCGTCTTCAGAAGCCCAACCCAGGGAGGTAAACGTGAGAGCAGCAGCTTATGGGAGACTGACGGAACAAGTTACAACATAGAAGCACTTTCCTTTGTCATTTTTGCAATAACATCCTCCAGTTACCTAAAATGGAAAGTAGCAGAACAGGTTGAGGGGAGGAGGTAGAGAGAGAGAAGGGAAGAAAGTTTCACAAGTAAAGAAATGGAGGAGTGAAAAGAATAAAGCGCACGAAATTGAAAACATAAAATAATGAAGAACTGTACCTAGTTTGCCACCCAAGCTACTGTTGACTAAAACACATTCCAAATCTTCTGCAAGAACACCTCAAAAGCCTGTCAGGAAAAGGGAAGCAATTAAATCCCACACCTTTAATGAAAGCTCCCAATATAATTAGCCTCTCACTCTTTAATTAAACAGGCCGGCGAGTTTCATCACTTTTGCTCAGTCTTCTCTTTCTAGCCCAGCCCAACCAATGAATATGATTTATGTCTAACCTGATAATTTTATATGCTAATTGAGAAGAGAATTATTGCTGATGGCCCTGAGGACAAGATGCTGATAGCATTTCTGTACTATACTGAGTCTTTCTGGGCAAGGCTTGTGTATTTCAAATGCCTGCATTCACCTCAAAAATATCTTTTCCCTTTATAAGTTAAATCTTGTATTTCCTGTAAATTCCTGTATGTCACGCAATTTTGTAAAGAAAGTTTTAAAACATACGCATGTAAGCATGCATCTGAAATCCAAACCCTCTGCCTTACATTTGAGAACTTCTATTTCCAAATAATTTTCATATTTATTCTCAGTGAGGTGGAGGACCATATAAAATTACTTGTTCTATCTCCAGCCTTCTCTAATTAAAGTAGTACAACATGACTGGCTGTAGTGTTCATTTGCTGGCACCAGTTGTAACCCTTTCAGTGGCTGTTTATCTGAAGAAAATTAGGCTGGCATGTAACAGACACAGACACAACACCTACCTGTGACAGACTCACTGGGATCCTCACAACAGACTGATCTTCAGCTTCTGGTGAATATGCTGTTGGACTAAGGACATGGAAGAGTGAGGAACACCTCAGAGGTGGCAAGGTCTTCCTCACCACTATTTCTTCACATCAAGATCCTAAGATATTCCCATCCTCCTGCATCGACTGACCTGCTTGTTGAAATTTATAAACTACAACATGTTGAAAGATATATTGAATCACTAAGATGCTACATAAAACCACTTAGTATTTTAATTAATCCTTTCCTAACAAAAATAAATGAATGTATGGTAATCTGAAAAAGCTTTACAAACAACAACAACAAGAACGACAACAACAAAGCCCATCCTCTCCAAAGCAGAGCAATAACTTCAGGCAACACTTCTCCTAAGAAAAGCGTAAATTACCATTTAATCCAGCATCAAATCCCAGGTCCTCTTGAAAAGCACTGAGCGACTACTTTGGTCAGAGCATCCAGTGAAAAACAGTTAGGCAGCTCAACCATGATGAGGTATGAGATTCATGCAAATTTATAAAGTCACAGGTTCACTTCTGCTTAACCTATTGCTTCAGTGTTCTTTGCCATGCTTGTAAATTAAGATTAGAATCCTGATTTTTTTTTTTTCATATGGATAAGGGTTTTTTTCTCCAAAGGGTGCCAAGACTCAGTGCATGGACAAACTGTCACCCACCCAGTCTGTGTAGAAAACATGATTCTTACTTCCTGACAGAATTTGACAACACTTCTAAAGTTTCTTGTGAGCCAGAAGGTAACTAAATATTTTTCAGAAGGGCCCTCACCAGAGCAGCAATAAGGTAAACTAAGTTTTTAAACTAGATATCAATAGCTTCAGAACAACATTTTCAATAAAAGTCACAGAAGATCATTTGTCTCTTTAAATTCCAAGCACTGGAGTTTGTAGTGCTGCAAATCACAAGTTACACTACTCTCAGGAAAGCAATCTGTGACTTGTTGGAGTCATGCGTGCAGAACAGTCCTCTGAAATGCACGTTCCCAAGAAATGCAGTCCTGGAATGGCCAGTGTCTGGACAAGAGGAACACTAACACCTCACACTTTCCCTCAGAACACTTGGAACTATTTGTACAACATCCTTGTAGCAACTCAAGGGTTGCTACAAAGCAACCTCTGCTGCAGGACAGGATTAACTCAACAGACCCAACAAGCACAAAGGAACTCCTCCATGGCATGGACCAGAGCCTCTGTTTTCTAACACTAAACTGAGCTCATGCTAGTTCAGCTCCAGGCCAGACCACCTAGGCTTCAGCATTTTAAACCAGAACACTTGCTGTCTCAGCTGTCGTGGTCCTCTAAGTAAGCACAGCCTATCCTGGGAAATTTCTGTTTCTAGGTTTTGTGTTTTCTGTTCTCTTTTTATATGCATGACTTTAATTCTCTTTTCCCTTTTCAGATGGGCTAACATATCTTTTTGCTCTTCACTTGGTTCCCATGAACAATATCAGACAATATATCATAAGTCCCACAGGCCACCACAAGGTGATACAGGTAAAACGTTGCAGACCATTCCCACCTGGCAATTCTATAAAACAAGAAATGTAGGATGGTGTTAGCTGGGAACAGAGCAGAGAAAACCCTTCAATATTTCTCACTAAGCAGGGGTATCACACCTACTGAGCTGTGATGCTTTTCATTGAGAAATCACCTTTTTGGCTTTTCCACAGACTCTGCCCTACTTCATAAAGTAGAATTTTCTCTGTGGTGACTCTCAGGTTTTGTTTACTAACAACTACTTACTTCATTCATTTTCCCAGGCAAGGCAGCACATCATTAGCACTGTTTCAAAGAATTTGCTGCATCAAGAAACCAGGCCAGTTTCAGTGAGGATCAAACCCCTCAGGGTGACTACAATTACCTCAGTGGTTAGGCAGGGGTCTCCTATATATTGTGCTCAAAGAGTTCATGGAGATGTCTTGGAAATAATAAGAATTCATGTTAGCACCCTCTCTTGACTCCAAGTTTAAACAATGTTTTCAAACTTAATTCAGTTTTTGAGAATTCCTACAGAAGCAGGGTAATTCAGAGCAAACCCTTTTTTGTGTCTTGTGGTGCTCACACCTTTCAAGTCACTTTGGTTTTCATTCTAAGG
Source organism: Rhabdornis inornatus (assembly GCA_013397075.1). NCBI lineage: Eukaryota > Metazoa > Chordata > Aves > Passeriformes > Rhabdornithidae > Rhabdornis > Rhabdornis inornatus. The sequence goes on along the minus strand of VWZS01008965.1, from coordinate 851,691 downwards.
TTATCTAATAAAGAAGCATTGTCCCCAAGCAACCAGCAATTCAGAAAACAAGCAACTGGTGTGGAACCAGGGACCAAAATAGCTTTTGTACTACCCACTGCAGCAGAGACTACATTCACAGCTAGAAAGTTTTGATAAAAGCTGGGTTCTTCCTCCTTTTTATCCCAAAATATGGTATTTACAGCACTTAGTAAGACAGGTAGCACTACAGATAAAGATCTGCCACAGCCTCAGGGAACAAGAACAACCAAGTTCCTCCAGAGTATCCTAATGACAGGATAGATGCCTCTTTACCTCACCAGATCTATGGTGCAATTTAGTCTTTCAGAATGTCATGCAATGGCACTATTTAACATAGAATAACTCCACTCCTTAAATACTGCCAAACAAGCAGCACCTGAACATGCTGTCCTATACATACACATCCCACACAGAACTCTACCACTGCTGCTTTTACTGGCACAAGCTTCTGGCAGTGAATCCACAGGAGGCAGATCAGGAGCTGCAGCAGGACGTGCAAGCAAGGGAGTGAAAACAGAGGTAAGTTGCTTGCTCATGTGCATCCGTGCTCTCCTTCTCTTTGCCCCTCTCCATACAGATGTGCTGTCCTGGTTCTGTGCAGCTGGTTCTCAGAGCAGCCAGCCTGCCATCCTTTCTGACTGCTGTGCATCAAAGGGCAGATTTGCCACAGGTGGAGAGGAAAAAGCCTTTGACCCATGCAAATGTAACTGATGGTTTCATTTTGTCCTCCTTTTTTCCCCCTAGGGAAGTCACTGTGGATGCATAGAAATCACAGCATTGAAAGCATGCACGTAAATTAAATAAATCTTGTTCTTATAGTTCCAAAAGCATTTGAGTTTTCCCTGTAACTTGACCCAGAGATTCTGATGTCTGCCAGCCTGGTGTCTTTTCTGTCCCATTTATAGTGTATCTGAAAGCCATTATGACTCTCTTAAGAGTACACTGATGAATTTCTAGAAGGTTTAAGGTTTATTTTCATTAATATAAAAAATCTCCAGAAATTGCATGTTTGAATGTATTTTAAGGCACCTTCCTCTACCTTTATTTTCTTTTTCAAATATTTCAGTTATTTCCAGTTTGCTATGGTATATGTAACTCTTTGGCATTGTTTCAACGCATAAAAAGACTAGGTTATTTTTCAAGGCTCCTACAGTCATGACTTGACCATTGAAATTAAGGAAACATTTCTGTGCCAAGCCTTGGAGTTAATTGGTGCATTATGTCTGATTTACAAAGCTTTCATATTCAGTACAGTATATAGAAAATTGCACACCATAAAAAGGTAATTATTTAGCTATCCCATAGCTTCATCTTTAGTGCAAATTGTGACTTATGCTGAATTTTTCAGTTTTTTTCCCAAACAATGCTTCACGTGCAGAAAAAGAGGAATGTAGTTTTACTTTTGTTTGAACTAAATGAAATAGCAGAAAGCAGTGGAATTTTTACTCTGAAACTGTGCTTCCAAAGCACACAGGTAGGAGGATTTCTGTTGTATTGACAGAAGAATTTGTAGGAGTGTTCTCCTACAAACTGGATAGACTACAGTGAGTTTGGATTTCAATATTAAAAGTATAATAATATATAAGTATAATAAATGTATAAATATAAAAATATATAAAGTATAAATAATAAAAATAGAAAAATTCAATAATACATATGTACTATATATATTCTAATAATATATAATACTATATAATTTGTATGTTGTATCTATCTATCTATAATATTCCAGTTGTGACTTAATCAAAATGTTGTAGTGACTCAATGGATATGATAGATTGAATAAAAAATGAAAATAATTGACAACTCACTCCCTCCCTCCTGAAAAAATTCAGAGGAAAGAAACAAACAAATATTTTACCGATCCTTTCTACACACCAAATCTCAGTGATCTTCCCCATGGTGTTTCAGATAAGACACTCGGGGTTTACGACCTCTTTCATCCATGCTAATTACAAAGGTGGCTACAGCCAAAAAGCAGGGCATTCACTACACAGAGAGCTCTACAATTTCTGTTCAGACAAGCTTTACTGTGACCACCAGGCAATGACTAAAACACAGGAAGATTCAGCCTTTTCTCCAAGAAAGACAGATTTACAATAGAAAAGACCTTACATAGAGAGAAAGGAAGGTACTCATCACAAACTAGCATCAATAGCATGTAAACACAGGATCTGGTTGGTTCCTTCTCATCCTGGAGCCATTGACTCATTTGTGGTCCATATTAAACAGGAAGGAGACAATCCTTCCTTTACACTAGGTTCTTATGCTGGCAGCCCTTGGGGAGCAGTTCTTGGGCAACCTTCAGGAGACTCTCCTCTTGGGCCTTCCTGTGGAATTCCACACCACTCTCCTCCTAACACAAACACCGCTGCATGTGCTCTTCCACATAGCCCCAAGATGTGGTGCCTCCTCGTGCTGCTCTGCTCCCCAGGAATTGCCTTTTCAGCAGGATTCACAGCAGCCTCCACTCCAGGTGTTGACACAAACCGCTGCAAGAAGAGTCGCAACCCAGAATGCTTCATGAATGTTGTAAGTTGGGTTGCCTCCTTCCCTTTTGTCCTAAAGCTTCTCTACCACTACCACCACCACTACCACTACCACTACCACTGACTAACTAAAGTAAGTTGCCTTCAAAGGGGTCCCTCCAGCACCACAAGGAAATATTGATGCTCCTATCCAAACAGTCTGAGCTAGAGACAATAATTCCTTTGCAGTGGAAACAAAGGCTGGCTTCTAGTATCAAGGCCTGCCCTTCTGTAACAACCTGTTTGCCCAGTACAGTGGTAAGGGTGCTTGAACCCCTTCTTCAAACAGCAGATTCTCCCAACAAAAACACCTTGCTCTGAATCACCAAAGATTTCCTCACCATGGCAGCAGTGTAATAGATGGTGCTGTGAATGAGACTGTAATAGGAGATCCACCCTCCATAGAGACACTGATGACTGTTTATACTCTAGAAAGGTACAACCTTCTTGTGGGAGAGAGTGGGAGCATCAGACAAAGTTCACAGAGAAGCCCTTCTGTCAAGTCATGAGGTGCTGAAAGGACCCCCTTGATTTCTGAACTCCTCCCCGAAGAGGAGCTTGGGTGCAGCTGAATCCAGTCTGAGCCTCCAACTCTCACCTGCTGAAGGCTAAGGAATTATAAAGGTGTTATTGAACCATTCTACAACTTTGACCTGCTAACCATGACTAGCCGTGGCAAACCAGATATATTTATATTAAAAAAAGAATGATTCATTATAATTAATGATTAGACAAAAATATCCTAATCAGAATTTTTTACTACACAGAACAGTAGCTAAAACTACTGGTATAAGATAATATAGGACAGTGCATTATATCAAAGCAAACATATAAGAACGATTGTATTAAAGCTAGCAAAAAGAAACAATTATTAAAGTAGAGACTGATCTAACTCACCTTCACCCATAGCAACAAACATGCGCAAAATCTCTTTTGCTCAGCCTCAAGCAGTAACTTTGAGAGGCATCCCAAACCAAAGGAGAAATCTTTATACACTGTCCAAGAGGGGATATGTTAGGAGAACTGAACCATATGAGAGTGGACTGGACTTTGAGAGTATAGAGTGATTGACTACCAATCTTATGTCTCCAGGTTGCCTTAGCAGTTTATCTTTTCCAGATCTTTGCTTCATTACCAGGATGCTGATTTGGGGTTGATGTGTTAGATCTGTTTTAGCATAATTCAACACCAACAAGAGCACATGATGCTCCTTCTCAGCCCACCACTGACAGCTTGCAAAATAGGACATTATTTGAGTGGTTTGACCACATTCCAAGGCAGAATATCATGCTACAGACCTGTGGGAGCCTTGCAAAACAGGATATCTCCGATCTCCCAAAAGGTTTAGTCACTCACTTTGTCCCATAATAGGGGATCAAATATCTGATAACTATCATTTAAGCAGGTCTGAAGAAGACTTTGCTGCATCCTGCTACTCTTACAAGTCTGTGTAGTGCTTGAGTGCCACAGCTACAGCAACTACCAGAATTTGAGTGATACAGCATTAAGTAGAATACACAAACCACTTCACAGAAACACATCCCAACTCCTCTCACGCTGTTTGCATCCTCCAGCCTCCATGGATATAGCAAGGCAGCTATAGGATCATCCATAAAAAGGAGAGACCCCGGGTTTGTTTTCCTGCAGGAGTCCCTTTTGGTGTTCATCCCTACCAGTACAACACAGAGCAGTAGAGAAAGGCTAGCAATATTTATCAGGCTATCACTGTTTTCTTCCTGGCATGTACTTGGCTAGCTTCACATTCCTGGGCAGAAGCAGCCTCCAAACAGTTCCTACACTAATATCTACACTGTAAATGCATGATAACTCTCCTTTGGCTTCCCACAGAGTGAAATTATCAGATATCATGGATTCCCCAGTGAGGAATATGAAGTTACAACAGAGGATGGATACATTCTTGCTGTGTACAGAATTCCTGCTGGAAGGAACAGCCAAAATACTGGTAGGACATATAGGACATAAGGAAGGTCTGAGAGCCAACTTTTACATGGATTCCCCATCTTTCCCCTTTGCATATGCAATGGCAAGTTCCATATCTTTCCATCTCAGTAAGGGCACCCAGTCATTCAGCCTAGATTGCAGCCTGAATTCTGTACATTGGTTAAAACACTCCTGAAAACCAATTTCTGCAACCAGTTTTAACTTTACCCCAGTTTTAACAACACATTAGCTATTACTATTAAAGCCTAAGAAAATCTCTTCTGTTTTAGGGAAGAAGCCTGCAGTCTTGCTACATCCTGGTCTTTTGTCTGACTCTATTCAGTGGATTTCCAACCTGCCTAACAACAGCTTGGGCTTCATCCTTGCAGATGCCGGCTACGATGTCTGGTTGGGAAACAGCAGAGGGAACACCTGGTCTTTAAAACACAAGACTCTTAAGCCTCGCCAGAAAATGTTCTGGCAGTTCAGGTACTCTGTGGAGAAAGAATTTCTGAGGAAAGCAACTTTCAGGCAATTAGTAAGATCTGGCAGATGCTACTAGAATACAGAGCCTTTCACTTTCTGGCAATATGAAAAAAATTCCTTTCTAAATTATATGAAAACATTACATGTTTTCATATAATCTGAATTCAAGCAGGACATGCAACGTTTAAGGAGACTAGACAAACTCTTTTTCAGAGATGCAGCCACTCCTGGGCATATTAGGGAGGTTATAAGAAGGAATTGGCTGCATGATCTGGACAGGCTGTTCTGGAATCAGCACACACAGAAGCAAAGCTGGAAGTACTCAGGTCACCTTTGTCCATCCACCATGCTGGTTTCTTTGGGAAAAGACTTCCAAAATTGGGAGGCATCTGTAACCTTGAAATGTCCTGCTTGGGACACCATGTCCCAAGCGCTGAAAGGACAGGAGACTGCTCAGCTCAGTCTAGAAATCAGATCTAGAACCTGTCTGAGAGACAAATATTTCTTGTAACCCATGCAGGTGAAAGCACTGATTAAATTCAGTTCCCCAAGGGCTGCAGCCATCACATGAAACTGGCACTTGATCCACACAGAGCCCAAGGTATCAGGCAGCCAGGCTGCACAGCTGCACCCCTCTGCCCACTTCTCCAGCTCAAGCAAGGATGCAGACACAGTGTGCAACCTCCTCCTTCAATGCGTCCTGCTTGGTGCAATGAACAAAACTGACACTCAGTAACTCACACTCCGATAGTCAAATTGTCTGCCAGCTTTTTGTGTTTCTCCCTGCAGCTTTGATGAAATGGGTAAATACGATATTCCAGCAGAGCTGAACTTCATCATGAATAAAACTGGACAGAAGGATATTTACTATATTGGTCACTCTGAAGGGACAACTGTAGGTAATGTTGGAACTGTCTGGGTACTAAACAGTCAGTGTTAGTGTTTATGATTTATGTATAAGATGTGTGAGCAGACTCTGGGCTTTGTCACAGTGCACCATTGTCCTTTCACAAAAACAAACGCAGAAACAGAGGAGAAAATTCAGAGAAGCAGCATTATTAGAAAATTATTTCCCTTTCTTCCCATATCTTCCCATATGTGCATTCTAAGACTTTTTCCAGAATTAATAGTACACACCAAATCACCACCTTCTTTGTCTTTAGATAATTATGTCAGCCAGTCAAATCCATCAGTGGAAAAATTTAAGCACATTCAGAAAACAGAATGGGACAAGCCCTTTTTAGCTTTAGTGCCTCCAATATACTCTCCCTTTCTGTGTGAATTCACTTTCGTGCTAGTATGTATGTTGTTACAAAGAAAAATTCTATTCTGAATCTTCAGATAATTATTGAATTGCTGAATAACAGCAGGCACACGTACAGTCTTTCAGAGACTGCAAGCTGAGAAGCGTTTTATTTTGAGTTTAGGGAACTCTAGAAAGAATTTGGATTTCAAAAATCTGATTAATATACCTTTTCAACCAAAACTGGCCTTAACACAAAATTCTCATTCTGACAAAAACATTACCAGGACATGCTCTAATGAGCTTGTATTCTTCAAATGAACTTTATCTTCCAAATAAAAGTTTTAAGCAATAATCCAACATGCTCTTTATGTCTGCAGCACAGAAATGGAAAACAGCCAATGGGATGCTGATCTAGTCTCACTCCTCTGCTGCCTAATGCTTTTTATTTTAATTTGGTCTTTGGACATCTCTTCATCAACTTGATTTCTTTTTCTGAGCTTGCAGGCTTCATAGCATTTTCCACTTATCCTGATTTGTCTCAGAAGATTAAAGCATTCTTTGCTTTGGGACCAGTGGCCACCATCACACATGCTACCAGTCCTCTGGTAACGTTTATGCAGCTTCCCCAGTCACTGATCAGGGTAAGTAATTTCTCCTTCTAAAGAGAAAGGCATAATAGTCTGCTTTGTCTCTACTGGACTCACTCAATCTGAACTTTTAAGGGGTGATCAGTTAGAACTGAATTCAGTGCATCAGACTGCTGGCAGTGCCTGTAGACTTCAGACTTTCCAGAGAGCTAAACTGCAAGGTTTCACATTTTCACATAGTATCTCTTTTGCAATTTCTTGAAGATAGCAGGTATATTTTCACCATTATTTATTTAAGTAAAATATTTCTGAAGAACTTTCAAATACCAGAACAAAAGAAATCTAATCTAATCTACTAAATCTAGCCTCAAGCACTAATAAAAACCGCAAGTAAAATATTTCACATCTTAATTTTATCAGACATGCAGATCATTTATGCTTGTAAAATATTTACTTGTAAAATGATACATGAAACTTAAACACTAGAAGGTGTCAACTTAATATAATTTGCTGGGAATGTGGAAATCATGCATGCTGTACTTTATGTCAAACCACAGAATCACATCCTCTTTCTGTCCAAGTTGCACCCATGATGTGACAAGAGAGCATTCAGCTCTACACCCTTCTCATTTGTCTCATTTGTCTGATCCCTCTTTACTTAGTAGTACTCACAGTACAGTTTGCACCTGCCAGGAAGTATACTGGGGCAAAGAGGGACTTCCTATATTCTGCATCCATTAGTGCAGCCAACTTCACTTCTCACTGAGATCAGTGCACTAAAAACAGATGGACAGTGACCTCCAGCACTCATCTCAAGGAGAAGGAGGAACATGTTTCTGCCCTTAGGAAAAACACACTATAAAGGATAATGGGATGGCAAGCAGTTTCAGCAGTCTTGCCTCTTGTGAAGAGCAAGGCTATTAAAGAAGAGAGAATGACTTAAAGAAGAGGGAGTTTTCTGCATGGAATAATCTTGCAATAGCTAAGAAAAATTTTGCTCTTTTCCTCCCCTCAGTTGCTATTTGGCAGCAAAGGATTTCTTCATTACAATGACCTGATCAAAGGATTTGTAACACAGTTCTGTGCATGTCTGGGAAAAGTTTGTGGCAGTGTCTTGTGCTACCTATTCGGAGGCATGATACAAAATATGAACACGGTAAGCACATCCAAGAAAAGCTTAATACAAGTAAATCTGAAGTAGCTTTGAATGGCAACTGGATGGAGAAAAATCTTTCTCTGTTTTGCACAATTCGTATCTTTTCCTTCCTGGACAACAAGACATCTGACTTCTCTGAACATAAGAGATGGTTTCTTTTGTTTGCTACACATTGAAACATTCCCAGCCAAAACTCAAAGCTGTTTCTTCATATTTCTCCCAGCAGAAAGATTGCATTCCTTTATTCTGACTGTTACCTGTTTTTCTTACAGAGCTTTCACATGCCTGTTCTCCAGTCATCTTTCATCTCTCAGGCTATTTAACAAGTGTGCCCATAAAAAGCCCTCACACATGCAGCTTCATTATGCTCAAGAGAACTGTATATTAACAATCTTTCTCCACTGATTATGCACAGCACGATTTGACAGCATCACACATAGAAAAGGAGAAAACAAAGGCCATACATGCTTCTCAAATGATGTTTTCTCTATGGCTAAGGACTAATGTTGAAAAGATTATCCCAAAGGTATAAAATCCTATGAATCTTTCCTACTGTAAACTAGTGTATTTGTGAATCTTTCCTCAACTTCCTTTTTGATATCTGAAGACTATCCTATAAAAATGGGGTTCTAACACAGCAGCAGTATGTTGCTCAGGACCTTCACAGCTTTATTCTGTCACAGCACTGGATCTCTGCCTTCATAACACTTTTGCTTTGTCTCCAGAGTCGAACGGATTCATACTCAGGACATTACCCAGCTGGAACATCAGTAAAGAATATTATTCATTGGCAACAGGTATAACTGTGCTGACATACAAACACTCTTAGTATGGCTTTTTATGCAACTGACAGGCAACAGCGAAGCCCAGAAGTGACAGATCTGGAAATCTGCCCATCACATCTCACCTGTCACAGAGGGAGACCTGCTTCCCATGGCTCACCAGATCATTCCCTGAATTTCCCCTTTGGCACCAGGCTCTGAGCTTTCCCCAGGGCACATCACACCTCTCCATGTTAGGCTCTAATGACTGCCAGCCTTCATCCCTCTTTATGGAGATGTGTGCCTTGAAAGCTGCAGAAGTGAGCACAAGCATGGTCTAGGCATTTGGCCCGTGGGATAAGTGAGAGCTTTACAGACAGGGATGAACCAGACAAAGAAGAGATCTAGGTTAAAGCTTGTCTCCCAGAGGGTTAATTGCAGCCTTGATAACATTCAAAAGCCAGTTTACTGCACAAATGCTTCTGCTGGCACAATGGCAAAATGGGGAACTGCCTCTTCTGCTGGTACCTCATGCCACTCTCAGACCTAAGCTGTTCTCCCTACACTCCAAATCAGACCAGGGCAAGATGGCATTGGCTCAGAAACACATCACTATATGTGGACTGCAAACTTAAGTGAACTTAAACCAGCCCTAAAATACATGTGTGCTGCTTTACACCCCCTTGCCTAAAATTTCTGGTATCCAGACCAGAAACCCAGCACCCAGAGCCAGAAAACAGAGATGAGCTAGCAGATTTCTGTCATATCCTCAGTCACTTAGAGGTTTGGATAAAAAAAAAAATGCACACACATTATCAGTAAGACAGGTTGATCCTTTATGATTTTGATTTTCCTTTCAGACAAGTCACTGAAGACAAACGTTTGTGTTAAGGTAATCACACCCTGCTCCCAATACTCCTGTATGCAGTACAGAGCCTCTGATATCGTTGTCACTACTGTGAGCAGACCAGACCTGACCAGACCAAACAGGCACACAAAAGTCAAGGATTGTGAGGAGGTATGCCAGGCTAGTGAGAGCCCTGACATGCTCCTGCATCACAAAGAGCCACATTAACCAACTAAAGAGACAATTAAGATAGGGCAGCAAGGTATTAGTAACTAAACATTACAAGGGTGGTAGTTGAAGATCAGGAGAGAATGTTATCTTAGCAAGGGGAAAGGTGGTGAAACCACTTATCCCATGATCCCTTCTCAGTATCCCTGGAATACTGTCTACGGCCTGAGATTTGACTTCAATCATATGCAAGAAAACAACTCCTGCACTCTGTCTTTTAACACTTTCATTTTATCTGTCCTCGTTACAATATTAACAGATTCTACATGCAGACAAACTTCAAGCTTATGACTACGGCTGTAAGGAAAACCTGAAGGAATACAACCAGGTAAGGAAATTTGTTTTTCTGAGAACTCATCCTTGGGAGAGGATGAGTTCATCCTAGGGAAACTAAGATCAGAAAAATTCATATATTCATATATTAGCACTTCAAGTGCTACAAAAAGACAGGGAGGGTGGTCTTAGGTAAAGTTTCAGCTGAATCTAATACTCATAATTGTCAAAGTCTATTCACAAACATGGCATATACAGATTCTTGCAGCCTCCCCTACTGACACAAGGATGTGTCCAACAATGTGTCAGCTCATCTGCCATTCCCAAAAGGCTAAGAGCCACACCCAGGTTCTAGGACTGGATGAGTGCAGAGCTCTTTCCCAAAAGTTCTCAAGGTCTGCCTTTCAATTAAACACTAAAATGGGAAGAAAAAAGAAAGGAAAAAAAAGTGGAAATGAATATCTTGGTTTTCAGAGGATACTTGCTGTAAAAATTAAACTTAAGAAATGGTTCGGTATGGCAAAGTCGAGAACTGCTGGGGAGATCTAAAGTATCCTGTATGGAAAAAGGAAACAGCAAAGTTTGGTCTGGAGGAGCTTTAGTTACTGCATAGCCAACACTTGAAAATGCTCTGCTCCTCTTGCAACACTTACAACTTGCCTGATTATTTTTTGAGGTTTGATCAGATCAGTTGACTTGTAGTGAGCCTTGTGAGTCAGGACAGGTTATTTCATGGGTGGTACATTATTTTACAGGTGAATAAAGGTTCCAAAGACACCTTCCTTCTCAGACACCTTTCATACCCATACGGTCCTGAAATACCTGAAGTTTAAATTTTGAAATGGGCAATGTTTTATTCCCAATATTGTGGAAGGTTAGGAAACTGCCCAAAAAGCAGTCAAGAAGAAAGATAACTGAACCAGCCTTTGATAACAGGGGTCAGTTTAAAAACATCTTGGGCATGGTCATTTACCACATTTACAAACAACCATCCTGCATTAACTCATTTGTTCAGATCTCAGATGATGTGTTTCTTCAACTTCTTCTGTGATGACAAGCAAGGCAGGGAAAGGGGTTAGGTCAATGAACAATAAGAGGGTGGCCTTCATCCTTATGGTTTTACTGTAGGCAGTGCAGAAGCAAAAACAAAGAGAGGTGCTTGCACAGAAACCTTTCTCTAAACAAAACTTTGATACAGCAGCACTCACTCAGGTCTCCTCCCTGTCTTACAGACTGTTCCTCCTGTGTACAAGATAGAGAACATAAAGATACCAACTGCTGTTTGGAGTGGTGGACAGGACAAAGCTGCAGATCCAAAAGACATGGCAAGGCTGCTTCCTCAGATTACTAATCTCATTTACCACGAGAATATTCCTACATGGGGACATCTTGATTTCATCTGGGGCCTTGATGCAACTGAGAAAATGTATCTGAAAATCATTGAACTACTAAGAAAATATGCTTAAAGTACCACAGAAGGATTTAATTCATGCAGTAGAAACCCCAGAGATTTCTATTTAGCAGTTAATTATTGGGATAGGGATAGGTATACAGGTTTACAAACTACTGACAATTGGTTTTCCATTTTTTTGCATTGCTTCCAATGGTGTTACACTATTTTGGTGACTGTAGTCTTTCTGAAGAAGCTGAGGTACATGTAAATGACCACTGAAAATACAAATATTTTAGGTAGAATGGATCAGGGATCCCTTACTTTAGAAGATTTCGGTTTTTATGATTCTGCTTTTCCTAAGATTTCATTTTCTGTTTCCTTGTTGATCTGTTCTACATATTTCACTTGAGGCAAAGGTGATTTCCCCTGAAAACCCAAAATAGGATATAATTTCTCTTTTCACTGAACTTTGCTGAAGCTGAATCATCTGCCATCCTGATAGTGTTTCCCCTTTTTCCTCTCCTCACTTTACCAACAGCAGCAAGGAAGACCCAAAAGATTTTCACTTGTAAAACTACTCTGGCATCTAAGCAGACAGGAGCTGGTTATACTGGTCCAAATGCCAAGAAATTCAACACCAAAACATACATGCCAGAGAAAAAGCACTTGACTGTTGGATAGATGCAGATTCTCTCTTACCCTCACACTGTTACCCCTCTTACTACAAAGAGCACAACTGTCTTCACTCTCATAACCTGGCAACTGGGGATTGAGAAGATGCAGGTATAGCAGCAAACTGCACAGAAAAGACAACTGCATCCACCTCACTAAATAGTCCTGCCACTAGCTGTAAAGAACTTGAAGCTCTTCTTGGTCCTCAGTTCATCATGCCAGTGTTTGTCTATAAGACTGTTCCAGGGGGTAAAGATCACACCGAAGGCTTCATCATCAGAGGCCAAGTCAGGAGAGCGGAGGATCTGTGGGTGTTCCTGGGTGGGGGCATAAGTCCACATTCCTCAGTCAAGAGTTGTGGAAAGTGAAACACATTTGATAATAATCTGGGAGATGAAGAACAATATAAACAAAACATGTTTGTCTCTCATACTACAGAAAACACATGCAAAGGACACCTTCATGCAAACATATGCAAATGTCACACCTCCTCTAGCAACTTGTGGTACCACTGGGGACCGAGTTTCTCAACTTCTGGAGATGTTTACAGTCCAAGATGCAGAGTGGCTACCCTTGCCTACACCACATCACTTATAAATCCCAGTGTCCTGACCACCCCAGGGACTCAAAACAAACCTGGCTCACCTCCATAAAGCAGCAGGGCAGACCCAGCACCGGCACAACAAACACTGCACCCAATACAGACACGGGCTCAGGTCTGAAGGGAGCGGGAACAGGACCCACAATTCCAGCTCAGGTGAAGAGGAAGAGAGGGCCTCTCTGAGGGCCTCCCTTCACCTCTGCTCTCACTCACACTTCAGCAGCACCAGCCAGCATTCAGACAAGGTGAACGGGATGAACCTGACAGTGTGACTTTGAACAAAACGTACAGTGCAAGGCAGGGAAGGAAAGGGAATCACAGCTCTAAACTTCTTCCACCCTCACCAGTGGTCTATCTTCCCTGCTGCAGAATCAGGGCTAAAATGAATTAGAACTGATTCTCCATGAACCAGAGCACATGACTCTGCCCAACTGAAGAAAGCAGTGGACATACACCGGGGACTGCCCTTTCAGGGATATGAAGGAAGGTAGATCTAGCAGTTCCTCAAAATCTGGTTGTGCGGACACGGGTGTGAAATTAAGTTTACTCATTCTGGAAGCAGCCACCAAGGGCTGCCCCAGGACATCAAGTTCAAACCTTTCTAGAGCATTTTCCCATGCTGTACAAGAAGAACCAGCCACAGACACACCCTGCAAGAGTTACAGGGAAACATTCAGGTCAGTGACCAACAGTTCTTGGGAAAGAACACCATATGCAGTGTCTTGAATACTAACATATAAACCAGCCTAATGTTCAGCCTAACTTCACCTCTGACATAACTGAGTATGGGATTGCCAGTTTTTCTAATGGAAGACAACTTCCAAATACCCATCTAATAGGATCTCCATTTACCAACGTTTCCTGCAACCAAACTTTATCTTCTTATTGTCATCCATCAGAAATGCAGTCCTGGAATTCACAGAGTCTGGACAACAGGAGTACTCAGTCTTTACACTTCCCCTTGGAAAACTGTTAGCTACCCAGACAAAATCCTTGCAGCACTGAAAGTGTCCCTTCTATGTCTGCTTCAGGATAGGATTTACTCAACAGTTCCACTGAAAACCCTCCATGGCATAGACTGGAACCTCTAATTCACAACTCTCTCAGCCAAATCCAAGATACCAAGTGTTTGAACGTAGTGGATTTTTGTTGCTTGCCCAAATCAGTCTCTCCTGTTCTTAAAGCCAGGACCAAGACCTGTTGTCTCACTCCACAGCCACCAGCACCAAGAGTGGTACTTCAAGGCCAAGATGCCAAGCAGCCAGAACAGCCTCATATACAATGAAAGGAGGGAAGGAAAATGACATTACTGTGTTTGGGGGTGCAGAATGAGCTAAATACAAGTATCTTAGATCATGCCTAGACTTCCGTGCCCAGGTTTGGGGTCCAGGAAAGGTGTCAATATGATCAATACCTGCCAAGCAAGTTCAGCAGGAAGACAACAGGAAGGCCGTCCAAACTTATCACGGAGTGAGTAACTGCTGCGTTGGCTGAACATTCCCAGCAGAGATCTAGGCCAGCCCAGTGCACTGCCCTGCCTACTCTGAAACCCGGCTACCTCTTCTACTTCAGAGGAGGAAGGCCCTCCTGTCCAGCATGCCTCTTCCCACGTACCACAGCCCCACACTGACAACCATAACTTCAGTTTAACTTTCGTCCTTTTCCCTCGTTACCCACAGCTTCCTCCGCAAAGGGGCTAACATTGTTTCCCCCCCAGTTAGCCCTTCCCAAAGTTCAATAGAGCCCAGGTGAGGTGTGCATAACCTCGGGTACCCAAGCGGATAAGGACTGACTTAATGATGGCCGGCTGACAGCGAGACCGTGGGAAATGCGGAGGGGACACATCCCAAGTGCGCACGGACCAAGCTGCACTCCAGCACGCTGTGCCCTCGCCCCCCGGCAGCTGCGGGGCTGCAGCGGCGGCCGGAGCCCGCAGCGCAGAGCGGGACGCGGCCGCGCCGCTCGCCCCGCGTGGCGCAGGCTCCTCCCNGGCGGGGCGAGGCGAGGCGAGGCGAGACGAGACGGGAGGAGGAGGAAGAGAAAGAGAAGCAGGAGGAGGCCCAGGCCGCCCCGGCGCTCCTGCCTCCCCCCGCCCCGCGTTTTGTCCACGGCAGCCGCCGCTCGCACGGATGCGAGACCCGGTAAGCAGCATCGCCCTTCCCGCTGCGGGAAGTGCGGGGCGCGGAGCCGGCGAGGCGCTGCTCCCGCCTCCATGCCGCTGCTCTGCGCCAGCGGCCCCTGCGGGCAGAGCGACAAGGGGCTGGTACCCCTTCCGGGGCCGCAGCCGTGGCAGCTCCATCCGCCCCTCGGCCCGGCCAGCGTCCCGTCCTCGTCCCGGTGTCAGGTGCGGCGACCCGCGGAGGCCTCTCGGAAACAGCCCTCCTCCGGGCAGGGCGGAACTCCGGGCGGGAGCGGCTCGCGGGGCGTGGGAGCAGCGTGGACAGTGCGGTGGCACCGGGGGCTCGGGGCTGCGCGGGAGGCGGCGGGCAGCGAGCCCGGCCGGCTGAACTGCTGACTCCACTGCGTCTACGCAAAGAGGTGGTGGCAGTGTGGTGGGGAGTCCGGAATGTTACCGTGTGCCAGAGACAAATCAAACTGATAACAGTATTCTGTTTTTAAATGACTTCCATATACATGTGAAAGATGATCATCGGAACAGAAAGTGAAAGGATCTGAAACAGTAGAAATAGTGTTCGCTGAGCATCAGTAACTCTCTGCTGAGCTTTATCTGTTCATGTACTTGGTTTTGTACCTGCCTCCTTTTGACCTCTATAGGATCTCAGGTGTCCTTCTGGAGTGCACTGAGGAATGTAACTCACTCTTGCACATGTTGCCCTGTTTCAGAAGTATGCCCAAAAGTCTCTTCTGGGGGAATTCCTCTTGGTCTGGAATTATTTGTATTTAATATGCACGTGGTTCTCTGAATGTTCTGAGAAGTCATGGGCAGGAAAACCCCCACCTTCTGAGAATGAGAAGTAGTGAGATTGTAAGATCTTGCAGACAATGTACTTCCCAGGACGTTCATTCCCCAGGTGAAGACCAGCTTTGAGAAAGTTCTGTCTTCACGGAATGGGGTTTCTCCTCGTTGCAGGTTAAAGTGGATTACTATCCAAAACTGTAGTTAGCGTATGTTGATGACTTGCCTTAGACAGCCGAGTCCTAGAAAATAAGATATAGACCCAGAACTTCATTGAATATTCCCAGGAGAATGGAGCCCAGGTTTGTCGTTGTGGGTGCTGCTCAGGCAATATACTCTGAAACAAATGAGTTTTCTCATGTACTAAATGCATTACAGCTGGTATATTGCATGTCTAGGTGCTAAGTGTTTGGATAACTAAACCAAAGGCCAGGGTTGACAAGTCTGGAGTTTCGTAGATCACAGGATACTATAGGAATGCAGGAAGCATTCATCCCAAACTCTGTATAATCTGTAGGTACTAATTTCATAGTTGGGAGTATTTGTGTGTGTGTGTGTGTACAGTATTTTAAATGGCTGTAAGTGCAGGGGGGTATTTTGTAGCATTATGTTTAAAAATTGTCTTGATCAATCCTGCAGACATTTGTATTACTTGATACTGCTCTGCAGATACTCTGAAGGCATTTCTTACGTGGTTTTCTTTATGTGCATGAAACATGCTCAAGGTTAGCCTTAAGGCTTTTCTTGGAAGTTAATCACCAAGATCAGGAAGAGTGTAGCTCAAGGTGAGGGATGTCATAAACTCTTCAGCAGCTGAGGAAATGGCAAGGTGACTTGTGCATGGAGGCACTGGACAAATACTGCATAAAACTAAGTATTTGCTCGCTGTTTGCTGGACATGTATGAATAATGGCTTTTTCTGGTTTTGTCAGACTCCTGAAATGTTATTTCTGCACCAAGGGTTGCACTTCCAATTTGTGTTCTGAAAATTAGTTTACTGCCATGTAGAGGAAGTCTTCATCTACGCAATTTTAATAAAATTAGAACATTTATATTGTCATGCCAGGAAACATATTTTCCAGTCGTGCTTTCCATTATAAATAGAAGTATCAGTCCATGAAAGAAAATTATCTTTCTTGTGCAGTTCCTGAACAATCCATGTGCAGTGGCTCAGTACTGTTGTTGCGAAGAATTTCCTATTATAAAAATCCAGCCTTTTCCATCTTGCCTGGCTGCTGATGCCTTTCAGTAATGCTGTGAGTCAGGCAGCTCCTCAGACACAACCCGTTGCCTACCACTTCCTACTGGCAGCTCTGGATGACTCACAGCACACAACATACGGAATTGCGTTATGGAAGCTGTGGGGCTCTCCACATAATCAACGTAGGAAGTATCTTCCTCTTTTAGCATCTCTGAACCACTGTCAAAAAGCCTTCAGAGACATCTATTGCTCTATGTTGATATAAAAAGGAGCTTGTATAGGCTGCAAAGATCAATGGGCTCATCCTGAGGGAAAAAGCAAATAATTTCAAAGGCTCAAAGGTAGACTGTGCATAGCTTCACTGGGATGAATAGCCTGTTGGCCTGCAAGGGTACAAAATGTTAACCAGGAATCATTGTGCTCAGCTTTGATATTCTGGATAATTCAGCTGACTGTCAAGCAGCCCTGTGAGCTGACTGTGTTACAGCCAGTCCTGCTATAAAACATGTGCTTACCACTGTCAATCTTAGAAACTTAAATAAGAGAAATTAAATATTGTAGCCATCCAAGTAGGACAAGCAGTCTAAAGCTCACAGAATTCTTCTTACAGAGCCAGACATTCCTCTTATTTTTCCTGGGGTTTATTTGCTCATAGCATGCTACATCCTGAATTGTCTAGAATAGGGGAGGAGGTCAAAGATTTCCTTATGAAATAAACTAACTGTATTATTTTAATATGAGCATTCTACTACAGAAACATGCCAGATTAAATGGTAGTTATTCATACTGATTGATCACACTTCATCCTGTAGGTAATCTCATTATCCATTTCTTACCTGACCTTTCCGTGTTTAATTATTTGTGTACAAAACAGTCAGAATTTGAACTAAGGCCTCAAATTATTTTTTCTAGATTTGAGGCCAAAACCAAGCTTCCTTCTTTTCAGACACTTTCATAGTCTTCAAATAAACGGTGAATTTCTATGTCAGAAATGTCGAATAAATTTGGCTTTCTTTTATTTTGTCCTCTATATTTTGAGCTATAGAAAGTAAGACAGCATAAGAATTTGTCATGAGATAGAAGCAGAAATTGATCGTTGCAACCAGTTACTCAATTAACAAGTGTCCTTATACTACGGAGTCTGAAAGCGTTCTAAAATTAGGTAGGATATATTTTGCTGAAAAAAAATCATTGCATTTTACAGGAAGAACCAGAAGATTCTAAACCTCTCTAGCCTAGTGGTACCTTGCCCCTGAGAGAAATAGAGATACAGACAGAAAAAATCTGTGAAACCTCAGGTTTTGCAAGGAATCATGCTTGCTTTGTTTCTCAGAAGTCTATGTACTGATTTTAACCTCTCATTTGTTTCCCTTAGCAACACAGTTTCTTGTCTTCATGGTGGAATTTAGTTTTATCACTGATGTAATGGATTGAAAGTATCTCCTTTTTCTCAGTGTTTCAGTAGAATCATCAAAGAACAAATTGTATAAAAGCAGCTCTTTCTTCTGCTTCTGTCCTCTTCTGGGTCACTGTGCCCTGGTGCAATTTTCTCGGGGGATTGTTGTGGATTTCCCAAAGGAAGGAAATGGCACTGTTTTTCTACACCATGTCTAGAACATCCTTTTAGTGGGTCACTGGAAAGATGCTGTTCTGTGTTGCATAAGTACATTTCACTGACTGCCTAAGAAAGCTTTTGCTTGTAATCCAAGACACTCTACATTGGTTGATATTTATCTGTTATGTTAAAAATTCTTTTTTGCTGAAACTGAATGGTGTCACTAAAGAAAGGAGGAGGGAGGAAGGACTGTGTTTTGTTTTAACACAAGAATTCACAAGAGAAAGAACTGTCAGTTCATGAATGCACATGAATGAATATTAAATGTTCAATATTTCCAGTCCATTTTTCAGGACATTCTGTTAAAAGTCACTAATATCTTTGTAGACAGAGCATAATAATGAATCTGGTAGTGAGCAGTCATCTATGTGTACAGCTCAAATGCATAGGATTATGTTATAGTAGCACAACCATACTAGATGTTGATTTCAAAACCTGCATAAAAGTGAATGAGAAAATAGTTGGCAGTCAGAGCTCTCCTCTGTGCTTTGAAGCAATAGGAGAGAGAAGCCTGTAGGTTCTGCATTCACATACTCTGTAGGGAGCAAAAGTCAGATTCTTGCACGTGCCATGCTGGACATTATCTGCATATTGTGATGGTTTATCAGAGTCTTAGCAGACCCAGTAGAAATCTAATTTTATTAATGTAGCTTCTTGATGCAGTAATGTTCGTACCTGTGCTGAGAGGAATGCTGTCCTTAGAAAACAGGTAGTCAATGCTATCAAAGTAACTATGCTGACTAATTGCAGTAGTCAAAATATTTGCAAAACAGCTATAACAGTCTTCAGATAATTAATTCAAACTTCATTTTGAAGTGGGAAAACAGACCCTTGTGTCACCCATTCTTTTTTTAGATTAAAATAAAGCTCAGATTTGTGATGCAAGGTACAGCACTGAGTGGCCTAAGCATATAAGCAAGGCTTGAGTTTGGCAGACCTGTGCATGGAGGATCTTCCCTGCCCATGGTTTCTCCGTCTCAGCACCCAAGCAGGTGAAGGTGCTGCCATCTATTTGTCACTGACACAGTTTGCAGAGAGGCCTCTAGGCAGTGTGCTGGGACATGGGAGGCACGGGTCCTTCACCAGTGGGAAAAAGGAAATGTTCCTGACCAGCTTCTAGGTTCATGGTTGTATAGCTCAGCAGCTGCTTCTGGGAATTACTGGAGCTTGGGAGGAGGTCTTGGAACTGCTGTTTAAATGGAGCTGTGGAACTAAGGAGCAATGTCAAACTATGAACTGTTACTGAAATGGGCTTTTCTAGAGCTGAGCTTAGTAGTAGCTGTTAAGAGCAACTTCTCCATTGAAAGGCACAGGGTTTTCAGGAACTGGCTCCTCACAGTGATTCCTTTCACTGAAAGGCCAACCTGTTGAGTTTTGTTGATTGGATATTTCCTCTGCACAGGAGAATGATCTTGCCATGACATTCAGTGCTTTGTTGGGGTTTTTTTCCAGAAGAGACTACTTACTATACCAGCTGAATCACTTGCTGTGATGATGAATGGTTGTTACAAAAAGCATGTTGACAGATGAACACGCTGTTTCTTTTTGGAGAGAACCAACAGAAAGCAGTTTGCTATTTAGGCTGGTATTTAGCACATAACAAACCTAAGTGTGTGTGCATAAATGATTATGTGCTGTGCCAATACAGGGCCTGGCATTTCAAAAATATCTGGATGAGACAGGTCCCTGTATTTCTAACCTGTTTTTCACCAAATTCTCTTGAATATCCACTTCCAAGCACAACATTTTAAGTATCTGCTTCATGGGTAACTTATTGGCCCTTTACCTTCATCTGACAATCACTGCTGTGACCTATTTAAAGTTTGCTGAGACAACTTAGATCCACTGTGGGTAATTGAAATGTGTTATTTGCACTTGCTAATTTGGCTATTTTAATGAGGACTGACCTCCTTATGGTTTGAGATGCATCTTTATTCTAGGATTCTGTAATCACACTTCCTAGTATAGTAACGTGAAGCATGATTGTGTCAACTTCTCATGACAATAGGAAAGTAAGCTTTTTCTTGTGTAGTGATTTTGGTTCACCAATTTGAAATTTCCTGGCCAACACACCAATTGTTGTTGCATATTGTAGTGCTGGCTAAATCACCAATGCACCCACTAGAATTATTTACTCATTTCCTGCTGTGAGATAGGATTAGGAGGAAAGCAAAACAGGTTCAAACTTTAAGGGGTACAAAGAAAAGCTTTATTACTAGAAACTATAAGAAAAAATAGTAAGAATTAGAATAAAACTTTCAGAACACTTTTCCTGCCCCCACAACTTCTTTTCATTCGCACTGACAATGTACAGAAACAAATCAGTCAGTTTACCATCTCTAAAAATAGTCTTTCACCAATTTACCTGGGAGAGGAGACTTCTCTTCGGTCTATGGAGATTTTCTCCACAAGAAACAGTTTTCTCGTAGCCTCGATGTCACAGTGAATCAGCCACCTGGGAGAATGGAAATTTGATCACTATGTAAAAATCCCTTCCTGGTCTGACAGTCTTCCCACAACTGTTATGGAGGACCATGTCAGCTTATGGGGGAGAGTTTAAGGATTGTAACAATTCAAACAAAAGCTCTCTCCATCTTTGAAAACAGAGGTCTTTCTTCTTCTCTTCCCTGGGGGGCAGCAGGGATCTTCATCTCCTCTCTATTCAAATATCTTATAGGATCACAGCCATTACAACACCTCCTTACTTTAGCACAAATGCTTCTGCTCATATCTACAGTTGCAACATTTCATCCACTCCATAATGCGTTTCTATGAGTTATAGGGAAACAAGAGTCTCTTCTCCACAGCTTAAAAAAGAGAAATTTCAGTCGAAGAGTGAGGCATCTCCATCAATCCCTTCCATGTTTCATGTTTTTTCCAGGTGTTTTCATGCTGTTTCTGTATGTATCTTCATCTCGATCTTTTTCTTTCACTCAGGAGAGAGAACAAAGTATCTGCAAGTCTCATTTTGGGCAGTGAAAGAGCTCATATCTTGCCCAGACAGCAGCTGGAGCAGTTGGGGTGGAGTATTTCAGATGACGCTGCGGGCTGGGCCGGGATATCGAGGGCCCAGCTCTGCCAGACAAACCCGGCTGTCTCTCCCCCAGGCTGCAAGGGCACCGTGGTGAGGTGGGCTCGACCACCAGGAGCTGCTCCCAGGGTGTTAGGGCAGCATTTCTGCCGTGCTGGGGGAAGGGGGAAGCAGCCAGGATCTCAGTGGCCCAAGGGCTTCTCCTCCCCGGCCCAGCCCCGGCGCGGGCCCAGCCGGACCCACAGGCCGCACAAGGCCTGGCCTCCGCCAGGCTCGTTACCTTCTGAGAGGCCAGAACGAAAAAAGAGATTCCCTGGTTTTTCATCTTTACACCTGTGTTTCACTAAGGTGCCTAAACTTTCTTATTGGTATACCAATATGTCAATATTAAAAATCAGATACTGATTGGTCCTTGTTAGGTCCAGAGGAGGCTGACAGCGAACTGCTTCAGGAAGTTTATACAAACCACCACATCTTGCCGTGGGATGGCTGCAGAACAGTTCTCTCAAGTGTAGTTTCAAAAACTAGAATTATACCACATTTTAGCTTCTGTAGTAGCAAATATTTCTAGATATGCTTTAAGAATCCTGATCCCAATGGAGTGAAGTGAATGGTTTTGGTGGGAACCTCATCAAGGCTTGACATTCCACAAAAATATCAAAGGGATGAATATTTCTGGAATAATCCACTATTAAAAATAAATCATTGCATAGATTATTTTTGACCTAATCTTTGAATGAAGAACGTGCTTTGGAAAATTTTGCCAGTGGTCTCTTTAATGAAGATTTTTTTCATGTGACCAATAGTTAAAATATTGATAAATGTTGCTGACAGCAATGAAGTTGGTGTTATGATTAATTCCCTTGAAATTTAAAAATGTGTTACAAAGAGGAAACTAATGTTTCAAAGTAACTAATGTTGTAAAGTGAAAACTATATGTTTAACTAATATTTATTGAAGTTACTCTGTTACTTGTTTAAAAATCCAAAAAGCTCCTTCAACATTTAAAACCTCTTCGGAAGACCTGAAGAGGGAAAAGCAGCCTCCAGATGACGACAGGGAGTTGAAATTCAGCACTTGCACTCTGCAGTCAGTTTCTGGGAAGTCCTGACACCCTGAGCTTCTCTTCGTGTCCCCTCTGGAGAGCTGGAGCAGCACAGCTCCCACTGAGAGTCCCTGTGTGCATCCTTGGGCAGAGCGTGGTCTTGCTTGGTGTCCCTGGCTTGGCTGGGACAGGTTTATAACCCAGAGGCAGGTGATATCAGCGAAGGACATTTCAGAGTCTGTCCCAGCAAGGCATGGAGGCACGCTCCCTGTGCCCAGGCTGTGCCCTGGCTGCACTGCAGGTGTTGCAAACGCCAGCTGTGGAACTCCAGCAGCACTGGAGCCTTGCTGTGCAGCCATGTGTGTCACCTCTCACTATCACACCATGCTTCTGTAACACAGAAAGTCAGCAGGGCCATGCCTGAAGGGCTCTGAGCACAGCCAGCGTGCCTTGTTTGTCCCTGGCAACTCTTTGATACGCCAGCATGCAGCAAACTGTGAGGGCGTTGGAGAATTTGTGGTGAATTGTGATATTGCAGCTCTCAGACGGGTTTGTTTGTGCATGTGTTCCCCAGATCTTCTCACACCACCTCTGTCTCATGGTCCTACTCCTGAGGTATTTGATATGCTTATTCTATCTTCCTGTACTACTCTTGGCATGTACTTTCACTTAAAATTGCTCTCTCCTCTTTACATTCCCCTAGTACTTGGTACCATGCTTGTTAGCCTGAACAGAAAGAATAACTTTCAATACCATATAAAATACTGATTTTCTCAGTTTGCTCTATTTCCTGTGGCTGAAGGGCTTCGAGTTAATACATATGGATTTTTCAAGGATTAATACATATGATAATAATATGGGACATATAGGAAATCAAAAGCTTGTTGAGGAGGAAATGGGATTTGGTGAGAAGTGTTATTCTCAATGAAATCAAGAAAAGTTTCTTAACCGCTGAATAGACGTTAGATTATTATGTTCTGGTAATGACTATCAGAAAACTCATAATTAGGAAAAAAAACCCTTAATTTGAATGCTAAATGTCCTACAATTTCTCCTCAAACAAGCATTACCTAAGTCCATCTAAGTTAACTGGAATGCCTGAAATAGCAAAGTAAAAAAATGCATCTTTACTCATAGAATTTTGAGCACTTTGGAGTATAATAGACTAAGACAGCTCCAAGCTAGCATTGGTATTTATCCCCTGTGGGTGAGGTTGAAGTGTAGTTCGCTGTATTAGCATAAGTGTTTTGTGTGTTTGAGTATAAATAGTTTCAGCTATACAGAGAGATTTGGTATTTGAATTTATCTTTACTCTTGTAAAGTGAAATATAAGTTTATTTCCAGGAAACAGAGTCACTTGACAAGAGTCACTTGCCAGAACTGGGCAATTTTTGTAGGCATTATACAAGCTCTTAGGGTGCCCTTTCAAAGCCAGCTCCTATCAATCTAGGACAGCACTGCCTCAGAAAGTGACAAATCTCTCTGCTTTGCTGGCTTCATGGTTCTGCCTGCTCCTTTGCATTTTGATTTTGAGAAGGAAGTAAAAGCCAATTTAATTTTAATTTGAATCAGCTACAACTTGCCTTGAAATTAGTGGAGGCAACAAAGTGAGAGTACAAGGAAGGATGGTGAGGGTGAGGGGAGCCCCTTGGCAGTGTTGTGCCCTTTGACCAGCTGAAGGTGACTGTGAAGCTGTGCCACAAGGAATATTATGCACAGAGGCATTCCAGGCAGCTGGCAGACCTGCCTGTGGTGATGTTTTTAGTAAAGCTTAACTCTCTGCATTTTAATTATTCATAATTCTGCCAGTGTGTCCACATGTTAAGGATAATATCTTGGAGCGCAGTTATAAATCAGCCCACATTCTTTATAGGATTTCTTTTTTCTTAAGTTACACTGCCACCTGTAATAGTGAATATATTTAAATCTTATATGATATTTTTGTAAAAGGGACACAAATTCATCTTAGTATTTCTTCTTCATTTACAGTGTCTCGTTCTTAGTGTGTTCCTGAAACTAAATTTAAAAAGCCAGTTTCTTCTTTTATTTGCAGGCATTCTTCTGCTAAGCTCTTTCACTGTGACATGTCTTACGTTTTTTTACAGAGCTTCTTCATCCTTTCCAGGCTCTGACACAATTTTGAGGAAGTGTGAGTTTCTGCTATTACCAGATGTCTCCTCTTTAAAATACCTGGTATTACACTTAAAAAAATATTATAACTAATGCTTCTTTAGGTTAAAAGTTCACTGAATTATGTTTATAACTTTAATATTCTTAGAGGCAGTCAAGTTGAGAAATATTTGAATGTAAAGGGTTCCATGATGTCTTCCTGTGGCATTTCCAAAGAGATTTTGACTGGGGAATACCATAGGCTTCTTTAATAAAGACGTCTTTGGGAGTTCTGGCCCCAAAAAAACAAACCAAACCCATGATTAGTGGCTCTTGTGTTTGCCACTTGCTGCACTAACTTTTTTGCACCTGCCTACCAGCTAGATGGAAAGGTCTCCAAGGAGTGGTAACAATTGAAAGAAGCATTTGATCCATATTCTATGCCTTCACCAGGAAGCATCTGACGAGCTTTGTCCTAAATGTCCATTTCCTCTCTAGGCTTTGCAGTAGGACTGTTAAGGGAGAAAGCCTTGAAAAGCAGAATGAAAAACTGCTACAGAAAAGCCTTCTTGCCAGAAGCTACTAAATTAAATAAGAAATTGGAGAGAAATACATTTCTGCACCTTTACTTTTAAACATTTTTTTAATATACATGAGTGACTAGAACATTTTGCAGTTTGTTATACTTGGATGCATACTTTAGACCAAATCCATTCTTCAAGTATTTTAGCTGTCCCAGATGCTTCTAGGAGAAATAAAAAATTCACAAGTGATGGACAAGTGAATGGATAAATATTTGTAAAATATATGCTTTTTAGGTCCTTTTTTGTTTGGTTAGTTGGTTTTGTTTTTGGTTTTTGTTCCTGAGTTCTACAAAGCATGTGAATGCAGAGACTCTCATTGAAGATTTTATTTTTGCTTAGAATCTGGGCTGCAGGGCCAGAAGTCTGACACAGACTCTGCACTGGCCAAGCTTTTAGCTCTCTCCTTTCACAGCCTTCCAGATCTACAGTGCTTCAGTGAAGAAGGGTTTCAGGTGGAAGAAGCCCTAAAGCAGAATGTTTGTTGGAGTAGGCTGAAGCAAAAATATTTTATTATTGTCCCAGGGGGCCTTTCTACAGTTCGTGAATAGGGAATGAATAGGCTCTCCTGCCAAGCTGATCATTTACACCAGAGCTCCATGTACTTAAATTAAATGTTTAGAGAACTGTTTTTATTAGCACTGCAACCACAGCTAACATTGCTTCCTCAGATGTATATGCCTTGCTCATTTTTTGGTTACAAATTGTTCAGGCAGTTTGAATACCTTAATTAGCAAAAATTCTTGAAATTGAATTGCACTTATAGTTGAAATTAAGGACTGATCTAATAGACAGTATTGCTTCATGGAAGAAAAATGAGGAAGACACAGACACAAAAATCAATACTCCAGAAATATAGTCATCTAAAAACACATTAGGATTGTTTAACCCAGAGTCATCTGGCCTCTAGAGACAGGTGTGCTGGTAAAACATCTTTGCTGAACCCACTCTATGCTTTTCCAAAAGCATAAGCATGTCTATATTGCAACATATAAAGAGCCTTCAACATGCAGGATCTAATCTGTTTTGATTGAACACAGCAAAGTGAAAAAACACATTAGAAACTTAATTTTCACATTTCCTGTGTAGTTTAAGTATTTCATTCCCTCTCATAGCTGGGTTCTCTGGTTTTGGTTTAGCTTCCTTTTGTTGTTGTTGTTTTTTTTTGTTTTTTTTTTTATGACCACAATATCTACATTTTCTTCTTTACTTGTTCAAAGCTGTGCAAGGAAGAATTTTTATCAGTTGACTCATCAGAGTGTTGAAATCAGCAAGCTGTGCAAGTGGAACACATGGTGTTTGAAGCATTTTTCTGCTTTATATTGCTGATACAAATTTGTGTGTAAAGTATTATTTCTCATTATAGGCTTAGCAGGAAATAAAGATACCAGATTCATACTTCTTATAAATACATTTGTCAAAACATATGCTCAAGGAAGCACAGATTCTGTGATTAGTCCTCAAACTTCTGTGTTTTTCACTTAATGCTTGAAAATTTGGAGGGGTTTAAGTTGCTATAAAAATTGTAAAAATAATTTATTGTGTTCAAATCTGCTGAAATAACCTTAGTACAGGTCAACTAGATAAGCCCTTATGCATTCCAAATTTAAATTCTAGACACCTGCTAAGTTTTCAACTATTATTAAATGTGGAAGTACTGTACCACCTAAGTAATGAGAGAGTGCTGGCATGCAAAGTTACGTGACATTTGAATATATTTCTAATCGGAATGGCTTATTTTTTCCAGCACATGACCACAATCAACATATCTATATTCCAGTTTCTCTTGGGCTATTAAACCCTGAGACATCTGGTGGCAAATCTTGAGCTCAGGATTGATACTGCCCTTTTCAGTCAGATGGAGACTTTTGAGGAAAAGAGCAATCTCCTTGGTTTGCAGGCAGACAACAACATGGAACAACCGTTCACTGTCAGCTCATTGGTATGTATTACCAAGAAATGCTTCAGTGGCTGAGCAACTTCTCTTTCAACTAGGAAAAATTTCAAGTGAGCAGTTTAGCAGGGGTGCCTCGGAACTCCATGGGTCTCTTCCTGCACGCTGCTACCTTCCTCCCATATTCTACCTGATGGTTTTGTTGGAATTTATTCTGTTTCTCTATATGTGATTTATGGAGTCTCAACAACCAGATTGTTAAGAAGTTGAAATCAGCATTTTGACTAGAAAGAGAAAAAATTTAATCAAAATGAGAGGAAACAACTTGTAGTAGCCATTTATTTATTTATTTATTAACAGGAAGGTAATGACCATAATAAGCAGCTATGGTTCTTCTTCAGTAATTAGTTCTAATTTCTTAGTCTTTAACTGCCTCATTTAAAACTGGAAATGAAGATTTGAAATGAACTTTTGACTGACCAGAGGAGCTTATTGCTCTTTGTTTCCTGAACTATTTCTAGTCAAATGCTATACATCATGTAATAGGAGTCTGAGTATTCAGGACATCCATCAAATTATTTTGGTAACTTAAAAAAGAACCTTGTAGAATTCATATGTGGGGGCTTTAAAGAGGACACACTTTATATTGCTTTTGGTAATTTCTACAGCAATTTATTTAATTTTTTTTCCCCTACATGTATTTTCCTAATTTTATCTTTTGTTGTTGTTGTTTTTGAAGGGAATAAGATCACTTTTCTTCTTGATCACAATTTACTTGCAATTGAGAAATATGTTGGAATGTTTCAACTGTGGCTAGAGGTGGGGAAACCAATGCCTATTTTCAGAAAAAACTAGCTGAAGATTTCCCTTGAGCTTCTTGACTGAGACCACTCACTGAAAGCGAAACAGAATATTCTCTTTGCTAATCACACTGTTCTTTTTCAGAGAAAGCTCGTAGCTATTCCTGACCACACAGACGTCTCTGTGAGCCCAGAGGAGAGAGTACGTGCCTTAAGCAAGCTTGGCAGCAATATCACAATCAATGAGGACATCACTCCACGGCGCTACTTCAGGTCTGGAGTAGAGATGGAGCGAATGGCGTCGGTGTACATGGAGGAGGGAAACCTGGAGAACGCCTTTGTGTTTTATAATAAGTTCATAACGTAAGAAATCACTTGTAGCCATTACAGCTTACAATTCTGAGTAAACTGAAATGGAAAGCTGCACTGAGAACCCATTTAGATAAGGAGAAACTTGTTTAATGTGTTCTTGCAGAACAGCTTTGTTCTCTGGAGATATTTTACACTGAGCATGGGCTTTGTTAAAACTTCCTCTCACCTTTTCATATGGCTGTCCTATCCATGTGTGAACTGCCAGGCATGAATTTAGTCTGCCAGGCCATACCATGAACACTGTCCCCCCAGATTATTCTTTATGTGTAAGCATGTTGGTTAAATACATTTTTTTACTTTAAAATCAATGTTTAAATAAGATTTCTGAGCCTTTAGTAGTTATGTCCTATGAGCATCTGCTGATCTTAAGGATGGTAGTATTGCACAACACTTAAAAATCGTGAGAAAAATGTTTTCTTGCCTCCTTTTTACTTTTATTTTCCCCGAAAAGGATTAAGTATAATTTATTGTTTCTTACAGGAATAAATGCAAAATCTACAATGTATGTTCATTGTATGATTATTCCCCTCACCACAAAAGAACAGATCTGGCCAGTTTTCATTACAACTCTCAAAATAGACAGATGAACAATATATCACTGGCAGATTTAAACTTTTAACCTAGCTAGCTTTGCTGTAGGATTGATTGGTTTGTTTTATTACTTCTGAAAGTTTTTTTTTTTTAATGTACATATCTCGAAATTTTTATAAAGGAGACATCCTTCCCCCCTCCTTATTTTCCTCATACTCTGAAAACTAGACCAAACCTTTCTTAGCCCACCTGTTTTTTAAATGTTTCTATCTCTATAAAACGAGGGGCTGGAGGGCTGGAGGTGAATATTGTGCAAATTGCTGAAAGAATGATATCAGCTGTGCATTGCAAACTCTTTGCTGCTGAGTATTGCCATAATTTATATGTTGGGTAGATTAATAATTCTGCAGTTAGCTGTGCAGTTTAGTCTGGTAAAAATACCTGCTTTAATGATAGTCAGTGCTGCTTTCTTGTCTTCCATTGAAGAGTCAACATTTTGGCTAAGAACAGATAAAGAGAGTAGAAACAGGATTTATTAACACTGATTAGAGTGGAGGGTGTTTTTGAGGGATGGTTTTAGATGCTGACTGCTAGTTAGCCCTTTTTTTAACCTAGCCCAGTACTAATGGAAACCAAAATATATTGGATGTGGTAAATAATCTCCTGTCTTTATTCTGTGTGTCCCATACAGGTCCATACCATAATATGTTAGTTTAAACATGTGTGTAGAAACCTGGTCCAAGTCATCTGGAATTTGGTGTTTAGCAGTTATGTGAAACTGATTTTTCTGCCAACATGAAAGCTATTATGGATATTCCTCTGACTACCGAGGCAAACCCATGCATGTTTAATTTTCTAGGTTGTTTGTAGAAAAGCTGCCCAATCACCGAGACTATCACCAATGTGCAGTACCAGAAAAACAAGATATTATTAAGGTAGGGTTATGGTTTCCTAGTCTTATGAAATATTTTGCTCAGAAGCTCTTTGTTTTTCCCAGCACATATAGGCCATAGCTTCTTTTTCCCCAGAGGACCCATAGCCCATAGCAGCCATCACAACTTCAATTTCTGATACTTTTCTCCACTACTCATACATGTTTTATTTTGGAAATTATATTACTAGTCTAAAATGTGAATGAGAATGGTGTCTGAGTAAGTTGGTAGGTTGTTGGGAGAGCTCAACTATTTCTGAAAGTTTACATATTAAAAATGCACATGTTAACAGCACTTAGTTTGATTCTGGTTCCAATTATGTGAACGGACAATGGTCCAAACTGACTATTGCAAACAGAAGGAGAAGTGTGTGGCATTACTGATGCCTGTGCAGTATTTGCTTACTCTGCTAAATAAGTAAACTATATTTTTTTCTTTCTTTATTACCAAATATGTATTTACTTAGTTTTTACCAGATTTCTTCTCTCCTCTTGTATATAAAATAGTTTTACTTTTTTTTTTTCCCTCTAGAAAATAAATCCTAAATAAATTTTAGGTATAGCCTTATACTGAATTTAAAGCAGCTGGAATTGCCCAATGAGAATTGCTAGTAGGGCCATGAGTGTCTCTTGCTCCATGCCCACATATTTTCTTGCTTTCTCTACTGTTAAACTGAATGTTTTACTCAAAACCAAAACACTTCATGCCAAAGTTCTGGCTGTGGTCCACAATGTAGGAGAACATCCCTGCTGAGAGAGAGCATCTAGCATTGCTTTCTCCTATGGCACTCAGTAAGTTTAAGCATATGGTCTCTTTCCCTCCCTTGCCTACAGCATCTGAATTATTTTGTAGTAGCCTTCACATGAGTAGAAAGCATTGGGTATTGGTTTTGTTTTATCAGAAATGTTGTTTTGCCAGGTCTGTGAGAGAAAGCTACAGGTATAACTATTTCTTTTAAAAAACTTCTTTTTTTCCCACTTGGAAATGAGCATATTCAGACATATTTCTGACTGGGAAGTTCCAGAGAAAAATGCAATGATCCTACCTGAAACTCTCTAAGTTGGTCTTAGCATTTTTTTATGAATTACACCTACAACAAAAACGTTAGTCATCACACACGTATTAAACAAGACAGAGATAACAGACTTCTAGTAAAAGGACTAATCTTTCCTTGAGATAAGAAGTAGCCATGTCACACCTTCCACTAATTTAAATCAATATATCTTTACTGAAACAAATGTACTATAGAAGTTTCATAAACTGATGATTTATTGTGTATTTCCTCTTTTGCTTTTATTTTCCTGTGAGAAGAGCAGGTTGTTTTTCTGTTTTGTATTTTTTAAAAATCTGTGTTACAGCTGACTTTGGTTTCCAGGTGGCTCTTTTAAAAAGTGGAAAGTAAACTTACATATCTTTTTCCCCCATCTCACCTCAAAGAAATTGAAGGAGGTTGCATTTCCACGGACAGACGAACTGAAAAGAGATCTTTTAAAAAAATACAACTTAGAATATCAAGAATACATGCAACACAAAGTAAGTTTTATATGATTATTAAATGTTGACATGAATATTTTTCTGTCATATAAAACTTAAAAATTAAGCAGTAAAATGCCAGTTTTACAAGAACCTAATAATTTCCTGAGCTGCTTAGGAATGACTTTTCATTTCTTCTTTAGAATCAGCTGGCCATTTAAAAATAAGTAATGCAAATGTGTGCTAGGAAATACACGTAGTGCCATATTTACTTAATAACTGTATACAAAGATCCAAATAGGTTTTTGGTATGTTCTGATTCTGCCTTATAGAGAAAGTGAAATTGATACTTATGTCATTAAGTGTAAAAGATTCCTTGGCTCTAAATGTGCTCCAATTTGAATTGAGATTGAAGTCACTGAAAACAGGATCTATAGCTTAAAAAGTTGTCTTGGAAAAATCATCCAAGAAACATCTTTTTTGTTCCCTCTATCAATGCTATGTTTTCCATCCTACCTTTGGGGATACAGTTGTATTTTCCAGTTCAGTAACCAGGTTCCAAATGAGTTAATTTTTAATAACAGGATTTTATGGTTTTATTGAACTGTTAGATTGCTCCTTTCCTTCCATCTTTTGTAGCATTTTTGGTGTTCTGAGAATGTCACTATGCTGTGTATGTTTCAGAACAAATGTAGAACTGAATTTCTGAAGAAATTAGAGCACCAAAAGCTAATAGAAGCAGAGAAGAAACGAATTGCACATATGCGGCAGCAGCAGCTCGAATCGGAACAGTTTCAATTCTTTGAGGATCAGCTTAAGAAGCAAGAACTAGCTCGAGATCAGAGAATCAAAGAGAGTGTGGTTATGTCTGAACAGATAGATGGAAGTATGCTGTCTTGTATTTCTGTACCAGAGAACAGTTCCTTATCTGCAGTGCTGCTGGAGAAGAAAGAGAGGAGTGGCACCTCTGGCTGTGCTGGACATTCGCCACCAGTAGAACGGGTCTTAAAGCCAGCGGCTACTCTAAGTGCTGTCCAGAGTAAGTGCAGACTTTTCTTTTTTCCCTATTTTATTTTATCTCCCTGCATATGTCTTTATTTGCTGTGAGGATGTCCATACTGAAATAACCATGAAAAAGTTTGTGCAAACACAGCAGTTCCTTATAGTTTCTTCCTTTTAAGAGGGACAGTTGCACAGTTTCACATTTTCCAGTTGAGTACCAACGGATGGATACAGAGATTGAGATTTACAGTTCTTGTGAAATGAAGTCTGAATCTTGCCATGGACTTCAAGGGAACAGAAACAGAACCTGCAGTGGTTTTCCCTTGAAAGCCGTGGCCTGGGAGATGGTCCCAGCTCACTGTCCCCTCAGGGACAGGCTAATGAGCGTATCTTGTGGGCTGGTGACTTCAATTTAGATGAAGTGCTTGTGCTGTTGATTTATTCTCATTAGAAGCCTATGATGTGGTAAGTATAATTTTCCGCTTTCAGTAATATAGTATAAGATACTTGTATATTACCTTATTTCAGGAATCTTCATTGTGTTAGCTGTGATAGCTGTAAATACCTTTTTATCTCTCTTTCTCTCTCTCTCTTTCTCTCTTTTTTTCTTTTTTTTTTTTTAATTTATTCTTGGTTAGCTCAACTGGCCGAAGCACTCAGAGGTGTCATTTTGCCCAGGGATCTCTGTCACAAATTTCTGCTGCTGGCAGAGGCAAATACAGTAAGAGGAATAGAGACATGTGGAATTCTCTGTGGAAAACTGGTACAGTTTAACCCTCACATTTGTATGGGGAAGACATACTTGATAGTGCTGTATTATCCTGTGATGTATTGATTTCAGAGCAAAAGCAAATATAAATGGTTAGCCTTCCGTGTAATGAACCTCATATTATAACCTGAGTGGGCACCCCAGCACTGTGGGCTTGTTTTATTGGGGAAACATCTGCTCTAAGTACACTGCTATTGTTATAAAGCCTAGCAGGTTTTTCAGCATGCTGGACAATACAGGCTTTTTCGAGTACTTTCTCTAGCATTCATCTAAGGTAAGTGAGGTTTAGTTACAGGACAATGAAATATAAAGACTGCCAGAATCCACTGGAGTCATCAAATTAATAATGGCACAACAAAACAGAAATCCTCCCATCAAGCTGTAGAACATCTGATTTTCAGACTGTATTTTTTCCTTTGACCTAGATAGCACTTAATGTCCTTTGAGAGCAGGGAAAGATGTCATGGCTGATGCTGACAGAAAGAATTTAAAAGATGATCCCAAGTGTATTTGAATTGCATAAAGAGAAAGAATAGCAGTATTAGTCTTGTTCCAAGTTGGACAGAAAATCATAATAGTTTTCTCAAAGCTCTTTTATGTGTTTTTAATTACTTTAAAGGACAGTCTTTTCACACTGATCTCTGAGAACATTTCAATACAACAATCTTTTGTTTGACTAATACTACTGTGTATGTTTTCATAATAAAATGCTAAGGCATATTTTTGGGTACAATTTTTTGGTAGGGCTGCACTGGAGTCAGTGGAGCTGGAATCAGTGGAGCTGTACTGTTTTGTTTTAGCTGACAGGCTGACATCTTTCAGGTTTTGATTTGGTATTTATTTCTTAGTTAATTTGTTCCACCCTAAGTCAATGTTTGTTTTTGCAGACTCATAATGAATTTACTATTACACATGTAATAGTGCCAAAGCAAACTGCGGGACCAGACTACTGTGACATGGAGAATGTGGAAGAATTATTTGGTGTTCAGGATCAGTATGATCTCCTCACTTTGGGTTGGATCCATGTACGTATGAATCATAGATCCTGGTTTTCCTATATTGGCTCTACATACTATATGGGAAAAAAAATGAAAGAAACAACTGGACTAATACAAATTTGCTTACTTAATTCAAATGGTAGTGATGTAAATAAGCACTCATGTCCTCCACAGAGAACTCCTTAATGCAATTGAGGCATCCTGTTGACACAATGGGCCTGCTTTTGCTGATGCAACTTTTTTATATGTTGATTTAGGGGTATTGTATTGCTTTCTAATGCCATATTCAGAAGTCAGGGAGGGGAGTTCTGTGTTTTTAAGATTTATATTAATTTTTCTGTTAGGAATTTTGGACAATTGAGTAATTTCCATTTGTCTTCCATTTCTTCATTCCACCTTTTGCCCCCCCCATGATCAGAAAATTGCTTGTACATCTGATTGTGAGCATGCCTCCATAAATCTCATCCTGAAAAGCCTTCTTTTCTCCAGGCTGAACAATATAAAGCAATATAGAATCTGGGCTAAGAAGAACTTTAGAAACCATCCCAGGGAAGTGCTGATGCTTTCACTTGTAAAAAATTATTTTTCCTTCTTGAATGTACGTTGACCTTGATCTGTAGGAAATATCTAATGATGTTGAATTTTCCCTTTCTTTTTGTAGACACATCCAACACAAACTGCATTCTTATCCAGTGTTGATCTTCATACTCATTGTTCTTATCAGCTAATGTTGCCTGAGGCCATTGCAATTGTTTGTTCACCAAAGCATAATGAGTAAGTTCTGATTTTTTAAGTAAATTTCGGTATTTTCCCCTGCTTCTTGTCATAAAATTTGATCAAATGTAAAGGGTACATGTCAACTCAGATGAAGGGCATGAACATTGTGACCATTGTGTCTTTGTTTTCTGTAAGTTGCCTAGACTTACATTTCAGTCAGCTTCTATGTACGGTATTGTTTCTGGCTTCTCTCTCCTCCTCCCTTCACAGACCCAGGTTTTAAATTTTATTTTTTTTAATATATTCAGCTCAACAAACAATTACAGGAGCTATTCTTCTGGAGTATTCATTGCCAATGCCCTACCACAGATCTGTCTTCATTCTGTCTGCTTAAGGATGTGGTGGGAGGTTAGGATTATTTCTCTAGAATGATTTGAAAATTGCAATTTGCAAAGCGGAAGGGTAAACATCACTTTTTTGAAAATAAGGATCTATTTTTGTATTTCATAAATTACAATCTATGTGTCTGGAAAAAAACAGAATAGTGCAAATATAATGTGAAGGTTCGTAATGGAACAGGTTTCCCAGAGATGTCATGAAGTCTGCTTCCTTGGAGATATGCATTTCCTGACTGGAAATGGTCCTGGTAACCTGCTCAAGGTAGTTCTGCCAGAGCAGGGGCACTGGACCAGACAATCTTCAGAAGTTCCTTCTGGAATTTGTGGTTCTCCTTCGGTGTGCCTGGCATTTCAGGGTGGTAGGGCTAGCTCTGTTGTTTAAAGTGTGCATTTCTTCAGCCTTTCCTTCTGGCCTTCTGCCTCAGTAGGTGTGAATCCTGCCCTGGTTGCCTAACTTCCTAAACAGGCCCTTCAGATAGCAGAGCTGTGAACACAGACTGAGAGGCAAGGGCACAAGCACTAGGCTTTCTAACCCGGAGCATGCCTGCATACCTTTCCGAATTTCTGCTCTTACAAAACTCTCTCATAGTTGATGCTGATATCCTGTAACCAACTCTAACCTGTAACATTTATGTTGTCGGGTGCTGCCCTGTAGTTAATAGATATCAATCTTCTTTACAGAAGGATGGCTTTGTAACATTTTATTCAATACCTGAAGAGTTGCAGCAGTGCATTTTCTAATGTTTTGTGTTACATGATTACCTACAAGAGCAGGGAGGATGTACTCCCAGTAGTCATTTACACAGTTGGTTTGAAGGCTGTTTTCTTTTCAGTTGGGTGAAATGCAATCCAGAACACTTAAGTTTCTGGTTTGCATCTGTTCCTGTGTCAACCAGCCTTACCCCTCAGTGGCCTAACCTGCCTAACAGGAAGAGCACCAGTACTGTGATCCTTTTTCTCCTCTTCCCCTCATCATCTCTTCCTTTCCAGGAATACAACTCCCCTTGATTTAAAACACCTTTAAAAATCCATCTCAGCTGGGGCTCCTGTGTATTGAAGGTCACCAAGCACCTTTCTGTTGTCCTTCTTTTAAGCTAAGCAATTTGTATGTGAAACCTTGGATGTGTACTGTGGGAACGGTGTGTAACAGGAGTTTCATGTTCTGTTTTTCAGCACTGGCATCTTCAGACTTACTAATGCTGGCATGCTAGAAGTTTCTGCTTGTAAAAAGAAGGGATTCCATCCACATACAAAGGACCCTAGGTTATTTAATGTAAGTATAGAATTCAACACAGTTTTTACTATTCAAACTCCTGAGATTAGATTTCTTAATAATTTCCCCCCTGTTTTACAAATTCATTACCTTAATTCACTGACCAAGGTAGATAGACATCAGGAGACTACTTAAGCCATGAGGTGAGTGTTACAAGTTGCCATTCAAATTATGGTTAACCAGATGTAGTTGCTATCAGCCACCACTTTTACCTGGTTTCAGAAGGAGCAAAACCCACATTTTCAAATGGGAGTTACTCTTATGCTCTTCAGTTTTTAAGCAATGAATCAGTTCATCTCTCCAATTTTAGTGTCCCAACAAAACACCCCAGCTGCTTAAAAATGCAGCTATAAGTAGGTTAAGCCCTGTTTCCTTCATTGCCAGAAGTTTGCCCTGGCTTCTCTAAGCATTTCGCGGTAACTGCTGCATCTTTTGATGTTTTAGTAGCAAAATAGTGTATGGCTGAGCAGGACAGTCAGTCAGAACTGTCATCCTGCTAACATTTACATTCCTGATAAGTCTTTACCTTTGAATAATTAAGGGTTTGGGTTTTTTCAATGGGGTTGACTTCAAATACAGAAGCATCTCCTATAGCTTAAAATAAAATGATCCAATCCAGAGAAGTCATGCTGAGAGACATTGGAAATTACTGTGTTGTCAGGCTCTCTGAACGTCAGCATTAGTCCTCAAAAGATGGAGAGGTCAGAGTTCTTTGTTTTGTTCTCTTCTTTCATCACTGAGTGTAGAGATAATGAGAAGGTAGTCCAGCTCTGAAAAAAGTTAAGATTTTTTGTTCCAGGTAGGCTCTTTTCAGTGTTTTTTTTACAGAAGTAGTTAATGGATGAAGTTACTGGGTATTTTACTGAGATTTCTGAGAGTAATGGGTTGTCTTCTTCTGCAGCCATGTACCCATGTGGTTGGGAAAGACATAAAGATAATCGTGCTGGATCTGAGGTGATACCGATGAACCACATCAATGTTACTCTACAAAAGGCCAAAAGAGAAAAATGGATTCCTCTCTTTTCCTACATTTTCAGAAATTACTTTTATATTTATACATTTTAGATTGAATGGTTTGATATTTATTGCTGTAGCCTGTTTTGGAGTTATTTTGTTGCTCTGTCAAGATGGAGTTCAGTGGCATTAACCCTGAATCTGTTAACAAATCTCACCCATAAAACACAACAATAAAATCAACTTCAAACTGCAGTAAGTGTGTTGAAATAGGTAATGGTTTTTGTTTTGTCACTTGTTCACATTAATTGCCTTCTAAGAATTAGATATTTTTAACAGTGGTTGGCTTTTTGTGACTTCCAGCTGTGTACGTCTCTTACAGCTTCAGTACATTTAAGTTATATGTAGTAGAGGCAAATCCATCAGTTTATGTGATTTTTTTTTCATCCTTTTCTCCAGTCCTACTGCTATAGCTCAAGTTTCAGCTATTAAGCAGAAAATACTTAGAAATACCCAAATCCTTTACCTGAGAGCTGATCTTCACCATTTTGGGATAGCAGGGATGCATCAGAATCCTTTGGAGAAATGTGTCCTCTCCAGCAACCTGCCAGTAGAGACTTTAAATTGAAAGACACTTCTTATCCTGAAAAGAATTCCCTGGATCTATCTAGAGTTAGATAAAAAGATCTAGACAGAGTTAGAAGGAAGAGCCATACAAAGTTATTTGCTTTTACAAGAGTTTATTTAGTAACTGTTCCAAGAACCTAGATGACCTATACTTTAAATAATAAGGTTAGTACAAAGAGGGTTGCAACATGTGCTAACAGTCAGAAGCTGGACAAGATCTGGAACCCCGGGGTTATGAAGACATGGTAAATAACAGGTGCTGTTGCAAAGAGCTTACAGTTTGAAAGATAACAAGTAATAGGCAAGTGAGGTAAACTATTGAATTGAGAGAGGAAAATAGGTTAATGAAAATAAATAGCATCCTTTATCCTGAGCTCTAATTAATACAGATTAATACAGTTCCTTAGAAGTGACCTTTTCCAGGTCTGCCTCAGTGAATTCTTTTTTATATATATATATGTATATATATATACTTCTAAGACAGTATTACTGGCTTCAGCTTCTATGCATACACTTCTAGCTGATGTGTTTAAGATTATAAATGGAATCAGAAAAATCACAGAAAAAGAAAATTGTCTAAATTATTTTAGCTATTTTGAACACATTACTGCGCCCCCTTAAAAAAAAAATTCTGAAGAGAAAGTATATTAAGCCAGCTTAATTACCCTTTAGATCTTGTTAGAAATCACAAAATAAAAATAATAGGCTGCACTCATCCTGAGGGCATACAATAGGAAAATCATATGTTTGACCTACTATTAGTGTTTAGATATGCTCCCAAAGGAACAGGTTTTATTTCTTTAAAGAAAACAGAATTGTTGTGGTACACATCATACATTCCTGGGCCATGGACTGTAAGAAATTAGCTTTTCCAGCATGACAGCTGTGAAGTAAGAAGTGATGTGGACAGATAATATTTCTGCATAGAGCAGATGCAAAGCAGTATGCCCATGCTCATCCTGACATTGAACAGATGCCGTGCTCCTTTGGCACTGCCTAAAACTTTGTAAGAACCATGACTGGTTCTGTGTGCAGATTAAAATGTTTTCTGAGGCCAAACTTTGAGAACATGCAGCCTGACAGGTGAGCATCTTCTGGCACTGGTATCATTGAGCTAAAGGTACCACCATTTCTGTTAATCCCAGTACAGTGTAATAATAAATTCATGTCACAAGATGGAGCTTCAAGCCAGCTGTAATGGCATCTCCACACACACACACACAGCTTGGCTTTTGTTTTTGTTTTAAATAGGAGCAGCAATTTCATAGCATATTTAAAATTTATTTTAAGAAATACACAGTATCCAATTAATTAGATTAATTACGATGAAGGATTTATGGAATGAAATTATAAGAATGCATTTCCCTGAATACATTCACACTAAGGAGACATATAAAGAAAAAGCAATTTAAAAGCATTTGCGGTGAACGATGGATGGGCCAGCTTCATCATATTCCTGTTTGCTGATCCACATCTGCTGGAAAGTAGAGAGGGAAGCAAGAATAGAACCTCCAATCCAGACTGAGTACTTGCGTTCAGGAGGAGCAATGATCTGTTTAAGAAATAAAAGCATTAAGTGCAACTGAGGTGAATAAAATACATTTTTTTAGAAAAATACTAAAGCAGTGATATGTGATATTAAAAGAAACACTACATCTCTGTGCTAGTGCTATCCATTGCTGCAAGCAGAAAAGTTTAAAATTTGTTGTATAAATCTATACCCTCAAATTCTCTGCCTGACTCAGCCTTCTCAGTGACCCCTATCCCTGGTGCATTCAGGTACTCTTGGGCACATATGAGGAAAGGGGGGATAATTGCTCTGGAAACACATAATGACAGTCCAGGTGGGCTTGAAAAAAATCAATGACCTATGGAGTACTCCTTTTGGTATAGCTGATAAAATGTTTTTAAAGCAAAGAACAGAAGATTTGAAGCAGCAGAACGTAGATTAGTTTGTCCGGGTCTCTTTCTTTTTCAAACTTGTAAGACAAAGACAAAAACAGCATTTCCTTTCTCTCATGTCCATCAGACTAGAAGGGCTGAAGAAACTCACAATAAAGCCTCAGAGGAAAATTTATGCTTCTGTGTTCATGCTGTTCTTTGGCCACATTAGGATATTTGACAGAAATCAAGATGAACAAGAAGATGAGAAAAGGGTCTCTTCTTCCAGCACCAGTTACCAGTTGGTGGTTATTTGCTAGATAATCCAGATGTGACTAAAAATATGTTAAAAGCACTTACTTTGTAAAGTGTTGCATGTTTCACTAGATCTTTGAGGACTTTGTGAATGCCAGCTCATGTAGTCTACAATTGATTGCACCATACATACCTTGATCTTCATGGTGCTAGGAGCCAGAGCAGTTATTTCCTTCTGCATCCTGTCTGCAATACCCGGGTACATTGTGGTGCCTCCAGACAGCACATTGTTGGCATAAAGATCCTTTCTGATGTCTATGTCACATTTCATGATGCTATTGTAAGTGGTTTCATGAATGCCAGCAGACTCCATGCCTGGGGAAGGTACAGAAGAACACTGAAGAAGCAACTCCGTACAGAGACTTAAAATTGTTAATGCAGAACTGACATGGTGTTTAGTGACTCTTTGGAAGACATCAGTCTCTGAGCTTTGGAAATCTGGAAAGTCATTCTTCAGTTGCCTGAATTATTTTCTTAAGGGTTCCTTGGTGTACAGCCCTCTCTCCCCCTTGCACACAACAACTCTTCCTTAAAAAGAAAGTTGGGGATGTGGAATAGTAAAGTTTCCACTAGGCTTTTGCAGG
Source organism: Rhabdornis inornatus (assembly GCA_013397075.1). Taxonomy (NCBI): domain Eukaryota; kingdom Metazoa; phylum Chordata; class Aves; order Passeriformes; family Rhabdornithidae; genus Rhabdornis; species Rhabdornis inornatus. Next base: position 810,932 of record VWZS01008965.1, on the reverse strand, counting down.
CAATCTCAATTGTCCTAAGAATTCCTTATACGGTCTGGAACAATTTGTTTTCTTTTTTTTTCTTTTCAAAAATAAGTCAACTCAGGAAAGTAAAAATATGTCCTAATACCTTTAGGTATGCAACTACTTTATCTCTGAGTTGAAATTCTGCCTATTGGCAGAACTGACACTGTGTGACCTAGTTGCAAATCTGCCTTCATGGATGTTGATTAGCATGGCATCGTCTTGGCTTTGCTCCGAAAAGGCAATGAACCGTGGATCCAGGATTTGGACCAGTCTTTTGGAAAAATAAAAGTAGGTCTTGCTGCCTGCCTGCCTGCCCCTTCCATCTCTTCCCACTCCTGGCAAGCACATTCAAACATACAAAATGGTGCAGGCCCAATGCCAGAAGACAGGAATAAACATTGTGGGTTTATTTTGGGAAAGCATTTTGGCTAATTGTTTAACACGAAGTTCTTCCTACCACATTAATAGCCCTGTTCTGAAAGATTGTTTTATAATGGGTGCTAGGACACACTCGTATATAGGTCTGGGCGAGTTAGTAATGGAGCAGAAGCAAAAGGAAATAGGGACTTGGTATTTCTTTGCAGTTTACCAAGACAGAAGAGTCACTGAACCTACCAATGAAAGATGGCTGGAAGAGGGTCTCTGGGCACCGGAAGCGTTCATTTCCAATGGTGATCACCTGACCATCAGGAAGCTCATAGCTTTTTTCCAGAGAGGAGGAAGATGCAGCAGTGGCCATCTCATTTTCAAAGTCCAGGGCCACGTAACAGAGCTTTTCCTTGATGTCACGGACAATTTCACGCTCCGCTGTAAAGAGGGTTCAGTCTTTAAAATGGCATTCAGGAAGGACCCAGACATGTTGACTTTCATCTTCCCTTTCATCCTTTTCATCTCTTTCATCTTCCAACACCCTCCCCATATTTTAAACAAATCATCTGCTAGTCTTTCAAGGGACTTTCACGTTGGAGACCTCATGCCTATAACTGCAGAACGCCTGATAGTCCTTCTGAGGACAGTAGAAACACTGCACATGAACAGCACTCCTTTCCAGCCAGCAGTGTGTCCTTACCAGTGGTGACAAAGGAGTATCCACGCTCCGTCAGGATTTTCATGAGGTAGTCTGTCAGGTCCCGGCCAGCCAGGTCCAGACGCATGATGGCGTGTGGCAGGGCGTAGCCTTCGTAGATGGGCACGTTGTGGGTGACACCGTCCCCAGAGTCAAGCACAATCCCTTTGAGAAGGTAACACACGGTTCATTCCCATCACACGCACAGAACTATTTCAGACATCCATGCCATGCTCCGCTGAGGCTTACCTGTGGTACGCCCAGAGGCATAGAGGGACAGAACGGCTTGAATGGCTACATACATGGCTGGCACATTGAATGTCTCAAACATAATCTGAAATGCAATTAAAATAATTGTCTTAACACCAGAGGGCTTAGCTTAGTTGAAGCAATTTCCTGGAAAAGAGGTAGAATACAAGATTTTCATATTTCTCTATGGCTGATAAAAACAAGAAAGGAAAATACAAAATCTAAATCCAAAAATATTTGTCCTGTAAGATATCTCCCTGTATTTGGCCTATATCTTTATCATATTAATACAGCAACATGCACATATTAAAGATAATTTTGTAATAGGCCTGGGCATAAAAACAGATTAAGATGACATAAAGTTTGGACAGACTGGAGTGCTCACATTCAAAGTGGATACAATGATTTTCTGAACTATATCTAATAATACATAAATATGACAGGTGGTCACTGTGTACTTTCCATCTTCCATTACTGAGAGGACAGAGTGCTGGACAGCATGACTAACGGGAATGGTGACTTTCACATCCTCCTGAATTAAAAGGTTGGATTATTCCACAGCTTTAGTGGGAGCTTACCTGGGTCATTTTCTCGCGGTTGGCTTTGGGGTTCAGCGGTGCCTCAGTCAGCAGAGTCGGGTGCTCTTCAGGTGCAACGCGCAGCTCATTATAGAACGAATGATGCCAGATCTGAGCATAGTGAGAGAAGCCAAGCGAAAGAAACACCATCAGTCAGCAGCTCAACATCACTTCCAAACAGGTACTGAGCTCCAGCACTCTGCTTACAGCTCTAGATATAGGCTAGTGATGTTTCTCATGCAGTTGTTCTTACTGCCTCCATAAACGCTCCCAGAATAACTTTAGAAAGAAAAGCACTATCCTCAGGCTTTACTACCAGTAATATACGACTTAAGGCAAGGAAAGGAAGCTAAGGAAAATGAACATGGTACTTTTACAGTAGAAAAGACAGAACAGGACACGTTTTGTTCCAGCAATGCTATTCCAATAATGACTGAGAGGGAAACAGTTCCGGAACAACTCAGAGAACATATACAGATTTCAATAGATAATGGGTCTCTTGGCAGTTCCATCTTTTGGTTTGTACAGGCCAGCCCAAGAATTCATGAAAGGAAATAAATGGTTTGTGAGGTTGAAAGTCAACTTGTGTTTATCACCTCCACACAACTTGTTCCTACAAGCTGTAAAAATCTGAGGCCAAGTGGACTGCAATGAGGAGGTTAATACACTGATAAAAAGTAAAACAGCCAGAAATTTTAGTCTGAAGGCCAAGAAGTATTTGCTAAGCTTATTTTCAAGCTGGTGGTGATTAGGAATTGGTTGATATGTTTGGCATCTAAAAGATTTTACTTTCAAGCAAATTCTACAATACCGAGACTCATTAAGTGCTGGGTGACCCTACACATTTTCAGTGTGTTGGGATGTCCAGACTGATCCAAATAGCCCTATTTTCACAGAACAACATTAAATGGAGATACCGTTTTAGAATCTTAGAAATTATATTATCTGTACAGACCGACTAGAAACATGGTTCTGGAAACCTTTCAGTCAAATACTGTCTCTGAAATGGATACATTGCACTGCAATATTGCTAATCTTCCAAGTATTAAAAAGTATGTGTATAAACACTTCCCTTCACATCAGTATCGCATACATTCTTTGCAATTTTCCAGAAACAGACGCCTTCTTAAATTCCATTTTTTACTAGCAAATTGATCTCTGCCTTTTCTTTCTTCCTTCCCTTCTCCCTCCCCCTTTCCCCCTTCTCAGTAACTAGCAAAGATCAGGCTGGAGTAAAAGAACTCCTAATTACAATTCTGATGTACTCCTACTGATGCTCAAGCTTTAGATGCACATTAGCCTTGGCTGTCAACAAGCTTCTCCTTGAACCATACTGCATAGCACGACACTTTCATCTAAAATTTAGTGGATATTCTGTAAATATTTGGTTCAAGTAGTTCTGTTTACCAGCAGTACACATCAATTTTTCAAAGCTGAAGTACCTTCTCCATGTCGTCCCAGTTTGTAATGATGCCATGCTCTATAGGGTATTTCAGGGTCAGGATTCCTCTCTTGCTTTGAGCCTCATCACCCACATAGCTGTCTTTTTGACCCATACCAACCATCACACCCTATAAAATAATACAAATTGTGTTAGTCTCTCAGTGAAAAGTGTCATAAAGTAGACAGAACATTAGCTGGGAAATAGATCCAGTTGCCAGTTATACTACTAACAACATAGTTTACTAACAAATGGGGAATTATGTGTTGCTCTTTAATTGCCAATATTAAATGTCTCGTAATTAAATCTCTGGAGTCCATATTTCCACTACAGTTAAGTAAACAGAACAAATACAATATTAAATGCATCAAGATAAAGTGGAAAAAATTAGTTGTTTTAATGTTTATTATTATTTAGAGATGAACAGTATGCTAAATGGTAATAAAGTGGAGTAAAAGCAAAAAGTGATATTGTGCCATCTAAGGGTCAAGATGGAGTGATACACACTTTACATTTCCCAGAGCTGGAAACTATTCTGGACATACACTGGTCTCTATATTAAAATCAGAAACTATGGAAAAAAATAGAATATAGTAGGATTCTTTAAGTGCATAATACTCCTAAGTGAACTTAGTCATTACAGATTTTAACCCTTGGCATCTCTAAATCAATGCCTTAAAAACAGGCATCCCAGATTTGCAGTTTTTAATGGGATGATCCCTCCTAATTATCAGGGAAGAAAAGTTCTAGAAATCTGTATTTGTTTCTACTGTAACTATATGGCTTTGTTTTGAACAATTAATATCATTTACATTAGCTACAGACAATGGTATTTGAGTACACTTTTCAAAGTATGGTGATTCCCAGAGGCCTCAGTTAGCCCTCCAGTCCTAGTTTCTATATTGAAAGGCAGGTTTTTCTCCAGTTCTGGAGAACTTAAAACGTATTTCCTGGGTAGATAAAGTGCAGCATCTTACAAAGGGCTTGCCTCTTTCCACTGGGGCCTTGGGTGACACAGAAGCAATTAGGTAGATCTGTTAATTACTTGGATTAGTTTGTTGGGAATCTAGACAAGCTGCTCTAATTCATGCTAATGGTGATCTATCTCATAAACTCTCTATAATTAACAGCTCAGATAATAAATGTATTTTGCAAACTATTAAAATATAGTGGAACGCATCATATACGCAAATGTAAACCTTGAAGCTAAAGAAATTCAACCATAGACAGGTGCCCTTTTCTGACACAGCTAAATGAATAAAGTCAGAAAGGTTAGGAGGAAGCTAACTGAAAACTTCTGCTTCCTCCTTTAGTCTTCCACACACTACCTATCATCATCTTAAAGGGCAGTCAGAATTTCCAGATGTTCCTCTGTTAGGCTTATTTGGATTTTGGGTTGGGTGTCTTTAAATTAGTTTTACTCATCAAGTTCTCTGGGTGATTCAAAATTAAAGGGCAGGGAAAAGATGGCATAGAAGGGAATGAAAAATTTTAAAAGGATTCCTTTCACAAGGCAAAAGACTTCCTTTGATTCAGGTAAGTGCACTGTTGGACTCATTTGGCCTGGAAATATTGTTACACAGATCAGCCTAGGCTGGACTAGCCCCAGAAACAGATGGCCCTGGCTGAAAAGCTGGGGACAGAGCAGCAAAGCCTTCTACAGGCCTAGTAAGAAACAACCAAAGTAGTTTATCACCTGGTGCCTGGGACGGCCCACAATGGATGGGAAAACTGCTCTTGGAGCATCGTCTCCAGCGAAGCCAGCTTTACAGAGCCCCGACCCATTGTCACAAACAAGGGCAGTGCTGTCCTCTTCTTCACACATCTTCTACTGCAGTGTCTGCTGGCCTTCCAGACAGAAAACAGCCCTATGAAAACAGTAGGGAAGACTTACATCAAAACCAAAAAATCACATTCAGGTAGCGGAGCCACCCTGGCTCTACAAAAGCAATGAGAACCTGTAAGGAGAGGTATGGGAACCACAAGGGCTGTGGGGCTATGGCAGGGTACAGGCTTCCTTCTGAAAGCATGAGAGATTTCAACCATGTCTGCCAAAGGGCTGTGTGCACTAGAGATTATCCAGGGAATTCCAGAGGAGACTTCCAGCCCTGCAGCACAGGCAGAGAGATCAGGGAGCAGCAAATGTTTATCTAAATTTGGTCTCAGAAATCCATGGCTGGGGGAGGGAGATAGAAGAGAACACTGGACTGACAGCTGCAAAAGCAAAGATTCATTTGCGTTGAACTCAGCACAACTACTTCTGCTATTCCATCACTCTGACAAAATCCTGACACGTGGATAGCTGTTAAAGGTAAGAGCACTTCAACTTTCCTGTCTGGTCTTAGACATCCCAAAAACTAGCTACATTAAATGCTATGCATGTACCAGGGGTGTTTTCCTGATGCAGATATTAATCCACTGGTGAAGATGGCCAATTAAGTTTATACTTAACCTTTTTAAAAGGTAGAAATTTTCCAAACAAAAAAGGGCGAAAAAAAAGAAGCAAGTTTTGTCTAGTTCTCTCCTAATCATTCAGAAAAATAAACTCGCCTTTAAAATTAAGCCAGAGACAGTATGTGTTTTAAAAACAGGCTATAACATCTGCTCTATCATCATTTCAAATCAGCTAATAAACTACATTTGGAGAGTGACAGAACAATTTATGTTGGCGCTTTGGCTCAGTAAAAAGAAACTGTTTTCTTCCTCTGACAACAGAAAGATAATATGGGTAATAAAAATGCTTTGAAGGCTTTGTATTAAAGTCAATTACAGAAACAAGCACTGAATACCACGACTCAAGAAGAACTATTTGCTCACAATTTATAGTGTGGTAGGGAATCACTTGGCCCACTCCAAGCCTGGGCTTCCACGCAGAGTTCAACAAATTGCAATGTGTTAACAGCTAAGGGAGACAGCTGTCATCCATGGACCAGCTGGCTCCACACGCAGTCTCCAAAACCTTCTGCTGCAGGAATACTGGAAGTGCAGGCAGAAATGAGAATAGGGTCAGCAAGAGCCATGGCAAATGAGCAAGGGAGGCCACAATCTATTCAGCCTCTACAATGCATGGAACAAGCACAGACAGCTCTCCCAAATGCTTCATTTGAGATCATCTGTCTCTTCCCAGCCAGGCAGCCACGAGACATGGCTGCAGCCCTGCTCCTGCAGGCTGCGTGGGCAGAACTCCCAGCAGAAAACAAGGATAGGGAAATCCTAACTTTGGTATTCCAGATATTTTATCATTATAACTGTGGAAGGAAAGTAAGTTGCAATTTTTTCGTTTATTGAACTCTTGGGGATACAGGCTCTTTATATTAAAATATGTACCGAATGGAGTACAACTGTTATCTAACATGAATGAACAGACTGATTTGGACAAACCATTTCCTAATTAGGAAATATGCTTTTCAGCCGTCTGTTTTTGGAACAGCCTTTGAGGTCAGGGGGGTTGCTCAAACCAATGTTGCTAATGCAATGCCAAAAATCACTTGGGGGAGGGGAAGAAGGGGGCAGGAAAGGCTACATTTCTGAGCTTAGTGGACTCTAAATGAAAACCATATTTAGTAATAAAGCACGAAAAGTTGAAAAATCAGACAGAGGGCTCTGCTACCAACCAATGAGTTAAAGCTCAGGACTGCCATGGCAGGCAGTAACAAGATCCTAGAGCAGCAAATGTCACTGAGTACTGGAGAAGAAAGGAAATTTTTCTCCCAAGTAAACAGTATAGTCTTTAGACTCGTTCTTCTCCCTGTTTTACATGTAAATATAATCAATCACCTCACCAATTTCCACAATAAATTATAAAGAGAACTCCAGCTCCACAAAACAGTGCTGTGTGTAGCCTGTTTGTTAATGAATGTTTGGCATTTTACAGGGCAGTAGTTTCATATACATAGAGACAAAGATGAATACACATGCATCCTCACTTTACCCTATTAGACACTGCTGATTTGCATACTTCCAGCTCCTCTTGCAGTCACATTCCACAAAACACTGTTTCACTTCACACTCAATTGAAAGCACTGAAGCAAATCTGCTAAGAAACACTACTACATACCCCATCAGGAACTCTGTCCCAAACTAGCACCGCAATGTCACACAGGTTCATTTAAACCAGAGTATATCTTCAATTCCAGCAGTGGCATTACACAAATAATTTCTTTATACAGTTGCTGAAGTGCTGGTAGTATCAGCAAAATTATTAGGGTAGAACTTTTCTTTCCCTTTCAGAATATAAAATAAAGACAACTCAGTATAGATACTACAAGTATTTTATCAACTCCATTCTAATAAGTTTCTTAAGCAAATTACAGCACAGCAGTCAGTACATCCTCCTGAATAGCTTCCACTTGACATTATTTAATTGAAATCCTCCAGCAACCTGTAAATCATGCCATTGGTTCCGTGCCACTTACCCTGACAGCGCTTGGCTGGGGATGGCTGCTCTAGGGTGGTACACTCTCTATCTCAAATCTCAGAGGTTATATAGCCCCTCCAGCTCTTCTCCTCCCACTAGCCTCCCAAACAAGGAGCAGAGACAGACAGAGACAGAGCTGAAGTCTCTAACAAAACCATATAGGGACCTTAATACAAAAAACTCTAATCTGGGTGGCCACAGGCCCTGGGTCTCTTCCACTGCATTCCAGTGTAGAGCTCATGAAACAGGAGGAGACTTTCAGCTGTGTAAGATAAACACTTTAAAACTTCAGGAGAGTTGCTAAAATACAGAGAGAGTGTGCCCACAATAGACATACTCTGGCAGGAGGATCATGTGTTCAAACAAGAGAGGTCCAGGGCTCCACAGTAATATCCAAGAAGTAGAATGAGAAACTGGGAGAGCAGTCATTTATAACACGGAAGGTCTTTTTAAACAAACACCTTGCTGTCATTAAAGATTTTGATAAAAACAATGAATAAATATTTTTGGCCAGCTAAACAGCTGCTCAATTTTTCCACAAAGTCTCTTTAAAAACTTAGCATTTTGCTTGTATAATAACTATTGGCCACAGGCTTAAGAGAAGTAAAAAAAGTGCTGGGTGTTGCACAACATTCACAGAGAACCCTTTGAAGGTTGTGAAAATGTTCAGTTAAAAGACTGTTATGATCCCTCTGGTCTGTGATGGGTTAGAATCCATTTTGTTTCTCTGAATGCTTATTTTCCAACTCCAGGACCTGTGGACCAAATTTGCTCTAGAGCTGCTCCACTGATGACCACAAGACTGGACTGTCATAACCTCACATCCCAAATTGTTCATAATTAAGTTGTTGAATTTTATAACCCCAGCTATCTTTTTCACTGAATACATTTTTAGCAAATAAAGGAACACTTCTCACTGTACAAGTTATTTTCAGCACAGGCCTGGATGTCTACAGCTGTAGTCAACTGTTCTCTGGACAGATTAATTCTAGTGAAGCAGGCCTTTCACAGCCAAAAATGTTTTGTCATTAAGTTTGTATGGACGATAAACAGCATCTCCTAACTCCAATATTAAACCTCACAAATCCAAAAGTTCTCTAAGCACACAAGGCAGGAGAGATGTGATAATCCAAGTGAGATCCTTGCTTTGCAAGACTTATTACAACAGGGAGAGGCACCGTGCGTTTGTTTATGGAGTGCTTGCTGCCTGAGTAGCTTTCATATAAGAAAACCTCCCAGAAAACCACAGTGAAAGTTTTTCTGATGTGAAAATTTAAGGAATAAACTACTAGCAGAGATAGCAAATAGGCAGAATTATGGGTTGAACACCAGCAGGAATTTAGCTTTTAAGGAAAGGAACTTTTTAGGAATGCAACTGTCTTGGAGAGTCAGAAACAGAAGCTAACAAGTGTTGGAACGTGAGCCATGCAAAAGCTATTTATTATTTCACTTCCATCATCAGGGCAAAAGACAGAGATATTTCAGAAAAAAAAATTTAAAAGGGGGGGAAAAAAGAAAAAGAAAATACCCACTGAAGTAAGCAAGCCAAAACTAAGGACCTAAACAGGCCCTTTTTGCATATCTCCAACTGACACGCAAAGGACAGCCAAAACCAAATTCTTTGTTTCCAAACAACACTCAATAACATAGCTGAGAAAACTTGCATACCTCATATAGAACATATGGTATTAGATCAGGGAACCTGGGTCAAGGGGAAGGGGATTTCACACAGCAGAACCCTTCAATGCAGTATCATGACTGATTTCAATACAAAAATCAATTACCTTCTAGATCAGAAGAAACACACTCCAAGGTTTTCAGAAACATCATCCTTGAAATATCTTGAAAATACCTAGACTAGGACAAAGATTCAAAAGAATCCAAACTTTCTGCCTTACTGAGCAGATGTTCACACTCCCAAAAAAGCTTAGTGGTGATTGTACTGTGGTGGACATAGCACATGTGAGCTTGCAGAGCCAAGTAAACAACCCTTCAGCAGAGCTGGTACATCATCCACAACGCTCCTTGGCACAGCTAGAAATACAAGGCACAGTTTTCTACAAGAGGCCTTTGTGAACATCAAGGAGACAGTGGCCATGCAGATACCAGAGACTGGACCTCTGTTAAGCTTTGTCATGATTCCTGTAACCTTCCCCTGGTGCTTACCACAATTACTGCTGGTGGCAATGGTGGCAGCAGCAGCCCCTTGGCTGCTTTGAGGAATGGATATTTGGGTGGGGGTCACACATCACCTTCCCTGTCAGGGGCACCCAAGATTTCAGGGTGCTCATGGAAAAATACAGCTGACACAGAGTCTCACTCAGAGCAGGCAGTTGTTGATATGGTGATACAGAGTTAACACCAGTTCTTTAGAAGGAGCTGCCATATGAAAGATATTTGATAGAGACAGGCACAGGCAGACTAGAAGGAAGAAGTAAGCCCAGAGGCTGATGGAGCAGTAGGGAATGGATACACAGCAACAGCACAGGGAAATGCAGAGGTGCTGCCCGGCCACAGCTCCAGAGCACAATGAAGAGCAGTGGCAGCTCGTCTCTGCAGTGGGACATTATGGAAAATGCCAGGGCAGGAAGGAAGGAAGGAAGGCAAACAGGTGAACTATACAAGGAAATTAGGTCAGTCCAGCTCCAGGGACATTATAGAATAAAAGAATTTCTTTTCTTCTTTGGTGATTCCATGCTGAGGTTATGATCACACAAATATTTCTATACATAAAAGCTCATGTGAAAAAAATGACATTAGTAGCTTACACCTTTCTTCTCAGTAACTTAGGTCATTGCCAGAGGGGCAGGGGGAGAGGGGAGAATAAACTCAGCACGAGACATGAATGAGAACCTAAAGAGAACTGCACAGAAAAAGTCTGAGAATCAAGCCTAGATGCTGGGGATCAAACCTCTGAACCCTCCTCTGCAGGTATGGACAAATAAGAGCTCATCTGAAATATACGTATATATATGGTGTGGGGCTTTGGGGGTGTTGTTTGTTTGTTTGTTTTTCAAGGAAAAGAACTAAACACCATTCCTGAAAGTAGTTTAGCTTTCCCTCTGGAGGCCACTTCCAACACCAGGTCCTGCTGCCTGTCTTTCAGTCTTTATCCCATTCATTTGTACAGAAACTACACAGCACAATTTGCCTGGTGTGTCTATACCCCAAGGTTCTGTTCTTTCTTTGTATCTGTGGCTGAAACCTATGGTTTTTATTTAACTCCCCCTGAGAACTTCTTCAGTTTTCCATGCTAAACCCTTTTGCAGTCTGCATCACAGGAATATGTCTGGAGTACAATCATAGAAAGTAAAAGAAGAGGAAAAACTAATTTTCCCTCTCCTCAGTATCTTTCCCCCGATCTCTAAACAGAGATACTAGCAATTAGATACTCCAATGCACATTGGGAACTCTCCCATTGACTTCAAGCACCTTTCAACATACCAGTGGAAATTTAGCTTCATCTTCCTTAAGTTCTTTCTTTTCAGTAACTCGCTTGTGTGGATTGCCATATGGACACAAAGTGTGCCTGGGACTCCACAGCAGCAGTGGCTGTAGAGTCACCCATGCCCAGGACATGGGCTCCAGCTGGCCTGAAGAAGGCCCAGCATCCCTGAGTAGATGCCATACTTTTTTAGTAAAGAAGGAACAGAAGCTGCAGGCTTATCCCAGTCTATAGAAGACTGTGAATAAAGTAATCCCTTTGCTTTACTTTATATGGAAAAACAACTTCTGAGATGTGCATGGAGACCTTCCTGCCTGCATCCAATTGGCTGCTTAGGAATGAGGCTCTGCTAAATATGTCTCTGCTCCTTTTTACTTGGGGATTCCTTTCATCTTCGTAACATTAGCAGAATCTCTAAATGTTTTGGTTAGTCTGGCTTCAGGCCCTCTCCTCTATCTCATTGATAGACTTTACACATCCCCACCCCCTATTTTGAGAAAGACAGGAATAAATAAGCTTTAGTGAGCAGAAAGTCGCTTTAATAACCTGATTCATTGCAGCTGTCACACAGAAAGCATCTGTAAAGTGTCAGATTAACCACAAACTGTGAGACCCATAGATTAGCTTTCTCTGTGATTGTCAGGCCCTTGCACTGGTCTCTCTCTAACAGCTAAGACAAAATTACTCTAATCATTTTCAAATACGGCAATTTTCAACCTACAAAGTTTGGAAAATAGTTTTGCCCATGCTCTTCAAGAGCTAGAGGAGAAAGTGTTTGCCATCTAGGCCTCTTAAGTAGGCTGATGAAGAAAATTAATTCACAACCTTCCTTCATCTTCTTAACAAGGTATCTTCCTCTATGGTAATGTGGTAAAATTATCCCTCATTCAAAATCAAAGGAACATGTTCAAAGCAAAAATGAGATAATGTCTCCATCATTATCCATCTTAGATAAATAAACAGCACGTGAGGACAAGTCCTGCTGGGTCAGGCTGATATCCATACAGCTCAGTATCCTGTGTCTGAGATTTCCTGATAGAAAATGCTTGGAAAGAAATGCTGGTAATTTTCTTCCTATATCCTTTCTCCTTCCTTATGTACAGCAAAAGGACTTCTGGATTTCTTGAGACAGGAGTATGCACCCATATCCTCATGCATAATAGATGCAGATATATTTCTATTTTTCCTCCATAAATTTGCCTAGTTTAAATACATAGTTTTGAATGCCCCGCACAATCCGTTTTTTGTTTTGGTTTTTTTTTTTAGAAATAAACTCTACATTTTGTCTGCAAGGCATCTCCCATAGCTCACACTCCAACTGGTGTAGACATGCCTAATGTTACAAGGAAAACAACAAATATATCAGAAATATAGTCAGATAGTCAAAGGAACACTGTCTATACCAAGAGCTGCAAATCCAGCAGAGACGCTGGATAAGCCCTCAGGCCACTGGCCAGGGCAGAGCTCTGTCCCACTCTGTACAAACTATCAGCAGCACCTCAGTAGCTTGGTCACAGTTCATGCTGACATATCTGCCCAAAATGACACTGTAGATGAGCCTCACAATAATGTTACAGTGGAACCTCTCTCAAGAGCCAGATTCCCCACCAGGATTAGAACCTCTGCAGCAACAAGCTATCCAAACTTGTCAAAATGAGAACGACATCACTGTAGAAAACAAGTCCTGTACGTCTAGGGAAGTCAGAACGACACAGCTTGTGTGTGGGACACGAAGAGCACAGGGGTCCTTCCTGAAGGAACATCCCAGCTCCACAATCAGCACATTCCCAGGCTGACAGCAACAAGGAGACAAGCCCCCCCCCCCATTTTTGCAGGTGGTTGTCCTGTTATTATCTCACCAAGAGCAAGATTTCAAGGGGAGCGAGCTTGCACATTGTAAGAAATCAGATGGTTCCCATGAGAAAAACTTGCTGGAAGTGAGTTTCATGGAGCTATTATAGATTAACCCCGTGGCCTTGGTTATATCCCAGCTCAGCTCCTGTATGAACCAATATCAAACCATGAGGAAAAGGACCCCTACAAGGTCATTTCTTTCACTAGCAAATTTAACAATTTGCTGTAGTGCCAGAGTCTCACTTTTTGGCTCTAGATGGCAGCAAACTGTGGAGTCACTCTCACCACAAATGTTACCCAGCCAGTACCTGTCTCTGCCAAAGGCCCAGCCCTGGTCTCCATTCCTTACTCCTGGGACTGGGATTAGAGCACTCAGAGGTTAAGTGTCACTGCTGGGCAGGACAAGGAGATGTGGCCATACTGCAACTTCCTTGTCTTCTGCATGAGTCAGTTAGCACAACCTACAAACAGCTGAGAGCACAGCTGAACTTTTTTTTTTTTAAACCTACACAAGAACCACTAAATAACATGAAGAAATGAGCATTGCATGGCAATAAACCAGGGAATGTACAAAATACACAAGGGGAAATCTACCACTTTTGTGACTAAAATGAACACACACTTTAAAAAATATCTTTGGGTAAAAAAGAGATCTACTTTTGAAATTGGCATTATATGAAAGTATATGCTGTTGTATGCAAAGGTAAAAAATAGTGTGGCAAATGCAAACAAATTTTATACATGTGCATTTTCTGTATGAGAAAAAAAGAAGTCAGAAGTCAATTCGAAAGTTTGCAAAAACTGTTTGGGGCTTTTTTGATTTCAACTCCACTGCAAGAGGATGCTAAAAGAGCCATCAGTAAAGTTGGGCATGGACATTACAGCAGGCATGAGTAGCCTGCATCCACACAGGTGTTACAAATAGGCCAAAGTGCCTCCAGAAAAATCAACACTTTCATTAGCCCTTAAAAATGCTTGAGGGGTTTTCCCCAGGAAGAAAGGAAGTTTAACAAAAATTTCAAGCATGTAATGACAAGAAGTAGCTAATTACAAACATGCCAGATGAACACACCACCCTAAGTCTACCTATCACAGCTGCCAATACAGAATTCAAATAATAAAAAATAAAAGGAGATAATGTAATAATCATTGAGAATAAGGCTGCATAAAAATTACTTCTTGTAAATTTTTTTAGGAATATTATAGTTGTAAAATCCCTCTAAACCCCTTTACATTCTAAAACATTTAAAAAAAAAACCCTGCAGATCCAACATATGCAGAGTAGCACGAGAACTGCCTCTGAAGCTGAAGCCTTACAGCACAACAAGGCAGGAAAATCAGTGCTGAGGGGGTGGAATTCTGTGGGACCCACCACTGGCTATACACCTTAATGCCTTTATCAGTGATCTGAACAACATAAGTTACAGAAAAAGGTCACAGATAAAACGTGTGTGAGAGCGTATGTATTTTTATAACTTGCTACAACCTACATTACAGATCTAAGATAAAACAGAATCCTCCCCAACAGAATCCTGTTTATAGTACGAATCCTTGAGAAGGCTCTTTACATGTGTGACCTGTGCAGAAGGATTCCTACTCCATCCCCCCATGGCACTTTTACTGAATGTCATTGTGGCTGATGAAAACACACCCAGCAACATGGTGCTGCAGCTTGCAGAAAGGACAGGATTTCACTGGTGCTCTCCTGTGCCCCCTGTGCACTGTCAGCCTGCTCTGCCACAACTCCCTGCACTCCTCCTGGCTGCTGCTTGGCCCTGGAAGACACTGATGATGACAGACAGACAGACAGCTGATGATGGTTGGTCATTTAGCACACAGCTGTGTCTCATGCTCTTATATAATATGCTTATTCATTATAAACTGATCCCCAAACGTTCTAAAGCCTCACAAGAAAACTGAAGCAGGCAGGTCTTTGGTCCTCACTTTGCAGATGTATCTCAGTTACATAAGGTTGTTTCTTCTTCCTCTTTCTTACAGGCAGCCATAAGAACTTTGGAAAAGTACAGATAATGTGCTATTTTTGTTCAATAATTTGGTTGGCTTTCTGAAAGTGTAAAAGCATTTTCCAATCAAACTTAGGGTTTTCTTTTAACTCTTCCACTAAATGTGTTTTACATGCCCAGCTTTAACTGCTTGCTCAAAGTCCCTCCCTATCAGGCTGAAGAAAACATTTTGTTCCTTTTCTTTTATGACTGTAAGGAAGACTTAGATACATAATTCTGAAACAAACATAACCATCCTCCTGAAACATGGAAAAACTCAGAATTCTCTGAAGCTTTTCGTCATTCCAGGCCATTTCAGGAGCAATTATTGTACCACTGGTCTCAAGGGGGATGAAAACTGTCAGGACTCAGGTCTAACTTGCCAGTGGGAGATTTCTTCAAACTCAATTGGTTTTCGATCCATTTTTGTTCTTCTTGCAAGCCAGTAACATCATTTAAAAAAAGACAAGGTCTCAGAATTATAGTTTCTACCTTGTCATCAGTCATGTAAGTAGTTCCCGAGTTTCCCTTTCTTTCAGTTCCTTGCTAGCAACTTGTTGAAGGCATAGTAATTCCTTTCACTGCTGCAAAACACTGCTGTACAAGGATCCTGAAAATGCCTGGATAGCTTCCACATCAGGATACCAGAACTATGTACAACTCTTCCAGCTTCCTCATTAGAGCCTGTTACTTACTGCAGTGTATTTAGCTGTCTCTGGGAATTCATTTACAAGGTCAAATGCTCAGACCTCTCCACTATAATATAAATCATTTCCCTGCACACTGATTACTCTGCACTACACAGCATGAATACATTGTTTAATACAAGGAGAAAATGATGCTATTAGCAGATCTTCAGCACAAACACGTCCGCCTTTCTGAATTGCATTTTAATAAAAGTGTTGCTATAGCATTTTATTGTTTTAGAAACTGAACACCACTCACACTGCAAATGGCCAGGCCTTCTCAGGAAAAGGGGCTGGGAGCAACAGGGGACAACCACACTTGGGAAAAGGGCTAACATCTGTGCTCTTTTACTCTGCATACAATATAAGCTACTGTTTTCATGAGGGCTAAACCTTCCCTATCACCTTGCTTTTAATAACTTATAGTTATCCTTTTGTAACTTGTTTTTGTCAGATCCTGTTTCTCAGGTGAGCCTCCTGAAAAGAAAACGTGGGGTTTGTACCAGGTCACTCAGGAATAGTGGGGCAGTAGCTGAGAGGGCAAGGAATAAGCTCCATGTACAAACAGCTTTTCACTGCCCCATGCTGTGCCGCTCCAGGCTCTGCCAAGTGCCCAGTGCAGTGCAGACCACGCTGCCCCTTCAGGGAGCTGATGGAGAAGAGGTTGGTGGCCAGCCCTGCCTCCCAGAGAGAGAGAAATTCCCAGATATTGACATAACGTATCTTTATATATGCTTTATGCATAGCTAGTGAAATCTTAGCCTCAATCAGGGCAATATCAAAATTTTCATTGGTTTAAAAAAAAAAATCAAAAAAATCATGGCTCTCTGAAGTAAATAAATAAAAGATGAGAATTCAGTCCAAAACCTCTACTTCCTGAAGGTTTCATTTCCCTACACTTGCAGCAAAGGCATGTGAGTTCCTCTTCATTTCTCAGATGGAACTGAGGAACTGCTCTCCCCTCAGCTGGCTGCCTCCAGGCAGGGAGGTTTCTGAGCATTCCCAAACGGGGGGGAAAAGTATGGGAAACCTGTGGCTTTAAGAGCCAGGGCCTGCACTACCACTAGACTCTGCTGCCCATCCCAGAGAATCAGAAATGCATGTTCTGCTGTCCATCCCTCTGCAGTCCCTCATCCAGTCTCCCATTCCTGCATCTGAGCTGGCTGACAGCAGGAGAGGCCACTGTGCAGTGTGGAAAGGATGCCTCTTTCAAAATACTGGCTTCCAAGAAGTATTTGAAAAATTATTCAGCTGAAAAATAACACTGGTGTCTTATCTGGGAATTTAACAGACTGCTTCAGACAGCTAACTTCACTGCATTCCTTCTTGTTCTGACCACCCTTAGAGATGCACAGCTATCTAAGTACATCATTTAATTGCTGATGAGAACCACCAACAGAAAACAATCCACTGCATTTTGACAGAAATATAAATCAGTCTGTACTACATACTCAATTCATTTGCTACAGCTCATAAAACCTTACTAAGCAGTGGGCTGTGCAGCTGAATAGAGAAGATATGACTCACTCCTGTAAGCTTCAGCAGCCACCCAGGCCTCTCTTCTGTCTGTGCAAATGTGTGTGTGGTAGAAGTGGGGGAGTAGATGAAGGTAGGGAACAGTGATAACTCCCTGACCTCCAAACTTTGTTCCTACCACAACAGCCCCTCTCTAGCAGGGTTTTCCTGAAGCACAAGTCCTGCTTACAAGCACAGAGCCGTGCCCAGGAGACAAACATTCAGAGTAAGATCACTGCATCCTGTTCTGGCTCTGAAGAACATCTGATGTCACGGCGGATGCCAGACTGCATCTGAGATGTTAGTGGGAGGGATAAGACTTTTCACATCACTGTCATGTCTTCCCCACCCCCAAAGAATTTCAAAGGTTAAATGATATCAAAAGAAACCAAAACAAGAGCGTTTGGAGTCTCAGCCACACGGCACGGCTTTTATCTAAGCCTGCTAGTCTCACTTGTCAGATGATACCCCAGAAACAGAAGCATGACAGGGCAAAGCAAAACAGTGGAACTGAATTCCAAAGATGTAATATTTCTAACAATATCGGAAACAACAGCATGCTAAGACCCTTTAAAATGTTTCCTTTAGCTTCTCCTCCTCACTACCACATTTAATAAAATTTTTCTTCTTTAAAATTATAATGAAAACTTCCTTGAAGGGTGGCTTTTTGAGCATCCCTTACTCAACATGGGAAATGAAGCTAGCTGGTGTACCTGTTAAGGCCATCTTCAGATTAAAGGTCAAAAGCAGAACTAAAGATCTCCTTTTATTCACATTTACTTTTAACTCCAGACATTCCTCTGTAGATTTTTCTTCTTTCATCCTTAGCACAAGGATTCAGCCTTGGATTTATCTCACAAATGCAATAAATCCTCAAATTAAATCAGCAGTGCTCTGTCCAGGCAGTACCTGAAGGGAAAAGGTTTGAACACTTTCTCACTTACCTCTGAAGAACATCCCTAGCACATTATCTCAAAAGCTTTTACAGTTGATCTGTTACACATTTGACAGTTAGCATTTGCTGTATACCAAGCTTTGAAAGTATAAAGCATAATCTTAGTAATAGCATCTTCAAAAAACAACTACAACCAATTTGCTTGAAAAAAAAAAGAGAAAATATCACCAGCCAGCCTCTGAAGCAAAGCTGCTTGCTGCAAGATCTGGATGGATACAGCGCTCTGCAAAACAATTAAAACAGATGCATCTACAGTCTATCAAGTCACGAAGTCAAATTTTATGTCAGCCCATGTAATGTGCAAAATATTTGGTAAATAATGCAGCATTTAGAATCTCAGCATTCCCTTGCACAGTGTGCACACAGAAGACTGGGACAGGACGGTCCCATGTCTAAAATAAAGTCAGTAATCAACCCTAAGACAGAAACACATCTACATTTATGGTAAGGTTATAGTGATTGGCTGTAGGAACCACCAGGCATCCAGCCAATTTGCTTTTCCAGTCTAAGGAAATGCTCAGTTTGTTTGAAAAATGTTTTGTTTTTTTTTTTTCCCTGCTGTGAAGAATGCATTGACGTCATCAAACTGGGTCTGTTGAACAAAAGCATGGATCCAGGGTTGTGTCAGGAAGTTGAATTATGAGAAGAAGGACGCACGTCTGTTTCAATTTTCTCTTAGAATGGCAGGGTCTGTGCCTAGTTCTTCATCACCTTCTCCAGAGGTAAAGGAGGAGTCACTGCTAGAGGAGACAAATGACTTGCTATGGGTTTCGGTTTCCACTCTATTTTGTTCTAGGATGTATTTTTGTTTCCATTCTGTTTCCTTGCTAGTGTGGGGTTTTTTTCAGATAAACAGTAGCATCTATGGCTCCATATGCTGGTACATCAGATCACTATTACTTCTAAAAGAAATACACCGCATGCCAGAACACCCTGATCTGTAATTTGATGCAACACTAGGCAGCACCCTTATGAAAAAACCCCACAGGATCTTTATAAACCTCTCTGGTCACACCCTACTTTCCCTCTTCAGTGCTGTCATATCAGCTTCTCCACACACAGAACAGGGTGTTAGGGCTGACAGAACTACCAGATCATCTGACAAAGAACCTTTCACTACACCACAAACCCAGGTGACTGTAAGTAGTACATAGTGGTTTATGAAAAAAGGGAGGACAACCTTCAGTTGTCAGAATCTGGCCACACCGGACTGCAACAAACAGCCAATAGTTACAGTGGTTACAGACCTCCTCTGGTCTACGAGACTAAAATGCAAAGGGTGGAGCAAGGTCCCTGTTCTAATGTTTCACAGAAGATCTGGAAAACAATACAACTAGCATAAAACTGTATTAAGTAAGAGTTGATTATTTAAAGACTGATACTACTCTGATAATTTCCCAGTAGTGTTAGCTAATGCTTGTGACATGAGTCACATCACTGAGGAGGTTTGAATCAAAGATGAAGGAGATGTAATCGAGCTGCATGAGTAATGGATCACTCACACTAGTACTGGAACAAAAATCAAAAGGAGATTGGTTATTCTTGGACATACATGAGGAAGGAGAGAGGCAAAACAGGAAAGCAAAAGAAAACAAAAGACAGGAACTGAAACAAACAAACCAATAAACAAACCGACAATGATCTTCTAAGGTGTATATTAGGTCAAAGGGGAATTTAAGTTTGATGGAACTACTTTGGCTAAGTTATACTGCATGATTAATCTAATTGCCCAATCTTAGTACAAAAGAACTGTTAAAGATTACCAATATGTCAAAATAAATCTAAACCAACTATTTTTAAAAAATTTAAAATCTGTAATAATTTAACAGAGAAAAGTGTCTAGAAAGCAAGTCAGATCTTATCCTTCCTCCCCTATTATTTTCCTTTTGGAATATAAATATGGATTCCATGTTCTGAGGTGAGACCAATACAATGTAGAGTGCTCTGGGCCCACAATTATATTTTATTGCACCTTGACAAATTTTTCTTCATCTGGAGAGACTAGCTAAGTTAACCTTCTCAAAAACTTAGCAATCCAAAATGTTGTAATACACCAACAGAGTCAGCTTCTTTAGGTGCAAGCAGCTTCCTGGAGAGGGTAGAAAAGGTTTGATGCCAGTTAAGGTGTGAATAATGATTCCAACTCAGAACACTAAATGCCAGAATACTGTAACCATGTGCGTCCAAAATTATTCCTTGGGTGGTTTTGCACAGAACAGAATTTCCTATGACCAGTGTACATGTGTAGATACAGGACAACAATTAGAAGGGGAAAAAAGAAAAGGAATGCACACACACACATAAATCAAACCATCACAGTTAAAAAAAAAAATTAAAAATTCACTTTAATTCTACCACCTTACATTTTTAAAGTGGCACTGCAAAGGAGCTAAAAAGGGTGTGTTAACCATTCCTCGAGCTGTATCCCTCCCCAGTGTGATCCCTGTTCCCACATTAGGCGAGGCACAAGGCCATCTGCTGGCAGAGACATACTGCAGAGCCTGTGCTGCTTAGCAGGCCGCTGCTGACCCCTCAATTAAGTTTTAGATAAAGGGTAAGTAAAGAAAAGAGTCAACTCTTTTTTTCTGAGTCAACTCAGCCACTTTTACCAGCGAAAAAAAAGCTGCAGCAACAAAAGGAGCAGAGCAAAGATGAAAACACTGGCCTTGTAGCCCTCACTGATACCAACTCACAACAGTCAAAAAACAAAAGTCCTTCAAACACATTTCTCTTTCTTCATTATATATATAAAACCCCCACACAACTACAGTTACTAACTACCTAAGGTATGACTTCAAGTCACATGCAGACACTGTTGTTTTGACATGAATCTGGCGGCTTCTCAAACATCTCTCAAAGCTTCCTACCCCAGACAAAAACACTCCACCGCAAGGCAGCTACATGCACACAGTCATCACACCCGGGGGGCAGGGAGGAGCGCAAACCACATGCATCTAATAGACTCGAGTGACAGCAGAATACCTTCTTTATATTCGGATAAATAGTGCAAGAGGCACAGCGAGGTGTCATTGAACCCTGAGCAATGCCCAGCCACATAAGGTTTGGATTTTAGGACAAAACACAATCCCCTTAAGTGATGGATTTGGAAACAATTCTAGCAACCTTTCTGGTGCTGCAACGATCCAGATCCGGACAACATTGCTTGCAGCCCCTACTCCACCCGTACCCGCACGCAAATTTCCGCTAAAATTAGCATCCTCACAGACACGGTGATTTGGGTTTGCCCAGTAGGAACTAGAGACGTGTAACCCAAGCACTGCACCCAAGAGCGATGCCTCTTGTTCGTTGTATTCCATACTGCCACTGGGAATGCAAAAAGATGATTGTTCGAGGGTAGTCCAAAGGCAGCACCTCAAAAAATGTGTCAGCAGCACCTTTTGGTTTATCCGGAAGTGGTTAAAAAGCCTGAAGTATTTAAAACAGTAGCTATTTTTTGTTGATGTTATGTATTGCAGCTAAGAGCCATATCAGAAGAAAAGCTGAAGGGTTTTTGAAAATCTGAGTCATAAACCACTCAAAAATGGTGTTTAAAATGAAAATGCCAGCTCAATTGCAGCCATGGTCCTCCCAAGGCGACGGAATCATGTCAAAACCTGAAAAATCAAAACAGATATCGGTAACTAATGCCGTCACATCATTTCTAACTCAAAAAAGCAGGCCAGACTACCAGCACTACAAACCACTGAAAGCTTGCAGGAAAAACACAAGAAGTGACTGGAAAAAGCTAGAAAATAGAAGTCACGGAGTTGAGCAACCCTTTCCATAGGACAGCAAAGGGCAGTACTGCCTGCTGCAGTGAGTTTAGCCTCTTCTGAGTGCCTGCTCCATTCTACCCACACGGGACTGCCTGCCCCAAGCCTATCCTTGGCACTACAACAAAAGCAGAGTTTCTGCCCTCGGTGGCGAGGCAATCGCTCCTCCCAGCACCTGAAGCACAGAATCGAATGCCTCATTCCCAGCACTAAGGCTGTCGGCTTGGTGACCCCGGGGTCGTGCCTGGCACCCACGAGCTTCCGAGTGCGTGTCCCCGACCAAGCACCCGCGATGCCCGGGACACCCGAGCGGGAGCTCTGTGCCCTCGCTCGCTGTCACCGCGGGGCGCTGAGCTCGATGTCCCGCCTCTGCCTGCGGCTCGCCCGGCGGCCACAGCCCCAGCCTGGAGCCGGACCCCCGCGCCGCGCCCGGGCTGCCCGGTACCGGGGCCGGATCCCCCCGCCCGGGCTGCCCGGTACGGCGGCCGGCCCCGCCCCGCCCAGCTGAGCCGAGCTGTGCCGGAGGCGGGCCGGGGCGGGCCGGGGCGGGCGAGGACAGGGCGAGGGCAGCTCCGGTTGTCCCGCCGGAAGGTGCCGGGCAGCGCTGGGCAGCGGCGGCATGCGGAAGGTGCGGGACAGCGGCGGCGTGGCCCGAGGGCTCCTTCCCCTGCTGTTCGTAAGTGTCGGCCCGAGCG